>CM031242.1:126599814-127819814 GCA_018340775.1 Taxus wallichiana var. yunnanensis | reverse complement strand
GGGAGGTATGACACATAGGGATATGGAAAGACACCACTTCATCAGAGAAACTAGAACTAGAAGAAAAATTAATCAAAAAGGAGAGAAAATTGTTAAGTTACAGAACCGCCACCCTGTGTAGAACGATGGTTCCATAACCCACCCAAGCTGTTGTGTAATTACCCCTCTGCGCATGATCGATGGTTACGTAACCACCATA
Source organism: Taxus wallichiana var. yunnanensis (assembly GCA_018340775.1). Taxonomy (NCBI): domain Eukaryota; kingdom Viridiplantae; phylum Streptophyta; class Pinopsida; order Cupressales; family Taxaceae; genus Taxus; species Taxus wallichiana. The sequence goes on along the minus strand of CM031242.1, from coordinate 127,819,615 downwards.
GTGGTTGTGTAATCATAGGTCTTATTTCACTAGTGGTCTTTTAACTAACAAAAACAAAAAAACTACATCCACAAACAGTTTGGGATTTGAAGCATCCAGACTGTGTATCTTCCCTATTTTTGTAACACCTAGAATTAGTGATTTTCTTGAAACCCATTTCATTACTTGAATTAAACAAACAACATTTAATTCTATCATACAAGATATTTCAACCTTTTAAAATCTATTTACACCGAAATGAAAACATCATATATAGCAACAAATACATTAACTAGCATTAATTAATGTTCAAAATCCAATCAGAAAATATATGATAACCATGTGTAATTGCAAGGGTATATAGATCCTACTTGATCCCCCTCAAACACTCATTATGAACCAATACACCCAGTGTATCATTTGGTTAAGCCTTATTACAGGCTGAGAGAACTTAAGAGTCTTCTTAGCGTCCTTCATATAGCTATACACCTTTGAATCTTGACACCATAACAAGAAGACTTGGTGAATAAACAATGCATCTAGTCATAAGCACTACTATGGCCATAGTTATTTGGCATTGCGCTAGCAAGAAAAATTCCAAAACTGCACACAAGTCGATGGAACTTTTCTTCCCTTCACCTCACAATCGTTCATGTTATAGTCATCAAGATTTATTTCCATTGTTTAAGTTTTCAAGTTTTTGTTAAACATCTTAAGTAATCACATATTTTATAAATTAAGTTCACACACCAAAGCCACAATTATCATAGCTCGGCATTCGGGTCGTGCAACTCATGTCATCACCGATTTTGGATCCCTACAAGATAAGGTATGTCACATAATGATCTAATTCATTACACATTCATCCATTTTATGGTATTCATCCCAAACTGGTATGGGTATGACACGCAAGACACGAGTGTCACATTATGATTCTTTGTCTTTAGTTATGAATTTTTATGATAACCAATTAATTTTTGGTTTGCATTAATTAAGTTACGTTAAGCCCTACGATGGCATGTAGACTTAATCATCTTGGAATACATATGGGAAAGGTTGTAGTTACATGATGACTTATGTCATCACACACCATCACCCTTCCCGTAGCCATTCCAAGTTGGCTCGGTCAGGATGTCATCGCGTTGCTTCACAACTCCTAGTTACTACATTAATTATTTCATATTTATATATACATTACAAGAAAGATACAATTAATTTATTACTTGTCATTCATTAATGGTCAAATACAACATGGGGGTACCATTTTCTATGAGTACCTCTTTGTGATATCGCAACATTAGATTATTTATATCGAGATACGATTAATCATTATCATATGATTAATCAACATTTATATATATTATTTGAAGGCATATATAAACATGATGTTATTTTTTCATAATTTATAAATATATCTAGTAATCAATATGGTAATGTTTGTCTCACTAAATGGTTTGTAAGAGTATATTGTCAAATTTAATAATTTCATCATATTTTAATGTCTCGCCTTAAAATATGTCCATAATTAAATCGTATGTAAATAAAAAATCAAATTGTACTCATCATATTCAACCATAATTTCGCAACGTAAAAATTTGTAAAATCAAGGTATACTTGTTAAAATAACAATATATATATATATTCATATTATTGAGGTTAAATCCTTAATTTCAATGTACATAATGATCATAAAATCAGCAATAAAATTACATCGAGGATTTTAAATTTCCTTTTCTTTTACAAGTATGTATTTATAATTCCCAAATAAATTACAACTTTTATCGTTACAATCATAAGTCAAACAATGAAGAAACTAATACTTTTCAATCATCCTTCTTAATTATCTTGGTTTGATAACAATCCGCATGATAATTGTACATGATCATTTCCAACCGAACTAGCATGAGCTATCATTCTCAACACCTTGCTAATTATTGCGATGTAATGGATATGTATAAAAACATCTCAACATTAACATATTCAAATATCAAATTTACTATATAAATGAGATTAATGTAGTCCCCTTTATTACCTAAATCATTATCATCAATATAAAGTGAATTTAGGCCTTACAAATAAATGACATGAGCATATAGAAACATGTAAACTTTGTGGTTAGCAATCAAAGTTAATCTTAATTTTCCATCTACTATTTTCATTTGAGAATCTAGATAGAAATTCAATTCATGAATTCATGTATTAGAGTCCAATAGAATTTCAACAATCCACATTCATATCTCAAACAATATTAATGATTATTTCCTTAATCTTACCACTCAAATATTGTACTTACAATATAAATCTAGGCATCAATATCAACTAAAACAAGCCTTAACCCATTTCACGGTGGATTGATTATTTCTTAATCTTTTCCAAAAGAACCCAATGATTACCTTAATCTTATCGAACATATACAAATATTACCCGACTTTCCCCAAACCTTAAATAATAATGCCCTCATATTTTTCAGACACTAATGATTACAAAGAAAATGTACTTAGGTCAAAAATTGCTTCACTTATCGCAAACCAAGACTATTTAAATTATCTACATAGATGAAACAGTTAAGCATTTATCTTTGTGGTTTAATAAACTCTAATCCCATGCTTGCATGTATCCACAATTTAATTGAACCCCATTTTTACGAAGAAATGACAATGCCGAGATAAATGGGTTGGCCCAAAATTGGCCCACACTCGTGTCAAAAATCATAAGGAACCCAACATAAAAATCAAATGCTCAGGGTTTATTCTTCTCCCCAAATTATAATATCCCATATAAATGCAAACCCAAATTTATACAAGCACAAGGAAATTAAACATACTAAGTAGGAAATTTCAATGCCTTAATAATTATGGATTCTAATTGATGGTTTATGCCAAGCCACTAATTTAAGGTCCTTCTTGGTGATGGATTACCAAAAACCCCATACAAATCCCTAATAACAATTTTTTGAGGACAAACAAACATACTTTGAGAATAAAAAAGATAAAAACCTGTTTAATCAATATTTCTACAAATTTTTAAACACATAGTCCAAGTAGTAAGCATTACATATACACCTTATATATATATATATATATATATATATATATATATATATATATATATATATATATATATATATATATCACATCAATTACATAAGTACCCATCATTCATAAAGAGACATATTCAAATATAATTCATCATAACGAAACAAACAAGAAGGAGAGAAGAAACACACCCCATGTTTGTGAATAGAATAACGATGTTCTTATTATTTCCTTCTTTCTTTTCCCCTACGAGGTTGAGATGAGTGGAGTGATATTTCTCACAAAATATCCCAACAAGCCCTTGATAACCATCTAAAGAATTTTACCCCTACATATATTTAATGGCAGTCCTTAAAAACCCACTTAAATCTTCATATTGAATCCAAAAATGCATGTAAATTCTAGAACAAAGCTGGAGTTTCAATATTCATTGAAATATAAGGTTAACTCTAGCATGGATTTTCTGAATCGATGACCAAAAACAAAATGAAAGTGTGCATGAAGGGTAGCTTCTTAGAGGAGCTTCAGATTCCCAAGACCGAGTACATGAATTCAATGCCCTCGAATTTCTCAAGGTATTGTGGCCAAAAGACTTATCCATCACCAACTATTTCTCCCCCTACTTATGTTAGTGGAGTTTATGATAAAAATACCATAACTAATTCTAAATTATTTGCATGGTTGATAAACCAAATTGTATAATCAAACAATTGTTTCGATTCAATTTTGGTCAAGGGACAAACTTATCTAATCGATGGCCAAAAGGTCTTAAGAATAGTGAAGATTTTATTACCATGGGAGAAATAAAATTAAAATTTTATGGTCAAAGACCTCAAAATCAAACCGACAAGTCTATACCTAGTAGCATCAATTTGACCATAAAATAGTTATTTCATATCTATTAAATAATCTCATGCATATTTTTTATTAGATAGGGTAAAAAATAGGGATGGGCTCCCAGAGGCCAGCTACAAAAAGATCACATCATGACAGCACAAAAGAGAGACAAAAAGAGGAAAATGACTAATGGAGTTAAACAAGTTTAACTCCAGAACAAAAAATAGTTCCGCACAAACAACTAATAGTAGAGACCTAAACCATTAACAAAATGGAATAGAGACAATTCCCTGAATGTCTACAAACAGTTTAGGAGAATAGCCATTAGATATCCTTACAATTGCTAGGGGGTTTAACCTCCCTGGTCTAAACCATCCTATTGGGCTCGATTTCAGCTTCTAAGGGGGACATTTGGCGTCATCTTCCTAAGAATCATCCTCGGTCTCATTCTTGTCCTCTTCCTCTTCATCATAATTAGAATACCTCCTTTTTCTCGCTTCTCTTTTCCACGACCTCTCCAACTAAACACCCAAACCACGAACTATTTTGTCCAGCTCCTTTAAATCCCCTATAATATTCTTCTGGACCATGAAAATTTATTTTTTGGCTTCAATACTGGTCAATCATGTCATTCCTCACCACCGAGTTAGTCTCTTCCATGACCTAAACCATCGTCTCCAAATACTGCACCTTGTTCTTCAACATCTCAAGGTTGTGCTCGCCTTTTGAAGGCACTTTATCCTTACCCTTCGAAGGACCAGTTTCTTGCTTGTCCATCCCTTCCATGTCCTTCCCCTCACCCATCTAGCTTACTACCTAGATTGCCCTCGCACATCTTGGAAAGACATTATACCAGGTAATATCCTCCTCATCCTCAATTTGGGGCATAGGTTTGTCTAGGGTTGGTTTTCCATTTCTAAACAGGAGAAGAATGAGCCCCTCATGAATGGGGGAATCCACCTTGTCCCATTGGAAATCCTTCACTGAGGTGGTTAGAGACATAAATAAAAAGAAGGGAATACTAATCATTTTCTTGTGTCTAAACATGTTTAGGAAAGACAAGTGGTGAGTATATATCTTGTGATATTTACCTTCCAGGGTAAGATACTTCATAATATGTAGGTAAACATCCCTCCACACCCCAGAATGTAGGAATGAGAAATGTCGTCAGTGAAGAGACGGATAGTTCCCTTTCCCACAAAAAACATTTTGATTTCATACTCCCTCTGATTCCTAACCTTGAAAATTTTCAGACCTTCCATATCCACACCGGTTATACGAGCAATAGCCATGCCTCGAATCACTACCTTACCATCTTTCCACGCCCACCCAAACTCCATAGTAAGTGAGGGATCATGCCCTTGGAGACTGGTAATAAAGTTCCTGAAACCCCCAATCCTGAACAGGTGCCACATAGACTTGTCATCCACAATACTCCCATGACTGGATGGCTCAACTCTGGTTCTATCTCCTCCCATGGTGGCAGAAATTTTACCCCAATACTCAGCATGTTGAAGCTTGCAAATTTTGATGTTAGACTTACCTTTCCAAAAATAGATAAAACTTAACTCGCTCTTGAAACTTCAGAAAATGAGCCCATTATTCTCCCTCGCCCGACTTAAGGTGGAGTCATTATGATTTTTCATGATTAATGAACTCATTAATAGACCCAGGGATGACATCACCTTTATGCCAGACTTTGAAATCATTAATTTGAACTCCCTCATTCGCAAATCTATCTCGCACATGTGTTGCTGATATGAGGGGTATGAGTGATGATATAGGTATCAAAACTTTTAAGATGCTCTTTAATATCAAGAATAATATTACCAAGAGCCCAATTTTGGGAATTAGTCTTGTTGATTGCATTTATAATGAGAAGAGAGTCCCCCTCAATAATAATGTGTTTAATTCATTTTTCCTTAGCAAGAATGACACCCCAGAGAAGAGCACGGGCTTCAACCACATTGTTTCTTTGAATCCCCAAAGGACCTACATAGGCCGGATCCATTCCCCATTATGGTCCCTAATTATGCCTCCTCCTCCACCAAACCAGGGTTACCTTTCGAAGCCCCATCAAAATTAAGTTTGACTTTCCCTTTTCAGTTTAGACCATTTAATGATAATGGATAGGAAGCCAACTTTGAGGCGAATGAAGTCGAACTATTTGAGGACTTCCTCTTCTTTTCTAGAACAAGCCTTTTTAGTCTTCACCTTAATAAGTTTGGAATTTTCTTTAATATAGGAGATCAAACAAGCACTGACCTTTCTGATGTTAGCTTTCTAATTTCGAAGATGAGAGCATTCCTTTCCTTCCATAAGCTCCAGATGAAATGGGGAAGGACCATCTTCCAGAAGTCATAAGAAAGGGGAACCTGAAAGGACAATCCCATTATAACCAGAAATCCTCAATGGAATTAGGGAAGATCCATTACACTTTGAAAAGCTCCATCACCTTGGAAAACACCGCTTGAGAGAAGGGGCAAGAGATGAGAAGGTGGTTGACACTTTCCTCCTCTTTATTACAAAGCACACACCTATTGGGGAGGACCATCCCACATTTCCTCAAGTTATCCATGGTGAGGATTTTGTTCTGAGAAGCTAGCCAAAATAATATGTTAACTTTAGGTAATAGGTCCTTCACCCAAAGTTTACCCTAGTAGTCTTTTTGACTAGATTTCTTGAAATTTAGGAGATATGCTGATTTGACAGAGAAATTTCCAAAATCCTCTTCCTTCCATATAATAGAGTCCTCATTCCATTAGAAAATGGAATATATAAACTCTTTAAGTTAAAATTGAGATTATCAAAAAAATTTATCCCCAATGAAATTAGGAGGGGGGTTCACATTCTCCGAAGAGACATGATTGTTGGAGGGGATCCAATAATCTCTAACCCAAAATTTTCTATTATCTTCATAGAAATTCTCCACGCTTCTAATAGTTTATCGTAAATCCAATAATCCCTCCAAAAATGAATTCTATTACCTTTCCCAATATTCCATTTAATACCCCTGCTCAAAATCTCCCTAGAAGAGAGAAAATAATTCCAAAACAAGGAACCCCTAGGGAGTTTTTCATGCAGAAATAAATTCTCTATTCACATTAGTATGGTCACATACCTTATGATAACAAACCACATAGGTAAATATTAATAATCACAACTATACAAGTTTCAGACATTTAATATGCCTTTGGACATGGTCTTAGTTCATTCAAGAATCGGTTTCTAATAAGTTTGTTTTTAAGTATGATTAATATCAATCAAATCCCAATCATACTCAAATGCCAATAAGCATGGAGAATCATAACTTTAATCTCTTGATGGAGTTAAGGTGTTTGGTTGAAGACTAAATAATTTAAAACAATCAAAACTCATTAACCGCAAAAGAGACCAAAAGCCTATTTTACCAAACAACATTAATGATTATCAACCATCATAAAGGAACCAAATATGACCTTAATAAATAAAATTAATTCATTATGACCTTGAAATTGACCAACCATGTATTTCATCCATAGTATAGCGCATTTTATAAACTATGATCAAGATTGTCCTAGTAGTCATGCAAGTAATAAAACAAGGTATTATTTTATTGCAATAAAAGGAATTGCATCAAACTTACAAACTCAATATCCTTAAATAAACTAAACCTTTACCTTTATGAACCAATTCTTTACCTGTCTTAATTGAATTCCATCTTACCATTGTAGATCTATGTCCATCATATAGCTAAAAGGAGTTAGATATTTTAAACGTTCAATTCCAAAATAATACTATACAACCAAGTATAAGTTTGTCATAATTACAAATATGATAATCAGCAAGATAAATATTCCTCAAATCACTCCAATAAATACCAAGCAATATATATATAAATGCCTTAAATTATCACTTTATCCAAGTAAGTGACCCATAACATACCCCACTATTTATGAAGTATATAGAAATCAAATAGTACATCTTGTATCCAAACATCGAATACATTATGGTAAAAAAATCTTACCACTAAATGCTACAAGAATAAGTTATAAACATTACGTAATTTACGGACATTGGATGACAAGTGTCATTGCGTGAGTTGTGCATGTAATTATGCGTAATTGTGTATATCCTTTTTAATATATACATATGCACAAGTAGCTACATACACAACTATGTAGCAAGGCTTATCCCCGCCCTTGTAAATCACACCATAGTTTACAACTTATCCTATCGACTAAAATTACTGAAATTATGGAATGTGATGTACTTCCTTAATGAATCATCATCCCAAGGATTTTTCTTCATTAATCGCAATTAGAATATTCAAACTCGGAATTATATCTAAAAGCTAAGGAGAACAAATCAACATTTTCCAAAAAACTTGCAATTTTCATATCTAAATTTCAAATTTATTGGCTATAACAACCTCTTATTTCACCATTCAAGTCAAACATTCTGAAATATGGCAAAAAAATCTTTTCATTACGAACATCAAATAATTAAAATAATATCAATTATTTCAATTAATTGACAAAAATCAGAATAAATTATTCAAAAACAATTTTTTTAGCATTCAAATTATCAAGAAGACTGTTATTTTAATTTCTTTCTCGTACTCAATAGCATAATTGGTATTATCATGACATTTTTCGGTTCCAAAGCCATTAGCTTCATCAAGCATTGTTTCCTCTCCATCTGTCAATTTGCAATTACAACTTGAATCCTCTGCAAAGGGATTATTTTCCTTGTTTATCAAGGTACAATATCTAGAATAGTGGTCAATACCACCACATTTGAAGAAACCAAAGAAAGACCTTTTCCTTTCAAACCCGTCATTCTACCAATATCCTTTTCTTACTCATTTCTTTAAAATTTTACAGATATTATTTCCACCATTATGAGTTTTATTTTCAAACTCCTTTCTCCATGTCTTCCTAGGTGAAAATGGTGAAGGAGAATTGTGATTCATTTTTTGCTTCTCATCTCTATAAGTAGCAATGGCTTGGAGCTTCTTCTCCTTCCCAATGGATTTTTCAAATACTACTTCTATGGTTAATGGTCCATACACATCAACTTCACCATCCATTACAAGGTTCAAACCCATGATAAATTTTCTTATGCGGAATTTCTCATCAGTTTGATACTAGAGGGATGTATTTAAGAAGTTTTGTAAACTTTTCCTAGTATTCAGTTATTGTCATCTTTCCCTATGCTAGGGTTTAAAATTCTAACATCTTTTAGTCATAGTATAGCTGTGGTAACCAGCGTTGCCTAAAATAGGCTTTGAAATGATCCCAGGTTATGTTAACATCATTTACCCCCAGTTCTACCTTCTGGTTATCCCACCATGAGGAAGCCTCGTTGGAGAGTTGATAAGCTCCCCAAACTACCTTAGTCTCTTGAAAAGTTCTTGATGGAGAAATACTTCTCCATCTCACTGAGCCAGTTTTTGGCTCCATCACCTAAAGTCGTTCCATAAAATTTTGGAGAATTGATTCATTTTATATCTTTGGAAATCTTTGCCACTAGGTGAACTCTTGCATTCAATGGCTGATTTACAATGTTATTGACATTTCCATTATTATTTCCATCATCTATGTTATTATTTTCAGCATTAACTTTATTGATAATGCGGCATTAGGTTGACCACGATATTTCTCAATACCATCACTATCACTACTATTTTCATTACCCATCACCTGTTGTTCAAGAACATCCATATAATTGTGTGTGTCCTTTTGGATAGTGAGTATTTCATCTAATTTTTGCATTGTGGCTGCTTCGTAACTTGCATGTTGGTGATTAAAAGTGTGTCTTCTTGTCCGAACCATTTTCTCTATTAGACAAGAATTAATTTTAATTTAGCATAGGGACTCAATAGGTCCAAGAGCTATAACCTTCATCTATGATACCAAAATGTAACACCTATTTTTACTTCATCAGAATTAGTGAATTTTTTTAAACTCATTTAATTACTCGAATTAAACACACAGCATTTTATTCACGCATACAAGAGATTTCAAACTCTTAAAATCTATTTACGCTGAAATGAAAATGTCATATACAGCAACAACTACATTAACTAGCATTAATTAATGTTCATAATCCAATCAGACAATCTATGATAACCATGTACAACTAAAAGAGTATACAAATCCTACTTGATCCCCCTCAAATACTCATTACGAGCCAGGACACCGAGTGTATCATTTGGTTGATATTTATTACGAGTTGACACCATAACAAGAATACTTGGTGAATAAACAATGCATCTGGTCACATGAACTATTATGGCCATAGTTATTTGGTGTTGCGCTATCAATATAGATTCTAAGACTACACACAATCCTATGGAACATGTCTTCCCTTCACCTCACAATTATTCATGTCATGGTCATCACGATTCATTTCTGTTTTTTTAAGTTTTCAAGTTTTTTGTTAGACATCTTAAGTAGTCATGTATTTTATTTTTAAGTTCTCACACTAAAGCCATGGTTATCATAGATCGACATTCGGTCATGTGTCTCATGTTAGAAAAACTTTGGGATCCCTACAGATAAGGTATGTCACATAATGATCTAATTCATTACACATTTTTCCATTTTCCGTTAGTCATCCCGAATCGGTATGGGTGTGACATGCGATACACAAGTGTCATGTTATGATTCCATGTCTTAGGTTATAAAACATTATGATAACCAATTAAGTTTTTATTTTGTAGTAATTAAGTTCCATTAGGCCCTACAATAGCACACATATTGAATCATCTTGGAATACCTATAGAAAATGTTATAGTTTCATGATGACTTGCATCATCGCACACCATCGGCCTTCCCTTAGTCATTCCAAGTTGGCTCGGTTGGGATGTCGTCATGTTGCTTTGTGACTCCTAGTTACCGCATTAATTATTTCATAGTTAGATATTCATTACATAAACTGGACATTTAATTTATTGTGTTTCATTCATTAATCCTCAAATACAATAGTGGGGTACTCTTTTCTATGAGTACCTCTTCGTGATATCACAACATTAGGTTTTTGATATCGAGATACAATTAATCATTAACAAATGATTAATCAACATTTATATATATTATTTTAAGGCATATATAAGCATGTTGTTCTTTTTCACAATTTACAAATACATCTAATCAATATGGTAATGTTTGTCACTCTAAATAGTTTATTCTTCTCTAGCATAAAAATCATATGTTCACGTTTATTATTCTCCCATTTTAATATCCCATATAAATGCAAACCCATATTTACATGAGCACAAGAAAGTTAAACATAATAGGCAAGAAATTTAAATCCCTTAATAACTATGGATTCAAACTAATGCTTTATGCCAAGCCACCAATTTATGGTCCCGCCAACGATGGCTTACCAAAACCCCAAACAAATCCTCAATAACAAATTTTTGAGGATAGAAATGTACTTTGAGAACAAAGAATGCAGATGGAAACTATTTTAATCAATATTTCTACTAATTTTTAAATGCACAAGTAGTAAGCATTGCATATGCACCTCATATATATTTCACAAAACCACATAAGTACCAATCATTCATAAAGAGATATATTCAAATGTAATTTATTGTAGCGAAACAAACAACAAGGAGAGAAGAAACACACTATGCCTATGAGCGGAAGTTTGATGTTCTTCTTATTTCCTTTTTTTTCTTTACCCCTGCGGGGTCGAATCGAGTGGAGAGATTCCTCACAAAATCTACCAACAAACCCTTGATAAAAATTCCTTCAAATCCTAAAACGGGTAACCATCCGAAGAACCGTCGGAACCCCTATATATATTTAATGGTAGTCCTTAAAACCCCACTTAAATATCCACATTAAATCCAAAACTTGCATGAAAATTCTAGAATAAAACTAGAGTTTGAATCTTCACTTGAAACACAAGGTTAACTCGAGCATGAATTCTCCCATATCAAGTTCACCTCCGACCAAAACCCAAATGAAAGTGTGCATTAACGCTAGCTTCTTGGTGAATCTTCAGCTTCCCAAGACTTTATACCTCGAATTCAATGCCCTTGAATTTCTCGGTGCCACGTTTTGGCCTAAATAATTATCCTCTCTGAACTATTTCTTCCTCCATACTTAGGCTAGTGGAGTTCGGGATAAAAATACCATAGCTAATTCCAAATTCTATGCATGGTTAATAAACCAAATTATATAATCAAACAATTTTTTAAATTCAATTTTGGTGTATGACCAAACTTATCTAATCAAATGACCAAAATTTCTTAAGCATAGTGAAGGTCGTATTACCATGGGAGTAATCAAATTAAAAACAATTATGGTCGAAGACCTCAAAATCAAACCCACAAGTCTATACCTAGTGGGGTCAATTCGATTATAAAACAATTATTTCATATCTATTAAGCAATCCCATGCACCATAGTATGGCCACAAAACTTATGATAACCAACCACATGGGTAAAGATGAATAATCAAAACTAACAAGTTTCAAACATTTAATATGCCTTTGGACATGGTCTTAGTCCGTTCAAGAATCATTTTCCAATAATTTTTCTATCAAGTATGATTAATAGTAATCAAATCCCAATGATACTCAAATGTTAGTAAGCATGGGAAATCATGGCGTTCATCTCTTAACATGGAGTTAAGTCGTTTTGTCAAAGACCAACCAATTTAAAACAATCAAAACTCATTAACTACAAAAGAGACCAAAATCCTCTTTTATCAAACAACATTAATGATTATCAACCATCATAAAGGAACCAAATATTACCTTAGTAAATAAAAGTAATGCACTAGTACCTTGAAATTGATCAACCATGTATTTCGTTCACAATATAGCACATTTTATAAACTATGATCAAGTTTTTCATAAGATTCATGTAAGTAATAAACCAAGGTATTATTTTCATAAAAGGAATAACACCAAACTTGAAAATTAAATATCCTTAAATCAATTCAACCTTAACCTTTATGAACCAATGATTTATCTATCTTAATCGAAGGTCATCTTACCACCGTAGATCTATGTCCATCATATATCCAAAAGGAGTTAGATATTTTAAACGTTCAATTCCAAAATAATACTATACAACCAAGTATAAGTCTATCATAATTGCAAATCATGATAATCATCAAGATAAATATCCCTTAAATCACTCCAATAAAATACATAGCAATATATATCATTTCCTTAAATTATCACTTCAACCAAGTAAGTGGCCCATAACATAGCCCACTATTTATGAAGTATACAAAAATAAAATAGTACATCATGTATCCAAACATCCCATACAAAGTATGGTAAAATAATTCTTACTACTAAATGCTACAATAATGAGTTATAAATGTTACGTAATTTACGATGTTGACGACAAGTGTCATTACGTGGTTACGCATGCAACTACACATAAGTGTGTATATATTTTTCAAGGTATACATATGCATGTGTAGATGCATACACAACTATGCAATGTGGGGCTTATCCCTCTCGCTCTTGTAAATCATGCCACATTTTATAACTTATCATATTGATTAAACAGATTGAAATTATGGAATGTGATAGTTTTCCCCTTCCTATTCTCTAGTGCATGGGAGGACATGGTAAAATCTATAAAAGTAATAAAAGTATGTGGATTTGATCATCAATTCATGGGAGAAGTGAGCAAGAAGACTTTTGTGTTGGAATTTATTTGCAAAAAAAGGTGTATGACTAGAGCAAGAAAGTAGAGAGGTTGGAAGTAACATTGTTATATTCCTTTAGCTTCTTGTAATCTATATTCTTTTTAATTGGCCAATACATAACAAGTAAGAAAGATAAATTGCCCCTCCCGACTATTTTTCCCTCAAATTGGGGGTTTCCAAGATAAAAATATTGTGTTGTGTGGTTGAATTGTTCATTCTATTTGCTGCAAATTAATTCTAAGTGCTAGAATTTGTTCACCAACTTTCATAATAGTCATTTTTCAAGTAAATTGGAAATAGGAACAACAATGTGTGGTTTTATAAATTTCCAAAGTAGATGTTTACAAATCATCATTGTACACACAATTTCTTCCCTATGCACTCTTCCCCGTGCATTTTTCCTTGGCGTTTTCTTTCACGCACCCTTACACTACACACATGATGTTTTGTCTTGTCATGCTTTGTGTGCCACCTTCTTCTAAAATTTCATGCATTCCCTTGTTGAACCATTGTGTTTTTAATGCACCTTTTCATGCCTTCACAAATATACACACCTCTCCCCTATCTTTAAGCACCCTCTTGCATACGTTAGTGAAATTCTTCTACATCCTTTCTCTTACACCTCTTATTCCCATGCATATGCCTAAAGATGTAACTTACGTGCCAATCCTAGCACGCCACGTGTCCATTCCCGGACTTGGTAGATAAATTGCAACTCATGAGGAAAACTATAACAGAGAAATTTTTGCACCGATCTTCATAGCGAATGGAAGTGTGACACCCGGCACAAGAAAACTCCGCTAACCTACATACTCCCGCTACTAATAAATTGCTCCATGTGTCTAGCATGTTCCTTTACACTATAAAACTTCAAATCTCCATAAATCCTTCCACATAGCTTGAAATCATGGGTGGTTGGTCTCATTGGAAATATACTAGCATGGGCTATATTCTATGTTGTTCAAAATTTGATTTTAGGAGGATTTGGTAGGTGAAAATTGAAAACGTGATTCTGGTCATTAATGCACACTTCAAGTCGACTCAACCACATGAATTTCAAGAGATTTGGCATTTTTCCTTCTTCCACAATCAAACTGACGTGGAGAATTGGATTTGAAAAAGTTATATGCTGATTTTCAAGAATTTATTACATGTTGTTGGTGGTTGTGAGATGGAATTTGAGTTTTATCTCTCTTTTTCCTCCTCTTCTTTCCTATTCTTTTATATATATTTGAATAATACTCATTTGTAAAGGTTGGACCCTCTTCGAATGCAAGTGCATTATTCAAAGTAGTGTATCCTTTGCATTTTGAGTTGTAGGCCTCATATCTGGCTCACCGTGTGTGAATTATTTCCTCTTGCTTTCATTATAATGAATCACGCATCCATCTAAGCAATAAAATTGTAGATTTGTGGATATTATTTTCCCTATCTCACGTTTTGTTGCATTTATTTTCCTTTATTTTGTAATATTGGTATGTTGTGTATGTTTCATGTCTTATGTGGGGTTTCTTATCTATTGTGCTCCATGAAAATGAGAGTTTGAATGTTTTTTTGGACTATGACACGCATTTTTTCCCTTCCTTTACACATTTCCCTTCATTTTCACTCACCTAAGAGTGTTTTTCCTTTTTATAGTTCTATCACCTCCCATAGTTTAGTATTTCTTTTTATGCATCTCTTTCTCGACTTTAGACCCTTGGAATGATAGAATATAGTTAGACAGTTGCATTTCCATTCTTAAGAGTAGGTTTAGTATTAGAAATAAGCAAAGGAATTCAGCCTTATTTGGAGGTTGATCTCGTTTTTGACACCCACATTGTAGAGATCATCCCATGTTTCCTCAAACCCTAAATCTTCTTGATTCGAGACGGGTTCAATTTTGAGCTCCAACAGTAACATGTAAAATTAAATTTGCTACCTATTATCCCTATAGCAATGAAGAGGTTTGCAGGGTCAAATTCTTATTTTGGGATCCATAGCAACAAAGATGAGGTGATTTCTGGAGGTTTTGGTCATAGGAAAATAGTTGCTCCAAGCAAACCATTTTCCAAAGCGGATGAAAAATCCACTTTGTAAATATGATTATCAAGCATTCTCGTGAGCTTTCTAGGTGTAGACACAAAATCACACACTTTGGGTATCTATCTAGTCTTGATCACATACTACTATTTATATGATTCCTAAGTAATAAAAGTACTAATTAACCTATGTCTTTAGCCATATTTCTTTGCTTTATGTTACCACTTTTGGTCTTACACTCTTGCTTTCCCAGTTTTTCTTTTCATATTTTGACATTTCTCACCCTAGACACCAATACCTAGTTAGGACGCCAACGCCAGTGCCCCCATCCCCTCCGAGAACCCCGACCTATTTGTACTTTTTTCACATCTTTTGGTTTCTATTTATCCATTTGGACATCTTATTTTTTTGGTATTTGGCCTTTTTGAGGTTAACTATGAAATTCAATCAAGGGAATCATATAAATATAAATTATGTGACCATAATAAAGGACCAAGCACTAATAAATAGTTATCACCACCTAAGGTTGCATCTACTAAGCTTCTAAGATCATAATTGCATCCATCTAGAGCCATCCAAGGGACAAGTTTTGGTTATTCTACATACATGCATAGGAGGGGAAGTTCATTTTTCCATGCATGCATTTATTTACATCTAGTTATTGATCGTTATCAAATACGACATGCACAAGAGCCACCTAGGGCACAATTAAGTGCACACACACACACACACACACACACAAACATACACACACACACACACACACACACAAACACACACACACACACACACACACACACACACACACACACACACACACACACACACACACACACACACACACACACACACACACACACACACACACACACACACACACACACACACACACACACAAAGAACTACATTGGGTCTAAAATGAAGTGTAACACTCATTCATAAGATAACTTGTTTGAAATCTGAGGACATTTTGACCCCTCATTTGCATTCTTTTCTTTTTGGGATATGAAGCACTTTTGAGGGTTTTTCGGTCATTTATTTACCGCAGGTTATCGAGGACATTGATTATCATTGTGTGAAATACTAGCGATAAGATGATAAGGACAAGTGCACATCTTTTTGACCCTCGAAGGAGGTTTCCTAAGGTTTCGTGTAGACATAGGTGTCCAAAATTGGTCCTACAAGTGCCTTCAGCAGTGCCATCGACCCATCCTAGGCACCCCAATCTAGCATATTCTCGCACTTATATAACTTTTTGAGGCACATTACAGCATCTCCCCTTATTTTTTCATCAGTTCAACACTTCATTATAGCCTATATTTGATTGTGAAATAGCTAAGTCTTTCTTCTTCCTCATTTGCACATAGGGTTTTAAATATTAATTGTTTAATTGTTTGGGTCAATTCTATACTTCATTAAATATTTATTTACTGCTACATTGCAATCATATTTAGGCATTTATAAATCCTATATTTTCTTAATCTCTAATTTGGAATGAGGTCTCTATATGACAAGGAAGATGTTGCATCGGTTTAAAGGTGGAAAGGAAGTTTAGAGATGTTTCGCATGTCAATTTTGAGATTTGTTTGGCACAAATTGAGAGTCATTTAAAGTTTCCAATGACATTATAAAGAACATTAATCAATCCATATTTGATTATCATGGGGCATGATAATAGTGGACAAGTCATAGGTTATTTTTTTCATGTTTAAGGTCTAGTGTTTTGGCACGTTGTCTAATGCAACTATTTATGACACCAGATTAACATGATGTATAAAATTATTTTGTGCATTTTTAATATCATTTGATAAACAGTAACATTAATAACCATCTTAATTTGATCCCCTTGCTTTTTAATGGAAATCACTTGCATGTTTCTACATAGGCATCTAATCAAGAACATAGAGTGTAGTGTTTCTAGAACCCACTCTACCAAAATAATTGCCCAATAAAAATATAAATACTCCTTGCTCTTATTCTTATGGGGTTCTACAAACCAAGAAAACACTTCAAATAGTTACCATAGTTTTAACCAAGCATCAAGCAAGTAAATCCACACAACCACCATAGGTTTCATTAGCACACCGACAATAAAGTTTAGAGTTTCCTTAAGAAATCCATTGTTGTCAAGAAGATCCACCACTCAACACAAGTGAATAAAATATTATTTTTTCCCTAATAACAAAGGTTTCCACGTCATCCCATTTTTTACAACCCTCATCTAATGACCCCGCATGACTATAGGAAAATAAAACAAAAATTAAGCTTACATAGTTGGGTATATTCCATGTGGCCACCTTTTTGAGAAATATAAAAAATAGACCATGCACCCCCTACTTCCACATCTTGCATGTATACAAAATAGAGCACAAAAATTCAACATCTGAAAATACTTCCTCCATTATGCTTTAATACATCAATAACAATTTCTAAGCTCCTATTTTGGCTTAAGTATGGGCGAGTTTCGGCAAGTTTTTCGAATTCATCTTTATACCTACATAGTTGAAATTTCTTGAGGTTTCACAATCTCTTCCCACATGCCATATAAACATTCCAACAAACCTAAAATAGAAAACCCTAATTTTCTCCCATAATGGGATTTTTTAATTATTTTAATATTTATTTATTTTATTTATTTAATTGTTTAAGGTTTGTTATTTTTATAACCCCCATGTTATGAATTTGTGAAGATTAGAAAATATTTAAATTCCCATGCATATGTATATACTCAAAGGAAATCATAAATTTCCCCAAATTTATTTATTTTTATGTCAATATCAAAACTCTTTCCTATAAATAAGGGCTTGAAACATTAAAAGATGATTGAGATATAATGATTTCCTAAGTGGCTTCTCCTATACAATGGTGAATACTTTGAGTAAATTTCAAATTTATGAGGCCGAGGTTAGAGAACAACCCATAATGATTTAATGCAACAAAACACACTAGTCCATTTTGTGTTGATTGATATGACATGTTGTTTTGTGAATAGGGACTCATGACCCCTCCGATTGGTGCAATAGAGTGGGAGCTATAGAAATCAAAGAGGAAGGATTGTACATTTTGGCCAAGGTCGAACCCGACATCCCGACCCCTTTGTATGTTCCCAATAGGAAATATAGAACGTAAAATAGAAACTTGTGGCATGATGTATAAAGGTTGTTTGCTACTTATATTTGATAATGTTCTTTGAATTGATGGCGAATCAAACTATAAATATAAGCAATTCAGGGAAGAGCTAGAGAGATGAACTGATTAGATTATGAATGTGACGATTTTTATTAGTAAGGGATCATAGTACACTTGGCATTGTAAAAGGACAAGTTCCTAAATATTAGTGTCTACAATCCCTCCTACCTCCAACTAAAGTATTGGCCAACCCCAAAAGTCTTATAATAAATCCTTGGGAGGATGTGGTAATTCACAGATTTTCTTCGAAAAATACCCAACTATATTCAATCCTTGTTACGAGCCCATGATGGTGGATAGATTTGTTTTTCATTTTTGTGATGAAGAGGAAAAACATAATGAAATATTCTAATGAGTTAACTTGGAGAACTACCATGAGTACGAGAAAATCAGAAATGATTTTTCATTTTCACTTGAGTTACGTAGTAAAAATGCATCAAACAATCAAACATAAAACACCTTAAGGATAAAATCATAAAGGTTGAGCTCAAACAAGATCTCGCATGAGAAACTAAGTGACATTCAACTCATTGAAATCATTTCATATCCTACTAAGACAAGTTTCATCAATGGAGATCAATAAATGACCATTTCAGAGTGGAATGAGTCCGATAGTGACATTGAAACTTCATTTTCACCTTGTCAAGAGGTGTTTGCCCCATGGTGATAAAATTGAGCCCTATAATGCTAAAGAGGAAGATGAGAAAGCTAATTTTTTCAAATTTAGTGACCCCAAATGTTTTCATGTTTAGAAGTTTTTTTCATTGACCGAATTTTCTCTTTCCTATTCGATTAGTGAAATAGATACTAAAGAAAATAAAAATAAATAAAATATGCAAGGATTTAAGGTACTTTGATGTATGATGGATACAAATGGATGGGTACAAAGTAGATGACCTCGCTACAAATCAAATGAATCTGCAAAACAAAGGTAACTAAGAGGAAAATGGATTAGATTGTATATGAGGGGATTGCTCAAAAAAGTAAGTTCCAAGAAGTATTAACTTTCTTAGCAGATGTCAACCCCATGTTTGATAAAATATGATAAAATCAATACTTGAAAAACTTAATAACATGCGAAACTAAAGCTAAATAATCTAGAAATTACAAAAATAGATAAAAATTACGCTTATTATCTAAATCAACACAAAGTAAATTATACTTGGTTAGGTCGGTGGTGACCTAGGCTCCAAAAAGGTAGGTTGATGGCAACCTAAATAAGTGGGTCTCGATAGAAAGCTAAAAATGTAGATCTGGAAG
Organism: Taxus wallichiana var. yunnanensis; assembly: GCA_018340775.1. Taxonomy (NCBI): domain Eukaryota; kingdom Viridiplantae; phylum Streptophyta; class Pinopsida; order Cupressales; family Taxaceae; genus Taxus; species Taxus wallichiana. The sequence continues at coordinate 127,799,628 of CM031242.1, read as the reverse complement.
GATCTGAGTGCATATTAGATGATCACAGAGGTATGAGAACACCGATAGAAACCTACAAAGGAAAATATGAGACAAGGAAACAAAAATGATGCAAGAAAATAGAGATTTGGATGGATTGGATGGAAATAGGGTTTGGGTTGATGGTGATCGGGCCGAGTTGGTGGTGACCAGAGACAAGCATAACAGATTTAGACCGACAGAGAGGCGAATGGCATATTTTAGAACTGGAAATGGAAATAGAATAGAGAAACCCATTATTGATGATCTGGAAGATATAATGAGTGATAGAATAAGGCTGGGTTGACACACAGGTGACTGGTGAAGCGACACGACTGGGTAGTCTGAACAAGGATGAAGGTGGATGAGTTGGTCGGACAACCTACAGACAAGATGGCTGAAAGAAGAGGCTAAAAATGTAGCTCTAATGGCAGTTGAACCTTTAAAATATTATTTTCTAAAAGATAATAGCAATGATAGGAAATGATAGCATAAACCAACACAAAGTTAAGGTAAACTTCTCAAAGTCTCTATATGTGGTGCAAAAAAAGCTCAAATGGACTCCAAGAAGACTCGCGCATAGCTGCAAACAAGCTCTAGCTCGAAGATAAGTTTGCACAGCACAAGAAAACTCTTATTATGCCTCCTTTTGAAGGGGGTGAAACCAGCTTTATAGGGTCGACGATGACCTGCATGGGTCGTGGCCAATCGTGGGGAACAATCCCTTTAAGTGGTTGAAGAGTGATTTATTCAATATATGGGGATTTTATGGATTAGGATAAGTGTTTTAAAGCATATATGTAGGTAATGGTTTCCTAGGGAATTGATATGGGTGAGTGGAGGATAAAAATGGATTAAATAAAATCTATAAAAAGTTTAGGGATAACCAACTAGGTAGTTAGAGATAATAAACAACCTAGAGAAGGGAAACTAGGAATAATTAAATGAGATGAGGATTAGAGGATGATTAATGAAGATTAATTAAGAATTAAAGTAGATAGGATAATGAATGGGAAAGATGGGAATGTTAAAATATTAATTAGAATAAAAGGGGTCTAGATAAGACCATGGTGAAATAAGAAAATGTGTGCGACAGGGTAGCGATACCAAATTTTGGTGTCTACATTTTCCCCTTTTTGTTGAGAGGTTTGTGTTGGGCAAGCCATGAGACAAGAATGATGAGAGAAAAAAGGGTAAGATGAAGGGTAATGGAGGATTTATGATGTGTTACCCCTAAAATGAGGGATCGATCATACAACAGGAATCAATCACAAGTTTGAAAAAGATAGATGAAGAAGGGTGGGTGGGAAAAGAAAGAAGGGTAAAATGATAAATCAAGATGAGATGCCCCAAGTGAGAAGGATTTAAACAAAAAGAGTAAAAAAAAGGTGGTGATATTAGGAGTCACATCGGTAGGAAATAGAGGTCATGGCCTTCAAGGAGACAATGACAAATGTCCTACATCCCCGTGAGTGGGTGAAAATCATGGAAAAATGGAGAGAATCTAATGGAAAACTGCTCAATATGGATGCAAGCCATGGGAACCAACAGATCATAGGCACACATCAAAATTATGCGCAACTTAATACGAAGGTAATGCAAAATCCTTCAAACATGAGGAATCGATGGAAGGTATGCATCCATGGAGGACGAGAATGGAAATAATGGTGCCTTGGTAAAGGACACAAAAATGGCCGAAAAGGTAAAATATGAAAAATTGAGGATGCAAAATGCCCCAAGGGGAAATAAATATAGCCACAAAGGTGGAATTTGAAAATAGAGATGGTGCCCTAATCAAAAGAGCACAAAATGAACAAGGGGAGGCCGGTTTGATGGTGCCCAAGGATAATCGACACCGACCCAAGGGGGTCGGTGTTAACTTAGATCGGCGGCTATATAAACCCAAAATTCAGCCAAGAAAGCTCATTTGCACACCTTACAAGTGAAAATTCGAGCTCAAGGCTATAAAATGAAATTGTGACTTGGAGAGAGATGGAGGCCAGAGGAGAAACTAGGAAATGCCAGAGGGTTCCTAGGATGGTGAGTAATGAAACCCTAGCTTATTTTTAATTTATTTAATGTTTTATTTTTTTCATTTTTTTGGAAATTTGGATAACGCTATGGGTGTTCGGTGGTGGTTGGGATGGGTCACTATTGACATTTCCTAAAAGGTGTCAATCGGCCCTGACACGCCGACCCAACTTGGGTTGGCATCGACTATGCATGGTGGGATAAATGGATGAGGAATTTTATTTTAGATGAGGTTTAATGACAAAAGGATCTTATGTTTGACTTGTTGATTGGTGATTTCATGCCCGAGAGACCTTTACCCGAGAGACCAAGTTCCAAAGATTATACGATCATATCATAGGAGATATGGTCGATGCTTAGTGGGATTACTTAGTGGTTATGGGGTTAGGAGGATTCACACATTATCAGAGGATCCCACGGGATGTGGGTTTGATGATCACATTAGTTGAGAGATGCACGGAGTATTTTGATTTGTTTGTTGATGATGGCCATTTCTTACTACACCTTGCCAAATTCAGGTGGATCCCAATTTCCATGGGCATTAATACGGGTCTTGGCTGATATAGTTGATTATTGGACACTATTCTCATTTTGTACCATCCTGCTAGTGTAGGTGTATTATGAGTTATCGATGTACATATCTGGAGAGGAGGATAGGGATGGATGTAGGCTTCCTCCTACACTGTTGGTCTTATGAGCACATTGTATTCATCAGACCACCAGGGCTACCATGGGTCACATGGGACCATATATAGCTCACAAAGTGGTATTCTTTAGATGGTGAGTGAACCAGGCTCACAGAGATAAAGGGGCTAGATATGTTGACTTGTATACGATAGGTTTACGATCTCGAGGGAGAACATATTAGATAGTGACCATATAGGGACTTCCCTGTGTGGCCAGGGCATATGTAAATTTGGTTGGCATGAGGAGGATGACGTGGAAACAAGGTCATAAGCCGGAGATGATTGAGGTCATTCAATTTGATAAGGTCTCGACAATAGTTTGGGGAATTTTAGATGATACCCGAGGATCCCATATAATACGAGGCATGAGGAGATAGATAGGGATCTTCCTAGTTCTGACATGGCATACCCAATAGAGAAGGTACTAGTGCCATGGGATGAGGATGATGATGTAGGGAGTGGATTAGGGTTTACAGAGTGGATGACCACTACTTGGTGGCTAGGGTAGCCAGAGAGGGAGGGGATGAGGAGGAAGAGGAGATGGATATTGATGTATAGATCTCTCCGGAGGTGAAGATGGAGATGGTGATTAAGGAGAGACCGCATAGATGGCGCAGCCTGCATGTGGAGTTAGCTCGGGTGAGCACCGAGAGGGATATTTCTCATAGGGGAGTGATATGCTACGCAACAGGAGTTCTAATCCCTTCAAAAGGAGAGGGACCAAGTCATCGAGGAGATAGATCAAGACAGGGAGGAAGTGAGAGGCCTATGGAGTCCACTTTGGAGATCTTGCTACGATTATAGCCATAGATTATGTGATTGGTGCACCTATAACATCACAGGGAGAAGGAGATATGGCACCCCAAAGATATGATATCCATGGATCTATATAGATCCTTATTTGTAGAGGATAATTATTATGATGGGATTGTGATTAAGAAGCTACTGCGAACACTAAGGTATCGAGAGTGCTTGCGGTGGAGAACGGTGGCCGAAGCGGGATAATTTGGGAGCACAATGAGTATGGTTCATCCGGATCGAGGATAGGGAAAAGGAGAAGGTGACGAGGTTGAGAGCCAAATGAAGGACTTTCCTCACAGGGGAAATATTTTATACTTTCTGATGTTAACTTTACTAATTTTGATAGCATCTCTTCTTTGAGAGAGGACCCTTAGAGGTCAATGATGTATTGATACACTTTATTTTGACAATATATATGATATATGATTTTTTCGTGTGATGTTGATTATTTTATTTATGATTATGTGATGTGGATATGTGATGATGATGATGATTATATGTGTTCTTTATATTTGATGATGATGGTGAATTTATATGCAATTGTTGGATGTTTTGATATGTAATATGTGATGTTTAGTTGAAAAATAGATGTGATAAATGATAAAAATAGATGATGATAAATGATAAAGATAGATGATGATAAATGATAAATATGGATGATGATAGATATAATATGTAAATTGGATGTGTGATTTTGATGGATAGTACACAAATGATTGAAACAAAGAAGATCTTATTAGAAAGGAATAAAGTATAGATGTGGAAAACCTAGAATAGAACCCAACTTGATGATTGGTGACCGATGGGTACAAATGATGATACCGATCAATGCAGGGAAGTTTGTTATGAATGTCAATAAGATAGAAGGATGGTCAATGTAGGAAGCCTTTGATGTCATGATACAAGAGAGTATCCATCCTTCGAGGGTATGGTCTACTTTATATGATTTATGATTTTTATGGCAAGAATGATATACATGATAGTCATCCTTTGAGGGATCGGTCTATTGATTTTCTTTTCTTTTCTTTCTCTTTCTTTTACATGAACAATTGTCCTTCAAGGAGCAAAGTTTGTTTTTATTTTTGAATTTTGATAGGTGCATCCATGAATTTTAGCTTTTACATGGGGAAGACCTGGGAATAGCTAGGTATATGACTTTGGAGGTGATAATTGATGTACAAGTCACACATTTTGACACCGATCATGGTTTCAAGAGGTAAAAAGAGGGTGATAAATGTAATTCGTGAAGTTCTCACTGATAAGGTAGAACATATCCATAAGTAAAAGGCTATGGAAATAGTTGTGACTCCCATATTCAAGGTCAATACTCGGAAAGTAACAAGATCACATAATTCCAAATCATTACAATGATATATGGAAGAGGCTAATAATGGAGTAATGATCTAAGGATATGACTATGTGCTCACTAGTAGTGTGCTAACAATAGAATGGTTGTAAGTGTAATGTGTTAAGTGGTTCGACTTCTAGTTTACCATCAAGGGAGGTCATATGATAGGCTCCCAACTGATTCTTATGTGTGATAATTTATGGTCTAGTTCAATTGGGGGAAAAATTTCCATGTTGGCTACTTTCAAGGGTAGTAATGTTTTTATTTTCTTTAAGGATGATGTCACCAACATTAAATTTGTGCTCTCTAAGGTGCTTGATGTAAGCACACTTGATGCGCTCTTGATAAACATGATGATGCTCAAGATTAAGAAGGTGGTGTTTGTCTAATAGTTTGAATTTTGTTAGACACTCCTGACAATAATCTTCATCAGAAATGAAATCAAGAAGAGATACGTGCAATGATGGAATTTAAACTTCGAGGCGAAGAACGGATTTGAATCCATAAACAAGATAAAAGGGTGTAGCACCCATGGAAGTATGAATGTTAGTCCGATAAGCCCAAAGGGTAAAAGGGAGATGAAGATGCCAATTATGACCTGATTGATCAATAGTCTTGGAAAGAATGTTGCGAAGAGTTTTATTAGTCACTTCGTCTTGGTAGTTATCTTGAGGATAGTATGGACAACATAAGCTAAGTTTGATATTGAATGAAACGTAAATCTTCTTGAGATATTTCTTTTTAAAGGACTTTATGTTGTTCGTGATGATTTTATGGGGAATGCCAAAGTGGAAAATGATATGTTGATAGATGAAGTTGATAATTGTACCATCTTTGGTTAAAGTGAGTGGGATTGTTTCCACCCACTAGGTTAAATACTCGATTCCATGGTGAAGATATAGTGATGTTGTTGGGAAGACCTAGGATTTATGGTACCAATTAGGTCAAGACCCCATTATGAGAAGGGCCAAAGGTTCTCGAGCCGATGCAAAGCTTGACTAGGAATGCAAATAATATTGGAATGTTGTTGGCATTTAACACATTGCTTGACATACTCATAGCAGTCATGATTGATTGAAGGACAATAATAACCAAGACGAAGAATGCACTTAATGATAGCTAAGCCACTAAAGTGTCCATCACAAATGTTGTCATGGACTTTTTGGATAAAGCACAATAGGACTCATGGGATTTAAGTCATCGAATGAGAATATCATCAAATCCACGCATATAAAGGTTACCGTGTAGAATGACATAGTGGTTAGCACATTGAATAAAATACCTCCTTTCATTCTTAGATATATCAAAAGGAATGATGGATTTGGATAGATAATCAAAAATTTAGGAATACCAAAGATATGAAAAACCGGACTCAACAAGATTAACATGAGGTAACTCATGGAAATGTTGATCGCTACGATAAACGACAACAGAAAGTTTGGATTCCTTTGTTGTCCATGGGATGAGAGCTACAAGAGATGTCATCATATCAGCAAAACGATTGGATGATTGAGGAACAACTTGGATAGTGTAAAAGTCAAAGGCCTTAAGGAGGAGAAGGATGATATCTCTATATTTTTGAAGGGTATCATTTTTACATTGATACTCACCCGTAACTTGTTTGATGATAAGCTCAGAATCCCCATAGATGTCAAGAATTTGAACACCTAGAAAGGAAATAGTTTCAAGACCCAAGATGAGGGCTTTGTATTCTGCCATATTGTTTGTGTACTCAAAGTTGAGTTTTTGTGAGGGGAATAGGTGCATCCCTAGGAGGAAAGAGAATGATGCTAGCGCCTCCCCCTACTACCACTTAGAACCATCAAAGAAGAGGGTCATCTTAAGGGTATCATACTCATGGTGGAAGTGATTGATGGATTCATTTGGAAATTTCTCATGAGGGAGATGCGTACTAGGAAGAGGGGCTTTAGCTAATTGATCTGCAATAGCTTGGCCCTTGATGGATTTTTGAGAGATGAACTCGGGTCAAACTTGATCATAAGCATGAGCCATTGAGTAATGTGATTGTTGTGATAGGGTTTAGAATACATTATTTTTAGAAGATGAAATTCACTCAAGACATAATTTTTATGATTGAGAAGATAGTGTCAAAGCTTAGAAGTGGCAAAGAAGAGAGCGTAACACAATTTTTTATCTTCAATGTAGTGAGTCTCATAGTTGTGGAGGGTGTGACCGATGTAATAAATAGCCTACTCATGACCTTGGTCATCACAATGTGCTAACATAGCCCCTAGAGCATGATCAATGGTATAGACATATAGATAAAAGGATCCCCCTCACATGGAGGTGTAAGCACTAGTGGGGACAAGAGATACTAATTAAAATCATCAAAATTCTTATGGAAGTGATGGTCCTAGTTGAATTCTACATCTTTAAGAAGACGATGATGAAAGGGTTGATCTGAAAGTTGTGATATGAAACAACGAACTGATTGAAATTAGCCTTAGAGGTTGTGAAGTTTCTTAAGATTGGAAGGGGGAGGCATTTCAATGATGGATTTTATTTTGGTGGGTGTAGACACCTAAAATCCTCTTGCGCAATTTTAATACTAAAATTGCACTAATTATCCTCTTTCTCATCATTTCCCTAATAATTAGTGATTTTTCAATAATTATCTAAAATTCCTCTTCATACTCATTAATTAACGACCTTTTGTTAATTAATTAACTCTTTCCTCACTAGGGATAATGATTAACAACCTTTAGTTAATTAGTGTTTACTTCTACTTGGGTTAATTAATTATTATTAATTAATTACGCTTGCTACTCTAAATCAATAAATCATCATTTATTGGATCAAATTCCTCTTTTACATCCCCCGAATCATACTAATTTTCCTCTAATTAGATTCTACAAGCTTACATATACCTATTAATTAATCACCTTTGATTAATTAAAACCTCCCCCAATTCTCATGATTTCCTAATGGTAAATTAAACTCTTCTAAATCAAGAATAGATTTTCTAAAGTAACCTCATCCATTCCTAATCTTGCTTTACCCTTATCCCACATGCACCAAGTTGCAAATCTTTCTCAAACAGGAAGGTTATATAAATAACCCTCCTCCTTCTAAACATCCCATGCTTTGAATAGTGAAAACTATAGGCATTTTGATCTTAAGCCATTCTCCATTATTGGAAATATCTTCTCCATCTTGCATCCATTAACTCAAATTTGAGTAGTATGGGAAGATCCAAAAATGGCCTTATATCCATTTCTTGGTGAGATTTCATCCTCAATTATTGACGTCACGAACATCCCATTTGATTGTTTATGATCTTCATAGGTTCATAGTTTAAATTAACAATCTAAAGAGTAGGAAAGAACTTAGCATTTATTTTTTTATTCATTGAAGAAGTTAGTTTTATAAGAGCTTATAATGATGGTGCCATGGTAGATTTGATTTTTATTTGAAGTTATTAGGTTTTAGCTTCTTTTGATTAGCAATGCAAGTTTATTATGAACACATTTGGCACACTTGGTGGAATGGATCCTTAGTCCCTTAGCATTTAATTTCAAGTTTTATTAGTTTATCTCAATTTTTTTCTAACCCTTATTATGCACATGTTAAATAGTTTGAATTCCTTAGGGTATTTTTCTAACTTTACATGTGTTGAGTCTCTTTTATAGGTTTAATTGTGATGGGTTATCATTAATTTTGAGCTAAATTAGGAAAAATTTGACCTTTTTAGGTTTCTTGTGTCATTCTGCCGTATTTTTGACATCATTATAGGTACAAATGTAGGTGTTATGTTGGGCTACGCATGCGTCCTTAGGTACACGTGTACATTGAATAGGGTGCGCATACATGTGTAGTTCCACACATATGTCTTTTGTGCTTTGCATAGGTGCTTCTTTGGCCACGCATATGTTGCATGTCTATTTTACCCTCTGTTTTGTTTTGTCATAGTTTGTGCATATGCTTATAATTTTGTGGAGGTCCTTCTCTAGCCATGCATACTTAATTTTTGTCCTATTTTCTTGACAAACCCATACATACATTGATTGTCCGTATGTCCATCTATTTGGCCGGGTCTATACACTATTGTTCTCATGTATTTTTATCGTGAGTCGTGAATTTTCTTTTAGGCGCTCACTTTTTATCGGGGGTCACACTTGTTGTTATGGGTGTGCATATTCTATAAAGGGCACATGGGTGTGGCATTCGAAATTTTAACATTATTTATAAGTTCGCAAAATTTTGATCTATTTAAATTGCTAACATCTTGTAGGTATTTTTAGAGATAACTCTTGATTATAGGATATATATTAGATCATATTTTGTGCTAACTTGTTTGGGATAAGTTAATGAATATTTTTATTTTTATTTATGAGGATAGGATCACGTATGCTCTTCCCTCGCACCTTCTAGGTGATCTTGGGAATCAAAAATGATTCTAAACCTTTTTCATCCTTTCAAGACATTTCATTAAACTTTTTGTTAAGGGAAAGAATAAACAACTTGGTTAAAATGAATGGTTTGTGCATTTGAGTTATAATTTTTTCCATTATTTGCAATATAGTAGGATTTATCGTTGTGTATGCTCTTCTCTTGCGTCTTAGGATGATCTTGAGAATCAGAAACAAAATTTTATCCTCTTTTCATGATGTGTTGATCGTTTGGAAAACTACTAAAATCTGCATGCAGGACCTAAATACGCTTGTCAAAGAATCAGGATCTAAACAAAATACTAATACAGTTTGATGCAAGTTTCCAAATGGTGTACAACCAAACCACATTAAGTTCAAAGATAATAAAAACACCACATTCAAAACACTATATATACAGGTTTCGGTTAAGAGCTACGACTCATCCACTTTGAACTAGGAGAAGTTCCCTTTGGCATAAGCCTTAATATAACAAGAGGGATGTTCCCGGAACCCCAAAGTAGTCCACGCAAGAGGGAACCTTGTGGACGAAATGGGAAGTGCTCTACTTACCTACTTGTCTAGTATACACTTGTGAGATTTAGAGTCAAAATTATCTTCACACAACCCCAATGAAAATACAATTGAATGAATTTATTTCTCATTGTATTAAAGGGGGTAAAGTAAATCCAGGATACTCTAAGGTTTAGTCAGTGTGACTTCCTTGGAAAACTATGCTCGCAGAGATAATTTGTGACACCTAGAGAGAGAACCAATTAGGAAGCCATTTCATCTTGGAGCCAACTTGACCGACTCAAATCCAATTGTGTTTCAAATATCTTTCATGAAGCAAGAACTTTTTTAGAGTCAAAACCTTATTAGTCAAACAAGGGGAGAGTCCATTAAATTTTGAGCCAAGCATCATTCATCATGAAATTTGTGAAGCATTACTTTGTCTTAGTTTTTCACTTGTCATAAGATGAGGTGAAACTTTCTGAAGTGACACCAAGTATTTTTCAACCCCACTTGATCTATTCTTTTCTTTCTTGTTGATATTTTGGATCAAAATAAGAGCATCATACGTGTGTTATTGATTGATTGTGTCCACCACTTTTTCACCCATTTACATTCGTCCTTGCTTGAGACTAGATGGTAAACGTTGAAAGTGTGTTGGTACATCTTCACATCTTGATAGCCATTTGATCTTGATACCCACGTCAAGATATTCATCATAGCTAGGCTTGATTCATCATTGAATATCTTTTGAAGTGTGACGTTATTAGCATCACCTTGATACAATTTTGATACTTACATCTTGTTTCTCATAAACTTGATCTAAGTGTCTACATTATACCATTACGTTGCTCGCATCTTAACAATTCCCAATTCTTAGTATACTTTGGACTTATTGTTTTTCAAGCATTACCTCAAATCTTGAAGGGTGTTGTTATTACTTTGTTAGCATCATATCAATACTATTTCAATACTAATATATTTCTTTTTGAAAATCTTGGTTAACATATCTAAGTGGTATTGTTGTGTTTCTCGCACTTGTAACTTCCACTTTTTGGGATTTAGGCCTTGTTTGTATCTAGACTAGTTATAGTATACTTTGAGCCGAAAGTCACTTCATCCCCTTATTAATACTTACGCCTTGTTTATTTTAAACTCACCTTTAAGTGTTGACATTGTTTTGATCATCTTGCGCCAAACTATTATTGAGACATATTTACATAGGGAGTATTTCATTGTAGATTGGATTGGTTTTTTCAAACTTGTAGCTTGTTACTTGCTAGAGTTAACGAATACGTCTTCATTGCAAACCATCTTGAAAACAAATGCAAAATAGGTCTTGGCAACGGAACCATTAATGCAGCCTAGAATTTACCAAATAACACCCTAGTCACGCTGGCACATCACTCAGCCTTGACTGAGCACTCACCTAAAGTGCGTAAAGGTACCAGTCCCTCTTTAGGGTTGTTGTAGTAGGATGTTAGCATGATGAAGGAAGAAACATATAGATTCATAACTAATCCATCATTCTATAATGCATGCTACCCTCAGATCTATGGAAGAACAAGCTTAAACAAGTAATCATGATTGAATTAATAACATGCACTACTCAACTACACATAGAATGACACTTAGATTTAGCCAATATCTTCCATCTATAATAAATACAAGATATTTATAGTATTATTAATCTATACTAACACGCATATGGATCTCGATACAATAATTCAAACATATTTGTATATCTCTATACCTTCATATCACACGTACATACTCTCTACATATTCTCTGTTACACACACACATATATCACACTCTTATATACCTTTACTATGTACCTAACATCATATATATAGGGTGGGGACTTTCCCTTCACCACTCATCTATTCCAGAAATAAACCGCATGCTATTGATAGCCACATGTCATTTACAAGCATAGCCACACATGCAAGTGTGCTATCTATAGACCTCTTGCAGTTTAACTAAAATATCAATCCTATTCTTGGCTCATCTCCATGAAAAACACTTTGATCTCGCTTATCCAAAGATAGATAATGCATGGTGCACATGTCTCTACCTTGTTGGTGTGTTCTCATGCCATCTTAGAAAAATAGGTCTTCATGCTCCAAATCAGCTAAGTCCTGAAAGATGAACTTGCCTTCCATGTGTGGGTCCTTCCTATCCTTCTACGCCTTTGATCTTGGCCTTCTAACCCACACGGAATCCTTATGTGATCCTTGAAAAGTATTCTTCAATCAACATTACCCCACACTAATCTCATTTTCATCCCAACAATGGGTATCTCCAAAAATTAAAGTAAAGAATAGAGGAATGGAAATAATATGAATTAAAGAATGTATATAAACAAAGAACTTATATGAAGTTATGAGGCAGCCTCCTCTCAGATCGGTTTGCGGCATCAACTTTGGATACTTCTCCTTTATCTCGACCTCCAAAACTTGTCATTAAATGAGTGCTTCTTATTCCTTTTCTCGGGATGTCCAAAGCAATGGATTCCAACTCATCCCTCACAATCTCCCCTTTCTCATTCTAAAGAACTAACACAATGCTGGAAATCCATGTCATTATCCCTTCTAAAATATCCATCTTTTACACAATTAGCTTCCCAAGCTCTTCCAAATGAGTCTTGTGCAGCTCTTGTGTTGCTACCAAGGCCTCAAGCTTTTGTTTAACCATTGACAATCTTTCTACATGGCCCAATGTCTCATATTTCATCACTTTCTAGACCTCATTTTTTTCTTCTAGGGTCTTAATGTTGATAAGAACCTTTGGAGTTGTGCATATGTTTAAATCTTGGTCTAATTTCTTCAATACTTCTTGTAATGCTTGCAACAGCCCTTCATAACATGCAATCTTGCACATCAATGATGCTTTATCTCGTTTGGCATCTTTCTCTCGAAATTCCCGGTGCCTACATTCGTAGAGGTTCATCTTCAAGTACCAAGTCCACTAACTTTCCCACATAGTATATCACTAAGGAAATGTCTGTGGTACCTTAGCCTCCAAGTGTGGCCTTTCTCTGATGAAATTGTCCCCAATCTCCTCTCGTGATGTTGATAAATACCTCATTTTTCTTCTCGCGTGAAGTCCCTCTCCCGTGTTATGTGTGCTATCTCTCGCATCCTTTTTCTTTAGATCCTCACGCACTCTCGATTGTTGTAGCCCTGTCCATGTTTCTTCTAGTCACTTCAGAAGAAACCTTCACCAATGCGTTGCTGACCTGCTCATCTAACGTGATAGTAGGCTTTATCATCATGTTTCTAGCTTGGGTTTCCTTCTTCATTCATCTCAAAATTCATGACTCTTCGCACACATCAAAGTCAGGCTCATCTATGTGGGTGTTCATCGACCACAATAATTGCTTTCAAGTGTGCACAATCACCATATCTTCATCCATTAGCTCCCAGCTGAATAAATCCTTTTGTGTTAGCGTTCTTTGGAATTGGGCACGAGATAATATTTCCTACGTCCTTTGTATACCACATGGTTGATGGAATGTGCTCTCCACTTGTTCTTCTAGACCGTTACTTCTTAGGGACTTTAGCTTCCCAATTTGGGACTTGTGTCTCCATGTCTTGAACATCTTCTGCAGTTGTTTCCTCTGGTCTTTTCTCATCGTCTTATTTTTCCTTTGATTCCTCACCCTATTCTTTTGTGTTCTCTAGAAGTGTAGGATAATTAGGCATGCTTTCCTCTGAACTCTTCGCCTCCTCATTTAACTTCAGTTTCCTCCTTCTTTGCATGGTCACCTCCTTTTGTGGAGAGAGTCTGGGTGATTTGCGCACAATGGTTGGAGTAGCACCTTGGGTCCTTGTTCTCCTAAATACCCTCTTAAACATGTGCTCCCCTTGACTACATTCAAGTCCTCATCATCCCCCTCTTGTGGTTAAGGTGGTGTGATGGTGCGCTCAACTTCACCCTTATTTGTAGGATGTCTCCTAGCCCTATGCTCCAAACCACCACTATATTTGCATTCCTCCTCCTCATCCTCCACTTCAATTGGCTATGTGGGCTTAGGCGCTGGGATGTTCTCCATTGTATGCTTTCCCTTTGGTGGTGTTGGAAGTGCGAAATCACCTTCCACATACTTGTTATTCTCCATCTTTGGCTTTAGCTGGAGATACACCAATGTTGCCCCCACATCTGCTATAGCCAAACTTATTGGCTTAATATTCAGCACCTCCAAAATGATCCTCTCTATATAATAACTTCTATCAGGATACACATAATTCTTCCTCAACATATGGTAGTCGTATTCTACCTTATCTGCATTGAAGACTAGTCGGCACATATCTCTAAATATATGAACAGATGCTTGGAAATACCTTGCATTTAATGCATAAGGAAATTTACACCAAGGGCTCTAGACTTCATCTTTCATTGGGAAGCATGTGATGTAGAAATGTTGATATACAAAAACTGAACTTGTTTCCCTACCACTACTAGTAGGTCCTTTCGGATGCACCACTCTTCCCTAAATGCCACACAGAGTTTGTCATACCATTTCTCTACCCTTTACTTTACGTCATCTGTCAAGGCCCCTTTACATAGGTACTTGCTAAATCTTGTATCTGGTGACTTGTTCTCCATGGGGTATTCCCATACTTTTTCCTTTGGTCCGTCTAGTACTCCAATCTCCATGAATACCAGTGATAGTATAACAGCCCCAAAGCTGATCTTCCCCCTGTGCACGCTTATTCAACTATTTTCTCTGCAATATAGCCTGCAATGTTGTAGATTGTCCCTTCTGACATCTTACGTGCCACATGTAACCACATAGTATTTACCTATGACCACCGCTCCTAATCATTCAACTTGGTAACAAGGTGTGTTGTAGCTTGCACAACTAGACAGTTCTTTAATTTTTCTATGTCCATTCCATGCGGACCCTTCAAGTACCCCAACTCCTGTCTGGTCTTTAAAATTGTGGCTTTATCTACAAGATCACTTTTTATGTCCTCTCATGTGGCCTTCAGACCTGTAATTGATGAGACAAGTGCAGATGAGATTCTAACTCTGCATCCTACAAAGTAGAAGAATTCCTCGTGCACCCTGCTCATGAGCCACTGATACAAGGGCTCATACTTCCCGAAATATGGAAGCTCATATAATTGGTAGACCCCAATTCTCTTCAAAAGCTTCTCGCCCTGTATCATCATAAAACTAGCATGTCATCCGTCATGCACTTGTTTGTCATATTAGTGAGTAAGGAATCAAGCTCCTTCTTGTTCTCCGAGTCCTATGATTGTATTCACTTACTTTTCTCTTTCTAATGGGTGAATCCCATTCCTAGCCAACGATGACTCCTAGATATTGCATCTCTAAAAATGGCTTTTGGGTGCCATCTCTTCCTCCTCGATGACCACCTTCTTCTTTCCTTTTACTGCTGCTGCAGATGCCTTCTTAGGTGCCATTTTTACCTTGCAAATGTCTCCTCTTTAACTCTACAACTTTGTGAATCAAACCCTAGCTCAATTCAATCATTCCCTAGGTGGAAACTTCATAACCTAACTCTTTCATCTCCCACTTTTCTCAAACCATTCACCACTGGGGATGCAAGATTCTTGTCACACAAATCTAGTTTTCATGCTTGGTTTCACACCCTTCGCACCTTAAATCGATCACTCAACTCTTTACACTTGGCTCTTTCCTCAAATACTCTTAGTTGCAATGGTAAAAATGAATCAGCATCCAATCCTTATATAAAATTTTCAAATTTTTATGCATTTATTGCTCCTTCACCTACCAAACATCCCCTCATTCATTGAAAAAATTCATTCATTCTCTGTGGTACATCTTTACGCCCCAGCTATAACCTTCTAGCGCACCTTCCTACCCTCTGGTCACATACTTCTCTTCAGCGCATGCCCTTGCACCTGAGTACCTCATCACTGTACCTTCTCCTGGTATCTATCATGGCCTCCGCTTACCTTGCGTTATACTGTTCTTTCATTCATCTCCATCCTTGGTCACTTTTGAGAAGCAATCTTATTTTAACTTAAAGCACACCCATAGCATCTTATTCCTTTCATCTTCTAATTCCCACAGTCTTTTACTTGGATAACTACAACCACCCCACACTAAAGGTATGTGTATTCCTCTACACATAAACATTCTTCACATAGTAATTAGCTTCATGCGCACAAGCATGCTTATTACACAAAAACAACAACTAAATTGACAAAGCATAGTGATAATGAAGGAAATACATTAAGGAAATACAGAATTGAAAACCTAAGCTAAATGGCAATACTACCTTATTATAAACACCAAGAAGACTTATTTATAGTAGGGCTTCAGCCTACTCCTATTAAAGTAACTAGGTATCCATGTTCCATCAAGTGCTTCTAACTGAAAGCACTGATTCAAGTATATAAGTGATGACATACAACCCCAACCAATGTACTTTGAGCTTGCCTGGATGGCGCAAGAACTTTGAGTCATAAAGAAGTACCATTTTTCCAATCTCAAACTTCTTATCCCTTATGTTTCTATCATGCCATGCCTTCTTCCTGGAATTTTCCTGCTTCTGACTCCATCGTGCTATGGCTCGGTGCTCATCCAATTGAATCATCTTTTAATACGCTCTTCTAAATCTTGTTCATCAGCTAGACCTCCAATGCACGCAATGCACAAAGAAGGTAACATAAATTTTATAGGGAGAACAACTTCCATGCCAAACACCAACTGAAATGGTGTGGCTTTGTTCAATCTCTTGTAAGTTATTCTATATGCCCAAAGAACAAAATGACACTTTGTCATCCTAATCATTTCTTCCAACATCACAAATTTTTTCAAATTCTGGCCAAATTTTTTTGAAAGCCTCAACAGTTCCATTTTCCCGAAGATGGTAGGGTGTAGTTTTATGGTGTGCAACCATAAACTCATCTAATAGGATCCCGATTGTCTCATTCAAAAGTGTGTATCTCTATCACTTGTCAAGCTTAAGGGACATCCATATCTTGTAAGAATATTCTCCCAAATAAACCTAGTTGTTGTAATCGATGTACGATCCTTGGTAGGTGTTGCTTCTTCCCACCATGTGAGATAATTTGTGCAAGTAATGATATAACATGATCCAGGTCTTACGTGTAGGAAAATAGGTCCTACAAATTCAATGGCCCATTTCTCAAATGGTTTGGCACTAATAATTGGTCTCAAAGGCCTCTCATCTTTTTGCCCTAGTTTTTCGAGGCGCCGACAATGATCACACGCCTTACAATATTCTTTACAGTCTTTATACAATGTTTCCCACCATAATCCAGCAAGTAGGATCTTCCAAGTAGTCGCATCACCTGCATAATGGCCTCCTACAATACCACCATGAGCTTCTTCCATAATATCCTTGCGCTCATGCTCTAATACACAACAAAGCATAATACTTCATCTTTGCTTAGCTTTTAAAGGTCACCACTGATTAACATAAATGGTTCTGCACATATAGCAAGTTATTTCTTTTCTCATGCTTTCATTCCTTCTGGTGCCATACCTATTTGTAGAAATACATCAATGTCTTCTAATTCCATGGGCATGCATTGTAACCTATATAACTATGCATCTAGCATGGTTTCTTCAATTGTCTGTGCATCCTCTCCTGAATTGATTCTAGATAAATGGTCTGGTCCAAATTTCTTTTCCCTAGGCTTCACCACAACTGTGAAGTCAAACTCTTGAAATAGGAGCACCCATCTGCATATGTGCCCCTGTAAGATGGGCTTGTTTACCAAGTACTTCAATGCCATGTGATCTATATAAAACAAAAATGGTGTTGCTAACAAGTATTGTCAAAACTTGTGCAATGCATAGATCATTGACAAAGCTTTGCACTCTATAGTTGTATAATTCCGTTTAGCAGGAGTCAACTTCCTACTAGCAAAACAGATTGGATGATCTACAATACCTTCACCAGGTTGAGCTAACACAACACCAATGGCCATGCCAGAATCGTCCACATGCACATGAAATGGTTTATCCCACGAGGGAAAACATAGAATGGGTGCGATAATAAGTTTCTATTTTAATACCTCAAACGTGCACTGCTTTTTGCTCCCCCAATAAAATGTACCTTTCCCCTTTAGTAACTCTTCCAAGGGTGCAGCAATTTTGGCATACCCTTTTATGAATTTTCTATAATATCCTGTATGACCTAAAAATCTACGTACCTCACTTTGACCGGTAGTTGCTTCTAGGCCTAAAATGAATGGAACCTTAGCTAGATCAACCAACAAACCTTCCTTATAGATTATATGTCCTAACAATACCCCAAATGACCTAGAAAATATGCATTTCTTGATGTTCAAAGAGATACTCAATTTTCTACATCATTCAAACATTAAGCGTAGATTGTCGTAATGATCTTTCAAAATCCCATATATTGTCCAATCATTGAGGTAGACCTGTAAGAATTTTTGAATAAAATCTTTGAATGCCTGAACAACTATGCGCGAGAATACAACATGTACATTTTTCAATCCAAAAGGCATCACAGTATAGGAAAAAATTCCCCATTCAGTATTAAATGTTGTCTTTTCTTGATCTTCCTAAGCAATCCTAACCTGATGATACCTAGAAAACCCATCTGTGAAAGAATATATTTCACACCTTGTAACTCCTTCTAGTATTTCCTTAGTGAATGGCGTAGGGAATGGATCTGTGATGCATGCAACATTCAGCTCCCTATAGTCCACACATATTCTAATTCGTCCATCCTTCTTGATACTGATCACCATTAGGCTAACCCATTCTAACTCATCAAGGGGCTTGATAATTCCAAATTTCAACATTTTATCAATTTCTTCTTTTACCTTTTCATGCAAATTAGGATTCATTCTGTAAGGTCTCTTTCTAACTGGTCATGTGCACCATCCTTAAGTCTTATCTTCATTTCCCCAATGGATTAATGCACACCTTTAAGTTCATGAAACCCTCGAGGGAATAAGTTCTGATAATCCCTAAGTAATTCAATGATCTTTACCACCTCCGAGTTTGACCAAGTAGTCTCCAATTATGGCCTCCTTAGGCTCAACCTCCGAACCTATATTCACCTTCTTTGTCTTCATGGGTTTGTGGTAGGCACGTGTATCCTTGTCTGCATTGTCCAATACCTTACGCACCCCTTGTGAATGTTCAATATCCAGGTTCTCAACTTCCTCATCATCCACGATGTAAACCATCTTTCCTTTCTCTTTCTCAAGGCAAGCGCATTCAAGTAGTATGGAGTCCATTTCTTCTTCCTTTTCAAAACATGCTTCGAACTCTATCTCACCAAATAATTCCTGAATATGCTCTTTGGCTTTTGCACTATCTCCCATAGTTAAGCACTTGACAAATTTTAATGCCTCTTCTACAGGAGGTTTAGTCAAGAAGTAGTCAAAAGTCTGGATCATTCCTGCAGTCAAACCTTACCGCTTTCCGTCTCTCGATGTAGTTCTACATATACATACTAGGTGCGTGTGCATCCTTGTAGCGTAGAATACAATCAATGTACCTAGAGTGAAGGTGGTAATGCTTCATGTCCTATTGTCCAGAGTCTCTCACACTGTTGAATGTGATGCTGAATAGGTTGATCACCATGATAAGTGTAGATCTGTAGGTGCATTATTCCTTATAAACCTAGTAGACAAAGTGACTCCAATTTATTCCTAGTTTATAAGATTATATCTGTGGACTACCCACCACCACTCATCGTTGTCCTACGCAAGGTATATACTAACATATCTCTCCTCTTAATTTTATTTGTCCATTGTGTTTCTATGGCCTTCAAAAAGGTAGGAAGATATTCTACCCCTGTATACCAAGGTACTGTGATGCCTATCCATTGAACTAAACGAATTCCATTCTTGCACGCAACCACGCTTTTCACCTCATCCTACTAATTCATATGTACCATGAGCCCAATTATTGCAAGCAATACTCGTAGTATCACTAATAGAATGAGAATCCTCCCACTGTAGGATGCCTTATTTTGATGGCTCATTGACCTCTGGGTCCTAAATAACACGTACATAAACTCTGTTTAAGTCCTCCTCACTTAGAGGCTCAACATATGGTGTAGACTTTCCATCTGTCAAAGGTATCACAACCCTTTCCTCCTTGTTTTCAAAGCTGATATACCCCTTATTGAATCTCAAGTTAGCATTATTCACATAACACCAAGGGTGTCCAAGCAAGGCTGGAAAATTTTCTGCTTCTGCAAGTGCTAATACCTCAAAATCCCTAATGAACTTGGCCCCTTGTATAGTTATAGATGCATCTTTCAAAAATCCTATGGGAGTGGCCTTAGTCTAGTTTGCCATAAACAACACATTAGATGATGGCTGCAATGGAGGCCTCCCCATTTGTACCCATGCATCTAATGTAAGCACATTTACTTCCACACCTGTATCAATCAATATGTTGCTCAACAACCACCCATCCACAATAGCATTCAGAGTAATTTCTTTGTCATAGTCAATGCTATCAGGGGGAAGATTTGCATGCAGAATCTATCATCCGTCTCAAGACTTGCGTGCGGAGTGTTCCCTTTTAACCAAATTCCTAATAGTGGAATAATGTTCTCCTGGCACAACATCTTACACACCTCTCATGCAGATCATCAATATCAATTTGGACTATCTCTGATGATTTCTTCTACTCCTTTAGGTATTGTATCTCACCCTGAATATTCCTTAGCACTTCCATGGTATCTTGGTAAACTTCCTTCTGATGAGTAGGATTTGGGTACCTTGCATGCAAAACCTCCTCCTTGGTGATTATAGGCTTTTGGTGCAATGCCTCTCTAGCGCGCGCTACTTCATTATGTGTAGTAATATTTACTATCAATGTCTTACGTCCTTCTACGATCTTGGGCATCCAGTAATCTTCTACCGCATTTTGGATTCTAACCATCCCAACACCTTTGTTTTCTTTCTTGTGTTGCTTGCTTACTTAGATGCTCATATAAGTCTAGGCACTCTTCATAGCTATGGCTCTTTCGTAGAAAGAACATGCAATATTCGAGGACATTTGTGCCTATAGTGGTCATGAGATCCAAGTGTAACATGTTCCACGAGGGAACTCACCTCTTCCTCCAACATGACCTCATCCTCCATATCCACCACAATATCCATGTCCCCTTCAACGACCTCCTTAAAAACACCCCTCATTCCTATCATAGCGCATTTGATTATGATCCCGATCCTACGTTGCTCATTCCTACCCTTAGAATTATCTATTATATTTTTCTATCATACCCCAATGTCTATAGAATTCTAGATCTCGACCAATCAACTAACAATCCTCAGTATCATGGGTCATGGACCTATAAATCTTGAGAAAGAAAGATACATTCTTCCTTATCATGATCGATAACAAAGGATAGTGACTAGCATCATGATTCAAATGGTGAATCTCATGGTCCAACAGTAATGAGCATATAGATCTACGAGGGAAACTATCCTTGGAGTGACCTTCCACTTCACAATCTGTACATCAAATTCATGAGCGTGTTTCATGGGCTTAATTTGCTTGATAGATTCTCTAACTCGCTTTTCCATAGCTATAATTTTTGCCTCTAGGAATGGAATAACATCGGTTTTAATGCTCCCAACCGCCTCAAAGACGTAAACTTCCTCTCAAAGGTGCTTCATGTAGATCAATGTATGTCTTATGTGATAGTGCCCTTCTAAAAGTTGTAATCAATCCTCCAACAAACCATTATGCATGTTGGCTAGCGTGAATATCATAAGATATCTTAAAAAGAAGTGTCTTAAAATGAGAATCATACTCACGTACACTCTCAGTAGTTCCTTGTTTGATATCCTTGAGTGCACTTATACTCTTATGCTCAAACTCAGGGATATGGAACTCTTTCAAGAAAGCATCCTCAATGCTGCATAATCCATGCAAGTTTGATCAGGGTCAAACTTCCTATACCAGATGTGTGCATGCCCCTGTAATGTAGTAGTGAATTGACTTGCCTTACGCTCAACAGCCTATGATCCCTTTAGCGCACCATAAGATTTCACACATATGCACATGTTTGGCAACATCCTCTATACCTCTATATTCCAGGAGATGAAGAGACATCTCCATATAGATATTATGTGGTTACTACTGGACCTTGACCACCTGATCTAGAACCTCCTGTGTTCCCTCTACCTCTAGAACCACTAGATCCATCGGAACTAGAACCACCTATACCTCCTGATCCTCCACTTGTAGCTAGAGTAGGACATGTAGATGTACTCCCCTATGCTCCGACAGTAGTACTATACTGAACCCCTATAGTCTGTGAGGTAGCTCCACTTCCAGAGGTGAATCCAACATTCTGTGTAGATGATGCGCCTAAGAATGGTCCTCCATAACATTGAAGCCATATATCTTGCCATTGATGATGTACTTGATCCCTTACTTACTTACTCTCCTACTTCCCAAGTTAGCTTGTTGGTGACTTGTTGTACTAGATCTTCGAAAACCAAGCACAAAGGCTAGGTCACTAGATGGATTAAGATGCACGCCCGAGTCCGTAGTCTCTGCTAGCACACTTCTGTGTGAGGCCGAGAAGGGATCTCTATCATGCTTTCTAAGATGGGGGAGTTCCCAATGCTCTAGCTCCATGTCTTCTACGTGAGCTATAAATCCTTCACGATCCATCTCTCTCCTTAACGCCAGACTTTCTGCGTAGGAACGTTACTTCTCTATCTCCCTCTCATACACCTCATTATACTTAAGTTGCATTTCCTCTCTCTATTTCTCTGCCACTAGGTCTACCATCTTAAACCAAACTTGTTCCCGCCTCATCTGGTGAGGTTTAGTTAGCCATCGGTTTACTTTCCATGTTCAAAGTTACCATAAAAATATTGATCGCCAGTGGAATACCTTACAAATATGTTCTTCTTCGATACCGTAAAAACTAGAATTCAGCTATCTCCAGGAAAGAGTACGTCAAAATTGAATATTCCAAAATATAACTGATTTAGAACACCACAAAACCATGTATTCACAACGAGTCCAAATCAGATCAGCATCATAAAGGGCCTAAAATTCTTCCTATGTACAAATAAGTGCGTGATACCTCCAATTCCACTGAGATGCATAGGCAGTAAGCCACTCATATAGTTCTACTAGAAAGATAGTGAAAAATCTCTCATATAAGCTATCATACAAATTTTGTTCTACCCAAGTGCGTGCATTAAACTCAGATCCACTACTGAACTACCATGTATATTCTTCCTCCAGATTGTGTATTCATTCCTCAACACTTGCTACATGCTTAACCGTGCGTCTTCATCACGAACCATCCTGAAATAACTAAAAAGATGTCCTGGAAATGGAAACAATGATGCAGCCTAGAATTTACCAGATAACACCCTAGTCACGCTGGCACATCACTCATCCTTGACTGAGCACTCACCCGAAGCATGCAAAGGTACCAGGTCCCTCTTTAGGGTTGTTGTAGTAGGATGTTAGCACAATGAAGGAAGAAACATATAGATTCATAATTAATACATCATTCTATAATGCATGCTACCCTCATATCTATAGAATAACAAGCTTAAACATTAATCATGATTGAATTAATAACATGCACTACTCAACTACACACAAAATGACACTTAGATTTAGCCAATATCTTCCATCTATTAATAAATACAGAATCTCCTTACAGATTATCAATCTATCTATACGACGACAAAATGGATCTCGATACAAGATTTCTTGACATATGCATATATCTTTATACCTCCATATCACATGTACATACTCTCTACATATTCTCTCACATTACACACACACACACATATATTGCACTCTTACATACCTTTACTATGTACCTAACATCATACCTATAGGGTGGGTACTTTCCCTTCTCTGCTAATCTATTTCATAAATAGGCCGCATGTTATTGATAGCCACACACCGTTTACAAGAATAGCCACACATGCAAGTGTGCTATCTATGAACCTCTTGTAGTTTAACTAAAATATCAATCCTATTCTTGGCTCATCTCCATGCAAAATTCTTCAATCCGCTTCTCCAAAGATAGACAATGCATGGTGCGCACGTCTCTACCTCATTGGTGTATTTTACATGCCATATTCTAAAAATAGGTCTTCATGCTCCAAATCGGCTAAGTCCTGAAAGCTAAAATTTCCTTCTATGCACAGATCCTTCCTATCCTTCCATGCCTTTGATCCCACCTAATATCCCACACATAATCCTTTTGTGATCTTTGACAAGTATTCTTCAATCAACAATACCCCACACTAATCTCATTGTCATCCCGACAATGGGTATCTTCAAAAATTTAAGTAAAGAATAGAAGAATGGAAAGAATATAAATCAAATAATGTAGATAAACTAAGAATTTATATGAAGTTATGAGACACCTCCTCTCATATCGGTTTGTGGTATCAACTCGGATACTCCTTTATCTCGGGCCTCCAAAACTGTCATTCGGTGATTGCTTGTTCTTCCTTTTATGGGATGTCCACAACAATGTATTCCAACTCATCCCTCACAATCTCCCCTTTCTCATTCTACGAACTAACACAATGCTAGACATTGATGTCATTATCCCTTCTAAAAGATCCATCTTTTGCATAATTATCTTCCCAAGCTCTTCTAGATGAGTCTTGTGCGGCTCTTGTGTTCTTGTCGGGGCCTTAAGCTTCGTTTAACCATTGACAATATTTTTGTGCGTCCCAATGTCTCATCTTTCATCACTTTCTGGACTTCATTGTTTTCTTCTAGGGTCTTTATGTTGATAAGCACCTCTGGAGCTGTGCAGATGTTTAAAGCTTGGTCTACTTTCTTTAATACTTCTTGTAACACTTGCAATAGCCCTTCATAAGATGAAATCTTCCACATCAATGATGCTTTCTCTCATTTGGCATCTTGCTCTAAACTTCCGGCACTGCATGCACAGAGGTTCATCTTCAAGTACCAAGTCCACCAACTTTCCCACATAGTGTATCGCTAAAGGAAATGTTTGTGGTACCTTGGCCTCTAAGTGTGGCCTTGCTTTGATGACATTGTCCCCAATCTCCTCTACGATGCTGATAAATACCTCATTTTTCTTCTGTGTGAAGTCCCTCTCCTATGTTATATGCACTATCTCTACATCCTTTGTCTTCATCTCCTTGTGTAGCACTCTGATTGTTGCAGCTTTGTCCATGTTTCTTCTAGCCACTTCAGCAGAAACCTTCACCAATGTGTTGCTTACCTACTCATCTAACATGATAGTAGGCTTTACCATCATGTGTCTAGCTTGGGGTGCCTTCTTCATCGTCTTGAAATGCATGACTCTTCGTACACATCAAATTCAGCTCATCCATGTGGGTGTGCATTGACCATGATAGTTGCTTTCAAGTGCACACAATCACCATATCCTCATCCATTAGCTCCTAGCCAAATAAATCCTTCTATGTTATCGTGCTCTGAAGCGGGTGCAAACAATTTTCCTACATCCTCTATATACCCCATGGCTGGTGGAATGTGCTCTCCACTTGTTCTTCTAGACCATTGCTACTTAGGGACTTTAGCTTCCAAATTTGGGACTTGTGTCTCCATGTCCTGAACATCTTCTCGTGGTTGTTTCCTCTGGTCTTTTCTCATCCTCTTATTTTTCCTTTGATTCCTCACCCTATTCTTCTGTGTTCTCTGGAAGTGTAGGAGAATTAGGCATGATTTCCTCTGACTCTTCCACCTCCTCATTTAACTTCAATTTCATCCTTCTTTACATGGTAACCTCCTTTTGTGGAGAGAGTCTAGGTGATTTGCACATAGTGGTTGGAGTAGCACCTTGGGTCCTTGTTCTCTTAAATACCCTCTTAAACCTATGCTCCCCTTAGACTGCATTCAAGTCCTCATCATCCCCCTCTTGTGGCTAAGGTGGTGTAATAGCATGCTCAGCTTCACCCTTATTTGTAGGATGTCTCCTACCCCTATGCTCCAAACCACCACTATCTTTGTGCTCCTCCTCCTCATCCTCCACTTCAATTGGCTCTGTGGGCTTAGGTGCTGGGATGTTCTCCATTGTATGCTTTCCCTTTGGTGGTGCTGGAAGTGCAAACTCACCTTCCACATACTTTTTATTCTCCATCTTTGGCTTCAGCTAGAGATACACCAATGTTGCCCCCACATCTACTACAGCCAAACTTATTGGCTTAATATTCAGCACCTCAAAATGATCCTCTCTATATAAGAACTTTTGCCAGGATACACATACTTCTTCCTCAACGTATGGTAGTCGCAATCTACCTTATCTGCATTGAAGACCAGTTGGTGTGTGTCTATAAATCTATGAACATATGCTTGGAAATACCTTGCAATGAATGCGTAAGGAAATTTACACCAAGGGCTCTAGACTCCATCTTTCATTGGGAAGCATGTGATGTAGAAATTCTGATATACATCAAACTAAACTTGTTTCCCTACCACTACTCAACTACACACGAGAATGACACTTAGATTCAGCCAATATCTTCCATTTATTAATAAATATAGAAGCTCCTTACAGTAATGTCAATCTATACCAATGCGTGTATGGATCTGATATAGTAATTCAGACATATGTGTATATCTCTATACCTCCATATCACATGTACATACTCTCTTCATATGCTTTGTTACACACACACACACACATTGCACTCTTGCATACCTTTATTATGTACCTAACATCATATATATAGGGTGGGGACTTGCCCTTCACCGCTCATCTATTTCAGAAATAGGCCGCACGGTGTTGATAGCCACACGCCATTTAAAAGCATAGCCACACATGTAAGTGTGTTATCTATAGACCTCTTACATTTTAATTGAAATATCAATCCTATTATTGGCTCGTCTCCATGAAAAACACTTAGATCCACTTCTCTAAAGATAGACAATGCATTTCATGTATGTCTCTGCCTCATTGGTGTGTTCCATACGCCATCTTCTAAAAATAGGTCTTCATGCTCCAAATCAACTAAGTCCTGAAAGTTGAACTTGCCTTTCGTGCACGGGTCCTTCCTGTCCTTTTGCACCTTTGATCCCGACCTTCTATCCTATGAAGACTCCTTGTGTGATCTTTGACAAGTATTTTTCGATCAACACCCATACCAACCCATCCAAAATCCCCATCTTCTTCCACTCGCATGAGACATCTAAATCCAAATCTACTTTGTCTCTTGAGTCATCTTATTATATAAATCATCATCAAACATATTCTAAATATTCCACACTTATTGGACCTATTTCTTTCAATAAACCTAATAGGTTTAAATAACAACAACCCATACCAATTGATTTCTTTCACATGATGAAGAAGTGTTGTCATGCAAATGTGCAACAAGAAAATTGACAATTTTCGAGCATGACAACAATACCCATGTGTCAAAATTTTCAATTTTTACCCTTCCGAGGCACCCCAAGTCTACCCAATCAGTCTCATGACCTCCCAATGGATTTTAACTCAGTACCCTAGGTGAATTAGGAAATTTAATTCAACCCCTAGGTGATTTTAGGAGTTTTTGAAAACTACTATTTTTGGGTAGTATTGGGAAGGGCTACCACTGGCCTTCCCAAGACCTATGCAACCCCTGGACTGGATGGAGGATAAAAATACAACACAAAAGTGAATTGAATACCTAGTAACACCATGGAATTGATTTAGGAATATTCAGGAAGGATTTGGAGGAGTTGGGGCAGTTTCATCAAAAACAGGGTTCACATGCCTAAGTAGTGCAAAGGGCCAAAAGAGATACTGAGCTTTGAGAAGTGATTTAGGAGCTCTGGATGGATTTAGGAGCCAAAAATATATCATCAAAAAGGTAATTCAAATCTATAAAATATGGTTTAATAATATTTTCCACAACACTTTGGTTCATAGGTTTATATATAGTTTTTCTAGGCTTAGTCGGGATCCATATTAAAACTCCAATTTTTAAGGGATTACATGGATGAACCAAGATCTTAGGCCCCCACCATTGGATTAATAAGTAAATTTTCAGTCAATTCCATATACAATTCCACCAAAAACGTTCATCGGGAGCTCAATCTATTGTCATTTCAAGTTTCCCTCAAGGTAAGCTTCTTGCAGTTAGTCAAATTTCAGTAAGGACACATGTCAGCTCCAGGATCCTGGCATAATTTCAATTTCATGTCCCTTTCATCACTAAAGCTAAGGTAAATTAGGTATATAAAAATGTTTCCAGCCCCAATAAGTCCTCTGGTCACACATGGAACCTCTCGGATCGCCAGTTCAGCCCCCAGGTGCTTGTCAAAGCTCATCCCTTCACTCGCTCAGATCGTGACAAGTGTCAACATCAAGCGCATCATGCAAATTGATGACCCTCATGTCCCTTTTTCTAAGGTAAATTATGGACATAAAAATTCAATTCCCAAGAATCTCTCAGGTCATCCATGTGACCCTCTTCAGTGCAAATTGCCAGCCCCAAAGAGCTAGTGGAGCCAAATGGACAGCCATCGGATCTCACTGAGTGTCAGCACTAAGCGCACCATGAAAATTGATGACCCTCATGTCCCTTAATTATTAAGGGACATAGGGGACATGAAAATTTTCCCATCCCAAGGAATTCCTCCTGTTCCTCATACGACCATTTTCCAGCCCCCAGGTGCTTCTCTCAAGTTTTAAGCCTTAATGACTCGATTGTTGGATTTTTTCCAAGTGTCGCATTGAGGCGCATCGTGCAATTTGATGTCCCTCTCATCCCTTAATTCTTAAGGGACATGAGGGACATAAAAATTTGCCCCACCCCTGGCATGTAATTTTAAAGCATTTTAAATTTTGTACTCACTTTATTTCCCATTCTTTTCTTCTTCAGCGGTTGTATCTTGCCATAGCTATGTATTTGCCTTCACCCAGTCCACCATTTCTGCTCCAAACCAGCTCCACCATGGAAACCAAACCTTCCATTCCATGAAGATACACAGGTCCCAGAGGTAATATTGATCAAGAGAGTCGAAGGATCAAAGAACAGAAGGATAAGAACAAAGTAATTCACCCAAAAACCTCCATTGTCATGAGACGAAGATCTAAACATATCTTGCAAACTAGTGCAAGAAACAAAGAATTGTTTTCTTTTGTGTTATTAATTCTTAAATTCCATGAAAACCTCACTCTTAATATCCCTTCCACTACATTTACCATCAAACTAGCATTCGGTTCGAAGAGAAATTTCACCTGAAGAACAAGAAACAAAAACCAAAAAAATGTGAATTTTGTTGCGAACAAAGAAGAAAAGAAACCTGCAACTTTCAAGCTCCATTAATGGTTGTCGTGTTCGCAATTTATCGCAAGGTCAAAAATTTAAATTTTTAAATATCCCATACTTGGTGATAGGGTACATCTAAAATTTTAGAGGGACAATATTAGGAAAAACCCCATATCAGAAAACTTCGTTCCACCGTGATCGACCATCGGAAGTTCACTTTCTAAAAATAAAGCGGGTCTTGAATAGGGGATAGCTATTTCAGAAACATCACCAACTAAATAGCTTGTGAAGGAGGTGGTGAACACAGAAGAGGTATCACAGGAAAAAATCATCAAAATGGTCATCTTGGTCTAGAATTGAAACTTACTAAAAATAGTAATTGGTCTCACTATCACCTGTTAAAAATAGAAAATTGGTCCAGAAGGCAAGGGGAAGATAGGGAGAAGAAAGAATTCGAGTTTCCACATCCATTCAAGGTTTGAAAGAGTCAAATTTTCCCGCTTACTAAAAATAGTAAGTTGCTTTTGGGCACTCACTAAAACTAGTAAGTCATTCCAGAGGGTGAATTTTGCAAAAGGAGTATTCTAAGAACTAAACATTCAAATTAGCAATCAGTAGTTGAAGCTCGAGAGAATAATTTTCACACTTTATAAAAATAGTAATTTTCTCCATTCAAGAATAGTAAGTGTTGAAGAACCAATCATAGTTTCACTAGTATGTGCATCGGTACTTAGTGCATGTACGAACAAATGTATCATTTCGTAAGACATATGTCGTCAGAATAGTGCAACATTGCAAAGGGTTGTCATGGGAGGGATTTTTCTATCCATGGCTTCTATGAAGTGGATCTCCATGAGAAACGCCCACGATCACCATTGGGATCACTCAACAAGTGTTTCTAAATACTTAGTTCATGGTGTCCATAGGTCATCAAAAGATAGTTTCTCATCAGCAATAACTTGCCCACATCATGAGTGAATCATTTGCAGAGGAATTCAACAGATTTGGTATCTTCTCATCGAACGAGACAGAGAACAATTCGACATTGAGTGCAAGTCTTAAGGATTTTTCAAGGGATAAAGGATTTAGAGATTTATATTTTCATCTCCTTGGAGATTTCCAATTATCAGAATCAGTGGAATTCATCAGGAACAACATCCTTCTTTTCCTTCTCTCTCTTCTCCCCCCACTTTCTCTATCTTCCACGTTTTAATTCTTCATTGAGGTTGCACTTTTTCATAATGCCTTAATGACTCTATTTTCAATGTAATAAGTCACACTTAAGATATAAAAGGGGACTTAGTGTTTTCCTAGGAATGTGAAAATTTTCAAGGCATATGAAGGGTCAAGGTGGGTGATAGGAAAAGAGACTTCAGAATCTGTATAAATTGTAATGAGCCCCTCATTCAAAAGGGTTCTAATTCTGAGATTCTTTTAGCTGGTTGTATTCTTGTAAGTTCATGAGAGAGATTTTTCTTACTTGTGAGTGAAAAGAGTTAGCCATTTTTCCTTTCAAATTTCTTCATTTCTCCACTATGTACAACTTTTGTTTGAGCAATCAATACAAGAAGAAGGATTTTCTATCTTTCTTTGACTAAGGGATTTCTTGATACTTTGTGATCATAAATTCTATTTGGTCTTGTTGTTACTTGCAAAGTTGTTTCCTCTTAATTTTAATGCATGTGATGAAACTTATAATTGATGTGTGTAAGACTTTGATTTTCTACTTGCAGCATTAGTTCCCCTACCTCATATTCTCACTCCCTTTCCCACTCTCTTGACAAATTCCTCTCTAGTAAGAGATTGTTAGCTTTGTCGCAAGGTTAGTGGAGTGCCCTGTTGGATCCCTAGCCATAAGGCCAACCAAGATAAAACTCACCTCACTCATGCATGCATATATGGAAGTTACACAATTTAATTAGAGGGGCTTAGATTCTCAGAGTGTTGGCAAGAAACCCACAACTTTTTCCACCCGACAATTTTTCTCACCAAAATTTTTTAGAGGAAATTTTTGGGCAGATTTAGCAACTTCTGCACCCAAAATATGATTGTAAGGTCCCAAAATAAAAATAAAAAAATCCAAAAAAATCAAGAAAAAGGGATTAATGAAAATACATTGCTAAAAGACACACTTTGCTGATTTACACTTGACTTTTCACATTCTGTAGTGTCCTTTCATATTCCCATCATAAAATTTTCTCAAATTTGGCTAAAAGAAGATATACCAGGTTGAGCAAGTTAAGAGGTGTTGTTTATTCTGCTTCCAAAGCTTTCCAAAATAAGTAAAATCATATCAGAGATAACCCTTATTACTTTTCTCAATCCTCATCCCCATTTGGGTCTTCAAGTAGTTCACCTGGTAATCCCATAAAAGTCTCGTTGATACTCCCCTTCAAATTCTCCCATTTTTCAACCACTGTTGACTATTGAGTTCCCGACCGAATAATAATTTGAAAAATAATTTTTAGAAGCAAGAGCTTAAGAAGAAACGAAAAATAACAATGGTAGATAAAACAAAAATAACTCACCCATTTTTGCATGGGGAAGAGATACAGCCCGCTTTCTCTTGAACCCCCTCTTCATGATCTACCAATAGGTTCCCACAAGAAATTTCCAAAGTTCAAAGGTGATGGCACACAACATCTTGAAGAACACATCATCATTTTCACCACGTCATGTGAGATTCTTGGAGTCACACATGAAGATGTTGTTAAGATTGTTCATGGAATATCTCCAAGAAAAAGTAGAAAAATGGTTCTATCTCTTACCCACTAGATCAATAACTTGTTGGAATGATATCAAAACCAAGTTCAAGGAAAGATTCAAATCTACTTGAGGATTGTCAAGATCTCCTTGTTCAATTAGCACAAATGAAGAAGGAAGAAAATGAAACTATGAGAGACTTCATGGCTCGTTTTGACTGGTTACTCCGTAGGATACCGAAAGAAGATTCACCGTCTAAAAACAATGTTAAGAGGTTCTTCATAAATGCGTAATCACCGAAGGTAGGATTTTTCCTATGATTAATTCAACCAAGGAAAATTGCGAAGCACAAAGTATGGACATTGAACTTGATGACGATCTCATCCTCTGGAAGATAGAATGGGTGGCAAAACAAGGTTGGGTCGATGGCAATCTAGGCGAAGTGACGGTGACACAGGAAATCCTAAATAAGGCCGAAGGTGGATGATTTGGTTGGACAACATGCGAAAAGATGACTGAAAGAAGAGGCGGAAATGAAGCTATGATGGCAAATTGAACTCGTAAAATGTTAGTTTCTAAAAGACAATAATAATAATAAGTAATAATAACATAAACCAACACAAAGTTAAGGTAAACTTCCCAAAGTCTCCATAAGTGATGCAAAACAAGCTCAAATGGACTTCTAGAAGACTAACACAACTGCAAAGAAGCTCAAGCTCGAATATATGTTCACACGGCACAAGAAAAATTTGATTATACCTCCTTTTGAAGGGGGTTGAAACCAGCTTTATAGGCTTGATGGAGACCCGGGTAGGTCACCGCCAACTGTGGGGAACCATCCCTTTGGGTAGTGGAAGAGTGATTTATTCGAGATATGGGGATTTTATGGATTAGGATAAGTGTTTTAAAGCATATATGTGGGTTAAGGTTTCTAGGGAATTGATATGGGTGAGTGGGGGATAAAAATGGATTAAATAAAAGCTAGAAAAACTTAGGGATAAGCAACTAGGTAGTTAGAGATAATAAACAACCTAGAGAAGGGAAACTAGGAATAATTAAATGAGATGAGGTTTAGAGGATAATTGATAAAGATTAATTAATAATTAAATTAGATATTATAATGAATGTGAAAGATGGGAATGTTAAAATATGAATTGGAATAAAAGGTTTCTAGATAGGACCATGGTGAAAGAAGTGAACGTGCGTGACAAGGGTAAAGAATACCAAATTTTGGTGTCTATAGTTTCCATTCTTGAGGATTATAATACAAAGTTGTTTTTAAAGTCTAAGGTTAAAGATGAGGATAAAGATCCTAAAAATATTTATTTTAGGCTAAAGAGAAATATAATATTCTTAAAGGACCTATCTATGAAGATAATGATGAATACGATATCCTTCCATAATATGTGGGCCTTTAGCTCTAAAAATGGTTATTTTGAGCTTAAATAATAGTTGTCACTAGTCATGTTTATTTTAGAGCATGAGGAAAAGCCTAACAATACCAAAAGGTAGTTGGCCCACCTTCACAAACAATGCACAGACCAAGAGAGGTGTATTATGAGGATACACTGATATTTTTAAGAAAGAGGAGTTACATACCATGTTTTCACTCCTCTCAATTTCCAAAAACATTGTAAATCTCGTTGTTTGTCCCAAATTCATCAAAAATAGAATCCACTTCTCTTTATGAGTCTTTGGTTTTGTATAGCTCTATTTTGTACATTCTTAAGGTAGGTTAGACTAAGTTTTCTTTTGAAAAATAAGTTTTATTGCACACCCCGTGTTCTTCACTTGGAGGACATATGTGTTCACATTTTTGTATATAAATTTTATGTGCCCCTCTTTGGAAGTTGTTTAGATCTTTACTCGCTTTGAAATTTTCAAACAGAGGAGATGAAGAAAAGATATTTCAATTGTTTATGCGGACTACATGCCCAATGGATTCCAAGGCTACTAGTCTTTTTATTTAGTTGGAAAATGACCCTTATGAGTTGTCAAAAATGTTGGAAAATTGATCCTCATGCTTCATTTTGATTAACTAGACCACAATCAACCCTATTTCTTGTGATTTTTAAATAATTTTACAAGTTTTATGGTCTAAAACATATTGTAATAGTATTATGCACACATTTTGGTTGAATTTTTAGCTTTGCATTTCAATCATTGTCAATTTTGGATACATTTGATCCTCTCCGGTGCATTTGCAATCTGGAGGAATCCTTAGAAGAAATATTTTTCCTTTGGTTTCAAGCTATAGTCACTTGACAACTTTCAAATTACATTCGTTTGTTTTTTCTCTTTGGGGTATTAGTTCCACATTCAACAGAGAAGTAGAGCACATGGATTTAAATACATAAATATTTTTCAAGAGTAGTGGACTAAATTAGCATCCTAGCTAACCCTTTTTGCAAATCTTTGAAATGGTTAAGGCATGGAAAGTTAGTTAAGGGGCCACCATATTGTAGCATACATCACAATCCCATGCCCCAAGCTCAAAAGTAAATCAACGAGAAAAAGCAAGAAAGGTTCCCATAACCCAAAATCAATGGATTACACCATATGGCACAATCCCATGAAGTCAAGAATCAAAAATATTTAGTTGAAGGGTTTGAGTGGAGAATGATTCTAGAGTGGAGAATGAGTCCAAGAGACATAAATATCAATGAGTGCCACATAGTGCAAACTAGGAATCCCGTAATTTGGGAGTGTAGACACAAAATCTATGCACTTGGGTAAATTTATAGATCATAAAGCATACTAATGTATATATGATTCCTAAGAAAGAAAATTAATGGTAAACAACTCCTTTTGTCCTTTTTGCTTTATCTCTTGCATTATTATTGGCCTTACACATCTTACAATTTTTCCAAAACTAAACTCATTTATCTTTTATGGCCTCAAACACTGGAGCCTAGTTAGGAAAAAAGGGACCAAGTGCTCTTGTCCCTCATGGGCACTCCTAACCCTCTCTTTCCTCTTTTTATTATTGTTGTCAAAATTTCACCCCCCCTGGGTAATTTTGATAACATGCATCAGAATATTCAAGTCCCAGGAAAATTGATTGATTTGGGGCCAAAAATCATGTTGCTAGAGTCCCCTCAAATATTTTCTAAGTTCCCTGTCTGAGAGGAAAAGAGCAAGCTCTGAGAAAATGCAAAAAGAGGTTGCAGAAGGCAAGTAGGTTGATCTAGGAAAAAATCGTAAAAATGACTAAGTCCTAGTCCTAGGGGCAGTCGGGACATTTGGGACAAAAAGGCCCGAACCGGCCGGCTCGGCCGAAGTAAGCACAAACAGCCCGCAAAGCAACAGGGACATCTGGGACAAAAGTACGCGGCGGGCGCGAAATGCCGGTTCGACCGAGAAAAAATTGGCTAACTGCTGAGAGGGACGCAAATGGGACAATCGGGCCAAAAAGGCGCGAACCGGCCGAACCGGCCGAAAAGAGTCAAGTCAGTCCGAAGCAAAGTGGGACAAGCGGGCCAAAAATGCCCGAACCGGCCGAATCGGCCGAAATGAGTCCAGAGGGTCCAAAATCAAATGGGACATCTGGGACAAATGGACGCGAAATGCCCGAACCGGCCGAAATGAGTCCAGAGGGTCCAAAATCAAATGGGACATCTGGGACAAATGGACGCGAAATGCCCGAACCGGCCGAAATGAGCACAAAGGGCCCAAAATCAAATGGGACATCCGGGACAAATGGAGGCGAAGTACGCGAAGGACCCGAAGGGGCCGAGGACCAATCAGAAACTGCCACGTGTCCTCACAGGAGAAAAAGTCAAAAGGTCAAAGGGGCGAGTTATCGAGCGCTGAATCGAACCAATGAAATGGCGCCACGTGTCCTAGCTAGGGCCCACAAGGAAAATTCAAAAGACAGCCCGCCAAAAGGTAGAGGAGAGAGAATTACGCGACCAATCAGAGCCTGCCACGTGTCGTCTAGGTGGCGAAGCGCGGGAAAATATTTCGAAATCTGTCTTGGTCTGTTCCGTGCCCTAAATCTTCAGATCGCCATATCTTTTGATCCAGAGCTCGGATTTCCACGTTCTTTATATCAACGGAAAGCTGTTGAGATGCTCTACATGATTCTGGGATTGACCTCGAGTTTTGGTGCAGTCTGAAGAGAGAAAATCGAGAAACGGCTCTGACGTGTGGTAATGGCCAGAAGCGACCTTTCAACAACCCGTTTTAATGCTAATGGGTCGCATTCTTCTTGTGCACGTCCAGAAGTGACATTTCAGCGGCCAAATTAATGCAGAATGGGTCGCATTATCCTCCAAATCGGTCAAAGATGGCAGGGTATGGGTTGGTAAGGTATCCTATGCCGTTTTAATGCGTTGGCATTCAATGAGGAATGGGCTTACACGTTTTCCCACGTTTTCTGTCCCCTGGGCTCGACCCATGTAATGTAAAAGCCAGATTTGGCTCATTAAAAAAAAAAAAAAGGTTGTTCATTCTTTCTGCTCGGCCCTCCCTTCTTTTCTTCTCTAGGGTTGAAAATGGAGTTCGAACCTCCTCCCTTGCTCTGTAATGGCGTTTTTTCCTTTTACTAATGGAATGATGTTCTGTGCAAACTTCTGGAGCAACAAAACGTGTTTTGTGATGCATCTGTCCATCCTTCCTCGTTTTTGCTTGTCCTCTTCTTGCCTCTCTTCATTGCAGGTATCTGTGCATGTTTGAATGTTCATTGCAGGTTTGGAGCTGTGTTCATGGAGTTTTGGGACATTTTACTCGTGTGAAATCTATCCTTGGGCTCGTGATGCATCTCGTCCATCCTTCCCATTGCTCATCTCTCTTTTCCCATGGCGCTTTGATAGATGTCCAACATTCTCCTTCTCTCGGTGTATCACCGCTTTAGTGTAGGCTTTTGCTGTTTTTTCCTTTCTCTCTCTCTCTCTCTCCTTGGCATGGTTAGATTAGGATTAGATTAGCTTGCTCAGCACCGGGAATAGCTTGTGGCGGGTAGTTTAGGAGCAGAACCAGCCTTCTCTGGAGATTCCTCTCTCGCTTTACAAGTCCCACGCTTGGAGAGAGGTTTCCATGTTGTGCAATCACACTGGATGCTCCGAACATCAACCTAGAAGCCTGATGTGCGTCCGGGGTGCTTTGTGATTTTGCACTAACAATTATTTTGGGTCTCTTTTACATATTGGTCACCTTTGACACTTTGGTTCGAATTTCGATTGTCAATTACAAAATTCAAACAAAGGAATCATATATATACTTATTTACTTCTCTCAAATAAGGGGCCAACCACTATAAGCATTATCTATCATCACTTAAGCTTGCATAAAGGAATGAGAGCACTTAAATGGAATTAATCTAGCACATCCATACAAGGGACAAGGGTTTCATCACTCTGCATACACATCATAAAAGGGGAATTTCATTTTATTCCATCTCACACATCTGCATACTTGGAGCAATCTAGATCTAGCCCACCGTTATAGTGAAAATTACACAAGGGAAACCTAGGACATCATTGAACACACATACACATAGAACTACATGGAGTTTGATATGTAGTGCAATACTTGGTCATAAGATCACTCTTAGGGTGACCATCGAGGTCGATCCCCACTCCCCATTCTAAATATTTTTTATTATATTTTATGTGGTTTGTGGACATGTGCAGGTAGACATTTTTTTGCATGTTACAGGTGTGATCATAACCCTAATAGAGGATTTGGAGAAACAAAATGAATATTGGAGTGAATACATTCTAACCCGTAAAAATTCGTAACATGAGAATCTACATGGACACTAGCGCCTTACACTCTTTCTTCTACCTACCATTGGGACAACCATATATTTTCTTATGACACATTTCAAACTCTTCCACCATGGCATGGTGTTTCTCACATCATCACATAAATATCTATCACCCGTACACTTTGGGAGCATCGAACTCCCCTCCCATAGTTTTGTGTTCTAATCAGTTGGTTCCTGTCCATACTACTCATATACACACTTTTTCTTTGCAATTCATGTCAATATTTCTAGCAACACTTTCTCTTATCTACACTATGAGCACACCTTGCTACATCTATGTATGCTCATATCCTACTCAATACACGGTTTGCTCCTCATGTTTAGTTATGGATCCCACTATTCATAATACACATATTATATTTTATGTATACTTTGGCTATTCTTTTCTTACGACAATGATCACATCTATTTTCTAGTCTCTTGATATACACACTTGGGGGGCATCATACCTTTTCTCCCCCTCATCACTATCAGCTTTTCTTTAGTATCTACTTAAAGTTTCTTTGCTACATTTCACACTTCGTGCTTGATGATAAATATTTTCAAGAATTCTCAAGTATTTGGTACACACATTCTAACGTCATTACACTGATGACACACTCTAGTTCCATAGTTCATACTTGAATATTGAGGGAGAAATTATTAAATGAACCTCACATCATCTACTCTTAACTTACTATTTCCATACGTTACGCTCTGTGCTTCACGATAAACCTTCTCAAGCATTCTCACATTCTGGTACACACATTGTATCGTCATTACCTCGATGACGCACTCTTGTCCTATGGTTCATGCTCTACTATTGAGGGTACAATTATTCCATGAACCTTACTTGTCACATCATGGATACTCACGCCTGTGCTACATGACTATATTTTTGAACATCACTACATATCTCGGTAAATATCCTTTACTATCATTTTCCAATGATGCACTCTTGTTCCACAGTCATACTTGAATGTTAAGGGACCATTCCTAAATGAACCTCATCACATGCACATCCATTGTGGGCAATGTGGCCCCTCTCATGTACACATTTTACATATCGCAAAGACACATTCACACGCACACAATGTCTCGTACATTTTGGTTGTATGTACTCTTGTTAGCTTATATTATTTACATGTTACACTTTTTTTTTCCATGATAGATGGGTACTTAGTATGTCATTATATTTTTCTATGCACACATGCGCATTCACTTGGAATCTTGAGGTGAATGCGGTACTTTTACATATTCTTACACGATGCATGATTCTTGATACTACTCTTTACCATCCCGTCCGAGGCTCCCCGGGGCATCTACCTTTAATACTCTCATACTCTACACATCACAGTCCTATTGTTACATTATGTACTACTTCTCGTTACTATCACTTTACTCTTCGCTGATCTATACACACTTAAACATACTATTTATCTCTCTAATATGCTAACCTTGGTACATCATGTATAGCATTTTCCTTGAAGGATCTATACAACCATGGTTACTTGTCACTTCTTGTTTGCTATTGTTTTCCATTATTTACGGGTTATGCCCTATGTCATGCTTATTCATTGTTTTCTTATGGTTGTTTCAGCCCTTTGATTTTCTTATGAAATTATGAGCGATGTCTCATGTATGAGACCCACTTTTTGTGCTCTATATTGTCTTCATAGTTATTTTCTGCATTGTTTTATATTATATGATAGTATTTTTACACTAACAAAAATAGTTTCTAGCCTATCTTGTTTGCATGTTCCTTGGTTTCGCCATGTTTTTCCCTTCCCCGCAGGTATCCACTCTTAGATATGCATATCGATCGAGTCCTTTCCTTTGGATTGGATTCTTCTACAGTCGTTGCATGTACCCCAAATGAGGGGGGGGCATCTATTGGGTTGACAAATCACCCTTACAAAGACTCATAGCTCCATAACAAACAAGACATAATTGGCGTAGGCATACAAGATTCTGATTGGTCTAGAATCGGGCTTGGACCCAAAACATAGAGCATACACTAATGCCCAATCCTAGATAGTAGCAGTGGGCAATTGTGTTCCCCCTAGGTGCTTGTGTCCTGGGGAAAATAGTCAATTTATCATTTCAACATACTTTCCAAAGCAATTTACAAGATATAATTATCCAAAGAGTATGCACTTACCTCCAGTTACATAATGCATTATAATTCAGTTATAACATGTTACAAAAGGTTATAACAGGTTACAAATCAAGGACGTGCCATCTACAGTGGTGCTTATTTCAGAACTTTCATGGAAGGAGATAAAAAATAGACCTCTCTCCCCAATACTCTTCCCTTAGCATGAGATTGCCCAAAAAACTCACCCTTGGCGTGAGATCGCCCAAAAAACTCACCCTTTGTGTGATATTGCCCAAAACTCACTTTTGGCATGAGATCGCCCAAAAATATCTCTTGGCATGAGAATGCCTAAAAACCTCACCATCGGCAACAAGAAATTCAAATCCAATAACATCTCCAAAGCACAACAGACAATTTTCTATCTCATTCTCTCTTA
This sequence comes from Taxus wallichiana var. yunnanensis, assembly GCA_018340775.1. NCBI lineage: Eukaryota > Viridiplantae > Streptophyta > Pinopsida > Cupressales > Taxaceae > Taxus > Taxus wallichiana. Next base: position 127,759,657 of record CM031242.1, on the reverse strand, counting down.
CACATCATGTACACTCTTTCCTTTACTCACTTATACATACATTACTTCGATTTTTCACGTACGGGACTTTCACTACTTTCTCACTCTTATTTTGTAGGTATGTCCATATACATAACAAGAAGTAGCTCACATCAACAATTACAAGCTCTAGTAGTATGCTAATATGGATACACTTCACCCATAGAGTATACTTCCCTTTCTTAGTCTCCACACTTCACATTACAATCACTTCATTCTTCACTTGCCCACTCAAAGCATGGTATTGGCTACACTCTCCTCTACAAGATTACAAGGTACGCATCTTCTATCTAATTTATGTTATCAAATATTCACTTAACAAATAAAGTGGGGGAAAATGTAGAAATAAAATCTATGCACTTGGGTACATTTATAGGTCCTAAAGCATACTAATGTATACATGATTCCTAAGAAATAAAACTAGTGGTTGACAACTCCTTTTTCCTTTTTGCTTTATATCTTGCATTATTATTGGCCTTACATGTCTTACATCTATGCGAAATGGACTAATTCATCTTTTATGGCCTCAGACATAAGCACCCAGTTAGGACAAAAGCACTCAGGGCCTCATGTCCCTTATGGGTGCTCCTAACCCTTTCTTTCCTCTTTTTATTTTTTTGGATCTCTTTTACATCTTGGTCACCTTTTAACACTTTGGGTTGGCCTTTCAGTTGTCAATTATGAAATTCAAACAAGGGAATCATATATATAATTAATTACTTCTCTCAAATAAGGTACGAAATACTTTAAGTGTTATCTATCATTGCCTAAGCTTACATCAAGGCATCGATCACTTCAAAGGAATTCATCTAGCACATCCATACAAGGTAATAGGGTTGCATCACTCTACATACACAACATAGGAGGGGAAGTTCCTTTTATTCCATCTCACACATTTGCATACTTGGAGCAATCTAGATCTAGCCTAATATCATAATGCAACTTACATAAGGGTAACATAGGACATCATTACACACAAATACACATAGAAATATTGTTGGGGTTAGTACACCGTTGTCGATGTCTGAATACAAGAGATCTAAGCATACATGCAAATAAAACGAATATTCCACCTAAGAAATATATAAAACAAGAGATATAAACCAACACTGCATTTAACGTGGTTCACCCAATGTGGGCTACATCCACCAAGAAACAAGCCAATATATTATCCAAAGCTTTGACAAGATATACAATTAAAGATTTACAACCTTCCACACCTCTCAGATGTACAATACTTTCTTTCTCTCAAGTTTTTGCTTCATCTCCAAGAATTCTCTCTCTCACCAACTTTTGCAAGTTCTTAATTTCTTTTAAATCAGTCTTCTAAACCCTTGTTTTTATGCTTGTATAGTCGTTTATAAACTTAGGGCACTTAGCCATACAATTACAATCAATAGATATGTTTTAATGCTAAAAATAGATCTAATTCCCGAGAGTTAATTAAAACACTCCCTTGGAGTAACCGATGTTGGTTCCTCCTTTCTGACGACCAATGTCGGTCCCCGGGTGACCGATGTCGGTTCCCCCTAACCAATGTTGGTTACTTTGTTTTCTAGCAAGTTTCACATTGCATGCTAAATTGAAGTAATTGAGTTCCACAACTCAACAATCTCTCACTTGGAGATTAATTACTTTGCACCATACCTATACAGACATCATTCTTGGATCCTTTCTTAGCTTTCTTTCTTCCTCTTCAAGTCTCAAACTCAAAGACCAATAGAAGTGGAGTGTAGCTCCAACTTCTCCTTTGTTAATGGATTCGTTAGCATATCCGCAGGGTTCTCGCTTGTATGAATCTTTTACAGTTCAATTGTCCATCCTCCAATACCGCCGTATGAAGTGATACCTCGACCAATGTGTTTTGTTCTCGAATAAAATGCTTTGAGTTCTTTTCCAAATGAATTGCACTTTGGTACTGTCCTTTGACAGCTTTACAATCATCTTGCTCCTTTCCCAACTCTTCCATGAACCTACTCATCCATAGCATCTCCTTGCTAGCCTCTGTAGTTAACATACTCTTCCTCTGTAGTAGACAAATTCACTTTCTACAATATTGAAATCTAGCTAATCGTCGTCCCACCTACTGTGAAAACATATCCAGTGGTGCTTCTTCTACCATCCAAATTTCCAGCCATATCTAAATCAACATAGCTGCATAAAGAAGTATTTGACCCTCCATAGCATAACTGCATGTTGGATGTCCCTCTCAAATACCTGAGAATCCATTGGACTTCTTTCCAATTCTCTTTACCATGATTAGCCATATATCTGCTCACAACTCCCACTACTTGTGCAATGTATGGTCTGGTACAAACCATAGCATACATGAGACTCCCAACTGCTGAAGCATATGGCACTCATGTCATGTATTTGACCTCCTCATGTGATTATGGACACTGATCTTTGCTCAATTTGAAGTGTCCAGCCATAGGTGTACTAACAAATTTTGCATTCTGCGTCTTGAACCTTTCTAACACCCTGTAGATATAATCCTCATGAGATAAATACAATTTTTTGTTTTCATGTCTCTATGTATTTACATGTCAAGGATTCTTTTTGCAACTCTTAAATCCTTCATAGAAAATGTGTGAGCTATCTTTCCCTTAAGCTCACCAATTTCCTACATACTAGATCCTGCAATAAGCATATCATCCACATACAGTAACAAAATAATATAGCTCCCATTTTCAAGCTTCTTGAAATAAACACAATGGTCGATTCACATCTCAAGTAACCATGCTCTTGCATAAAACTATCAAACCTCATGTATCATTTCCTTAGAGCTTTTTTGATCCCATATAGGCTCTTTTTCAACCTACACACTAATTTCTCCTTACCCTTGACTTCATACCCAAGCGGTTGTTGCATATAAATCTCTTCATCCAAATCACCATGAAGGAAAGTCATCTTTACATCTAGTTTCTCTAAATGTAAATCCTCTATTGTAACTAAACTCAATACAATACAAATAGAAGTCATCTTAACAACATGAGAAAATATTTCACTAAAGTCAATACCTACTTTATATGCAAATCCTTTTACTACAAGCCTTGCCTTGTACCTTTTCTATCCACCCTCTTCTTCCTTGATCTTGTAAACCCACTTGTTCTGTAATGTCCTCTTACCTGCTAGAAACTTAACCAAATCCCAAGTCTGGTTCTATTCTAAGGAGTCCATCTCCTCATTCATGACATGTTCCCACTAGACGTGCGTCTTATCATACATTGCTTCTTCAAAACTTTCTGGTTCGCCATTATTAGTCAATAATAGATCAAATAAAGAAGGTGTAAATCTTTTTGGGGGTTTACTTACCATTTGTGACCTTCTCACGAGAATTTTGGGGTCTGCCGAGGCACATTATGGACCTCTTGGACATTTGTATCCAAACTCGATAGTGATCAACGTTGGTCACCTGTAACCGACGTCGGTTCTGCTAACCAATGTCAATTTTGATCTTTTGCAACCGATACCAGTTTTACTGACCAATTTCGATCAGAGGTAAACCGACACCTATTACTGTGTAACCCTATCGGTAATACATTTAAATCCGAGAGTTCATTTTCATTCACAAACTTCTCAACCGTTCATCCTTGGGTACCAAAATTTGATCCATGTACATTCTCTTTTCATTCCATTCAACATCACGACTCCTAATAATTTTAGAATTCTCTAAATCTCAAAAATGGAAACCGAAATCACTAGATCCATAACCAATGAAAGTGCACCTCTTGGATTTTGCATCCAACTTTTTCCTATTTTCCTTATCAACATGTACAAAAGCTTCTAAACCAAAAAATTTAAGAAAAGAAATATATACCTCTTTTCCAGTCCAAGCTTCCTCTGGTATTCCACCATCTAGTGAACTTAAAGGCCCACGGTTAATCAAATAAACCATTGTATCAACTGCTTCCACCTAAAAATGCAAGGGCATTCCGGAATGAATCTCGCATAATTCTAGCACGTTTCATGATTGTCCTGCTCATTCTTTCTGCCACACCATTTTCTCCCTGTGGTGTTCTTAGAACCGTTCTTTCTCTACGTATCCCATTCACTGAACAATAATCATTGAAATCCTTACTACAATATTCACCACCATTGTCAGATCTAAGACACTTTAACTTAGAATTTGATTCATTCTCAACAAGAGTTTTCCATCTTTTAAAAGTCTCAAAAACATCAAATTTACGTTTAATACAATAAACCCATACCTTTCTTGTAGCATCATCAATGAAAGTAACATAATACTAGGATCCTCCATGAGAAGCTACCTGAGCTAGTCCCCACACATCTAAGTGTACAAGCTCCAATTTCTACTCCTTAGTTGCCCCAACTTTGAGAAATCTCACTCTCTTTTACTTTCCAAAGACACAATGCTCACAAAAATCAAGATCTAAATCTTTTAAATCTGATAACTTACCCTTAACCTTTAATATTTGCATTCCTTTTTTACTCATATGGCCCAACCGGTTATGCCACATGCATGCATTTGAATCTGAAGTAGATAATGTAGAAAAGGAATCAGTAACACATGTAGATAAATATAACGTTCCTACCTTCTTACCTCTTGCCACAACAAGAGCACCCTTGGTGACTTTCCAAGAGTCTCCTGTAAAAGTAACCATGCAACCAGATTCACCTAGTTGCTCTGTAGAAATAAGATTCCCCTTAGGCTTGGCACATGCCTCACATCTTTCAATACCCATGTATTTTCATTTTGTAATTTTAGATGAACTTCCCCTTTACCAATAATACTGCAAGGTTCATCATCACCCAAATAAACATGCCCAAAATTTCCCTGGACATAATTTCTGAAATAATCCTTATTAAGGGTTGCATGGAAAGAAGCTCCTGAATCTAAAACCCGTGATTCAATTCTATTATCTAAAGAAATAATAAGAGCATCTTGTATTGCCTCTGTTGCATCAAGATTTACTTTTTAGCTTAGTCTAGTTGTTGGTTCTCTTTGTCCTTTGACCAACAATCTTTCTTTGCATGTCCTTTCTTTCCACATTTCTAACAAGTAATTCCCTTATACTTCGGATTTAAATCATTATCCCTTGACTTTGATTTCCCATTACTCTTACTCTTGGATCTTTCCTTCTGCATGCCCCTACTTTCTACATTCAAAGAATTCCCAAATGATGATTCCTTTGTTCTCTTCATGTGAATTTCTTCATTCAAGATTATACTAACCACATCATCAAACTTCAAAATATTATTAGCAGATGTTGTATAACTAACATCCAATACCAAGTTATCCCAACTATCAGGCAAAGAACATAAGAATAAAAGTGTTTTTACTTCATCATCAAATGGTATAGAAATCGATTTTAACTGATTTACAATAGATTGGAAATCATTCAAATGACTAGATGCAGATCCACCTTCATGCATCTTAGAACTAAATAGTTTCTCCATCAAATAAAATTTATTTGAAGCACTAGGTTTTTCATATAAATTAGCAAGAGATTTCATTAACTTTGTCGTAGACGTTGCTTTCTATAATATTGGAATCCACGGATGCTTTGCCATGATCGATCTTATAGATCCGAAGCCTTTCTATCAAGAATCTTCCATTCTTCATCGGTAATCTTCATAGTTCTAGACTTCTCATCCAACGGTAAATAAAAATCTCTTTGATACGATAATCCTCAATCTGCATCTTCCATAATTGATCATTTCGGTAGTCAAACTTCTCTACCTTATATTTGTTTTCTTCTGCCATTGTTGTAGCTCCACTCAATCAAAAACCCTCTGTGAGTAAATTTTTCAACACACAAAACCCTCAAACAAAGCTCGATACCGGTTGTTGGGGTTAGCACACACCAAACAGTACAGATAATATATCATATCTAAGCATACATGCAAATAAAACAGATATTCTACCCGAAGAAATATACAAAACAAGAGATATTAACCAACACCGTGATTTAACGTGGTTCACCCAAAGGTGGGCTACATCACCAAGAAACAAGTCAATCAATTATCCAAAGCTTTGACAAGATATATAATTGAAGATTTACAATCTTCCACACCTCTCGGATGTACAAGATTTTATTTCTCTCAAGTTTTTGCTTCATCTCCAAGAATTCTCTCTCTCACCAACTTTTGAAAGTTCTTCTTAATTCTTGTTAAAAAAATTTAAACCCTAGCTTGTATGTTTATATAGTCATTTATAAACTTAGTGCACTTAGCCATGCAATTAAAATCAATAGATTTGTTTTAATGCTAAAAATAGATCTAATTCACGAGAGTTAATTAAAACACTCCGCACAGTGTAACCGATGTCGATTCCTCCTTGCTTGACCATTCTTGGTCTGGGTGACCAATATCGGTTCCCCTAATTGATGTCGGTGGTCAGTGTTTTCCAAAGCAAGTTTCACATTGCATGCTAAATCAAAGTAATTGAACTCCATAACTCAACAAATACATGGAGTCTAAGATGTAGTGTAGGGTTCGGTCGTAAGATCATTCTTCGGTGGCCATCGGGTCCGTCGATATGACTCCCCATTTTGCATCTTCTTTATTAGGCTTGATGTGGTTTATGCGTATGTGCAGCTAGCCTATTTTGTGGGTTATACAGTGCGACCGGTGACATTGAAGCGAAACCAGAGTGACAAAAGAGGATCAAAAAGAAGCTCTTCCAACACATAAAAGGTCGAACCTAAGTATATAAGTGGACACTAGCATTCAAATCAGTCCTACTAATGCCCATGTGTTCATGTCCTCCCGTGGCAGCTTTTGTATTGTGTAATTCTAAGATCCGAACCCTTGGTATTCCTTGACGACACTCTCTCTATCTTGTTCCAGGTAGTTTCTCGGCTCAAATCACTTCCAGATCACTTGAAAATCAGCTAAGTCTCTCTCTCTCTCTCTCTCTCTCTCTCTCTCTCTCTCTCTCTCTCTCTCTCTCTCTCTCTCTCTCTCTCTCTCTCTCTCTCTCTCTCTCTCTCTCTCTCTCTCTCTCTCAAGCTTAAGGTTTCATATCATTGCATGTTTATTGTTTGTCCATTACTATATTTTATCATCATAATATCATTAGTTACAGTAGTTACTCAATAAAGGTTTGATTCAATTTAGATTAAATCGGGAGGCTGAAGGCATGAGATAAAACATTGGAAATATTAAATTATCATGAGGAAACTAATGTGTGTCACATGGCACAAATCGTGCCCCATAAAGTTGATGATAAGGATGTGGCCAAGGAGCTAAGAGATTGTAGGAGTGCAAAGATTCTCCAGTGGCCTTCTAAATTACCAATCAAAGCTTGTCATATATCCCGATGGGGAAAAGGAAGGGGACTATAGCTTAAAAATTAAATTTTAGCCCAAGATTTTAATACTACGGGAAGGGTTGCGAGTTGTTCCTTTTTAGCCATAACTTTCAATTGAGGACACCAAATCAAGCAAAATTGGATTTGTTGGAAAGATCTCAAGGATAACTTTTCAATGGAATATATCTTGGGCCCTAAGCCACCCTATCTTGTGAGAATTATTCATTCAAAGGTACCTTATGTTATTTCCATTAAATGTAAATTCCAGTCAGTTATAGATCTCAATGATCCATTTTCTTAAGCCCAACACTTCAACTGAATGTGTAAACCTTTTTGTAATCAAGGCACCACCCATTTCAAAATTATAGGAGATATCTTTACTCTTTTAGCATAGATTGAGAGATTATACATTAAACATGATCATTTATTGCTTGCACTACGTTTTGGGTAAGATTTTAGAACTCAAATGTTCATATTTCTCTTCTCTTTGGCTCTCTTCTTCTCTACTATATTACATATAGTAGAACCATCTCATTGTAAATGACTCTTATTTTCCCAAGTGAAAATTTAGTCTACCCTTTTTGTACTAGTATTCCCAAGTGTCTCAAACTTTTTATAATAATCTATGCAATTCTTCCAATGCCTCCCGACTAGGTAACATATTACTCATACTTATAAGCTTAATATAAAGTTACTTGTGGCTTGTATATCTCATTTAATATTGTGTTTTGTATCTTTCCTTATATTCCTCTTGTGATATATTATGTGTGGATTATACTTGTAGGATTGTATGCATTGTTTTAATACGAGATAAGGAGATAGTGGCCCATTTCTTATTTGGTGCATCACCACATTTACATTTTGTTTTCTCCTTCTCCCTTTTCCCCATACAAGCTTTTAGCTTAATGATTAGCATTAGAGTAATTAGGATTTGAGTTTCATGTATACAAATTTACGCCTCAAGGATTCAAGGTCTCGCACTTGGAGGAATTCCCATTGTTGTTGATGAGGCATTGATCCCCATTTGGTATTTCTCAGAGTACGGTTTTAGCAACAACAATTTTCGGCATGTCGGGTAGGATGAAATGCTTTGTTTTGTTGAAAATCTAATGCAAATCATATGTTTTACATTTTTAGTTAATATTTTGGTGATGATCTTGACTTTATCTCATTTTATAAGAATAAACCAATCACCTAGCAACTCCACTCATTCAAGAACTCGTTCTCTCAATTACAAACCACTCCTTTCATCTCCCTCCATTTTTATATTTTTACAACCCCATGGCTCTTCCCAAAGCTCTTCCTTTCCCGTGCATTGGAACTCCATCCCCCTTCATTTTCAATAGTGGGACAATATTCCTTAAAAAAATAAAACATTTCCCATTTTATATAAATGATTTTGTGATCCATGTTGATCATATTCAATATATATCCAACCATTGTGTAATACATATATCACGAGAGGATAATATATGTCTTAGATCGCTTGTATCTTGATTCAGAGGAAAATATTTAGATTATTACGAAGCTTGGATTCATAATCGGTCTCTACATGGAACCATTTGGGTGAAAAGTTGAACAATTGGTTTAAGGAGAATGCAAACATCGTATCTCTCTTGGAATACCTAAACACCATATAGAGGGCACCCATGGAGTATGTTTTAGACTTCAAATTCATATTCAATAGGACTTGGGATAAATCGCTCAAGAATAAAGACCCCAACTTGGTATAGAATTATTGTTTTATTTAAGAGATTTTGATCGTGGCCTTGTTGTCATGATTTAACCTCTTGGGTGTAGTGTTATCCCTCAAGCTTATCATTTTAATATGCAAGAAAAGAAGAGCCTCACTCGGGTGGGAAAAAGGAATCCCATCCCTATTTACCCTCTCCTTCACTCACATGGCGACTTCTCCTTATCTCTCCATGCACTTGTTTAGCCCTCTCCTAACCAACATCTTACGCAAAAATATCTTGTTTTCCCAATCATCCCATTTATTTACACCATTTTTAATTTTATTAGGTTTTTATGCTATACACAACAATAAAAATAAATGTAAGATCTGGGAACTATAAGCTCTTCTAATAAATTAACTTCCAAATTAATTCTAAAAATTATAATAATGTATTGGTTCTTTTGATATATGTATACAAGATAAAAATGCATGAGAGAGAGAGAGAGAGATAATTAGATATACATGAGTGTACAAGAGATGTATGAGTGCACAAGTTGGATAATTTCAAAGTGCAAAGACTAGAGAAGCTTCACTTCGATATGGTAACCTAAAAATTCCCTAGTACAGAACCATACAGTTCGGTTGAGATGCGTAAATTTGGTCCCGACCCTTTGTATGGTCTTGGATGCCTTTGGAATTGAGCTTTGTAACTTTCTAGGTTCTTCGATGGTCTAAAATGCAATTTTTTGTTAAACCCTAGCTATCGCACAATCTTGATATCATTTGTAATTAGCTTAATCACTTTCAAACCCTAAACATGGGTAGAAGACCTGTAAGAAGGTTTTTGTTTGGGTTGTGGTACATCCCACGCATCATCTATGTCGATGCTACTCAAGAGGCCTCAAACCACATGTATTTCTCCACATAGTATGTGATATCTCTATGGATGCAACTATTTGGCAACTTGAACCCCTTTGATCATGTTTGATTGTATTGTACTCTTGCTAAGACTTGGACATAGGCACTTGGTGTGCTTAGATGTGAGGGAAGCTAGACTCCTTGACTTGGTTGAGTGCTTTAAAACTATAGTAATGGCTGTTCTAAATGATGTGCATCATCTTTGGGAATATTTAGGAGCCTTGAGTTCCTTTTCCAAGTGTTTGAAGTGAATGTGTCAAGGAATGACATATGATTTCCCGATGAGTAAATGAGGTAGTGTTAACTTGATTACATAGGGTTCCAAAGGTAAAATATTATGATAAGGCCGACCCCAGGGGGATAAAAATACCCAATAAATGATATTGAATTGAAACAAGAGTTATAGAATGTGTTAGCGTAGGAATGTACGGGTAGGCCATGACTAGATTATACAACCTAATTGAACTCTATGGTTTTAGCAAAGGAAAAGGTGAATCAAATACGAAAGTTACACAATGATGGTAAGATATTAAGCATTGATTTTATGGAATTGTATTTAGAATTTTTCCACACATTAGTGTGTAGGAATAATCAAGTTAGGAAATGGATGACAATATAGACTAAGTGGAATAGGATATGGGTGTTTTTCTTAGCCAAAAAGCACAATTGTAATAAGCAATGTCAAAAGGGTAAATTGCCAAATTTGAGTTTTTACACCATTTGTATTACAAATATCCCTCCCATATCTACCTAGCATTAGCCAACCCCAAAAATTTTATAATAAATCCTTAGGAGGTTGTGGTAATTTACGGGGTTTTCCTTTCAAATAATCACCATATTCAAGCATGGTTATGAGCCCATGATGGTGGAAAGAGGTGTTTTCATTTGTGTGATGAAAATGACACCCTAAAACTCACAATGCAACAGCTTTAAGCCATCCATAATGCCCCATCATTCATTCATCTTGCAAAACTACCATGAGTAATAGAAAATCATGGATGTTTCATGTTTTCACTTGCGTTGCAAAAAGCAAGAACACATAAAACAAGAGCATATGCAACATTTGGAAGATAAAATCAAAAGGTTGAGATTTAAAAAGATTTTTATGAGAAATTAAGTGGCATCCTGTCCCTTGCAATCACTTCACATCCTTATGAGACAAGTTTATCAATTGAGATCAAGAAGTGACCATTTTCAAAGTGGAATGAATCGAGAGCGACGATGAAACTCTATTTTCACCTTCTTTAGAATTCATTACCCCCAAGGGTGATAAAATGGATCCCCTTAATGCTAAGGAGGAAGGTGAAATACATATTTGTGTTGTCATGTATTTTTAAAGCCCAAAATTCAAAACTTGAGCCATGACAACTAAGCCAAATGTGAAAATTTGCTTCAAAATCCTCCTAAACCCCTCTCCTAGTTAGTTTGTCTTCCATGTCATGATCATCCCAACCTTGTAGGTCCTCCTAATATGTTTAACAATCATTTTTATTGTTTTAACTAATGTAACAAATTCATTTCATTCATTCGAGAAAGGACAATTGAAGACTAATTCTCGATAGGCCTAGAAAGGACAATTCCGCCATTTCAAGGCGGTGTGCATATTATGGGAAGGTTACAAAAGATCATAATCATTCGGAGGTGGTATTAGATAGAAAAATATATTTTGTAAGTGGTTTAGGAATATTTATGGAATATTTTATGGTTTAAGGATAGTTTGTGCAAAAGTGGGTTTTTTTAAGTGTAAGGAGTGAGCAGTCAAAATTTGAACCTAAACTTATCTGGATGATTCCGAGAGCTCTGTAAGGAGTTAGAATATAAACAATTAGGCAATGGAAATATTTTATAATCCTCTAAATTTTGGAAGAATCATATTGGATCCAAGACTCAATAATTTCTTGAAAGATTTCAATCTTTGCACGCACACCCTATTGCCCCCAAGGAAAAGGAGCCATTTTTGGATTTTCAAGAAGAATCAGGTTTTGAAACCTATTCCATTGATCTTATAAGGTCTCTTGGAGTCCCGATAATATAAAATTTTATCTCAAAAGACCTCTCTAGACTCTAGGAGTGAAGTTTTCAAGTCCTCTCTGGTGTAGAGTGTACCGATCCCATGTTTAGCCAAAATTTGTCTTGCCACATGTCAACGTCTTGCTCAAATTAACTTTTGTATCTCTCTTGTCCCTTTCCCAAGGATATGGAGGGGAAAAATAAGTTCACCCATGAGAAATACCCTTCTCTAATCCCTCATGTGACCATTCGCAACTCCACAAGGTGCTTAACTTGCTAACCCCCTCATCTCGCACACCGCACCAAATCTCACCAAGTGTTATCATCTTGCGCAAAGTGCACTTTTTGTCTCTCTTGTCCCTTTTTCGAATGGGACAGAGAGAATATTAAATTACTCCCATGAGCAAACTCCTTCTGAGGTTCTTTATGTGACCAGCTTTCAGCCATTCAGTAGTTTGGAGTATTCATGCATCTTATGGGAGGAGGAAATTGTGATCATCATACTTCAAATCAGCAAATTCTCCATCAAACAAAGCTTCGTCTTCATTAGAACATTCAACCCTTCTCTCTCTTTCTTCCTTCTTCTCTCTCCATGTTCTAATTTCTCATTAAGAATGTACTTTTTGTTATTTCGTCCTATTCACTTAAGTGACCCTTAGTTAAACATTGTAAGATTCTTTTTCCAATAATAAGAAAAAGACTCACTTCCTAGGAATATGAAAGGTCACAAGTGATGAGGACAGTGAAAAGTCATGTGGGGGTTGATGAAAGGACAGTTTGTAATGCTATAAATTGGAATGGCTTTGTGTTGGCAATTGTTGATTACATGTATATTATTGAGATTACCACTTCTACATCAAACAATAAAGCTGAAATTCTTCTATTTCTTTGTCAATGTTCCTCTACTCTCTCTACTTTCCAATTTTGTGAGCATTATGATCTTGTACAACCAAGAAGGAACTTTGTGTCCTTGATTGATAATGGCTTGCTAATGGCTTACATTATTGTGTTCTTCTAATTGAATGTGGACTTACTCTAGTTATTGTATGTGAACTATGTTATTACCTACTCACAACAGAACTCACTCTCTTTGTTTCCTTAACTCCCCTTCACCCATCTTCGTTGTAAATTCCTCCCTGTACCTGTACAAACACTTTGCCACATGTTCGGTGGAGTGTTCTTGTCTCGATCCCCATCGTATTGGCCACTCCACGGCTTTTAGGTAATTTACATTAAATAATGGGAGACTCCTCATACACAAGGAGGGGCTTAGCCCCGCATTGTTGGTGAAAACTCAATAATTTGCAACACGACAAATTATTTCGCCAACACTTTGTTGAATCCAGTGACCCCAATTGTTATGTATGTTTAGAACTTGTTTCCATTGTTGGAGACCATAATACATAGGTGTTTTCAAAGTTGAATGTTAAGGAGGAGGCGAATGAGCTTGCAAACTATGTGTTTGAGGTCAAAAGGAAGATAATGTTCCTGTAGGCCCTCTTTGTGAAGACATAGATGAATATGATATTTTGTCAAGAAGATGTGGGCCTTTATCTCTAATAAATGGCTGTCATATCAGACACCTAATTGGTTCAAAACCTAAATCGGAGTTTCCACCCATCATACTTATTTAAGAACATGAGAAAGAGCTTAAAGTTTCCCAATATTTAAAACATTCATTAGGACTTTTCTTTCAATGGCATAACCTGGACTACTGTCTAATGCTAACGCTTTGAATTGACTTCTAAATGAGCCACAAATTAATGAAAGAAAAGCAAACCTATAAAAAAGCAATAGCACCCTAAAGAGAGGGCATTTGTAAAGTGAAATATGTATATGGACAGAAAAGTGCCATGTAACGTTCCTTCACAACCTTATACTTCAATAGAAAGAAATTTCTTAGCCAGGGAAAAAGGGAGAAAAAACCTTGTCTGCAATATAGCACAATCACAGAAAGCTATCTTGATATCCCTCACTATGTTATCACCTAGGGACAAGGTGTTTGTTTCAAAAACATGACCCTGGTACTCACTAGGGGATTTGAGTTTGTTATGGAGAGATGCGCATGGTATTCACTCACCACATTGGTCACCTAGTGGAAAGAGGTTTGTTTTGGAGAGATGGGCATCATATTCACTAGGGGTAAAGGGGTTTGTCTTGAGAAATGGCCATGGTATTCACTTGAGGACAGGTGTTTGTTTCAGGGAGACAACCATGGCATTCACTAGAGGATAAGAGTTTGTTTTGGAGAGATGACCATGGTATTCTATAATGTTTATCACCTGGGGCAAAGGGGTTTGTTTTAAAGACGAGAGCATCATATTCACATGGGGATGGGAGTTTGTTTCAAAGAGATGGCCATGGTATTCACTAGGGGATGAGGGATTTGTTTTGATGAGATGGCCATGGTTTACTAGGGGATAGGGGTTTGTTTTGGATGCATGCCCATGGTATTCCCTGAGTAAAGAGATTTGGAGAGAGTACCGTGGTATTCACTAGGGGATAGAAGTTTGTTCTAGAGAGATGACCATGGTATTCGATAGGGAATCGGGGTTTATTTTGGAGAGATGACCATGGTATTCACTGTAAATGAGCACATGAAATCACTCGGTTATTTCTCCTACCGAACAATATTTTAGCACATTATTTAACAAGAAACAAATTAGAAATAGTAAAATGCAAGATTATAACTAATCTACTCATTCTCAGATGGATGCAAGTATTGAATCCCAATGAATCAATAAATCCCATAAGTGTTCACATTACTGTTGCACTGGCAAAGAATATTACTCTCAAAAACCAGTAAGTAGCAACCTATTTCTAGAAGTATTTTTGAAACAAACCTACTGCCTCTGTTTTGTTTAGAAACTTGTCCACAAACCCCTTGCTTCCAAATGGTATAATGATGCCTCTTCATGGCCAGGTCATGATTTAAAAGATAATTAATAAATAGCGCACAACTAAATAGGGTTAGTCCAGTGACAAAAGCACAATCCTGCCGTCATACTAACATATTGCGTTTCAGCTTAAGCTTCACAGAACTATGTAACCTTAAATATTATCAAATAGTATACTTGAAAAATTAAAACAGTTTTCAAGTTCCATATTAATGGAAGACAGACATTTGCAAGAAAAACAAGCCCACACAGAACAGGCAATACCAAAATGCCAAACAATGTTAATCATTTTTCCATGTAGATGACATAACTGAACAACTGTCCAGTCAAGATGACATCAATCTTATTGCAGGAATTCCTAAGTCCCATACCAAATTGTTAGGATGCAAGATTGTTAGGTTCTCACATAGTTGAGCCAAGGACATTCCAAACTGACTTGTAGCCTTACGTTACAACTCTGCTTTCTGAAGACATCACAGCCTTCCATATACCCAAAAAATAAGGCAGGAAATGAGCACCCACAACTCATAAAGCTCCACTAATCAAAAGCACTAATTGATACAAAATAGGGTCAGCCAAGTCCTTGGCTCTTACTAGCTTTAGCATGTGACAAAGGAAGGCAAAAATCTGCCCTTATTGGAATGAAATCAATGCAAGACCAATTTGAATAAATATGCACAAAGCTGACATCCATCACTTGCCAAGAAGTTGAAGAACCATGAGTCCTGCTGTAATTGTCTAAAAAAAACTGTATACTTGAACAGATATTTCACCCAATGAAAGTATAACCGTCGACTTCACTAAGACATAATAATAAACTGCATGTGACAAGCCGTAGCCGTCCCTTCATCATGTAATTGTGCCACTCTTAGTCCCGTACCATACTCTTATCTGGTAAGACATGCAGAATGTGCTCTCTTGCCCACTATCTACAAAGCTCGCTGGCTGGAAAGGATGAACTGGACTAATTTCGAGTACTAACTTATCACATCCCATGAGAACTAAGCAGAAGAATGAGTATTTGGCAGCTACAAACTTTCTGCAGAGATCTTAGATGACCATCTGAACCAGTGTCGGGTCAAGCCTTAATCGCACTCTAAGCCACACTCCTCCAGAACAGGTCCATCTGACCTGGCAATGAATGGATTAATCCGAACCCACACAAGCGAGAAGACAGAAGCAAGAAGAATGGACCACACAATAACAATTGTAGGTGTGTGGTTCTGTTTCCCCATCATACCCTTCAGAAAAGGATACAGGTGGACAATAACCCATAATGCAAATATCAATTTCCCAAACAAAGGCCCCCAAGAATCATAACCATTGTTTATGGCATCAGACACCCCAGCAACCACAGCAATAATATTGATTATAAGTATCGTCATTGGGGGAATCAGTAATGTTGTCCACTTGAATAAGTACAGATCTGAAAAATCTCCATCATCTCCACCTTTTGATGTTACAGTAAAATTGGTGTCTACACCAGCAAAACCTTTAGCAACCCTTGAAACACAGCAAACAGATGAGATGACACACCTCCAATCACCCAAAATTGTTCATTTCTCCACCAGTCATCAATACCAACACCACTCCATCGCATCTCTAGAATACCAGTTGCAAAGATGCACACAAACAGAGCAATAAACCACAAACTAGCCAAATTGCTCAGCTGCAGACACAAGTTAGTGCCAACACAAGTTAGAGAGATGAACATGACAATAAATAAATGATAAACAATGAGTAAAGCATTAAATTTGATCCATTAGGGAGAATCCAAAATACATACCTCTGCAATTATAAATTTATTAGTGAGCAAGCATATGGCAGGCAAGGTACAATATGCTACCAAGGGTATGGATGTCCACGGATATACAGTCGCATTTATGTATGATAGCCTCTCCAACCACTTTAGGCCACCTCCGTATCCATACCAAATGGGGCAGTGCCTGCTCAGGAAAATTTCGACTGATCCAAGAGCCCAACGTAGAACTTGATGAAGCCGGTCCGAAAGGTTAATTGGAGCAGATCCCTTAAATGCTGGCCTGGGGGCATACAGTATATAGAACGCCATCCGTGACAATGCATTTTAAAACCCGTCAAAATATCCTCTGTGACTGAACCATATATCCAACCAACCTGAATCAGGGATCAGAAATTAGACAGATACATGTAATAGTAATAGTTATAACTTATAAACAACTGTTATGGCTGAATGTAAAATACGTTATATCTACTTAAACTGAAATCAGGACCAGCAATGAGACACGTGAATGCCAAAATATTAAATGCGTACAGGATAAAAATTGAATCTGCTTACCTCTTTTCCCCACTCTGTTTTATCTTCATAACCACAGCTAATAACATGAATGGCCTCTTTCAGGAGGGATGCAGGACTGGCATTTCGTGGTACACCACCGTTCTCTAGAAGAGCAGAGGCTACAAACACAGGTGACTGCCCAAATTTCTTTTCGAAGTTCTTTTGAGACATCAATGACGACTTTTCACTGTCAATTCCTGCAACAAACCATTTCGAATCACATTTATAACCAAACATTCTAAAAATTGACTTGCATCAAACATTCTAAAAATTGACTTGAATGCAAGTCAACAACCTCTTCATGAAAGGACCACCACCAAGGACATTAATCCATCAGCCCTACCTTCTACTCCCTCTTCTATGTCCTCCAAGAATATTGGAACAGTCGCATCACTGCGCTTGGACTTCTTCTGTTTCTTCTTTTCTTGTTTGGTTTTTGTCTTCTTGTTCTTTTTCCGAGATGCACAACATCCGCAGCAGCACCATTTCGGCAAGCAGTTGCATGTCTTTCCAGGTGCTTTCTCCTTTACAGGAGCATCATATCCATAAAGAGCTTGCCTTCGAAAAACACAACCAGTACCCACATATATGGGCCCTTGGATCCCGTCCAAGCCTTTCATGTTGATCTGAGCACAGTAGAAATAATTTCTTAACAATCAGAACAAAATATAGATCACCTTTCTGATTTAGTACAGGGCACAGCAGACTTATTGTTGAAGCCAAATCCAAAAGTATCTCATACTCACATCAAAGAACACAATGTTGCGATTGGCATAACGATCATGCCGTCAATGCCATCGAACCTTTGAGGAAATTGCACATAGCAGACCTTCTTTCCCATTGTGGGATCCATCATGAAACACATGGCTTCACGAATCGCTTTGCTGTTGTTTATATAATGATCACAATCCACATTTAATAGATAAGGAGCATTTGTCAAGACCGCTGAAACTCGTACCTAAACCCACAACAAATTTAGAATGAAGTCAATTTCAATCCCTAGATAACATCCAACCTCTGCAATTCTAACAAAGGAAATTTCCCAATTAAATAAAGATGGAAATTATACCAATGCATTCATGGCTCCAGCCTTTTTGTGGTGATTGAACCCAGGCCTCTTTTCACGAGAAACATACACCAAGCGAGGCAATTCATTTCCGCCAACATCATGCCCCCATTATGACCCAGAAACACCTGCCATGAATATGATACATTGAAGAAAGGCATTCAATGATCAACACACTCAAAAACAGAAAGCTAAACTTCATAAATCGGGAAAAGAAAATGTAATTCAAGTTTAGGTTATACTAAGTAATCTCAATGCTTCAAAATAGTGTGAGAACATTCTAACGTGCTATTCAAAACTGCCAAAGGGCCAACCTGAATCATTCCTGGATGGTCCCGCACATTGTTGCCAGGCCAAGGTGTTCCGTCCTGCATTGTCCAACCTTCCTCTGGCACCTTTTGAGCCTTGGCCACCAAAGCATTAATACGAACCTTGAATTCTTCATACTCTCTCTGCAAACCAAAGATGGATTAATTTTAGCTATTGCCTGTACGGATAGCTTCAATTGAATCCTAATATTCACATATTTACAGACCTTCATTGCCCTCCGTTCTTTCACAAAGGAAGTTTGTACTTTGTCCTTGAGGTAGTCTATCTTCTGAGCAAAGTACCCCTCTGGTGCACGGGGTTCAATGTTGAACTTCTTACAGAAAGGAACCCACTTCCTTGCAAACTCTGAGGTTTCAGATAGGGCTTCGAATGTTAGCATGGCAGCGCCATCATCAGATACATAACAGGAAACTTTGTCTACAGGATAATCCACTGCAAGGATGGATAAGACTGTGTTTGCAGTGATTAAAGGTGGCTCCTTCATTGGGTCAACAGTACTCACAAAGAGATCAACAGCAGCAAGTTGTGAAGGATGACCTTCCTTGTCATACCTGTGGATCGTGGTAAATTAAATTTTAGCAGAATAAGAGCTTGCAATCAAAAAACATACATTTCAGTATATGCATCAAAATAATATTTTCTCAGGCACAACGAGCAATTAATTGTTGGTGAGAATGTGGTGTTAAACTCATAAGATATTAAACAAAAAAATGGAGCAAGGTACCTCGTACCTCAATGATAATCTGTCCAAGTATGTTTCCCGTTCAATTGGGAGCCATTTTGGAAACTGATCAAGGATCCAAGAAAATGCAAACCACATTTCACAAATTACTGAAGTGATCCATAAGCCAAAAGCATCTGTGACCGGATGGAGCAGTCGGTAATGGAAAAAGAAACCCAGAACTACAAGCCGAATAATAATGATCAATCTATACGGATTTATTCTGCTTGAAGGAATTGGCAACTTTCTTGACAGAGGCTGCCTTGCCTCGTCCATCCTGTATAGTTGGAAAAAGTATCAATTCAGTGACTGAAAATAAGACCAATCATATAGCTGACAAGTTCAAATATCTTACAGCACACACAATAAAATTCTTTGACATGGATAGAAAGAAATTAGTGAAAAAGTTTAGCATCTTTACATCGGTAGATCAGGTTCGTCTGGTCCATTGCCATTAGGGGCCCATCCTTCACTCCTCCGCCTTCAGTTCTCATAACCTGTAGTTTATCCTGTTTTCTCTTGCAATTCTCAACTCGCTCTTTCCAGGCTACACTCCCATATCCATAAACTGCTAAGTCCTTGGTAGGATCCATAGACCTTGTTTGCACTGATGACAAGAAAATGAAAGCAAAAAGAATCTACGATAATGAGTAAATTTTGATTAGAAATAACACCAGTTTATGCATATTTTTAAACAAACCTAAAACATCCAATTCATGCATCACCTGGAAAATTTGGATCGGGATCAGGAAGAGGATGAATTCGTTTGCCTCCTCCCATAAATTGAGGTATTATCAATGCATGATGTTCAGGAGATATCCCATATTCCTGCAATAAATCAAAAAAATTGACAAAAGACCAAAAAAAGAACTCAAAACAAACATATCTGCTTGTGCCAGAATAGATTCAGAATTCAATTTCAAACGACTGGCAAATTAATTTTACTAAGTTCATTACCATCTGACCATTCGTCAGCAGCGGTACTTGTGGCAGCATGGTCTGTGTTGCCTGAGGAGTGTCCATATCTGATCCCCGGCCATAGCTCATATGCCCATGAAGCATGGACTCTGCAGTGTAATGTCTATCTTGCTTATCTCGATCACCAAAATCAAACTCATTTTCTAAATCATCTACATCATCCTCTTCTTCATCTCCCTCAACTCTGGGACTTCCTGCAAAATGGACAGAGCTGAAATTAATCGAGAATTGAAAACACTCAAACTCTGGAACTTTGATTATGTGGACAAGATAGATCTTTCTCAAATCTAAACCATGCATGTGGTGAATTTTTCTGCACTATGTCATCACGATCACCTGTTTTGTGACACTTGCAGCTGGAAAATTTAACCACAGCTGAGCTTGAACTTAATTTAGTGTTCATAGAAAACCCATTGCTCTATTGGATCAACAAGAGTTCCTGAGCCAAAACTAACGGTGTCTATGATCTCTTAAGAAATGCAAAATTCTTCCCACAATAGATAAAAAGATTAATACAAAGATGTCTAGCAAATACAGAATAAGTTTTTACAAGTTCTTCATCTAGGTCAAAATGTGCATATCAGACAACAATAAACACATGCATCTTGACTATGAAAGACACAAGACACAGAAAAACTTCCTTACATCGACAAGCAAACATTCTGAAAATACGAGATTATAGCTTAATATTAACTCGAAATGCTTTGCAGGTAAAACAGACGAATCCTAACCTTTATGCCTCTTATATCTGGTTTTACATTGAGGGCAAACTCTATTTCCTTCTCTCCGTTCGTACTCGTAGCACGGCCGGCAGACTGGAAAAGCACACTCATTACAGGCAACAAAAAGCTCTCCTTCTACTGTAGTACCAATTTCATCGCTACAAATCTGGCATGTTTGTCCGTTCAAATGTTGCAACGGCTTAGGCTGCAAAATACGGCAAATAATTTTGTTATATCTGTTCCGCAGGCCAAGAACTAAAAAAACAAGCCCATATCGGCTTCGCCCGTTTCTGCAGTTGCCCGAAAGAAAAAAAAACGGTGCATCGTGTTAAAAGAGTCGATCTGAGATTAAAAAAAAAAGTTGTTCCATGAACACCGAGCACCCATAGTTAGACGGCTAACTTAGTTCTTCCCTATCCAAGGGGCACTCATAAGCAGATCATGGTAGGAAAAACCGCTCCAATAGCTTGGCACATTTCTGCGCACTGACCTACATGCTAGGGAACGTAACGGAATCCAGAACGTGGGTGTAACTTTTTGGTATTTGATTTTTAATCAGGGTCGATAAAGACTTGAGATGAGATTTCAGTTCCAGATCGTGTTTGGATTGCTAACGGTAAAACAAAAAAACGTGTTTTTTCTCACCTACATTGCAGATTGATGGGATGGGTAGTGTTAGAAGACAGTGTTTTAAGAGGGTATTGAAAAATGCAATGCAGATTAAGAAATGAAAACCTACCCCGACCTCGCCCTCGGGCCTGATGACAACAAGCTCGTTTCGATTGTGAGACCCTGCGACCAGCCCTGCACTGGCCTCCATTTTTACTCCTGCCCCTGCAACAACCCAAAAATGGCAGGGTGCTTGTTCTTCTCGAACAATCACTCTTGGTCTACTTTTCTCTTCTCCGTGAGATGATCAATTTCCCTGTATTTTATTTATGATGATGAAAGGCTGGTCCTCCTTCGTTGGTAGCTTCTCCCAGAAATGGACGCCAGCCCTGCAGACAAATTGAAAAGACCCAGCGGAGGAACCCACCACCACCACCGCCGCCACCGCCACTACAGCTAAGCTTTCGCTAACCCGCGTGTTAGGTAGGTAGAGAAGGCGGAAAATGGAAACCCAGACGGAAGTTGCAACAAGAAAACAAGCAAGGGCGCAAAATATGCAACACTTACCTGGCATGCATTGCAACTTAGGGGCACGGGCAGCCCCTCTCCGCTGCCCGCTCGACCAGCCTGGCGGTCAAACTAACCACCACTCCTAGGTATATTGAAGCTAACTTTAGCACCTATTATTTATTACTCCGCGTTTTCTTCATTTCATAAGGACTCAGGAGCGTCGCTGGAGAATGTTAACGTCGTGAGCCGGCACCGGCACCGGCACCGACATTTGCTATACGACTCCGAGGAAACTAAGGAAATTTTGATAAAATCCACAGGATCTTTATTTCTACTAACGTCGCCACACGCATTAGTATTTCTGGCTATATGGTATGCAAAATATATAATATATTCTAACATTTTTCCACTTGTTGGATACTTTGCAAAATAGGGACTACATTGCCATATAGTCAAGAGCTCGGGGCATTAAAGCCAATTAATTTTTGCACCAAGAAAATTTATGAGCACTCGCAACCTTTGTTAAAGAGAGTCAAAGCAACATTATCCTTTGTGTCCACCTTAGTACTATTTTCTCCTCCATCATTTATCTTACAAAATGGTATTGAACATCGATATATTTCGTTCTTGAATGATACTCGGGGTTCTTTGCCAGACAAATTGCACTTTGACTATCACAATCAATCCTTACAACATTTTGAGTGAACCCAACAGTGGAGATCAATCACCAAAGCCAAAGCACTTCTTTACTTGCTTGAGTAGCTACCATGTACTCACCTTTGTGGTGGGTATTGCAACACTTGCTTGACGCTTACTCATCCAACTTATGGTTCCACCAAACAAGTTGAACACATACCCACTAGTAGACCTGCACATATTCCAAGTCTTTGCCCCAATCTGAATCCACAAAACCATGTAGATCTAATGTTTTACTTTCTCTAGGTTTACCCTGATAACAAATTGCATAGTCAGATGTCCCACGCATACACATGAAGATTCTCTTCATTGCAATTCAATGTTCCTTTCCGGGATTTGACATGAATCTGCTCACTACTCCCACTACATGTGCAATATCAAGTCTAGTACAAATCATTGCATACATCAAACTATCAATTCCACTAGCATTTGACACCCGAGATATGTCCTATATTTCTTCTTCGATTTTAGGAGGTTGTTGAAAAGATAACTTTTGACCAAGAAGAAAATGAATACTAGTAGGTTTACTTTCATGCATTTGAAACCTTTGTAATATCATGTCAAGATATTTTCTTTAATTTAACACCGCTTTCCTATTTACACTATCTCTTCTTATTTCCATGCCCAAAATAAATTTTACTACACCAAATCTTCCATAAGCAATGTAAGATTAGAGTTGAGATTTAATATGGCTAGCCATTTTTTTGTTACCAATTAACAAAGATGTCATCTACATATAATACAATGATAACATAATCTTCACCTTCTTATTTAAAATAAACACAAGGATCAACTTTGTTTCTTTCAAGCCCAAGCCTCAACACATACTTATCAAATATTTGGTTCCACATTCTTGGTGATTGCTTCAAGCCATATAATGACTTTTTCAACCTACTCACCAAATCTTTCTTCCCTTTGATCTTAAAGCTTTCTAGTTGCGTCATGTAGATTTCCTCCTATAGCTCACCATGCAAAAATGTTATCTTAACATCCATCTGCTATATTTCCATATTGAAAGCAATAAAGAATAGCCGGATGAAATCTAATAGAATGTAACTTAGCAACGGAAAAAAATCTCACAAAAATCGAGTCTTGTCACCTAAGAGAATCCCTTTGCCACGGGGTGAGCTTTATACTTGTTGGAGCTCAAAATTGCACATGTCCTAAATCACAAGAATCTAGGGCTTTGATGTAACATCCCCATTTTAAGACATTAGAACAAGGGAAAAAAAAAAATTATAGAACGCGTTTCACTTACAGAATTATGTAATTCACAACACACGATCAAGTTTTAATAATTGTTCTCTGTCCAATTAATGTAATTTGGATCACACAATTACTTTTAAAACCAATGTTCTCTGTTCACATATTTATAATATGGAGCACACATTCAATGCCAATCAATCATATAATAGATACCATATGCTGTTGTAAATGACTCGAAGAACTACCGATCTCCCATTTTATGGCTCGGAGTTTCAACGATCTCTCATTTCATGACTCGGCTACTTACCGATCCTTCATGTTAATCCATGCATTGTATACTAAGTATACTTGGTTCTCTATACCATTTTCGGTTATCGAAGCATTCCATTTAAGAGGCCTATCTGAATATCTATTACTGATAATCATCTGATATCCTGCTTCTTAAACTAGGTGATTAGGACAACGCAACCAGCAACTTGCGATACTTTGGCCAAAGATTTTCACATGCTTTGCATGATTATATTCCTAGACGTTATATACATCAATGGAATACATCCTTCACCTCACTTCGTCTGTTATCTATAATGGTCTTTTCGACATCATCGATCCTCTCATCCAAGGTTAAACTCGACCCAAACTAGCAATATGAAACAAAGATATAGGAGACACTTGCATGGTAAAGGTACGCAGACATACTATGTCGGCCTTAGACGATCAAGTGTGTGTCTAGTTACCTTAGGTCCTCCGAAGTCACCCCGTATACGCGGTCACATTCCTATCATCGTCCAAGTAACTTGGTCCCAGCTTATGTAAACTTGATGATTCGATTCGGGAGGGCATTGTAACATGTCAGCTACAACATTGTGTCATCATGAAGGCCCCGCCTTCATGAAGACACTAGATTGCAGCTGGCGTGTGCCAAGGTCCTACGGAATCCTCTCATCAAGAATTCACATCTAGCTAAAAGTGTGATTAGATCATAATCTTAAGTATTTAAGATCAATTTTCGGCAACCGTGCTGATCTTCTAACCTCACTGTGTTACAGTTGCATAGCTAAGAGAGACTTATATTGTCTTTAAAGCTTAATATGCCTTTACTCCTCTTTACTGAGGGATTTCTTAATTCCATCTTAGTTCCTTAATTTAAGCTTCGGACTAACAGTCCATTATAGCTTAACGTAGTAAGACCAACTTACTAAACTTAACCAAGTTTTATTCGCAACTGAATTTAAATTCAGAATTCCTTCTTATTAGACGTCATCTAAATGAGGCCTAATTCCCAATGAATGTATTCATTTATTCACTATAACCTTACATCATTAAGGTTTGTTACGAGGAGATATGATTCCTCAAACTGAATATCCTCTGAATCAAACATCTCGAGGATATTAACGAAATCAGAGTACAAGATTCAACTGCCTCTTTTATTTATTTTCATTAGCTTATATAACAGTTCTCAATATCGTTTGTTTAAGAATTCTTATTCACTTAACTCCTTTCAAATGTCAATTTAAAATCCATATTGACCTAAGTATGAATTAATTGTACATTCCAACTTAAAAGTTGTATTCAAGTAAAGAATGGATATTATATCCTTTTTTTAAAAATCTATTAACAATCATTTGAATATAATTTATATTCTCAATCTTATTCTAACATTTTCAAAGTGATACAGCCATTAAAATATCACGCCTTTCCTTATATTCAATCCTTAAGATTAAAATCTATACAATTTACAAGTCCATAAAACTGGACTTCATTCATATCAAACAGCAGTACAACACATAAGGAAAGAAGAATGCAACTTCTCCTTTTCCCTTTCCTCGTAGAGGAATAATAAATTCTCATATACGATCCATCTTTAGCTAACCAGAAGAAGCATCAGAAAATAACACGTCTTCATTTTACTCAAGAAACCATCTGTAAATTTACTTGCAGTTCAGATTCATCGAACTAAGCATTAAGCACTTATCATTAAAATGAGGTGCTCTTAATTAACTATCTCAATAAAAGAACCCCGCTTTTATGAAACGTTAAAAAAAAGAGATGGACATCGTCCATGAATTAAGTGCTGATAAGGATGAACAACTTAACAACCCAATCCTCTAATTACCATCACAATCAGACAAAAGATTTACTAACTTTCTCCCAATTAATTACTACAAGAAGTAATTTCCTCTAAATAGTTTCAGAGTAAAACATCCGTAAGAACCAATACACATATGCATATAATGTTGTTCTAATGTAATTGTTGTCAGTTCCATTTCCTTATAATAGTTGAAATTTCAAGAGATGAATCTTAATTAAGAATTCCAACAGAACTACTTCCCTTTCATACTACTCATTTAATTTCAAACAATCCAATGCAGAAGAGAAAAGTAGTCATTCACCATGAAACACTGGTGTTAATTCTCAAAATTCAACAACAACGCATGATACTTCTTTCCAATCAGAAAAGAAAGTGAACAACAATTAAATGCAGATGAATACGCCTAAGGCAGTAAGACATTCATTCAATATCAAATATAGAGTTTCAACTAGATAAGAGAAGAAAAATAACTATTACTTCCAATTATCCATCTAATATTCTCTTTCTTTTCATCACAACTGTACTGAATGATTTCAATCAAGAAGTGATATCAATCAATGATAACAGCCACGGTGAGAGAGCAAATAAAGTCAATAATCGAATGAACGGAAAAAGAATCGTATTATCTCTTCTCAATGCCTGGCCGAATATCAACTAGTTAGCACAGACCTGTTCCCATAAGATAATTGCTTCTAACAATTATAATTTAGTAATTAAAACTTACTAACTACCATTCCAGAGAGTTAACAGAATTCATTTGCATCAGGTCTGTAAGTATCAATATCAACGGCCCCTCTAAATAAAATCATTTCCTTTAATTTTTCACCCAACGGACATTCTTGTCCAGATATCAACAAGTAAGAGTGTACAGCAGACAACAATCATATTTTCATCGTAATAATAAAGGATTCGTTTTCCAAACACCAAAGGAAGAACCCAATTCCGATTCAGTTTTAATGCAAGTAGCAAGAAGTTTAGATCATGATTTGCATACACACACACACACACACACACACACACACACACACACACACACACACACACACACACACACACACACACACACACATTTCTGCTAACAACAATCATTCCCAAATTAGGTCTAAACAAGTAAAAAAATACAGCAAGTTATATTACCATAATTTCACTGTAATAGGTAAAGAACCCCCTTTTTTTTACAAGAACAAGAATCTACTCAAGTTCAGTTCCAATCGAACACACTGAAGAAGTTCAAATATGCAGTTCGTATATCTATATTTTCATCATTAAATTCAAGGAAGAAGTAAAACGATTAAGCTCTATTCCACCCATCGATTAACTAGATTATTCTGTTCCAGGTTTAAGTAAACTATTCCCAAAAACCATTCATAGGTTTTAAAATCAAATAAGGAGACATTTAATCGTTTTTAAATCACGTAAGAGTAAAATGATGAAATAAATCCACTGTCCCAAAGAATTTGTATTCTATGCACTGTATTACGACCAGAGAAATAACTCACGCAAACAATTCCATCAAGCATTCTCACGGTTTTTCCAAAACCATTTATACACTCAGAACTCAGAAAACAATCTATTCATCGCTGATACATTCATCAACTCAACCCATAATGGGTAATAGAACTGAATGCCCAACACTGTCAAAACAAAACTCATACAGCAAGGACATATCTCATTCCATTTACTCTTTTTGCAAAGAAATACCCAAATCGCATTCATCAAAAGAAAACGACTCAACCCAGAAAATCACTTCAAACATATCAACAATTTCATTTAACTAAAACACCCAACATAAGAGCAGAGTTCTTTTAATGAAGACGCTTAAACAAGAGCAAAACAGTTTAAGGAGAAGAGCTCAACATGCCTGTAAAATTTCTCGTGGCTTGAAGAAAACTGCGTCCACGCCCACAAGAGCTATTCTTCTCCACGGCGACAACAACAAAGCTTTCCCAACAATCTCCTAACTTCCACAGGCCCAATAATAGCCATGGTTACTCCAAACAATAGCAACAATGACCAGAATAATTGCAGGTTTGAAAGATCCATGAAAGAAATGCAGAGCAAAACTCAAAACTCGAATGAACACAATAACCACCAAAATTTCCTCTATCCTCTTTCCAAGGCGAGCTGGTCACCAAGACCGAGACCATTAATGCATTGAATGCATTACTTTTTCTTAATTTCCACGCCATCACCGACTCAGGTTTGGCGAGTTTCATTTTTAAAATTTTGCATGCAATTTCCCCCTTAGCTACATAGCTAGTTAAATATCTCCAATTTTTCATGTTCCCGCCAAACTTGGCGTTGAAAACCGCAAGGACATCATTTACTGTCCTTATTAAATTTCTAACCTTCCCTTCTTATCTGCTTCATCAACATGGGTCCATAGGTCCCCTCCTTAGGTTAGCAATAGTTTAGGTTGCAATGTCCATAGTTAGGTATTCACCAAGGTCGCAAATCATTAAGATTTGCAGTATGTTAAATTCCTTTTAATTTATCAACCCCTCCTAGGATAGTTGTTAGGTCATAGGTTAGGACTTAACCCCATAGTGTTTTAGTTAATAGGTTCCTTAGTAAGTTTTACAACTTACGTTCATATTCAGCATATGCAGGACGTTTGTTCCATGCCCGACATACCTATACCTTGTTTGCTTGCACCAACACTCTTACTGTCTTACGCTGTCTGCAGTGTTACAATTTGTATGTAGTTCGTAAATCGAACCTTTTCCATTGGCATCAAGGTACCAGATATTTATACCTGTAACCAGGTTCTATAACATTTATAACAACCTTTAGTCGTTTCAGACCTCATTCCGTGTAGAAGTAAATCGACAAAGCGATCATAAGGAAGGCCGCAACATACCTTGGATCAATGGAATTGATTCAAGGTGTGCTGTCAACAACAATATGTGTTCATCAGACACAAAAGCAGTCTGCTGTTTCGCACTTTGCAAAACACAAGTTATAATGACCTCCGTCTCAAATAAACAAGTTCTGACGAAACAAGGGTCCAAATTGGTAACACATTCTTTTTAAGATTAAAAGATATATCTTAACATAATTATCCTCATTTCCACGATTCTGACATCATGAAAAGAGGTTATCATAATAGCTTCTAAAAATCAAGACGTTACATTTGAGGCAACATGGGATTGTCTCCAAGTTGTGGGACTCGAACTGAGACAGGACCCCAGGAGAAGGTCGGCTTCCTCTACTTCTAATGCTAAACTACTCTAGGAATTGCAATGTAACTATCTAGCTCTACTCTAACATTTCAAGGGACCAAGGTGGGGAGGAGATGCATAAAACAAAAAAGTTGAGTTGTGGAGCTCAATTGCTTCACAAATAGCATGTTTTATGAACTTGCTAGAATACATAATGCTGGTGTCATTCGGGTGACCGCCGCCGATCACACAGGGACTGCATCAATCAAGCAAGTAAGAATAGGTATCGGTTAAGGTAACCGGCATTGATTACTGTGTGTGATTGTTTTTATTTAAGTCACGGGAATTAGATCTAACCTTTGATTAAAAGGTGATCTAATGGTTGTAATTGCATAGCTAAGTTGCCCTAAGTTTTTATATGCTTATATAAGCTTGAAAGCTAGGGTTAGAAAGGTTAGATTGTGAAAGATTGATCATAATTGTAAGAAGGAATTCTTGGAGAGAGAAAAAAAGCTTGTGAGGAAGAAATTATTGTACATCCATAAGGTGTGGAAGATTGTAGATCTTCATTGTATATCCTTTGTAAAGCTTTGAATAATATATTGGTTGTTTCTTGGTGGACGTAGCCCACACTGGGTGAACCACATTATATCTTGTGTATTGTTCTTCTAGTTTATTTTTGTATTTATTGTTTGTATGCTTAGATCTGAATATATATCTGTATAACTGGTGTGCTTAACCCCAACAACTGGTATCAGAGCTTTTTGTTTGAGGGTTTTGTGTGTTGACAAATTTACTCACAGAGGGATTTTTGATTGAGTGGGAGCTACAATAATGGCAAAAGATGGCAAATACAGAGTTAAGAAATTTTACCATAATTATCAATTATGGAAGATGCAGGTGGAAGATTATCTATATCAGAAAGATCTATACTTACCGTTGGATGAGAAGGCAAGACCTACAAAGATGACTGATGAAGAATGGAAAATTCTTGATAGAAAGGCTCTGGGATCTATAAGATTGAGCCTGACAGCATTTGTGGCTTCAAATATTACCAAGAAGCAACAACCACAGTAGAGTTGATGAAATCTTTAGCTAATTTATATGAAAAACCTAGTGCTTCAAATAAAGTTTATTTGATGAAGAAATTATTTAATTCAAAGATGCAAGAAGGTGAATCTGCATCAAGTCATTTGAATGATTTCTGTTCTATTGTAAATCAATTAAAATCGGTTAATATTTCGTTTGATGATGAAGTGAAAGCACTTTTATTCTTATGCTCTTTGCCAGATAGTTGGGATAACTTGGTAATGGTTATTAGTAATACATGTCTTTTACTACTAATATTTTAAAGTTTGATGATGTGGTTAGTATAATCCTGAATGAAGAAATACACAGGAAAAGTATAGAGAATCATCATCTGGTAATGCTTTGAATGTAGAAAGAAGGGGAAGGTAGAAGGAGAGATCCAAGAGCAAGAATAATGGGAAATCAAAGTCTAAGAATGGCATATCTAAATCCAGAGGTAAAGGAATAACTTTGTTGGAATTATGGAAAGAAAGGACATTTCAAAGAAGGATTGTTGGTTCAAGGAAAACAAAGAGAATGTACCAGAGAAAGGTAAAGAGGTAAATGTTGCATCTTACAGGTAATGCAAGATGCCCTTATTCTCTCCTTGGATAATAAAATTGAATCATGGGTTTTAGATTCAAGAGCTTCTTTCCATGCTACCCCTAATAAGGGTTATTTTAGAAATTATGTCTAGGGTAATTTTGGGCATGTTTATTTAGGAGATGATGAACCATGCAATATTATTGGTAAAGGAGAAGTTCATCTAAAATTGTAGAATGGAAATACATGGATATTGAAATATGTGAGGCATGTGTCAAGCCTCAGGAGAAATCTAATTTCTGCAGGATAACTAGGTGAATCTGGTTGCATGGTTACATTCACAACCGACTCTTGGAAGGTTACCAAGGGATCTCTTGTTGTAGCAAGAGGAAAGAAGGTAGGAACATTGTATTTTTCTACCTGTATTATTGATTCATTTTGTGTTATCTACTTCAGATTCAGATGCAAGCATGTGGCATAATCGGCTAGGCCATATGAGTCAAAAAGGAATGCAGATCTTAAAGGCTAAGGGTAAGTTATCAGATTTGAAAGATGTAGATCTTGATTTACTGTGAGCATTATATTTGGAAAGCAAAAGAGAGTGAGATTTCTCAAAGTTGGGGCAACAAAGAAGGAGCAAAAATTGGAGCTTGTGCACTCAGATGTGTGGGGACCAGCCTAAGGTAGCTTCTCATGGAGGATCCCAATATTATGTGACTTTCATTGATGATGCCACAAGAAAGGTATGGGTTTATTATATTAAACGTAAATATGATGTTTTTGAGACTTTTAAAAGATGGAAAGCCCTTATGGAAAATGAATCAAATTCAAATTAAAATGTCTTAGATTTAACAATGGTGGTGAGTACTTTGCAGAAGGATTTCAATGATTATTGTTCAGTGAATGGAATACGCAGAGAAAGAATGGTTCTAGAACACCACAAGAGAATGGTGTTGCTTGAAAGAATGAACATGACAATCATGGAACATGTAAGAAGCATGAGGATACATGTTGGATTACCCTTGCAGTTTTGGGGTAGAAAGCAATAGACACGGTGGTTTATTTAATTAATCGTGGGCCTTCAAGTGCACTAGATGGTGGAATACCAGAAGAAGCTTGGACTGGAAAAGAGGTAGATCTTTCTTTTCTTAGAGTATTTGGTTCATAAGCTTTTGTGCATGTTGATAAAGAAAATAGAAATAAGTTGGATGCTAAATCCAAGAGATGTACTTTTATTGGTTATGGCTCTGGTGATTTCGGATTCCGTTTTTGGATTTAGAAGATTCTAAGATTGTTAGGAGTCGTGACATTGAATGGAATGAAAAGAGAATGTACAGGGATCAAGTTTTGGTACCCAAAGATGAACCGGTTGGAAATTTTGTGGAAGAAAACTCATTCTTGGATTTAGAAAAGACATCTACAGTATTACGTGTGTGTCGATCAATTTGAATCTACATCGGTTGAATAGAACCGAGTGTCGGTCATTACTTTAGGACCGACGTCGGCTTATAGAACACGACCGACATTGGTTAGATGACCGCATCGGCAAGAGGTGACCGGTGTCGATCACTATCAGAGGTGGATACTAATGTACAAGACATACAGATTGAGCCTCTCGACACCCCAAATCTCAGTGAGAAGGTCATAAAGGGTAAGTAGACCTCTAGAAATATTTACACCTTCCTTATCTTATTTATTATTGACTGATAGTGGTGAACCAAAGAGTTTTGAAGAAGTAATGCAGATGAAACCCACAAGAAGTGGGAGCATGGCATGGATGAGGAGATGGACTCCTTGGAACAAAACCAGACATGGGATTTGGTTAAGTTTCTAGCAAGTAAAAGAACATTGCAGAATAAATGGGTTTACAAGATCAAGGAAGAAGAGGGTGGACAAAAAGATACAAGGAAAGGCTTGTGGTAAAAGGATTTGCACAGAAAGTAGGTATTGATTTTGGTGAGATATTTTCTCCTATAGTAAAAATGACTTCTATATGTATTGTATTGAGTTTAGTTGCAGTAGAAGATTTGCATTTAGAAAAACTTGATGTTAAGACAACTTTCCTTCACGGTGATTTGGAGGAAGAGATATATATGCAACAATTGCTTGATATGAAGTCAAGGGTAAGTCAAGGGTAGAAACTTGTGTGCAAGTTGAAAAAGAGCTTGTATGGGCTCAAGAAAGCCCCAAGGCAATGGTATATGAGGTTTGATAGTTTTATGCATGAGCATGGTTATATGAGATGTGAATATGACCATTGTGTTTATTTCAAGAAGCTTGAAAATGGAAGTTATATTATTTTGTTACTATATGTGGATGATATGTTTATTGTAGGATCTAGTATGTAGGACATTTTTGAGCTTAAAGAAAATTTATCTCATACATTTACAATGAAGGATTTAGGAGCTACAAAGAAAATCCTTAGCATGTAAATTCACGAGAGAAAAAGAACATGAAATTGTATTTGTCTCAGGAACATTATATCAATAAGGTGTTGGAAAGGTTTAATATGCAGAATTCAAAACCTGTAAGTACACCTATGGTTGGACACTTTAAATTGAGAAAATATCAGTGTCCTACATCACATGAGGAGGTCGAGTACATGGCATGAGTTCCATATGCTTCAGCAGTTGGAAGTCTTATGTATGTTATGGTTTGTACTAGACCAGACATTGCACATAGGCAGTGGGAGTTGTGAGTAGATTTATGGCCAATCTAGGTAAAGAGCATTGGAAAGTAGTCCAATGGATTCTCAGGTATTTGAGAGGGACATCCAACATGCAGTTATGCTATGGAGGGTCAAATACTTCTTTATGCAGGCTATATGTTGATTTAGATATGGTGGAGATTTGGATGGTAGAAGAAGCACCACTTGGATATGTTTCACAGTAGGTGGCACGACAATTAGTTGGATTTCTAGATTGCAGAAGGTTGTGGCCTTGTCTACTATAGAGGTTGAGTATGTTACAACTACAGAGGCTAGTAAAGAGATGATATGGATGAGCAGGTTCATGGAAGAGTTGGGAAAGGAGCAAGAGGATTGCAGATTGTACAGTGATAGTCAAAGTGTGATTCATTTGGCAAAGAACTCAATGTTTCATTCAAGAACAAAACACATTTAGTTGAGATATCACTTCATACGAGGTGTTGGAGGATGGGAAACTAAAACTGGAGAAAATTCATACAAATAAGAACCCTGTGGATATGCTAATGAAGTCATTGGCAAAGGAGAAGTTGGAGCTACACTCCACTTCTGTTGGTCTTCGAGTTTGAGACTTGAAGAGGGAGAAACAAGCCAAGGAAAGGATCCAAGGATGGAGTTGTATGGTACAGTGCAGCAATTTATCTCCAAGTGGGAGATTGTTGAGTTATGGAGCTCAATTACTTCACAAATAACATGCTTTATGAACTTGCTTTGGAATACACATGCTTAGAATCGGTGTAAGGCGGGTGACCGCGTTGGTCACCTGAGGACCAGCATCGTCAAGCAAGTAAGAACCAGTATCGGTTTGGGTAACCACCATCGGTTACTTGTGAGTGATTACTTTTATTTAAGTCATGGAATTAGATCTAACCTTTGAATAAAAGGTGATCTAATGTTATAATTGCATAGCTATGTTGCCCTAAGTTTGTATATGCTTATATAAGCTTGAAAGCTAGGGTTAGAAAGGTTAGATTGTGAAATATTGATCATAATTGTAAGAAGGAATTATTGGAGAGAGAAAAAGAGAATCTTGTGAGGAAGAAAGTACTATACATCTAGAGGTGTGGAAGATTGTAGATCTTCATGTATATCCTCTATTGTAAAGCTTTGAATAATATATTGGTTGTTTCTTGGTGGACGTAGCTCACACTGGGTGAACCATGTTATATCTTGTGTATTATTCTTCTAGTTTATTTTTATATTTATTGTTTGTATGCTTAGATCTAAATATATATCTATACTGATTGGTGTGTTCATTTCATAAACTAGAGAAGGTGGTAACACCAAAATAAGGGGAAAGATACTTTTGAAAGAGGGAAAAATGGGAGAAAATGATGGTGAAGAGGGCGAAACAATAGCCACAATCAGATATCATTTAAATTCCCACTTTCACGATGCACAATAGATATAGGCTCTCTAAAAACACATACAACATACCCGAATGAATGAAAAGGAAAGAAGACACAATAAAATACCAACTAAGGCAGGAACGAACCACAAAATAGATGATTTTATTACTTAAAGATTATGCACATATCATTACAAAAGATGTAAAACATTCACATAATTGTGATCCAAGGCATACAACTCTTAGAACACTTGTGCAACATTACAATGATGCCCTCGCATTCCCAAAGTATCCAACATTTCAATTAAGCATCACTTTACAATATATAGAAAAATGGGAGAAGAACAAGAAAAATTGCGGGAAATTTGAATTCTTCCTTCCACCCACCAACCACTTCCATTAAAATTTTTGAAAAAATCCAGGCACCTCTGCTGAAAATCCACTTCCCCACGCCTCTTGCCTTGTTGGAGAAGAAATGGGCACCCATACTACATTAAATTATGGTGGTTACTTTTGCACTGGAATAATAATTTTGCGTGTTGGAGGTGTTCTCTTTCATTCCTCTCACCTACCTCCATTAGAAACAAGCAATACAAACTCATTTTTATAAAGGACTTTGAGATCCTTTGAATGATGCAAGGTTTGCAAAATCAAACCAATAGATTGAAAGTTGTAGCCAAATTTTAGCCTTGTGCGGAAAAGCTGTCATTTTCCTTTATCACGCGGCTTTCTCTTTCAGTTTCATGTGGTTTTTAACTTCCATGGCTTTTTCCGGTTTCATGCAGCTTTTCTTATGTGTCGCGACTTGACTTCCTTTGCTTTAACCCATGGCTACACCTAGTGTAGAACAACTTTTGAGTTATCATCCACGGACCCTTTTCCCTCAACCCGCAGACTTCATTTTAGTTCCCATGGCTTTTGAACATCATATATTGCACTGTTTAAAACCTCTCGTGGTATGCTTTCTGTTATGTGCGGCTTCATCAACTTATCCCATAATTTTCTCAACTGGTCGTGGATTTTGTTCTTTGCGGTGCTAATCATGATGTAAAATCACAAAGACTTACTAGATGCTTGATCAGTTTCTAAGTTGATCTTCGAGCATCCAAGTGTGATTGCACAACATTGAAACCTTTCTCCAAGTGTGGGACTTGCGAAATGAGAAAATCTCGAGAGAAGGCTGGTTCTGCTCCTAAACCACCACTGCCACAAGCTATTCCGGTGCGAGCTAATCAAGCTAATCTAACCATGCCAAAGAGACAGAGAGAGAGAGAAAGGAAAAGAACAAAAGCCTACACTAAAATGGTGATACACCAGAGAAGGAGAATGTTGGACATCTATCAAAACTGCCATGTAACAAAGAGAGGTGAGCAATGGGAAGGATGGACAGATGCATCACAGGCCCAAGGATAGATTTCACACAGAAAATGTCCCAAAACTCCATGAACACAGCTCCAAACCTGCAATGAACATTCAAACATGCACAAATACCTGCAATGAAGAGAGGCAAGAGGAAAACAAGCGAAAAACGAGCAAGGATGGACAGATGCATCACAAAACACGTTTTTGTTGCTTCAGAAGTTTGCACAGAACATCATTTCATTAGTAAAAGGAAAAAAATGCCATTACAGAGCAGGGAGGAGGTTCAAACTCCATTTTTAACCCTAGAGAAGGAAAAGAAGGGAGGGCAGAGCCGAACAGATGAACAACTTGTAATTTTTTTTTTTTAAATGAGCCCAATCGGCTTTTACATTGCATGGGTCGAGCCCAGGAGACAGAAACGTACAAAAACGTGGGAGCCCATTCCTCCTTAACTAAAAATGCATTAAAACGGCATGAGGAACCTTACAAACCCATACCCTATCATTTTGACCGAAATACAGGAGAAGGCGACCCATTCTGCATTAAATCTGGTCGCTGGAATGTCACTTTTGGCCATGAACACATGTCAGAGCCGTTTCTCAAATTTCTCCCTCTAGACTACACCAAAACTTGAGATTAACCCTATAATCATGTAGAGAATTTCACAAGCTTTTCATTGATATAAAGAACGTGCCAATCCGAGCTCTGGATCAAAGATATGGAGATCTGAAGATCTAGGGCACAAAACAGGTGAAAATGGATTTTTAAATTTCTTCCTGCGCTCTGCCACCTGGATGACACGTGGCACGTGCTGATTGGATATGTTATTCTCTCATCTGACCTGTCCCACGGGTTTTCCTTGAAAACTTTGACCTTTTTGATGATTCGGAACATTTTTACTTTTCCTCCGCGCCCCCGCCACTTGGGACACGTGGCATGCATTGATTGGTCGACACGGGGCGCGGAGTAGACTTTCGCTTTTAGCTCTTTGGCTGAACTTAGCCAAATTTCCCAAATCTTTCCCTGGCTCCACACTTCTCTGTTCCATTAGACACATGTCTTGTACTAATTGGCTCGGGCCAGCGCTTCAAACCTTACCCTTTGACTTTTTGGACCTTTTTCCTGGCGACACGTGTCATGCCGTGATTCGTCCCACGGCTGCCGGATTTTCGCGTCCACCACGTCTTTTTGTCCCGGATGTCCCAAAGTCTTTATGGGACAAAAACCTCCGATCCGCCCAAATGGACTTCCCTGTCATTTTCTCGCTTTGGTGACACGTGGCGTGATCTCGATTGGCTTTCGGCTCCTTGCGCTTATCCGCGCCCCGCGCGTCCTTTGTCCCACTTGTCCTTGTCTTTGAAGTTTCTGTTTAGCCGATCCGGCCGTTCACGTCCTTCGTGTCCATTTGTCCCAGATGTCCCTTTGTTGTTTGGGCTTGCTTGGCTTTTCTTTTCGGCCGATCCGCGCCTAGATGTCCCAACTGTCCCCAACTTTTGCGAGGACTAGGACTTAGCCATTTTTCGCGATTTTTCCTGGCCCAAGCTTGTTTTTGCAGCCTTTTCACCTTTTCTCAGAACTTGCTCTTTTCAACCTGGACAGGAGAGTTAGAAAAAAATCAAGGGACCCTAGAAACATGATTTTTGCCTGGATCAATCAATTTGCACGGACTTGAGAATTATGATGTATGTTATCAATTCAACCACAGGGGTGAAAATTGGATAACAATTTGGACTTCAATGGGGTCATCACCTGCTAGATGAAGTTACCGATTACTGAAGCATCCATTGGGCATGGGGTCATGAGTTATAACTGCAAGTGATCTCGAACTTTGAAAACCTCCCTCGAGCCACTTGAAACCCACCGGACGTGGAGTTATTCTCACCAAAATTCCATTGAAACGAAGCAGCGAGAGCAAACCCAACAATACCAAAAAATATGTACAAAACGAAAATCATACATGCTCCAAATGGAACATGCAGAGTGTGCACAAGAACTTCTTCTGCTGAAAGCAAACCTATCTACTCTATTCTAACTGGAAGCAAAGACAAGCTAAACAAACCCTGTAACTAGTTGTGAGAAATAACTTCCTCTTTTCAAAATTGGCAGCCATGCAAATGATTTGGAGCTGATCATGGCTGTTAGGATGAGTGGAAAATCAACAAGAAGCTGGTATTCCACCCAAATCATCAAGGTATCAGCTGAAAACAAATCCAATACCTCTTTTAGTTGCTTTGCATTTGGATTGAAGAGGTATGACAGCTGATCCTTGGTACTTTGTAGCTCGCCCTCATGCTCAGAAGCAAGCATGACTGGTTGTGACTCCTCCTTTGGCTCCAATGAAGCCAAATACCTGATTGGGCAAGGTCTGATCCGTTTGATATGCCCATAGCTCTGATTTTCAACTCCAAAAATGGAGTCTTCTCGTAGACCTTCTTGAATGGATGGTGTGGAAGAAATGGTGAAATTCCTCTGTCCTTTCTCTTCCTCCAATGAAGAACATGAAAGATTAAAACCTTCCAATCTCGGTTCCAAAGAGCTGCTATAAGATGCAGGCTACTGCAAATGAATGCTCTCCTCCATGACAACAGGCTCTAGTGTTTGGAATGTGGATGATGAAAGAGAGAATGGTGGAAACTCAACCGGTTCTTCTCCATCAAAACAGTCCTCCAAATCTGACAGATAAACTGCCTCATGACTGTCCTGCTGCAA
Organism: Taxus wallichiana var. yunnanensis; assembly: GCA_018340775.1. Taxonomy (NCBI): domain Eukaryota; kingdom Viridiplantae; phylum Streptophyta; class Pinopsida; order Cupressales; family Taxaceae; genus Taxus; species Taxus wallichiana. The sequence continues at coordinate 127,720,724 of CM031242.1, read as the reverse complement.
ATGTTCAATCTCTCCCATGGTGTTCTCTTGATCTGCAACTTGATCACCATGGTTTCCTTCACCCTCCAGAATTGAGTTTGAGAGATCAAACTCCTCTTCAGTACTAGAACTTGAGAGAGGTGAAGTAGAAAGAAGAACTGAAGGTTCTCCTGTAGCCTGCTTTGTGCTCAAAGCTCTTGGATCTGCACTTTTCTCCTCCACAACTAGAATGTGCTCCTCTTCTTTTGGATTTGGAGCAGCTTCTCCTTCCTCCAATGTTTGAAGACAATCTTGCTCTTGATTGAACTCTTCCTCCAGCATGAAGTTTGTCAAGTCAAACTCCTCGATCTGCTGCTCTAGAGGACAAGTTGGGATTGCAAGATCTTCTTCTTCTGCTGCAACAAAATCAGTCCTGACCACCATTTGTTCTCCAACCTCAGCCTCTTCTGTAGGTTTAACCATCAAGGGGATCTTTGTCATCCCAAATTTGGCAGCCCAAACCTTCAAGTTGTTTGTCATTCCTTTTCTGTTGGGCTCCTCTTCTTGCTGTCCTTCATAGCCATTTTTTGTAATTTCTTCTTCCCCACATGGAATTGGGAATGCAAGAGGAGGGATGGGTTGTAACTCAATTGGCTTGGCAATTTTTTGTGGTGGTGGAGGTAGAAACTCTTGTTTCTTTAGAGGAGGGGGTATTTCTGTTAGCTCTTGTGGAGGGGATGACTGTTTGGAAGGAAAAAGGAAAGAAGAATTGAGGTGTGGTGGAAGGCTAGGGGGTGGAGAAATGGATTCAACACTTGGGACAGCAGATGGGGTTTGCAATTCCAAATGAGATGATGCTGCTTGAGTAATGGGAAGAGAAAGACCAGATGATGGTGTAGAACTTACCCATTGACAAGGTTGTTCAACAACAGGTGTATAGGCCTCTATCTCTGCTGTCCATTGTGCAAGTTGGGGCAACATCTTTATCATGAAGTCCAGCTTCTCCTGAGGGCTGAAGTGTCTTGGAAAAGGGCCTCCCCATGGACAAGGAGTCCTGCAACCAATTCTGAAAGCTCTCATTTGAGTGTTTTCTGGACTGCACCATCTTTACCTCCATCTTTTGGATTTTCTCCAATAGACCAGCATCTTGCATCTGGTGGTCTTCATAACCAGCAAACCCTTGCTCTTGATGTGCTTCGTATCCAAACTGACCTTGGCACTGCTGCTCATATGGGTATGCATATTGATCTTGAATCTGCTCAAAATGCTGATTTGGAGGATTTGTAAAACATGTTGGAGGTGGAATATATTGTTGTTGTTGATGTGAATTCCATGATGGAAATGAAGTCATGATTGCACAACTTCATGGAATGGAAAAGAATGAAAGGGATGGAAAGAAAGATGGATGGGAATGGATGGAAAACAGGTCTACAACTCAGAGAATGAGTTATTGATCAGCTGGAGTCGCCAGATGTGTTTGTAAGTGCCTCCAAAGGCTGAAATCTTCACAGGAACACACCAACCTGCAAAAGATGAAGTGGAAGACCTCTAAGCTCCCACCGGCGTCCCAGAACTGTTGATGCAAAATCACAGCACCCCTGGATGCTGATCAGGTTTCTAAGTTGATCTTCAGGCATCCAGTGTGATTACACAACATTGAAACCTTTCTCCAAGTGTGGGACTTGCAGAAATGAGAAAGGAATCTCCAGAGAAGGCTGGTTCCTGCTCCTAAACCACCTGCCACAAGCTATTCCAGTGCAGGCAAGCTAATCTAATCCTAATCTAACCATGCCAAAGAGATAGAGAGAGAGAGAAAGGAAAAGAACAAAAGCCTACACTAAAATGGTGATACACCAGAGAAGGAGAATGTTGGACATCTATCAAAACTGCCATGTAACAAAGAGAGGTGAGCAATGGGAAGGATGGACAGATGCATCACAGGCCCAAGGATAGATTTCACACAGAAAATGTCCCAAAACTCCATGAACACAACTCCAAACCTGCAATGAACATTCAAACATGCACAAATACACTGCGTGAAGAGAGAGCAAGAGGAAAACAAGCGAAAAGCGAGCAAGGATGGACGGATGCATCACAAAACACGTTTTTGTTGCTTCAGAAGTTTGCCATGAGAACATCATTTCATTAGTAAAAGGAAAAAAATGCCATTACAGAGCAGGGAGGAGGTTCAAACTCCATTTTTAACCCTAGAGAAGGAAAAGAAGGGAGGCGAGCGAGAACGGATGAACAACTTGTAATTTTTTTTTAATGAGCCCAATCGGCTTTTTATACATTGCATGGAGTCGAGCCCAGAGACAAAACGTACAAAAACATGGGAGCCCATTCCTCCTTAACTAAAAATGCATTAAAACAAAGGCATGGGAACCTTATAAACCTATACCTGTCATTTTGACCGAAATACGGGAGAAGGCGACCCATTCGCATTAAATCAGTCATTTGGAATGTCACTTTTGGCCATGAACATAAGTCGAGCTGTTTCTCAATTTTATCCTCTAGACTACACCAAAACTCAAGATTAACCCTAGAATCATGTAGAGAATTTCACAAGATTTCCGTTGATATAAAGAACGTGCCAATCCGAGCTTTGGATCAAAGATATGGAGATCTGAAGATCTAGGGCACAAAATAGGCGAAAATGGATTTTTAAATTTCTTCCCGCTCTGCCACTGGATGACACGTGGCACGTCTTTGATTGGATATGTTATTCTCTCATCTGACCTGTCCCACGGGTTTTCCTTGAAAACTTTGACCTTTTTGATGATTCGGAACATTTTTACTTTTCCTCCGCGCCCCGCCACTTGGGACACGTGGCATGCATTGATTGGTCGACACGGGCGCGGAGTAGACTTTCACTTTTAGCTCTTTGGCTGAACTTAGCCAAATTTCCCAAATCTTTCCCTGGCTCCACACTTCTCTGCTCCATTGGACACGTGTCCTGTACTAATTGGCTCGGGCCAGCGCTTCAAACCTTACCCCTTTGACTTTTTGGACCTTTTTCCTGGCGACACGTGTCATGCTGTGATTTGTCCACGGGCCTGCTGGATTTTCGCGTCCACCGCGTCTTTTTGTCCTGGATGTCCCAAAGGTCTTTATGCAGGGACAAAACCTCGATCCACCCGAAATGGGCTTCCTGTCATTTTTCTGCTTTGGTGACACGTGGCGTGATCTGATTGGCTTTCGGCTCCTTCGGCTATCCGCGTCTCGTGCGTCCCTTTGTCCCACTTGTCCTTGTGCTGAAGTTTCCTGTTTCGGCCGATCCGGCTGGTTCGCGTCCTTCGCGTCCATTTGTCCCAGATGTCCCTTTGTTGTTTGGGCTACTGTAGGCTTTTCAGCCGATCCACGCCTTGATGTCCCAACTTTTGTGAGGACTAGGACTTAGCCATTTTTCACGATTTTTCCTGGCCCAAGCTTGTTTTTGTAGCCTTTTCACCTTTTCTCTAAATTGCTCTTTTCACTTGGATAGGAGAGTTAGAAAAAATTTTGAAGGGACCCTAGAAACATGATTTTTGCCTGGATCAATCAATTTTCACGGACTTGAGAATTCGATGTATGTTATCAATTCAACCACAGGGGTGAAATTGGATAACAGTAACTTGAATTCTTTAACTGCGACCTATACTTTTCATCATTGAATAACCATCAAGTTCTTAAGTCCATATTTGTCGAATTTGTTCAATTTTTGCAGGAGGTGCAAAAATGGACAACATTTTTGCGACTCACAAGGGTCATCAGCCTGCTAGATGAAATAACCATGAGTCCTCGCAACATCCAAAGGTGGGCATGGAGTCGGCCTGAAATCTAATATGAACTTGAAGAATAACCCTTGAGACTGCTTGAATCAATCTTGAAATTGATCGAACTTGAATTTAGATTCCCAAATCTAATTTTAGTTGCTTTGTATTTGATTTTCTGTGGTGATTGCAACTGATCCTTGATTTTTGAACCTCCTCCTCCATCGACCTTGAAAATATGATGAAATTATGCTCAAGAACATCTTCGAGCAATAAGACTATGCAAAGCACTTAGGGAAAGAAACCTACACTACTAGCAAGACAATGTGTTGAAAGCACTTATAGGAATTGAAAACTAATCTACTATGTACAAGATGTAATGAAACAACTTAATGAGAGGGTTTGAGGTAAATCCTATTGACCGAGATTTGAAACACATCTCCATTAAGATCAGATAACTCAAATGAGTTACTTGCCTTATGTGATGATGATGTATGGTCCATTGTAGATTACATCAGATTTGGAGTGCCTTCTGGTTTAGCTATGTCCACATCCCATTTCAAGACCATATTTCCAACCTTGAATGTCCGATCCTATACTTTTTGTCAAACCATTATTTGGTTGATTTCGATGTTTCTCTAATTTGGTTATGGCGGTGTTTCTTAACTCCTCAAGTTTTACCAACTCTTCCACTCTCATCTCCCTTTGATCTGCACCTTCAAATTCTAGTTGTTGAGCTAATTCAAGTGAAGGCAATTCTAGTGATAAAGGAAGTCTAGCTTCTTTGCCATATACCAGTTTGTAAGGGGAAATGCCAATAGCTTTTTCATCAGTAATTTTGTCCACCCAAAGAGCATTTCTCACCTTTGTGTGTCATTGTCTTTGATTGATGTCCATCGTCCTCTTCATGATCCTGATTAGATTCTTGTTGGTGGACTCTGTCAATCCATTACCTTGGGGGTAGTAATTGGAAGAAGTCTTAAGATAAATCCCAAGTCCAAGAGCCCAATTAGAAATTTTGGATCCTAGAAAAGCTTTTGCATTATAAAAAATGATGGTCTGAGGGACACCAAACCTTGTAACAATTTCTTCAAGAAAGTCCAGGATAGTTGATTCAATGGCCTCTTTTAATGGTGTGGCTTTTGCCCATTTGGTGAAATAATCGGTTGCCATTAAAACCCATTTGTGACTAGTACTAGATGACAGGTTAATCATGCAAATGAAATCTAGATCCCATTGAGCAAATGGCTGATCTGCTTGGATTGGATGAAGTGGGAGAGTCATCAATCTTTTCATGCCGTGACAAGAGCACATTCCTTGAATTTTCTCACCCATTTGTGAGCATCCACATACAACGTAGGCCAAAAGTATCATGCTTTTATGATTTTCATGGTCAGTGGCTTTAACAAAAAAATGTCCACCCGAGAAACCATCATGGAACTCAGTAAGAACCTTGTTACATTGCTCACCTTCAATGCACCTGAGAAACACTCCATCAATATGTCTTTTGAACAAAATACCATTAATCAATGCATAAGGAATAGAATGCAGCCTCAAATGTCTTCTTTTTGCTCTATTCAATCCCAGAGGATATGCACTAGTAGACAAGAACCTATCCATATCAGTAATCCAACTGTGATCATATGCTAAATATCCTTCATCCCTTTGTCATTCAACATTATTTGGAGGCTCTTCATTCATGAAGGAAGTCTCTTGGTGATCCTGAGCATCTAAATCCAGTGCTCACAAAGTTCCCTTCCTCTTACCAATTTTGTGGCCTTGATAGTCACGTCATATTCCATGATCTTATTCACCCATCCAGCTCGTTTCTCATTGATCTCTACTCCCATGATGAAGTCTCCGTACTGAATGTGATACTAAAATTTTGATGCGGTTAGTAGCGATCATGCTTTTGAACTTCTTTAAGGCTCTCATGATTGCAAACACCTGTTTTTCAATGTGGTTGTACTTGAGCTCATAGTTCTTGATGTTTGGCCAAAGAAGGTCACATGATGCTCAGTCCTGATTATTTTGTTGAGTTAAAACCACGACAATACTAGATTCATCCCCATAGGCATATAAGATGAAATCTTTGGCATAATTAGGGTTGATCAATGTAGGAGCTTGAGAAATTTCATGTTTTATCATGTCTTTAGCCTCTTTTGTCCACTTGAATACTTGAATCCTTCTTGAGCATGAGAGTAATAGGCCTTACTAAACCCGTAAAGCTAGGAGTGAAATAGCTAACAAAGTTGATTTTCCCAAGGAATGACTGCACAACCTTCTTGTGAGTTGGTAAGGAAAGAGCCGAATGGCTGAAATTCTTTTTGAATCAATGGTGATGCCTTCTTTAGAAATATTGCATCATAATAGTTTACCCTAGGGACTGCAAAGTTACATTTCTTGGGGTTAAGAGATACCCCAAATTCTTTGCATCTCTCAAATACTTTCTCCAGGTGCTTCATATGATCTGCGCACTCTGCTTTGAGAAGACAATAATGTCATCTAGGTAGACCAAGATGAATTCATTGATATACCCCTTGAAAGCAATGTCCATCTCTCTTTGGAAGGTGACACCTACATTTGATAAGCCAAAGGGAATTTTATGGTATGCATACATTCCCCATTTGGTGGTGAATGTAGTTTTGTATTGATCTTCTTCCTTAACTTTGATTTGATTAAAGCCTGAGTATCCATCAAGCATTGAAAACCTTTCAGATCCTGCTATTGTCTACAGAATTTGTTCCATAGAAGGTAGAGGATAGTGATCCTTTAGAGAGGCCTTATTTAAGTCCTTGAAATCAACACAAAGTTTGATTTCTCCGTTCTTCTTCCTTATTGGAACCAGGTTTTCCACCCAAGTAGAATACTTGATAGGAAAAATTATCTTGCCCTCAATAAGTTTGGACAATTCCTTCCTCATGAGGGGCTCAATCTTAGGGTTAACCGACATTTTCTTTTACTTGATTGGCTTGACATTGGGATCAAGATCAATAAAATGTTGGAATATATCTAGATTAAATCCTCATAGTCCCATGAAAATACATCATTAAACTTTGGCCTTAAGGAAATAAAAGCTTGTTTTCACTTTCATCACATACCTTCCGATCTAGAAGTTCTCTACCTAGAGCGATTGTAACTAGTTGACAATCTTCTTGCTTTGCTTCCATGTTCTTCTCATCACCTTTGAATTCATCACATGGATTGAAAATATGTTCCAATGTGACCAATCCTTTTGGATTTTTTTTTTGGTTTTCAACTGAAAAATATTATCACCATAGACATCTTGCAAATCAGATTATATTTTTGAAGAGAATTCAACTTCATTTTGTATGAATTGACAATTTGTTCATCGTTTTCAAACACCCGCCGAGTTGGCATTATTATTTGGAATAGAAGGCCTGACCACCATTTTGATATGTTGCACACTTCCTTTAACAAGATCTTCCATTGGTGAAAATTGAGAACCAAGAGTTATCATTTGATCTGCTTCCTTGTTCAATTTTCTAGGCACAACTTATAGGTTGAGAGCATACAAAATCTCTAGTATATCCCAAACTCTATGTTTGTAAGCCTTTAACAGCTTGTTTTTTGTGGCATACTTTCCCGATTTGGTGAATGACCAGCTTAGTGTCTCTAAAGATTTGAAATTTTTAATCTTTCTCTTTTCATCGATTAAAATACCATGCACTAATGCTTCGTACTCAACTACATTGTTTAAACATGGAAACTGCAATCTATAAGCAAAAAATAACTTCTCATTCATTAGAGAAATGAGCACCACACCTGCCCCAACTCCGTTTCTACTTCTAGAACCATCAAAGAGCATCCACCATAATCCAAGAGCATTTTATCTTTCTTGCTTAAGTAGTGCAGATGTAGTGCCCACTTCCCTTTGACACTTTTAGATACTGATCTTGATACTGTTGATCTTATTATGGACACTATTATGTTTTGTTTTAGTATGATGGTTAGATGTTAGATCATGGATTATTATTGATCTAGATTCAATTATTATTCGTGATGATTACTAGAGACATTTTTTTATATGTGGATGCTGATATATTGTTTAACATGGACATATTATAGATGTTGATTTGGACATGTGACATTGGATATTGTGAGTAGATATAGTATGGAAGATTATTGATGGTGATATAGTTGATTAATTAATTGAAAATGATAATGTTGAATTATTGATGTTATTGTGATTCATATGTTTAGATGATCTTGAGATGTTGTTTATATCATTTTGGATGTTCTGATATGGCCATGAGGCCGAAGGAGGTATTTGTGTTTTTGCAGGTTGAAATATCACAACAATGTTGGGGGACTAGAGACTAACCATATTAGAATTCTGGGTGAATTCAACAAGGTCACCATGGCAACTGTTTTTTTTGTGTGTGTTGTATTTTGTTAGGGATTCCCATGGGGGATTTCCATTATGTGTGACCATGGGTTTGTGTAATTTTATTAATGTTTGCATGTGTTTATTTTGTGATGTGTTACCCTTTTCTTTAGTTATTTTATGTTGTGTTAATGTTGTGAATAATCATGTGTTAAAATAAATAAATCAATATGTCATAGGAATGTAATAAATAAAGTTGTTACTCTTAAATGTAATATTGTAAGAGTGTGTAAGAAAGGTTGTAAGAGTGTGTAAGAAAGGTTGTAAGAATGTGTAAGAAATATGTAAGATAGATTTGGAGTGTGAAACACTTCATCCTCTTGGGAAATTCGAATTTGTCCTTGGAGGCTATATTTGGAGGCTTGTGGGACAAGTTAAACTTGTCCCACACCTCTTAAAATTATTCACCAACCATACCTATGGTTTGGAGGTTAAATTTAGGCCTTTTTAATGCATTTTGAAATGACTAATTGTAAGTTTTAATTGCACTTCTCTTACATGTTTTAAATTCAGTCCTTTTGGGGTATGGGTTATTTTGGAGTGTGTAAGTTAATTTGTCATTTTATTTATTATGTTTAGGTGAATGATTTTTATTTTTTTGGGGTTGAGGAAGAGTGATGTGGCATCCCACATGGATCCACATCATCCTCTTCTCTTCCCTCTCCTTTAAAATTCAAACTCCTTGCTTGTTTGTGGTTGTTGAAACTTTGTTTATTCCTCTTGGGGTGAATTTTCTTGCTGTTTTGGAGCCTTGCTTGTGAAAGGAGTTTGGAGTCATTTGCATGCTGGTGTGTTGCTGATTTTGGACTGCATTTTGGCTTTGGAAGCTTGTTGATCTTGGAAAAAACTCCATTATGGAGAGGTAGGAACTTGAGCCTTTTTAAAATGCTTTCTTTCTCTTACATGCATGTATGAAATGGTGATTGTTGTTATGTGTGTGTTGGCTGGTTGGGTAGACTACTTAGGACATGGTGTAGGAGAAGGATATGGGGATTTCAAATGGGGGCATAAGGGAATGCCAATGGCATCAGTTTTATTGTGGAGGGAGTTTGGGATTGGGATCCACCATGGAAAATAAATAGCTTGCATTTCTTACTCTTGGGGTGGGGGCATAAGGGAGAAACTTTGGGGGGCATAAGGAGGGGTTGGGAGGCATAAGGTTTATGGGATATGATATGGTATATTGGCGGTATGATTATTGGTGGATGCCCAATTCCCAATTGGGAGGCATAAGTAGTTTCCCCATAGATCCTTGCTCTTGTTGGCTTTCTTGGAAGAAGCCTCAGTTTTGTTTGCATGTATATAATGTAGTGGTGAACTACATTCTTCTTGAACTATGTTGTTTAAATGTGAAAATGTTGCTTGTATGTTTTGTGGAAGCCTTGTTTCCATGAGTTGATTCTCATCTTCTATTTCAATATGGTTGGGGCTCGGGGCCAATGAGGAAGGATGACTTCTCCCTTCTCATTGGATGTCTTGGTTAGGTGGAGAGTGTTGCCTTTCCCCCTTCCTTGTTGTGATCAAGATGAAAAGATGAAGAAACTAGCATGCTTTGTTGTTTTGGAGCAAGAGGAATATACAGTTTGACAGTCCCATCCTTTGAGCAAGTTCATTGTAATCCTTCCCACTTTGAAGTGGATAAGTTGTATAAATATTTGTAATGAGAAGGCTTTTGTGTTGGTAATGTAAGATTGAAAATTGGAATGTGAAATGTAAAGGAGTTATATTCTACTCTCTGTTTTGAAAAGAAATGTGAAAGGATGTTACATGCATCATACATTGTATTTTAGAAATCAAATGGAAAAGAGAAAATTGTAAAATTGTATTGGAAATGAATAAAGGATTGCATTAGTTCTCAAAATTGTATTGTGTATTGGATTTGATTTATTATTGAAGATTGAAATCTCTGTTTGTAAAGAAGAATGCGTATGAAGTAAAAGACAGTGTTTTGTTCTCTTGAAATGAGTTGAATTTGTAAATCAGGATTTGTATAATTTCTATTGAATGGTTGATTGAATTCAATTAAATATATATTATGTTGGATTAGAAACAAGTTATTACACATGTAAATGATAAAATTGATATACAAACTTAAAAGAAAAGATCACTGTTATAAACTTTACACTGGCAATTCATTTTAATAAAAATGTACAGTTCAGACCTGCATACATTAATTAACCTAGAGATGTTAAAATTTAGTATGTTGTATCTTAAATGAACTCAAATTGACAAAGAAAACTTAAGAAAACAATCTAACCATTGCAAAATCGAATCAAATCCCTTCTTGGGTCGTTTTTCTGTCTATTGTTGGAAAAATACAAATTGAAATAAATTGGGAAAATTAACTTCTCTAAAACACTCTAAACCCTCCCTAGACTAATCCTCCATGTTTGTTTGACATGTTGAGTGAAGGAGGAGATCTAATTTAACCAAATTGAGAAGTTGAAAACTGTCCAGTTCACTAATTAAAAGCCTGCAGATCCTTTTTGCAAAATTGACCCTTAAAAACTTATCAAAAAGTAAAATTTATGGTTCTTGTGCAAAGAGGGCATTGAGAGATTTCCAAAATTCCTTGTTTTCCCAAAATTGAGCTTTCTAGCTCAAGTTATGGCACTTTGAAGTTTTTGTGCCTTGGTGGGAAAATTTGGGAAAATTTTCCTTGGCGGGCCCGCAAGCCAAAAATTTCCCGTCATTTTGCCTTAGAAAAGTTTTTTGGAAAAATTTGGACTTTGGAAAATTATCACATTTTCCTCCGCCGCCCGCATCCAATCAGAGGGTGCCACGTGTCCTCTAGGGGCTACGGTGGAGGCATGGTTTGCTTTTAACTCTTAGCCCTTTTGATTTTTTTTTGGAAAATTTTCATCTTTCTCCCCGCCACCCGAGGCCCCCATAGGTTGCCACGTGGCAGCTTTGGGTGCTCGTGGAGGGGGCAGACCCTTAGTGTTTATTTTTTTGGTATTGGGAAATTTTCAAAGAAATTCCCGCGGCCCGCAACCCCACCCTCACCCTGGATTTTTCCCTCTCGCGGACGCGCAGACCCGCGCATCGTTTTGTTCCCCTTTGTCCCATGGGAGAAAAACGTCAACTCCTCCCGCCACTCCACCCTCCCCTCCATCCATCATCACCAAGGGCTTGCAAGAGCCACATGTCCCCAAATGGACCCGCGGGCACGTGGGCATCATTTACTTCTCTTCCTCCGTCGGGCCTTGCAACGCGTGGCATTCTCCTACCGATCCACCCTTCCCTGTTTCCCCGCGTTGACTCCGTGGTTGCCATGTGTCCCTAGAGGACCCGCAGAGGCATCGGATGTTTTATGAATTAGAGCCCGTGCAATGGGAAAAATCCTAAGCTTCCCCACGACCTACCAACCCGTTCAAGGTGCTTTCCCACCTCTTGACACGTGTCCCCCTAGGGGAAAATTTGACCTAAGAACTCCGCCTTGGTCATATCTTGAGTTCTACAAGGAGTTATGAGGACTTCTTTATATCATCGGAAAGGTGAGAAAATTTCCTATCCAATGGGAATGATTTAGGGAAATTTAAGAAGCATTAAGAATGAGAAAAATTATGTTAAAACTCGAGGTTCTTTAGAGAGTAGGCATGGGGTAAATTACTCCCTGAATCTAACTAAAACATATAACCCTAAAATTTGAACCTTGTGAACTTATTATTAGTTAATGAAGGGAACATATGTTGTGGTACATTGGTAGCTTTATGGAACTCATTAGTGAAAACTAATGTCTTGCATGACTTTGATTGTAGACACTTCAAATAAAAAAATATCCCATAATTTTTTCTAGCTAACCCTAGGTTGTTTCTTGGGTCTCAAGTAGTTGTTTAAACAGGCATCACAAATGCGGATATCATAGATTCTTCTTAGAGAATGCAATAAGTACCAAGACCAAGTCTTAAAGGTCTTGAGCTCTTCAACATAAGGATCAAATTTGTGATCTTTCTCATCCCATTCATCTAGCAATAAATCAGGCATGGAAGGAGGAATAGGTTGTTCATTTGAAATTGAACATTGTTCATGCTCTTCTTGGATTAGACAATTTGATTGGATAGGGGTAGGATCATATGACTCAATATGGTAAGAAAAGATAGGTTCAACTTGTATTGTAAACCTTGTACCATATCTAGTTCTCAAAATCATGTGAGTCCAATTTGAAGACAAATAACCGCCTACCTTAGTAGTGAAATCTCTAGACAAGCAAATGGCAAACATGGGAGGCAAGTCAATTAATGAAATATCATGGGTTATGGTGAGACTTGGGAAGGCATGGAGGGTTAACTCAAGATCTTTTATCACTCCCAATATGCCCACGGTTGACCCATCAAGTTGCAAAACTCCCTTAGACATAGGGTTGTATTTAAGTCCCAGAATATCAACAATTTTCTTGGGCATTACAAAGGTATTAGCCCTGAATCAATCATATAGTTATGAACCAAATGTTTACCCACAATTAATGACATGTAAAAAGGTGGGGTCTTAACAATTTTACTCACTTATTCTTCCTTTGCTTGACAGGTACATTGACTTATGACATGAATTTTTTGCATCACCGGATCCGCTTGGGCGGTTGTTTGAGGGCTCACATAAGAGGTCTCTCTGTGATGGAATAACCAATGCATCCCACATTGTCACATTAACATTGGTCTTCTTCATTTTCTCAACAATATTAAATGGAAGACTTGCGTATTTCTACATCTGCGGCATGTTATTTTCCTTCTTCTATTGTTGTGGCATTTGAATAGGTAACTTTGTTTGAACAACAACCTCCTTGTTTGAAACAAACCTACTAGGCATTCCATATTGTTTGTTCTTGTCCATACCAACCTCTTTCTCCTTAGTCGCAACATTGGTTTGACCCATGGAGGATGGCGGTTGTGATTCCAACATCCTTTTCTTATATCTCGTATTATCAACGCAACATTGATTCAAGGATTGTTAGAGATACTCGTCACTTGATTGACCGCACAAAAATCCTTAGCTCCAAAGAACATGAGATTGACATCATTATTGGCCTCTTGAACCACTTACTCATTTGAACTGGGTGCTTCTAGAAGTGGCTCTTGCTAACTGGAAGATCCTTGAACCATATAAGCTTGAAGATGCATTGCCCTTTCACAACCAAGTTGATTATGTGGTAGATGACATGGAAAACACCACTCAGTTTCTTGAACCATATTGTTTTGTACTGGAACTAATGTTTGGCTTGAGTTAGGAGCAGGAAGTGCTTGTGGAGGAGGAATTATTGCCAATGGAAGAGGAGCGTTTTGGCCCTGCCATCTGTTATTTTTCTGACTTTGTGTATACCTTTGATTGGATTGTTAATTTTTATATGGTTGATATCCCTGGTTTGAGGATTGCCCTGGTTTTGATAATTTCTATAGGATTGGGCTTGCTATTTTTCTAGGGATATAAATTTTTTGGTTAAGTTTCTTATTAGAGATTTCATATCTTTGTCTTCCTTTTGTTGTGCGGGAGTCTGAGATGTAGAAGCAAGTTGTGAATTTTGCCTAGGATAGGAGCAATAGAAGGTTGAACAACTTGGGGAAATTCAAGATATAAAGGCATGGGTGGCCTAGGGGCTAATTTCCCAGCTTGTATTAAACTATTCTCAACTCTAATTGCTAGTGCATAGGCTCATGGCAATGTTATTCCCCCATAGATTGGATCATAACAGCTATATCAAAATTTAAAGCTTTTAAGAAATAGAGAAATGCACCTTGAGCAATTGGTCTTACAGGGATTGGAATTCTGTCCCATGTTCTTTAGAATCTGAAGTTGAAGTCCACCATTTGTTCATTTGGTGCTCTTTTGATTGTAGTCAACTACTCCAAAAGGGATAAATTATATGCCCTTTCTCCAAACTAATTGCACAGGGTTATGTATAGTGCATTCCAATTTTGAATTGAGCATGTTGTCAAAATTCTGAACCACTGTAAAGCTTTTCCCTTGAAAGAAGAAGCTAAAATTTTGACTGCTACATCCATCTCAACAATTTCATGAATTGCACATACATTTGCAATATCTTGGATATGATCAGCTGGAGTAGTGTGATTTTCTCCTGTGAAGAATGGGATATTTTTAATGTTGTTACTGGGATGGGATTCGGGAATTCAAGGCAAGTGGACTGCTGCCCGTGAAATTAACAAATGGATTTGGTGGTTGTTGAGCCATTAAGATAGGTTTGAGAACTCTTATTGACTACAAGAAGGGCCTACCAGGTGGAGGTGTTGAAAGGGTTCTGTTTGGTGGAGATGGAGATCTCTAAACTTGTCTTCCTCTTCTTCCTCTTCCTAGTGATAACTGTAAATGTTCAAATATCCCATCCTCTCTTGTTATAAACCATGTTTGGATCCTTCTCATAAACTTGTGTAAGATAGGAAAAATACACTACTAACAAGGAAGTAAAATACCAATAATCATACCTCCTCCTTCGCGTTCCATAGCAAACCTCAGAATGGGCTAGGAAACTTGGATTGAGCCTTGATTGTGTGATATGTAGGTGCTTTTCTTCAAGACGGAGCAAGACCTTCCTACAACAATGATCCTCTTACTTTGCACCAGATGGGAAAAAGGATTATGAGACTATTTGGGCATTAGGACGAGGCAAAATGATGTTCTTTGCTCAAAGGATGCAAGAACTTAGATATGACATTCAAGCTTATTCTGCATGTCCTTAGAGGGCAGGGGTAAGGTTTTATTTATAGCCTAGGGGAATGATTAACTTAGAGTAATTTAAGTAATAATGGTTTGAAAATGTGGGCAAGATTAAGTGAGTGATTTGAAAATGTGGGCAAGATTAGGTGAGTGGTTTGAAAATGTGGGCAAGATTAGATAAGCGGGGCCACAAAGAATGGGTGAGGATTTGAATTATATTTTTAATTCATAAGTGGAGGATTCTAGGTGAGTGGGGACCATGAAGGGTAGGTGAGGATTTGAATTTGAATTTTTAATTTAATAGTAAAAAACATGGAGAATAATGACATGTGGTGAAGATTGGGTTTTTTTTTGAGTTTGAAATGAATAATTAATCAAATTATATTTGATTAATTCAAGTGTATTTTTGTGGGAAATGGGGAAGGGGAATTAATTGATTTATGACATATGTGAAATTAGGGTGTCTACATTTTCCCCTCTTTGGAAGGGTACTAAGAAAGTAGTGTCCTTTCAAAGAAAGTAGACGGGATGGGGGAAGAATTCAATCTACTTTTCTTAAGCAAAAGGTAGAATGAATGTTTGTTGGGAAGAATAGAAAGTGGTGAGTGATGGATGTCATAGTATCCTCCAAGAGAAAAATGTCATGAGAAGATGTGATTATGGATAGATGTGGTGATGCCCCCTCGAGAGGATTGATGGGAATGGAATATACGACAGAACTCTCAAAAAGAAGAGAAATGAATTCTATGGTGAAGATGACGAGAATGGAGTGGAAGAGACTGGAATGATGGCATGATGCAAATGGAGAAAGGATTCAATCGGCCTTGAATGCTAGGTGTGAGGGTGTGTGGGAAAGAGAAAAGGGAATAGATAGGATTGGGGTTGATTATGAGAAGAGTAAGGGATATAGGGAGGGAAAAAAAGAATGGAAGAGGTAGAAATAAGAGAGAGGGATGATAGGGGAAGAAGGGAATGATGAAGGACAAACAAGGCAAAAATAGGAAAATGACAGAGTAGAGGGTGAATGGATAAAATAGAGAGATGTGCAAAATGAAGGAAGCAACAAAGATAGTAAAGAGGGATGCGTGAAAGTGAAAGACATGATAGAGCTGAGAAAATTAGGAAACAGGAAAGGATAAATAAGGAGAAAACGAGGTGGGAGTAGGGGGTGAAATGGATGAAAATGGAAAGAGGATGAAAGAAGAAGTAGAACGGAGAAAAAAAAGAAACTATGAGGGGCGAGGAAAGTGTGAAAAAGAATAGAGAAAAGAAGAGAAACATATACAGAATGAATGAAAAGGTAGGGGTGGTAGAGAAAAGGAGAAGTGGTCAGAAGAAATGTGAAAATTAGGGGAGAGGAAAGGAAGATAGAGTGAATACAGGGAGAAGATTGAAGGAATCGTGTCATTGCGAGGAAGACCAAGGCAAAGAATATGGAACAAACCATATGGAGATGCATGTGGAGGGTGGTATGATAAAAAAGACAGGACAACACTGAAAGAGCCAGGTTATCGATGGGGAAGTAAGGAGGAAACGTGATGGAAAAAGGGGAAGAAGACGATACAGGGGAAGGGAAATAAGACGAGGGGTGGGAGAGAGAAGAGGATAACAAAGAAAATGATGTAGAAAGAAGGAAATACAGAAAGGGGGTAATAAGTGGAAAGGGGACAATATAAGGAATGTTCAGAGAAGAAAGAGGGGAGGAATGACATTGATTGGAAAAGATGCGGAGATGCATGAAATGAGGATACTAGGATGATGGGAAAATAGAAAAAGGATGTATGATGAAGACAATAAATATATTGAAGAGGGTGAAGAGAAGATGGAGAGATGGGTAAGAAGCGACAAAAAGTGTGGAATTGAGGGAAATGAATATGAGAGAAAAGAGAATGGGGGATAGAAGAGGCAATGCTAATGAGGGGACATTAGGGAAATCCCCCTTATAATGAGTGGTGGGGAAGGGTGAGAGAAAAAATGAAGAAAAGGAGAAAGCTAACGAGGATTGGAAAGGGTAATGCCAACAAAGGGACGTTAGGGAAATCCCCTTACAATGAGTGGTGGGCTTAGAGGAGGGAAGGAATGAAGGGAAACTCTAGAAGGTCCAAGGGAGTGAATGAGGTCGTGTGGAATGAGGATTGATGATTTTTAGGGAAATCCCACTTACAATTATTAGCACGGGAATAGAAGATGATGATGAAAGAATGATAGAGGAATGTTAACAATAATGGTGAATGCGTGTGTGGGTAGAAATGTGGGGGATTTGAGAAGATGAAGTGGAAAGAGTAAAGAAAATGGGAGGGATGAGTTGGGACTAGGTGAAAGCGAGGAGAGGATGTAGGTGATGAGGATGAACGAGGTGAGGATGAAGAACCAAGACATGAAAATAATGGGAAGAAACGGTATGAAGGATGATGGATCAAGAAGGGGAAAATGGGGAAAAGAACATGATTGTAGGTGGAAGAGGATATGTGAAGAAAGTATAATAGTAGGAGGAAAAAGTGGGTAGTAGGAGATACCAGGTGGAAGAAGTGATCAACAAAGTGAATGAAGAATGAGGTCGGGAGAAGTTCACGATGACAAGTTAAGTGTAGGGAGGACCCTAACATAAGATTGTCATGTGACGGAAGTGGTTAAGTAAGATTGCCAAGCGAGCGAAACTAGAGATGACAAGTGGTCAAGTGAGAAGTGGTGTTTGCGAGAATCGAAAAGGAGGTGAAAGGATGTGATAATGGGGAATGCCAAGAAAAAGTGAAGGGTGAAGGGTGTGTAGTGATGGGGAAAGGCAAGGAGACAGATCATCCTTAAGAGGGACTCTTAAGTGAGATCGCCATGCTAGGTGAGTGGTTAAGTAAGATTGCCAAGCAGAGGAGGGTGATAGTGGTGGTAAAAAGATGTGATGATGGGGAATGAAGAGGAAATATGGATGGTGAGATTGTAGAGTGATGGGAAAGTGTAAGATGACATGTCATGCTTAAGAGAATCTCTTAAGTAAGATCGTCATGTTGTCGGAGGGGTTTCGTAGGATCACCTAACCGACAGGATGATATGCAAGGAGAAAGACAAGATGATATTGGGGACATGGGTGGAATGGTAGGTTGAAGAAGATGATCGCGATGAGAGGCGAGAGAAATAAGATGGGGAAATATGATGGGATGGGGGAAGGCCATAGGGTAGATCAACCTTAAGTGGAAGTCTTAAGTAAGATTGCCATGCGGCCGGAATGGTTAAGTAAGATCGCCAAGTTGAAGAAGAAGAAGGATGATGATAGAGTTGGTGGGAATAGGGTATGACAAAATGGACTGAAGGGGAACCCTCAAGTGAATTTTCCATACTATGAGAGTGTGTAAGTAGGATGACCAGGCATAAGACGGATTTGGGGAAGGATGAGAAAAGAGTGAGTGAGGTATGCCTGAGTGGTATATGATATGAGATGAGGTGATAACAAGAAAGAAAGGAAACAAAGGAGTGTAACATGAATGGATGAAGGAATATATGTAGTGGAGGGTGGAGAGTGTGAGGGGAATCCTTAATTGGGATGCCTACGTGGTGAGAGTAATGATGTGAGAATGAGAAGCAAAAGAGGTGGAATGGGAAGATGTGTTTGGTGGTGATTGTTGTTTGATGAGAGGGGAGGTGGTGAAGAAGCTTCTACAATGGGAAGATCTTAGGGAGAGAGTAAACCTCCACCGAGGATCCCATATAGAAGGGGTTATTAAGTAAGATTGTCAAGCGGGAAGCAGAAGGGGGAAAGGAAAGAATACAAATGGGTGAGAGGGGACATGAATGGTGAGAAGGGTAATATGGGTATAAGTGGCGGAGGAGTAAAAATGAGGAGCAAGGATGAATGGATCAAATACATGGTGAGCATGGTGGGGGAGGAGGAGCTGCTAGATAGTGAATGCTACTTGAGAAATATCGTCAAGTAGGATTCGCAAACTACAACGGTGATCAAGTAGGATTCCCAAACTAGGGAATGTATTAGTATGGGTGAATGGATGGGGTGCAAAGTAAGATGTTGATCATGTAGGAAGATACTCATGTGATGAAAAGTATCTTAATTTTAATATAGCACATAACAGATGCATCGTGATATAAAAGATCAGGATGACTAGACTGTAATATGTGTGATAACATAGATAGGGGCCATAAAAAGGTTTGATGCCCCAGTATGATATGCAAATGGAAGAGAGCATAGACAAAGGCCATTAAGAAAGTATGATGCCCTAGTACGACATGCAATCAGATAACATAAGAATATTAGAGAGAACACCAGGATACATAAAATCAAGATGCCCCCTGTAATATATCAAGATACAAGAAAACAATTAATAATTTATAACTAATAATGCAACACAAGAACCAATAAACATGTCCCTAATGTGTTCCATAGTGAGGATTGATTGGATGTGCCCCAAGCAGGGGTGCGAGGACATAGTGAAGTATTGGGTCATTGTCCTCAAACAAGGAAACAATGAGAGCGATTTTCCCCAAGCGAGGATTCACGTGAGGAGAAGTGGTTTGAATTTGGTAGTCATAAGGTGATTGGATCATTCGTTGGGGATAATAGTTCAAAGGTTGAATTGTGTTGGTTATTTTAGAGTTTTTGTGATTTTGTGGATTTTTTAAATTTTTGTTTATTATATATATATATATTTCTAATGTTTTTTGGATTTTTGATGATTTTCAAATGTTTTTGATTTTTTTGACGATTTTCAAATGTTTTTGGATTTTTGACGATTCTTGCTAATGGTTTTGGATTTTTGACGATTCTGTCTAATGTTTTTAGATTTTTGACAAGTGTTTCTAATGTTTTTGGATTTTTGATGAGTTCTAATTTTTTTGTTGGATTTTGGACGATTGTTTCTAATGTTTTTGGTTTTTGATGATTTTCAAATGTTTTTAGATTTTTGGATTTTTACACTTTGTTTTTAGATTTTTGACGATTTTCAAATGTTTTTAGATTTTTAGATTTTTACACTGTTTTTAGATTTTTGATGATTTTCACACTATTTGTGGATTTTTACACTGTGATTGGCAATTTATGGACCAAAGTGCAGACTTAGTTTTGAGAGGCGATAAACTAGGATATTATCCGTATGTATCGTGTTCCATGTGGTAACTTATGCTCAGAATAACACAAATTCTCTTTCCATTGGTAGGATATGGTGGTGATGATATGATGAAAAAAAGTCCAGCTCCATTCTTGACTCCACACAACTAGTAAGATGTGTGGGCTCATCACCGAGAATCAAGAAGGACGTAGGAGGTAGATAATGAATATAGAGACAAATGCTAACAACAATCCCTTTGGGAAATTGTGACTCCATTCTTCATAACGGTATTGAACCGAGTTTCAAAAATGGCTTTCACTTTATGAATCATGTGCTAGACTTAGACAGTTATGTGGCCTGCTGATTGGTAAGATATGAGGTTAAGGGATAGTTCTCTCTTCACTTAGGCATCTAAATTACTTGTTTGGGGATTCTATAATTTGCAAGCATTGTAAGATTTTGTATTTTTGAAATGACTCCCTATGCCTTGCCCCATGCTACTAGTGAGAAGCAAGGGCTCATCACCAAAGGCAAAACATAGGCGAGTGAATTCCCTTTTTATCTTTTTTTTTTTTTTTGTTTTGTTTTATTTTTTTGTTTGTTTGTTTTTGAATATTTTGCAATGTTTTTATGCTTTTATGAGAATGACCCTCTACGCTTTGCCCCATGCCACTTGTAAGAGGCAAGGGTTTATCACCGAAGACAAGACGTAGACGAGTAAGGGCACCTTCCTCCATTCCCAGTCTCACACTACTAGGAAGAAGTGTGGGCTCAACACCAAAGACTATGAAGGACGAAAGATGTGACGATGAATTATTCATAAGTTATTGAATTGATGGATTTTTACAATAGCACTTTGTATTTGGGAAGGAACATCTACCCCCAATCTCAGCCCCACACGACTAGTAGGACGCGAGGGTTCAACACCAAAGACTAAGATGGACGACCAAACGAACTGGGTAAAGAAGTTTAGAGCTTCGTTATGAAAGAGAGAATGTCTTTGAAGGGAATATATTACCATCAATAAGCTTCTAGGTATGACCATAGATGAAAGTGACTGAAAATGGAAGATATGATAAGAAGTATGACACTCACAAACTTAATAGGATTTATATTAGCACTTGTCTCATGATGATAAATATGAAGATGTGATTTTGATAATGAAAATGTCTGCCAATGGAAATGAATAGATTTATTTGGAGATAAGCACGACATAAGGAACAATGTACACGTTGTTGTTTCCTAGAATATAGAGTGATTTCAAGAATAGAATTTATTTGAATGGAATGCATTCATGGGTTTTTCAAGGACTTGGCCTATGTCAATGGCCAATTTATAAGCTCCAAACCCAAAATTATCTATGATTTCGTTGGGCTCAAATTTTTCTTGTTTGTCTCGTTCTTTGGGTGTATTCTTTTGATTTTCTTTGAGAATGAAATCATTGACCTTAAATTTTCTAGGTTGGAATTTTTTATGGTAGCTATGCCATAGCCAATTTTGATATACTTGAAGATGATCTAGGGCATTAAGTCGTTTTTCATCAAGAAGCTCGAGTTCATTAAGGTGTGAGTGTCGATAATAATCTTTATTGATTACATCTTTGAAGGATATTATGAAGGATGGAAATTCAACCTTGACATGTAAAATAGCTTCCCAACCATAAACAAAGGAGAAGGGAGTGGCTCCGATAGGTGTGTGATAAGATGTGCGGTAAGCCCAAAGAGTGGGATAGATTTGGTTAAGCCAATAGCTTCCATGTGTGTTGACAATGATGGTTTGTGTTATTTGGTTTGTTGCTTCTATTTGTCCATTAATTGATTGTTTTGAGGATAGATTCACGATTAAATATGGAAAAGGTTGTGTAAAGATATTCCTGGGTATAATTACCTGGTAGAATGTATACACGTAGAAGTCTTGACAGTGAGAATAATTAGTGATAAGATGCTTGCAAGATTGAGTGTTGAAAGCATGATGGACACGATAGGTTGCATTATCGCAAGTGTCCAAACTCGATGTGGTTGTGTTTCGACAATAAGACTAGAGATGTTAGGCATAAGAGCCAATATTGGAATAATAGAATCAAAATTAATGGTACCTGTTGATGGAACCTCTGCTGTAGTGTCTACAGTAATATCAAGGTTTGAAAGGGAGTCTTGAAATGAGATCAAGGTCTCGTTAGATGTTGGAAGAATGTTGTCGCCCAAAACAGGTTCAATATATGTTTGGGCTAAAAGAAAGTCTTGAAATAAGTTCAAGTGCTCAGTAGATGTTGGAATAATGTTGTTGTCCAAAATAGGTTCAATGTATGTTTGGGTTGAAAGAGAGTCTCGAAATAAGTTCAAGTGCTTAGTAGATGTTGGAAGAATGTTGTTGTCCAAAATAGGTTCAATGTATGTTTGAACTAATGGAAGGAAATTTGAAGAAGATATGGATTGGTTTGGAATTAGAGTCTTGACTGTTGTCGCCATGATCTTGTGGAATTTTAGTATACATAAGAGTTTCAAAAGTAGTCAGCTCTTCATGGAAATTTGTGGTATTGGATGTGTCGTTGGTTGCAAGAGCATTGTCATCAAGTTCTATAGAGATGACATCATCGTCAATTAAGTCTTGGACGTAATTATTAAATCGCACACATTTATCTGTGTGATGACCATCAATGCGATGAAATTCATAGTATGTGTTAGGTTTGTACCAACATGGCTTAGCTTCCCCTTCGGCAAAGGGTTTTGTAATTGGATATATTATCAGTTTAGCCTCTTTTAGTTGATGAAAAACACTAGAGAGAATTTCTCCAAGGGGGTAAACTGGCGTTGGACTTTACGCGAAGTTACGTCTTCATTAGGTTGTATGATCGGCTTTTTGGGTGATTGTTCACTGATTTGGGTAGCCATATGAGAGAGTTGTGTTGTCAACTTATTAATTTTTTCTAATAGCTCATTGCGTGATGTTTTTGTGAATTCATCATGTTTGAAAGAGAGGGAGAATGAAGAAAGGTGCGATGAAGAACTCAACCTATTGATTGTGATATTTATTTTGGCTCAATCGAGTTTTAACAAGTAAGGCTATAAGGAGCAAGCTTAAACAAGCTACTCGGGATAAATATGTGATAGCTTAAATAAGCTATAATGAAAATGGTTTAGATTTGGCTTAAACAAGCTCTGGATTGTTGACGGGGAGAGTAACCCAAACAGGTTAATCATGATATGGTTGTGATATAACTCAAAATGAGTTATGAAAGGATTTGTGTTGGCTGTGATTTGGATAAACATGATGGTGGACAGAATAATGAGTGAACTCAAACAAGTCACCCAATATTAGTTTGATATAGTTGGAAACAAGCTATGAAGGATGTTTTGACAATTGATGATATGGGGAGTGAATGCTAGTCACTCAATATCAGTTGGATATAGCCAAAGACAAGCTATGACAAATGTATTATTGGTTGAAGCGAGCTAATGAAATTGGTGTGATGTTTTGGTCTGCATTGTTGGATTGTTTGGATGTTTTCGCTTGGTATTGAATTGGTTGAGAACTGATTTTTTTTTGGAACACAACTAGGGTTTGAAATTTTACAATGAACACATTGATATCAGCCAAGTTTTATGATAAAACAATGCTAAACTATTTTGTTTTCACACAAAGAAGCAATCATGTGGATCCAATTGTTTTGGCTTAGGAGGTAAATTCTTCAAGAATGATCATTGTTTCATGCAATCATACATGTATGTTGTGGATTGATGGATGCAGGCTCTTATTACTCCAAAAAAAAAGATGTGTCCTCCGATATACCCTAGTCCTGATATACCTAATTCTGTACAGGGACAAAATTGGTACGGGGAGCCCTTAGAGCACTGGAGGAGACTCACCAATTCTTACTTTCCTGTTTGGAGTGAATCACCACGTCCAGAACAAGTTTTGTGAAAAGGTGGAAGGTGATGGAGGGATGAATGTGTATGGTGTCCTTATAACTCTCTGAAGATTTATAGGGACGATGCCCAGGCTTCATTATTACAGCTATTTAGGTGTGACTTGCATGCTGCCGCACGATAACATTACTTGTAAGTGAAGGGCAGGGACAAGGTAAATATCGAACGTTGTGATGAGACTAGGTCTCAAAGTGCAATGTAGATGTAAATGTTGTTGGTGCGTGGTAGTCAAGTCCACATCACCGGTGTAGCTTTGGTGGTGATGAAATCCACCTCATCTACGTGTAAAAACAAAATGATAAAGTGATTAAATGTAAGGTTCTTTCCAACTTGAAATAAATCACTAGCAAAAAATAATTATGTACCTAAGCATACTTTTTTTTTTCAGCAATTTTCTTTGAATGGTGGTATTTTTGCGGGATTTTTGTTGTTTTTGTGTTTTTGTTTTTGACAATATTCTAGTGACGCAGTCCTACAGAAAACAAATTAGTAGTTATCCTGCAAACGAAATGTTAGAAAAGTGATCATGGCTATTTTTTATTTTCTAGATCGCTCGAAGGCGCAGGAAAAGAGCATACACAACCAACAACCAAACAAATATTAATAATATGACAAAGGAAAATAATGATTGAAATGACAGTTGGAAAACAAAGCTAGAGGATCTTGCAATGTTAGAACAAGAAACTAAAAAAATTGTGACCGTTTCTGATTTTCCAGATCGCTCAAAGGCGCAAGAAAAGAGCATACGCGGATACAATTGGAATAGATTTTTTTAAATGTTAATAATTATTGCAATTAATCATGATTGTGAAATAGCGATAATGATTGTTTTCACAAAAAGAAAAATGATGAAAGAAGAGTGTGAAAACATTACCTAGAAGTGTTGTCGTGGAAAATTGAAATGTAAGGCAAAAATAAAATAAAAATAATTGTTTTGCGGAGCTGGGTGGCCTCACGTTTCTGATTTCCAAGATCACTTTTGAAGTGCGAGGAAAGAGCATACGCGTGAGGTTGTTACGTTAAATAAAATAAAATTAAAATTTTTATAAAAAAAATTGTTGTTTTTTGTTAAAAAGATAGGTGTTAGAAGAAATGAAACCAAAAAGATAGGTGTAAGTCTCAATCAAAAAAATTATTTTTTCATTGTATAGATATTTTCGATACCTTTCCATTAAAAAAAGAAGTCATTCCGAGTTTGGGAGCAAAAGTTATGGCTTCCGGAAGATGGGCTACGGTAGCACTCTGAATGAAAATTTTGAACGTGAGAAAAACGTCTCGGGAGCTAGTTTTTTTATTTTCTGACTTTTGTACTTCACTTGAGAAGCTAAAATTTTGACAACGCAAGGTTAAAAAAGAACAATAAACAAAAATAAAGAGTTAGATCACAAAATGATTAACTAAAATGAAAGAAAATAATAATAATAATAATAAACTTCCTACAAAGCAGTTATTTTAGCAAAAGTAAATAAATAAATGCATTTTCTGGATTGGTTGTCCCATGACAGTAAGATGATAAACTAATGACTAGTTCATGTGTTTCTATAGATTACGAGTGAATAGAAAAATCAGAACTAGGAACTAAACACCAAGCACCGAGGAGATCAAAGACAAGATGAGCGTCATAGTTTCATTGTTGTTATAACCTGTAGATACACCACAAGACACCGCACAACAAAAACACTACCCAAAGCGTGAAGGTTAACCAAAGAAGGCCATAAGGAATAGAAAAGGAAATAATAATGAATAATAATAAACAAAGAATAGATAAAACCACTAATTGGGAAATTAATGGTAACAGATTGAAAGTAACCGGGTGCCAGAATGTAAGCTAGGAAAAATACACTACTAACAAGGAAGTAAAATACCAATAATCATACCTCCTCCTTCGCGTTCCGTAACAAACCTCAGAATGGGCTAAGAAACTTGGATTGAGCCCTGATTGTGTGATATGTAGGTGCTTTTCTTCAAGACGGAGCAAGACCTTCCTACAACAACGATCCTCTTACTTTACACCAGATGGGAAAAATGATTATGAGGCTATTTGGGCATTAGGACGAGGCAAAAGGATGTTCTTTGCTAAAAGGATGTAAGAACTTAGATATGACATTCAAGCTTATTCTTCGTGTCCTTAGAGGGGAGGGGTAAGGTTGTATTTATAGCCTGGGAGTGATTAACTTAGAGTAATTTAAGTAATCATGGTTTGAAAATGTGGGCAAGATTAAGTGAGTGGTTTGAAAATGTGGGCAAGATTAGGTGAGTGGTTTGAAAATGTGGGCAAGATTAAATGAGTGGGGGCCACAAAGAATGGGTGAGGATTTGAATTATCTATTTAATTCATAAGTGAAGGATTTTAGGTGAGTGGGGACCACGAAGGGTGGGTGAGGATTTGAATTTGAATGTTTAATTCAATAGTAAAAAACATGGAGAATAATTGACATGTGGTGAAGATTGGGTTATTTTTGGATTTTGAAATGGATAATTAATCAAATTATATTTGATTAATTCAAGTGTATTTTTGTGGGAAATGAGGAAGGGGGATTAATTGATTTAGGACAGATGTGAAATTAGGGTGTTTACAACTTGAACCACCAAAGATCGCTAAAACCAATTGATTTTTTGAATGGAGTCATTAGATGTGTTCTTTGAAGAGCCTTCAAAGGATAGAATTTTACCAAGATACACATCCAAACTTGATAAAATTAGAAATATTAATCTTTAATGTCCCACCGAGTGTGCCAAAAATGTTGGAACTCACAATTGCACCCGTCCTAAATCACAAGAATCTAGGGCTTTGAGGCAACATGAGACTGTCTCCAAGTTGTGGGACTCGAACTGAGACAAACCTCTAGAGAAGGTCGGCTTCCTCTACTTACTTCTAATGCTAAACTACTCCTAGGAATTGAAATGTAACTATCTAGCTCTACTCTAACATTCTAAGGGACCAGGGTGAGGATGAGATGCATAAAACAGAAATAGTGAACTAGAGAAGGCAATACACCAAAATAAGGGGAAAGATACGTCTGAAAGAGAGTAAATGGGAGAAAATAATGATGAAGAGGGCGAAAACAATAGCCACAGTCCAATATAATGTTTAAATTCCCACTTTCACGATGCAAAATAGATATAGATTCTCTAACAACACATATAACATACCCGCAAATGAATGAAAAGACAAGGAAACATAATAAAATACCGATAAGGTAGGAACGAGCCACAAAACAAATGATTTTATTGCTTAAAGATTATGCACAGATCATTACAATGAGGGAAGAAGATGTAAAACATTCATAGAATCGTGATCCAAGGCATGCAACTCTTAGAACACTTGTGCAACATTAAAATGATGCCCTCGCATTCCCAAAGTATCCAACATTTAAAATGAGCATCACTTTATAATATATAGAAACATGGGAGAGTAGAAGAAGAGGAAAATAATGTGAAATTGAAATTCTTCCTTCCACCCACCAATCACTTCCATTAAATTTTCTGAAAAAAATCCTAGGCACCTTTGAAAATCCACTTCCCCACACCTTTTAAATTATTGGAGAAGAAATGGGCACCCTTACTGCATTAAATTATGGTGGTTACGCCACCTGGAACAATACTTTTGCATGTTGGAGGTGTTCTCTTATGTTCCACTCACCTACCTCCATTAGAAATAAGAAATACAAACTCATTTGTATAGAGGATGTTGAGATCCTTCGAATGATGCAAGGTTTGTAGAATCAGACAAACAGATTGAAAGTTGTAGCCAAATTTTAGCCTTGCATGGAAAATTGTCATTTTCATTTATCGTGTGGCTTTCTCTTTCAGTTTCATGATATTTTTAACTTCCGTGGCTTTTTCCTGTTTCCATGGCTTTTCTTATGTGTCGTAGCTTGACTTCCTTTACTTTAACCAGTGGCTACACCCAGAGTAGTGTGACTTTTGAGTTATCATCCATGGACCCCTTTCCCTCAACCCATAGCTTCATTTTAGTTCCCCACGGATTTTGAACATCATATATTGTGGCTTGTTAAAAACCTCTGTGGTATGCTCAATTATGTATGACTTCATCAGCTTCTCCCGCGGCTTTTGTTCTTTGCGGTGAAGCTTGACTTCTTCAACCCACGGCCTATACTTTGTCATCACTAAATAACCATCAAGTTCTTAAGTCTATATTTTTCGAAGTTGTTCAATTTTTGTAAGATGTGCAAAAATGGATAACAATACTTCTCCATTTTTTTGTCTACATTATACTTTTTCTTCAACACCCATTTACATCCAACTTGTTTTCTTCCATGAGGTGACTTCACCAAGTCTCATGTATTATTCTCTGACAAGGAATTCATTTCTTCCTCCATAGCCTTAATCCAAGACTTACTTTCTTTTGATCCAAAAGCCTCCTTTACATCTTGGGTCCATTATTAGTAATAGACAAAATAGATAAAACATAAGCAAAATGGAAATCAGGAGGACTATACCTCTCGTGTCGTAGACACCGCTTTTCAAAGCACCCTCTAGGTGACCTACCCACACAACTCATATCCATATATCAATCATTATACCTAATTCCTAAATCTTATTCTACCCCCATAAAACCTATTTACTCTTGTAAATAGTCATTTATCCCTCCTAAACCACTTAAAGTTATTTTAGCCTAGTAAGGCCAAAACCTCCACAACCTCCCAACCTCCTCAACATACTCCTACTTGTCTTAAATTCATCCTTAACCCAAAACTCACCATTTTGGAAGTAGTTTCAACCACTTTCAAGTGAGTTTTTCCACTTTTTCTAGATTGCCGAGGATTCTTTATAAACTCATCAACTACATTGAATCATGATCCATGGTAAATACATCAAAGCTACAATAATTTGGAGATAAATATGAAATCATTAGCAATATCTGGACATCCTTTGGACCCGCATCAAGCTGCCAAAAATCTCACACCATTGTAAGGTCCTCCTACAACATTCACGATTCATATTTCACGCCATAAGCAAGGTATTGTGTTATCTCGTGTTTCATTTTTTCTACACACCCCCTTGATAAAAATTCAAATATTGAAACATAGATGTAATGCCCATTTTATTGTGACATTTTTAGGCTATAGTTAAGCCAAATATGTGGATCTACCGGTGTTTTGGTAGACTTGGTTGTTTCGGCACAAGGTGCCTAACTTTTTGTAGTTCGAATTTTTTTTTACGAGATGATAAGACTCATTAGTATTACTACTATATATATACATATATACATACATAAATTTTAGGCCTTGTTATATTTAAAGAGTGGTACATGAAATGAGTTTGATTATAACCTTGAAAATGGAAATAATAAGATGTAAGTGTGAACTAAATTTGTTATCATCAAATGGTGAAATATGGTACATCATAGATTTACTTGGTTTAGAGAAGTAAATTTTAGAAATTTATTGGAAAAAATCTAATTGTTTTATTTGTTTATGTGTGTGTGTACATAAAATGTATTTTAAATGATGAATGGTGAAATGATAAGCATGTGTTTAGATTATGCAATCTGATTAGTCTATATGATATTTTCACTAGTGTTGTCGATAAAATATCTATGAGAACTGTGTTAAACTTGATTGATGTTCAATAAAATTGATCTTTGAAAATTTATATATTTGAGCTATGTATAAATTGTTTGATGTGTGTGTGTTTGTGCATAGTTAGAATTGATTTACATATCATTTTGAGCATGTATGATTTGTATGTTGAGTGTGCACTTGACAAACAAGTATTCAAAAAGCTAGTATCGTGAGATAAACAAAATAAAACAAAACAAAAGAGGAACTAATTCACATGGGGCTCATTGGCAACAATGGGTCACTCAAGCTTGGAATTTGTTTGGGTGCATGTAAATGTATAAAGTAACCTTAGTTTCTAATGTTGTCTCTTTTTTGTTGAATTTTTTTGCCCTTCATTTTAATCTTTGGATGGACTAGTTTGTTTATCTTGATATTTTGATTTATTTTAATCCTAAGTTGAGTTAGAAACTAAATCTCTTATCCAGCTTTTGGGTGTTTGGTCTTATGTTTTGGGGTTGGGAAGTTTCTATTTAAGGAAAACTCAAATTTGGACTTGAAAGGAAAATTTGGAAGTTGTATGGGACAAGTAAACCTTGTCCCATACTATAAAAACTTCCCATACTCCTACCCAATTAGACCTATTTGGCCACTTGAGGGCTCATTGGTACCTCGTTTATTGCTTTGTAATTTTTATTTTTTTCTAAATTTGATTATGTAAGCACTTCTCTTATAATTTGAATTTTTGTAGGACAATTTGGGATATGTGTTGATTTGTTGTGATTTGATGATTTGACATTTTGGGATTACTTACAAATTAAGTCTTGTGGATGTGAGTTATTTTATTTTATTTTCATTTTCTTTATTTGAGGATTTTGGTTTAAGGGGTTGTGTATTTGTCAAGTCATGTAAGGTAAGAAGTGATGGGTTACAAGAGGACCCGTGTGGTGTATAAGATCTTTCATTTCATACTTCGGGATTTGAATTTTTTTCTGGGATGGAGCATGTCACATGACATGATCTATGCATGATCATAAGGGATGCTCCATTTAGAGTTTTTCCTATATATTGTAGACACGAAATCACACACTTTGGGTAATTATCTAGTCCCGATTAAATACTTATATTCATATGATTCCTACGTAAGAAAAATACTAATTAACCCATGTCTTTGGCTACCTTTTTTTTTTTTTTTTCTCGTTGTTTCTTTCAGTCTTGCACCCTTACTTGCTCAGTTTGCATTTTTACTCTTTGACATTTGTCATCCTGGACACCAATGCCTAGTCGGACACCAACGTCAAATGCCATTGTCCCCTCTGGGTGCCCCTATCCTCTATGTACTTTAATCACACTTTTTGGGTCCTTTCTAGCCATTTGAGCATCTTATCTTTTTGGTAGTTGACCTTTTGGGTTAATTACGAAATTTAAACAAAGGAATCATATAAATATAAAGTTGTGTGATCATAATAAAGGACCAAGTACTAATCACTATCTATAACCAACTAAGGTTGCATCCATCAAGTCATCTAAGAGCTCCATTGCATCCATCTAGCTCCATCACAAGGGACACAAGAGTTGGTTTTTTGCATCACACTTCATAAGAGGGATGTTCAATCTATTCCTTGCACACCTTTACTACATTCTACATCTAGCTACTTGCTTGTTATCCAAGTATGCCACACATAAGAGTAACCTAGGGTACACCTCCACACACACATAACTACATTGGGTCTGAGATGTAGTGCAACACTCAGTCATAAGTTCACCATTGTGATAACTAAGGACAATTTGACCCCTCATTCTACATCTTTCTTTTTAGGATTTGATGTCTATGTGAGGGTTTTATAGGTGCATATTTCATTGCATGTTTACAGCGATCTTGGTGTGACTTTAGAGTGATCAAAGGATACTAAAGGAAAACACCTTACGACACCTCAGAGGAGGTTTTCTCGAGTATTTCAGAGACCCAAGCACCTAGAAACATGTCTACGGTGCCTCTATCCCTCTCCAGTGCTCTCATGTTTAACTTGTTCCTTGAGTTCGTATTTTTCGAGCTTTGGTGCGATGGTCAATACTTTGTCTTTTCCAGTTTTATAACTCTGTGTATTCTCCAAAACTCTGCAAATTAGGTAAGTCTTTTTATCCTTCCTTTGCACCTAGGGTTTTACATTTTATTACTTAGTTTACTTGGGTAAATTGTTGTACTTAATTTATTATTAATTTACTATAATCTTGCATTTAGATTAGGCTCCTATTTACATTTTAACTTAATCATTTTGGTGAACCCGACCATCGAATCTGATTTCCATTTAGATCTCTTATACTCTCATTATTATGGCTTAATCTTATGGTGAATTTACTAAAGACCATCTTAAAGCCCTTAATGATCATATCATTTAGCATCCCCAAGATCTAGACCTCCTCTTATATGTTGCTCGTGAGGAGGCCACTTAGGATATTGAAGTCCTAGCCTCCACTTTTATTTTTGGTTGTAGAAAACAAAAGAGCCCGAACCCGATCCCTCGTAGTAGGGAAATGAAAGTAGTTGCCCTCTTAGAGGAATTTTATGATTATTGATCTTATGCTCCGTACATGCCATGGGTTGTTCTACCTGTAATTGTAGTTATCCTTGACAAGGATTCTTTCAATCCCTGTGTTACTCTTCAATTAGAGACATAGCTCAAAGAAATAGGATATCCCTATTTCTATGAATGTATTCATGAAAATGAAAAAGTTGCGAATCTATAAGTAAATTGTAGCACCAGTTTACCCTCCTTTATTTCGTGGGATCTCAGCTGGAGAGCATTAACATCATGTTTCAAGTTGTGTGCCATGACACCGAAATATGAGATTGTTTGGCCCAATATTAGCATATGAATAAACTAGGTTGTTAAAGGAAAAAGCATGTTTTTAGCCTTGATGTTCTTGCATATTCAGGGTCAATGTAGCCAGTGGTACCCATAACATAGGTAGTGGTCTGACAAATGTGCTTCAAAATTATCATCCAAAAGAATGTTAGAAGTCTTTACATCCTTGTGAACAATGCGTGGGTTACAGTCATGATGAAGATATGTTAATCCTTCTATAACACCATGAGAAATCTTTAGCCGAGTGCCTCAGTCTAGCTTTATCTTCTTTGATGATCCTATACAAAACTCTGACAACTTCATGCATGGTGGGTTGATCAGAGGGTCATTTCTTGTTGTGAGTTAAATAAGGAATCCTCACAGTGTAGCAAGGTTGAAATAATCGGCTAACTGCAATGGCACTTCTCCTAATAAATTGTTATTTTTCAGTATCTTGCATATGATCCATTTCCAATATTATTTGAACATCAACACAAGCCTTCGCCAAAAATATTTATGATCATGATATGTACAGAGAACTTAAACACACTTTTAGGATCCATTTTTCTTATTCTTTTATAGTTTAATTAAAGTGAAGTTGGAAGACACATATATTTATACTCGGAGAAAATCATCTCCGACATAGGTTAAAAAATTTCACTTAGATACTGATTGTAACACTTGCAAGAGGCATTCTTGTTTCCAAACATTTCACTATTAACTTCTCACGTGCCCCCAATTTGGATTCCATATATTGAACATGGCTCACCAAGGTCGCATCCAAATTGTATAGACCTACTTACCAATTCACACTCAGGTCAACATTTGAATTGAAGTATTAAGTAGGAACTCATCAGTGAACAAAAATCCATAATACAATTATAAAGAAGGCATGACATGTTGCATTTGAAAAAACCCAGTTGTTGTAGATTGAGCAATAGGGGCGGAAGCTTGATTATATTTTATTAAACTTAATCAACCAACATTACAAAGAATGGGCTGCAATATTTATAGATATTGCATGACCCAAATACAAACAGGTGACTAAGTTGCACAGTGCAACCACCATATTTAGCTTCCAATAACATCCGGGAAGCACAAATGAATAAAAACAAATATACTTGTTAAAACAATATAACAACATCCGTGAAAGACAAATATGGTTTAGAAACCATATAACAATACACAACAAAAATATGGTTTATATTATAACCATTATTATTTAATTAATAAAATTAATTAAATAATTATACTATGCATAATTAACCTAACATTCCCCCCCTTAATTGTGCATTGTTTGAAGAGATGAGGAGAGGAACTCTCTGAACAACTTGAACTTGTCACGTGCAAGTGACTTTGTGAAAATATCTACTTGTTGTTCAGTAGTTGGACAAAATTGAAGCTGGATGTTGTGCTTCAACACATGTTTGCGTATGAAATGAACTTATACCTCAATGTGCTTTGTTCTCTCATGAAAAACTAGATTGCGAACAAGTTTGAGAACACCTTCATTGTCAACATACATGGTGGTCGGTTTGTCTGTGGTATTACAAGTCCTTCTAGTATGCGATGTAGCCAAATCGCTTCACAGAAAACTTCTCCTGTAGAACGATACTCAAATTTTGTGGAAGAGCGAGAAATGAAGTGTTGTTTATTACTTCCCCATGATATTGGTCCGATCCCATAAAGAATACAAATCCGTAAGTGGATTTTCTATCATCAATGTTACTTGCATGATCTGAATCCAAATATCTAGTCAAGAAGAAGTTGTCGTTCTTCTTGTATTCTAGACCAAGATCCACTGATCCTTTAAGATATCTCAAAATGCACCTTGCTGCTTTCCAATGACACACTTTGGGTTCCTGCATGAACCTAGATAGATAGCTTACTGCAAAGCTGATATCTGGTCTAGTGTAGGTCAGGTAAATGAGACTCCCGATTAATTGCCAATAGAGAGTGGCACTTACCTCAGGAGATGGATCTGAACGAGATAACTGCAATCTGTTCTCCATGGGTGTAGCAATTGGTGTGCAATCCATCATCCTAAACTTCTCGAGTGTAGTCTTGGTATATTTCATTTGAGAAACAAAAATGTGATTCTCTTTCTACCATACTTCCAATCCAAGACAATAATGCATCATCCCGAGATCAGTCATGTCGAACGATCGATTAAGATCTTTCTTCATTGCATCGATCATCCTCACTGAACTACCAATGATGACTAGATCATCGACATAGACAACAACAATCACCATCTCCCCCCTTGATTTTTGAGGTAGAGATTGGGATCGTATGGATTTCTAACAAATCCATGTTGTACAAGATGCTCATCAATCTTGATGTACCATGCCGGGGTGCTGTTTGAGGCCATACAGAGATTTCCTGAGTCTACATACCTTTGCTTCTTGACCAGGTACTACATATCCCTCAGGTTGAGTCATGTAGACTTCTTCTTGTAAATCTCCGTTTAGGAAGGCACTTTTTACGTCCATTTGATGAACTTTCCATCCAAACTGAAAGCAAACAGAGAAAAAATCATCCCGATTGTTTTGATCTTAGTTGAGGGAGCAAATGTCTCCTCATAGTCAATGCCTTCTTTTTGTGCATACCCCTTTGCTATAAGTCTTGATTTATACTTGTCCACTATGTCCCATCTGCTTTGTACTTTGTTTTAAATATCCATCTCGCATCCAATGGGTTTCTTCCTAGTGGAAGATCGACAAGCTGCCAAGTGTTGTTCTTCATCACTGATTGATATTCAGAATCCATGGCATCTTTCCAAGCTTTTGACTATAGGGATTCCTAGACTATAGAGGGCTCATTAGATTCAATAACTCTACTCATCAAAGCAAAATTAACTTCTTCCCTTGCTTTACTATGATTCCGTGGTCTAGGGTGGATGTATCCAGTGGAGCATCCATTTTTGCATCTCGTAATGTGCTAGTACACCACTTGGGCATACGTTGAACTGTTCCCATGGGTCATGGTTCTATCTGATCAACACCATCATCCCCATCATTACTTTCATCTTCTAAGGGAACATCAGCTCAATTTTTACAACAGTGAAAAATCTACATCTTGTGAGTCCGGAGGAGGAGTCTCTACTTCCTTCTTCTAAAAACTCAACATCTCTACTAGTGTAGACTTTTCTGGTCTTAGGATCCATCAATCTATACCCAAGAGTCTCTTCACTATACCCAATGAAGATGAGTTTCTGTGACTTCATGTCCAATTTATTTCTGTTTTGTTTGGGTATGTGCATGCTTGCTTTACACCCGAATACTCTGAGGTGTGCAATAGATGGTTTCCTTTTTGACCATGCTTCTTGTGGTGTTATTCCATCAAGAGCAGTTGTGGGTGCTCTGTTCAACAAATATACAACTGTCTTTTGCTTTCTACCTAGAATGTCTTTGCAAGTCCAGAATCATCGATCATGCATCGCACCATTTCCATGATAGTACGATTTCTTCTCTCAACAACACCATTTTTGTAGTGTGTGTGGAGGAGGCATTTGTCGACGAATCCCGTGAGTTTGTAGGTAGTCTCTGAACTCATCACTGGTGAATTCCCCCCCTCAATTTGAGTGGAGAGTTCTGATGTGACAACCAGTTTCTTTCTCAACTGCTACTTTGAAATTTTTGAAGGTTTCAAACACTTCACTTTTCTTGTGAAGATAGAAAATCCTCGACACACAAAGCATGAAGTACTGGAACCCAAAATGTCTTGGTTGCATCAGACCGCAAAGATCGGTATGAACCAGGTCAAGTTTACCATGAGCTTGAAATGTACTCCTCTGGAATGAATCTCTGTGTTGTTTACCTGCTAGGCAGTGAGGACACTTGTCTGTATCCTTCTAAAGAGATGGTAGCCCATGTACCATATTACACCGGTGAAGTGTTTTGAGATATTTGAAACTAACATGACCAAATCTCCGATGCCACAACTATGCTTGAGGTGGAGTTCTTAGCCACAAGTTCTTGATCGTCTCTATGAACAAAATCAAGTTGGAACATGTGTCCCACATTGGAGGCTTTTGCAATTATTTTTGAGCCTCTTGATTTGTCTCGAATCAAACACATTTTCTTGCCGGATTGACTATCAAAGTCAATTTTTAGGTTGTGATCTAGGAGTTGACTGACAAAAGTAGATTCTTTGTCAACCTAGGGACATATAGGACATCTGATAATCTACATTTGCATGAACCAAGGGGTAGAGAAATGTTTCCAATCCCCTGAACTATATATGAAGAATCATCTCCCAACGAAACATGATTTTTCGATGGCATGTCCCTCATTGAAGTAAGCCAATCTCTGTGGCCGGTCATGTGTCAAGTGGCTCTGAATCAACATACCAGACATTACTAGATGACATGGATGGTTCACTTGATCAAGTAGTGAACAAGAAGTCTTCATTGTCTGATTGTTCTTGTTGCTCAGCAATATTACCTTGCTGGTGGGGTCTTCTTTTCCAGTTCCTTTTTCTACCCATGATTGTTGTTAGAATGTCCCTTGTAAGATTGTTGTTGTTGAGGTCCGAGTTGTTGGATGAACCTTTCTTGTAAGTATTATACCAACAATCTTCTAGGTTATGTCCTCTTTTGTAGATATGACATTGCTTCTTCTATTATGTCCCCTTGATACTGATTTTGATTTTGGGACTTCTGATAGGAATTAGGTTTTCCTTTACCTTTTCCTTTCCATTTTTGATGTGAATACAATGCTTGCTCCTCTTCATCATCCTTATTATGCAATCCTTCCTCTTGTTGTAGTAGGTTTACCAGTTTGTCAAAACCAACTGTTGTATTTGACATGTTTAGTGTTGTGACAAAAATGCGGTAAGAAGAGGGGAGTTCTCTTAGAACAATGGGAATGAGAGCATCATCTGTGATCGGTTCTCCCAGGGCTAGAAGTGAAGCCCTCAATTCTGCAACTCTTCTTAAGAAAGCTTCAATTTTCTCATTTTGCTTGAACTTTAGTGTATGTAATTGACTCTGCAAATTGAGTATAACATTCTTGTTCTTGGCCTCGTATACTTTGTGCTCAATTTATCCCATGCTTCTTTTGTTGTTTTGGCATCTTGAATGTGGGGTTGCACATCATCGGACACTCTAAACAAGATGATGAGTTTGGCCTTCTGATCTACTTTATCAAACTACCACTGTTGTGTTGTATCAGTGGTTGATTTGGTCAGAGTACCATTCACAATAGGCTAGATTTCTTCAAACTCAAGCTATGTCTTGATTTTAGTCTTCCATGCAGCATAGTTATTTCCTTTGAGAAATTGTGAATCCGGAAGAAAAAATTTGGGGGCATTGGTGCCCATTTTGTAGAGATCACTAACAGGGTTTGGCTCTTATCACTCTAGGTATTAGGTCTCCCAATCTATATATTGTCAGTCTGATATACCGAACCTTTCTATACACGCACCCTTTCGATATACCCATCGGTACATGGAAGAAGCTTGCCCTTTTGATATACCAGCGAGACGTGAAAGAGGCGTTAATGTACATGAAAGAATTCAATACATGGTACCAAGATAGTACTGATAGGGTCTATGTGATTATTGACACCGCTCAAAGAAATATCCTCATACGCGCGCATAACTTCGCTATATACTTGGATAATTTCTCAGTTCAGATTTATGTCGTGTAATCATTCACAGACGGATGGGATGGTTCATAGTGTGTGCACTGTGACCTTATTACTCCCCGTCGATTTAAAGGGTTGATGCCTAGATGACGTTGTTGCAGCTATATTAGGCGTTAAGTGCAGTAGTAGTCGCGACGGCTTTACCCGTAAGCGCTTCCCAGAGGCACCGTATATACCGAATCTTTGTGAATGAGATCTAGGATCTCGTGAGTGTTACAGAACCAATTTTATACTGTTTTGTATTACAATTTTGCCAGTTTCAGAGTAGTTACAAAGTTTGCAGTTGACTATGGCAACCTGTAAATTAGTACAATATAAAGCAGTATACAAATTACATTCAAAAATCTAGAAAATTTGAATGGCAGGCAATTTTTTTTTTTGGCAGGGCTTGGTGGCCTCCTGAGCCCAATACGACCCAAAATGCAAAGAATTGCAAAAAACTAGCTGAAAATGCAATTTTTAGGTATCCCCCTTTTGGAGAAAGTTGCCCGAAATGAAAAAACAGGTTGAATGGGAGAATTTTTTTACCCTAAATTAGGGATTTCTCTGCTAAATTTAGTTAGTTATAACTAAATTTAAAATTTCTGCTAAAGTTAGCAGTTCCACCAAATTCGAAAAAAGAAATTGGGGGTGAGATTTGAACCCCACACCTCCCACTTCTAAATCTTTCCCTCTAACCACCTTGGCTCTATGAGCGCTTGATGTATAAAACTAAGCAAATTGTATTTGAAGTAGAAGAAAAACTACTTACCTCATTAAACAAGACGTGGCAGAGGTTCCACGTGGCTATTGCTGGTATGAGGCGGTTTTAGGGTTTTTGCATGCTAAAAACCGGATCTGAAGCATTTGTTGAAAAAAAAAAACCTCTTCCTTATTATTCTATGCCACTTTGCTTTGCTATTGCATTCACCTCTTTTTTTTTTAATTTGCTTGAACGCTGCTTTTGATTTTCTTTGTTTGGCCACCTTTTTGATTGGTTGTTTCTTTGTGCGATCTCTGCGTTGGCAATGGAAGTGTGGATGGCGGGACCATGGAGGAGGCTCGCCTTTGAAATTGGCCTCTTTTTGTGTGTTACATGTCGTGGAGGAGTGTAGCTCACTGTGTGTGGAGGGATGACTTTTGTGTAGTGGTTGGTTTGACTGATCCAGCCAATGAATAGCTCAGTCTATGTGGATGTTTTTCCACAATGTTCAACTCAGCCCACTATTCACCTATGGGCTCTCCTCCATTGATGTCTTGATTTGCATTCACCGTGTTTGATTTATGTTATGCTATGTCGCAGGTCTCAGCTAGAGGGAGGGAGCTCTGTCACGGCTCGATCAACAATGTTGAACTCGGTGAAGATAGTGACTCAACTCGGCTCTTGGCTTGTTAGGATCTCGATTGCACTTGATCAACTCATTGCCTTCAACAAATACAACATGACCTAAGTTGTAACCAGCTCACCTCCAATGTTGATGAATAGCTCGATCAGGAGCTTGGTGCAGAGCTCAACTAATATGGCACAAATACCTCTAAACTTGGTGCACTGATAGTGTTAGTTGTGGCTAACAATGTCACTAACTTTAGTGACAAAACCCCTAATGGGGAAAATGGATTTTTATATAGATTCTAAAAATGAACAGACTTCCGATATAAAGAATTTGCCTGCGGGGGCACCAAGGTAAAAAAATTGCTTTACGTTTACCTGGAAAACACACGAGGATTGTGAGTCTGCAGGGAGATGTGGGAAGTTGTTGGAGGCAGCACTGGCTCTCCAATGTTGCAAATTTCTTCTCCACGAATCCTTCTTCCTCTGCAACCTTCTCCAACCTTGCCAGGAGCTTGATTCGCTCTGGTACCAAATGTAGATTGAGCAACAGGAGCTGGCCCTAATTATATTTTATTAAACTCAATCAACCAACCTTACAAAGAATGGGCTGCAATATTTATAGATATTGCACAACCAAATACAAAAAGGAAACTAAGTTGCATAGGTGTAACCATATTAGCTTCCAATAACATTCGGAAGCACAAATGAATAAAAACAAATATACTTGTTAAAACAATATAACAACATCCATGAAAGACAAATATGGTTTAGAAACCATATAACAATACACAACAAAAATATGGTTTATATTATAACAATTATTATTTAATTAATAAAATTAATTAAATAATTATACTATGCATAATTAACCTAACAATTGTATTACACAAACCAACCAAAAACTAATGTAACCACTTTGTCTCAAACACGTTACAACACTAACACAATTAAACACAAATAATTACAAACCACATCAACTACAAAAGTAATTAATTATATCTCTAAATCAAATAACTTATATTGTTTGGTGTTCACATTGCACTCTGCACATGTGATTGCTTAGTGTTTACGATATATAGAGGTCGATTCTGGGAAAGGAGACCCCTTTATTGCTTAGAGATGATGTTTTGCATGGATTTGTGTTACTACTCCTTTTACCGAAATCAATTATCAAATCTATTACTATATTCAGTTTCAAGGAATCCATGTTGCATGCAAGCAAGTAATCTTTCTGTCTTAGTATTCACATTTGGAAGATCACCGGTTGAAGATTCAAGGATAGCTTTCGATGCACTATCACACCCAACTAGCTAGTTATGTATGTATTTTTATTTTTCCCAATATTACAATCCATAATAAAAATTATATATTTTAAATGATTACAAGTATGTTAAAAATTTAAGATAAGGTGCTTTGACATTATTTTAACATTTTTATAAAAATGATTTATATAGTTTTGCACTCATTCATATTTATGTTGAACTTGCATTCAAAGGAATAAAATCTCGAGATTTGAGGCTTCAAAAATTATAGGCCTAAATAATCTCGGAATGACCACCTAATGTTCAAATAAAACCAATTTCTTCTTAACATAATAAATCTAGAGTCAAAGAAAAATGATAAAAATTTGAGGATAAAATCACTGAATACAAACCCTTAGTGCTACGAAACGAAAAAATAACAAGCTTGATTGAAAAATAAAATCTATCTTTCGCTATTCGAAAACCTTTAAGCCATTAAATAAAAATATACCATAGCTTGATTACAAGATAAAATTTACTTGGTAGTTATGCTTTGACAATTTTTTTGTGTCATTTCACCCTCTCACTTCTCCACCCTCTAACCCCTTCTTCTTCACCCCTCTTCCTCTCGCTATTGTTTCTCTCCCTCAAATTTGACTCCTTCAAAAGATCCCCTTTGGTGTTTCCATCGCACATTTCATGGCAAAGATCATTTATGATGTGTCAGTCTCCATATTTTGCTTTGGGATTTGAAGAGTGGTTAACCCGATTGGTGGGTTTGAAACAAGCACGGGTCTATTTTTCCCACTCAAATTTTATTTTTGTTGTTAAATACATGGAGAAACAAATAATTTTGAAGCTATACGATTCATATCATATATTTTCAACAACAATCTTATCAATCTAAGGAATATCTATATTGAAAGCCCATAATTCTTTTTAAAGTATGTCATCCTAATGTAGTCACAAAATCATGCACTTTAGACATTATTTATCTCGGTCTCATATTACTATTTAGAAGGTTATTGAGTGAAGAAAGTAATAATTAACCCCCGTCTTTTGGCCATCTTGTTTTATTTTATTTCATCATTCTCGATATTTTACATCCACATGCCCCAAATTCTTCATCATCCCACATAATTTTAGCCTTGATTGGGGTGCCCATAGATGCCCTGGTCCCTTTTGCACTTTCTGTCATCTTTTGGGCTCTTTCTAGCCATTTTAGCTTCTTATCTTTTTGGTGGTCGGCCATTTCGGGTTAATTACAAAATTAGATCAAGAGAACCCTATAAATATAAAGTTATGAGACCATAATGAGGGACTTAGCATCATTCATTACTATCATCCATCTAGATTTGCATCCATCTATTGCATTGGAGATCACTTGCATCCACATAGCTCCATCATAAGGCACAAGGATAGGACATCTACATCACACTTCATAGGGGGATTCTATTCTATTCCATGCACACATACTATTACATTTTCTACATTTAGTTATTGCTCGCTACTTCACAAAGTACAATTGACACAAGAGCACCTAAGGCACATTATGCACACACTCACAAGAACTACATTTGGGTCTGAAATGTAGTGTAACACTCGACAAGAAGCCTTTGTTGTGGCGGTGAGGTCGATCGACCCATTCATTTGTATCTTTATTTTTAGGGTTTTGATACTTCTTTTGGTCTTTTGCATGTCTTCTCATCATCTTGGAATATCAATGACATCCTAAGTGCAGGGCAGCGAATCTAATGCGATAGACAACAAGGGTTTCATAAAGCACTTCCCACCTTATAAAGATTAGTTTCGAGCTTTTACACAAACCAAGTTACCCAGTTTGCAGACCAAAGCACCCGAAAGTGCCCTAGTCCCTTCCTGGCACTCCAGTCAAGAGAATCAATCAAGATCCATCCTTTTGAGCTTCGCATAGTTGTTGCCACATCCATATTTTCCACTCATCTTTACGACATAGTCTCGGAGCATCTATTATTTAGATGAGTTCTTTCCTCTTCTCTCTTGCACATTAGGGTTATCATTTCCTTTTGCATAGTTGTTTAGCTCATTTACATACTTCTTTATTGCATTTATTTACTTTATTTACAGTTGTTCATAGCTTAAATTAACTATCCTCACATACTACATATTAGTTAATTTTAGTTAATAAATTTAGTGAACCCGATGCTTTCACGCTTAGGATCCTCATTTTTCATCTATCATGGCTCCCCAAGTTTCTCAAGTCTCTTTATCTACTTTACTTAAGAGATATCCTCATTGTCAGGTTGTTTTACAAAAATAGCTAGATTGCATGTATCTAGATGACAATACGCTGCCACACAAAATAAGTCATATATTTGGTCATTTATTTGACAACTCTGATCCTAGTGATCCTCCATCTACTCAACCCCTATTAGATTCAATTCAAGCTCTACATGCTTTATTTCAAGACAAATTTAAGGCTATGGAATCAACCATTACATCTCTTAGATATGAAATTCAACAACTTAAGGATGCTTCTCAATCACATGTTTGTGCTCATTCTACATCCTCTATGCAATCTATGTCCACTACATGTCATCTAGTTAAACCTCAAGACATGCCATTGCCTGAGCCTCTCATATTTGAGCATAATACTACACCACATGACATTCTTATTCAACTCCTTAGTCATCAATTGATCACTCTACCACCTACTCATTACTATTCTCCTTATTGGTTAGCAAAATATCAAGGTCATCCATATTGCAATTATCATCAAATCAATGGACATAATGATAACGATTTCCACACATAATCAAACATCTCGAGCTTCATGGCCTTATTTCATTTCTACACAACATTCTAATACAACTGATAACTCCCATTGGGTTCTGTTGTATATATCTTCCCCCAGGTAGATATAGACAAGCAGAAGATTATAGAAATCAAAGAAGCTCAAATCCCTGACATTTATCGCCT
This sequence comes from Taxus wallichiana var. yunnanensis, assembly GCA_018340775.1. Classification (NCBI taxonomy): domain Eukaryota; kingdom Viridiplantae; phylum Streptophyta; class Pinopsida; order Cupressales; family Taxaceae; genus Taxus; species Taxus wallichiana. The sequence continues at coordinate 127,677,433 of CM031242.1, read as the reverse complement.
TGGCGCACGGAAGTGGCGCACGACAATGGATGTCGACAGGGTAAAGGATGCGCCCTTGGCACACGGAAGTGGCGCACGACAATGAATGTCGACAGGGTAAAGGATGCACCCTTGGTGCATGGAAGTGGCGCACGACAATGAATGTCGACAGGGCAAAAGGATGCGCCCTTGGCGCACGGAAGTAGCGCCGCGGCAATGAATGTCGACAGGGTAAAGGATGCGCCTCTTGTGCATGGAAGTGGCGCCGCGACAATGAATGTCGACAAGGCAAAAGTTACACCCTTGGCACACGTAAGAGGATTTTGACACACACACGGATGCGCCTATGGCGCACCTTCAGGAGGTGCAACATTTTGAGCGCCGACAGAAGCGGCCCACCAGCGCAGATGTTCGAGATGGCCATAACTTTTGACCGGAGCTCGGATTCATGCAAGGTTAGAATTTTCGGAAAGCTTACAAGGTCCTCTCCATCAACTACGATTTGGATATCTTTAATTGGGTGAGAACAAATTCTTAAAAATGTGAAATATAGTTTTCCACTTTCTGGGTTCGCTAGGGTTCTCACCTACCACCATAATGAGATAATTAAATGTAGTCTGGAGGTGGTTGGGGTAGATTTCGAATTCCTCTCTTCTCCCTCTCTCATTCTTCCTATAAATTATAAGGAGGGGCTTCTTTGTGGTGGTTGTTCATCTTTTCGCTCTGCCCTCCCTTCTTTTTCTTCTCCAGGGTTGAAAATGGAGTTCGAACCTCCTCCCTTGCTCTGTAATGGTGTTTTTGCCTTTTACTATTGAAATGATGTTCTGTGCAAACTTCTAGAGCAACAAAACATGTTTTGTGATGCATCTGTCCATCCTTGCTCATTTTTGCTTGTTTTCTTCTTGCCTCTCTTCATTGCAGGTATTTGTGCATGTTTGAATGTTCATTGCAGGTTTGGAGCTGTGTTCATGGAGTTTTGGGACATTTTCTGTGTGAAATCCATCCTTGGGCCTGTGATGCATCTGTCCATCCTTCCCATTGCTCACCTCTCTCTGTTCCATGGCAGTTTTGATAGATGTTCAACATTCTCCTTCTCTGGTGTATCACCGTTTTAGTGTAGGCTTTTGCTGTTTTTCCCTTTTCTCTCTCTCTCTTTGTCTCCTTGGCATGGTTAGATTAGGTTTAGATTAGCTTGCTGCCGCACCGGAATAGCTTGTGGCGTAGTTTAGGAGTAGGAACCAACCTTCTCTGGAGATTCCTTTCTCTTTTCACAAGTCCCACGCTTGGAGAGAGGTTTCCATGTTGTGCGAAATCACATTGGATGCTTGAAGATCAACTTAGAAACCCGATCGGCATCCGGGGTCTTTGTGATTTTGCGCAACAACAGTTCCTAAATTTGACTCATCTATATCTAAGGATCATTAGGCCAACATCACTCCAAAACTCCTAAGCAACAACCTCTTGCAATTAATTCACAATCTACGACATCACCAAGTCCATCGTCTACCAACATTAGTTCACAATATCCTATTAGTAAGTTGTCAATAATATCACCAAGCCAACTTAAGCAAGTTACCTTCAGAGTTAGTGTAACATGGTCTCCTCTAAAATTTAAACACCAACCAATTAATTTTGTCCCAACAACTAACCATCCTACTAGTGATCATGATATATTTTCAATTTCACCACCATCACATAGTTCTCCTATTGACTTTATCCAACATGGTTCCACCACATAAAGACTTGGTCTTTGGTAGGTGACTCTTGTTACTCTACCCTCCTGATGGCACAGTCATATTCTTATGGTTCTTATATGACTATTGAGGGGTTTGTTACCAAAAAGAACCTCTTTTTACCTTATATTACCATATTCCTCCATTACATCACCACCTATACATACACACATCTATAATACTTTAACGCTCCTTATGAATCATCAATTAAATGAAATATATAATGCTTCATCACCCTCATACATCATTTATCACATAGTACACACGTTATCATACACTTGGGGGCATAACATCCCACATCCCCCTAATCTTAGCATCTACGCATATCTCACTTTTGCATTCTCATACATCAATCTCATAGCATACACATACTCATTACACACTTTAGTGTTGTTATTACCTGATGACACACTCTTGTGCTTCGGTTCACACTTGACTATTGAGGGCTTACCACACATGAACCCCACACACTGCACATATTCATACATTACGTATCATACACCATACATTCTACATTTAGTCTACAACATTTTTACATTTGTGCATTTATACAACATACATCATACTAGTCACCATTATATCTACACCATTTTCTATGCATCTTACATCCTACACTACTTATCTTACATACTTTGCATTATTCGTTTATCTACATGCCATACATATTACACCATGCATTTTTCACACATATTCTACATACTATACTAATCTTCGTCATATATGAGTCTAGCATTGCATCATACTACACATTACATTACTAGTCCATCTACATACATGCCATTTTACACATTCTACACCTCTTGCATTTACATTATACATATCACGTACTAACACATTCTATTCACCTTGAATTTTATACATCCTACACATCTTTCATTTGCATTCTACACATAGCGTATTTACACATTCTCCTCATCACCTAGTTGTATTTCATCATTACATTGTCTTCTATGCGCTGCACTCACCACCTTATGATGCACTTTAGTTCCTCGGTCCATACTCATTGCCAAGGGTTTACAAATAAAATGGACCTTACACTCATCACACATTTACCATTCAACCTTTCATCACGTGCCATTTCCAACTTAGTTACATACACTTTAGGCTAAATCATCATCTGTTCTATCATTTTGTAGTGGCATACACCTTAGGTCACATCACCACTCATTCTTCTCATCTTGTAGTGATATATGCTTAGGGATAAATCATCACTCACCCATTCATCTCATAGTGATATGTTCTTAGGCTAAATCATCACTTAGATGTTCATCTGGTCATGATATATGCTTTAGCTATAAGGTTCATGCACACATAATTTCTAGGTTACATCTCATCAATACACATACACATTCATCACAATGAGCTAGACACAACACAATATTCGACCATTTCCCGATGACGCACTCTCGTTTACTGAGCTCATTCTTGACCGTTGAGGGGGAAACTAAACTAGCTTTACTACATACATTTCCATGTACTTGGGGGGCACGCAGATCCTATCACTCAAATTTTAATTTCATTCCACCCATCCAAAACATAATGCATATTATGGTTGCTTTTACTCTTGCTTACTTTTTCTTATTCATGGTCACTTTATTACACATGCTAGTTAGCTTACTTGTATGTCATTTATCTATATAATCCACACATGCACGTTCATGTCTTTTTCTAGTTGTGATTGTAGATACATGTCTCTTACTCATAACATGGATGCTCTTTTTTCTACCCTTCCTACCCTGGTTGTTGGGGGCATCCACACTCGTCTCTCACAGGTGTTATTGTTTCATTTTGTACTTAGCACTTTACATTCATCAATTATACATGCTTTTGACATACTAGTTATCTTTCTAACATGCTAATGGGTGCTTCATGTGCAACATTTGTTATGTAGGGATATTTGTTTCCATACTTGTTTGTTACATTGTCTATCTTTATTTACTCTTGTTTGAGGGCATTGCCTTATGTTTAGTGTGCACACTTGTTTGTGTTTGTGGCCATAATTGTCTTGCATGTCTTGCGACATCGTGAGTGATGTCCCATGTTTTCAACCTGCTTTGTATGGCTTACTTTGTCTTCTTACGTGTTTAATACATTGCTTGGTAGTTTGTACACTGTTTGCGTAGCTTACACATTGTTTTCTACATGCATGTTTGTTTTCACCAACACTTGTTTTTGGCTAGCCTTATTATTCGTCAGTGCCTTGGTTTCTACCAAGCACTTTCTAGGATACAATTCATATAGTAGGTCCTTTGGGACGCATTCTCCTATTAAAAATTTACATATACCCCTAAAGAGTGGGGGCATCATTTGGGGGTTTTTAAATACTAACACAAAGATTCTACACTGGTTCAGTTCAGTTATATATAGCGAGTGGGTTTAGACCAATCTACAAACCCCATACACAACGAATTTTACAAGACATGGTGTCTTTAGCATTATGGGAAGTAGTTATAGGCTTGGAGGTTACAGTGGGTGTGCCTCTCTACTACTTCGGCTAGTGGTGTTGGATCGCCCAAAAAACGTAATGCATACATGGATCTCTTCACACACATTCAAGGAAGCAGTTAGAGCTTGGAGGACACAGACCATTTCCTCCCTACACTTCTTCGGCCAGAGTGGTGTGAGATCACCCAAAAACTCACAAGTATAGGATATCCTTCTACACTCTCTTTCTCGACATGGATCAGGTGCACATGTTCCATTTACACTTCTTCATTTGCGTACTTTTACATGTTTTTACATTCATATGGATGCATCTTTTACATTAATTTTTACACATACATACATACATATTTGACTACTTGATAATTTTCTCCTTGTAGGTCCAATCGAATGATAAACAAGTAGTCAATGTGGGCAACAAAAACAATAACGTCAACAACAACACTTTGCATGACAACACACATCATACTAACCACCGTAGGTACATCACACACCATGAACTACACACGTGTTTCCGCCCTAGGTTCACTCTCATCACTTTTCTTTGCGCATTTTTCATCTTTAGTTTCCACACTCCTTCATATTTTTTGTCATTTCACGCTTTGTCTAGTCCATCAACACATTTTATACTACAATCTTCATGGACATTAGGTATGTATCTCTATCTACTTTATCTTACCAAGATTTTTGCTCACCAACATAAAGTGGGTTAAAATGTAGTCTCAAAATCATGCACTTTAGACATTATTTATCTTGGTCTCATACTAATATTTAGAAGGTTCTTGAGTGAAGAAAGTACTAATAAACCCCGTCTTTTGGCCATCTTGTTTTATTTTATTTCATCATTCTCGATATTTTACATCCACATGCCCAAATCACTTTCTATCATCCCATGTAATTTTAGCCTTGACTAGGGTGCCGAGATTAGTACTGGGGTGCCCATGGGTGCCCTGGTCACACCAGGGGCACCCCACTCCCTTTGCACTTTCCCGCCATCTTTTGGGCTCTTTTTAGCCATTTTAGATTCTTATCTTTTTGGTGGTTAGCCATTTTGGGGTTAATTATGAAATTAGATCAAGAGAACCCTATAAATATAAAGTTATGAGACCATAATGAGGACCTAACATCATTCACTACTATCATCCATCTAGAGTTGCATCCATCTATTACATTGGAGATCACTTACATCCACATAGCTCCATCATAAGGCACAAGGATAGGACATCTGCATCACACTTCATAGGGGGATTCTATTCTATTCCATGCACACATACTATTACATTTTCTACATTTACTCGCTACTTCACAAAGTGTGACTAACACGAGAGAACCTAGGGCACATTATGTACACACTCACCAGAACTACATTTGGGTCTGAAATGTAGTGTAACGATTATTTAGTAAGCCCACTGTTGTGGCAAATGAGGTCAGTCTAACCCATTCATTTGCATTTTTCTTTTTTAGGGTTTTGATACTTCTTTTGGTCTTTTATAGGTCTTCTCATCATCTTGGAATATCAACGACATTCGATACAAGGCAACAAATCTAATATGATACAAAATGAGGGTTTTAGTCCACCTCATAGCCCTATGAAGACCATTTTTAGAGCTTTTACACAGACTAGGGCACCTAATTTGCGAGAGACCTGAGTGCCGCATGCGCTCCAGATCCGGGGAATCAGTCTAGATCCATCCTTTTCAGAGCTTCTACACAAATTGTTACCACCTCTAGATTTTCTAATCATCTCTGTGACATAGTCCCGCGAACATCTATTATTCAGTTGAGTTCTTTCCTCTTCTCTCTTGCACATTAGGGTTAACATTTCCTTTTGTATAGTTACTTAGCTCATTTACATACTTCTTTACTACATTTATTTACTTTATTTACAATTGTTCGTAGTTTAGATTAACTATCTTGACATATTATATATTAGTTAATTTTAGGTAATCATTTTGGTGAACTTGATGCTTTCACACTTAGGATCCTCATTTTTCATCTATCATGGCTCCCCAAGTTTCTCAAGTCTCTTTATCTACTTTACTTAAGAGATATCCTCATTGCTAGGCTATTTTACAAAAACAACTAGACTGCATGTATCTGGATGACAATATGTCGCCACACAATAAGTCATATATTTGGTCGTTTATCCGACGTCTCTCGATCCTAGTGATCCTCCATCTACTCAATCCTCATTAGATTCAATTCAAGCTTTCAATCTCTACATGCTTTATTTCAAGACAAATTTAAGGCTATGGAATCAACCATTACATCCCTTAGATATGAAATTCAATAGCTTAAGGATGCTTCTCAATCACATGTTTTTGCTCATTCTACATCCTCTATGAAATCTATGTCCACTACATGTCATCTAGTTTAACCTCAAGATATGAAATTACCTGAGCCACTCATATTTGAGAATAATACTACATCACATGAAATTCTTATTCATCTCCTTAGTCATTAGTTGATAACTCTACCGCCTTTACTCATTATTATTCTCCTTATCATTGAAAAATATCGAGGTTGTCTATATTGCAATTATCATTGAATTAATGGACATAATTATAACGATTGTCGTAATTTTTCCGTGCATAATCAAACATCTCAAATGTTAGGGCCTTATTTCATTTGCTTCAAAACATTCTCATACAACTGATAACTCCCATTGGGTTCCTAAATCTGAATCATCTATATCTAAGGAGCATCAAGTCAACGATCACTCCAACAACTCCTAAGCAATAACCTCTTGCAATTAGTTCACCATCTCCTCCTATTCAGCCATCTACGACATCACCAAGTCTACCATTTACCAATATTAGTTCACAATCTCCTATTAATAATTCGTCAATCATATCACCAAGCCAACTTAAGCAAGTTCCCTTCAAAGTTAGTGCAACACGGCCTCCTCTAAAATCTAAGCTCCAACCAATTAATTTCTTCCCAACAACTAATCCTCCTACTAGTGATCACGATATATTTTCAATTTCACCACCATCACATAGTTCTCCTATTGAATTTATCCAACATGGTTCCACTACACACAAACTTGGTCTTTGGTAGGTGACTCTTATTACTCTATCCTCCTGATGACACACTCATATTATTATGGTTCTTATATGACTGTTAGGGGTCTTTTACCATAAAGAACCTCATTTCATCTTACATTACCATATTCCTCCATTACATCACCACCTATACATACACACATCTATAATACTTTAACGCTCCTTACGCATCATCAATTAAACAAAATCTATAATGCTTCATCACCCTCATACATCATTTATCACATAGTACACACGTTATCATACACTTGGGGGGCATAGCATCCCACATCCCCCATAATCTTAACATATACACATATCTCGCCAGCATTCTCATACATCAATGTAGGAACATATGCATACTCATTATGTAGTACCCACTTCCCTTTGACACCTTTTGATACTTATTTTGATAATGTTGATTTCATTATGGAAATTATTATGCTTTGATTTAATATGATGTTAGATGTGGGACCATGGATTATTGATTTGGTTATGATGCATGATGATTATTAGAGACACCTCATATGTGGATGATGATACACTATTTGACATGGATATATTGTGAATGTTGTTCGGGCATGTGATTTTTGGATATTGTTAATTGCCTTGATGTTGTTGTGATTCATATGTATAAATGATTATGTGATTTTATTTATATCATGTTGGATGTTCTGATATGGCCACGAGGCCGAAGGAGGTATTGTGTTTTGCAGGTTAAAATATCACAACAAACATCAGGGGATTGGAAACCAACCACATTGGAATTCTAAATGAATTCAACAAGGTCACCATGGCAACTTGTTTTATTGTGTTGTGTTTGTTTGTTGTTAGGGATTCCCATGGGGGGATCGCCTTTAAATGTGACCATGGGTTTTGTGTATTTTCCATGTGGTTCCTTTTTATTATTGTTTGTATGTATTTTATTAGTGATGTGTCCCTTTCTTTTACTTAATTAATTTTTGGTAGATTAATGTGAGAAATCATGTGGTTAAAATTTAAATAAATCAAATTGGGATATGAGAAAGTAATAATAGAATTTGTTGGATCTTTGTAAGGGATGTGTAAGTTTGTGTAAGAGTTGTGTAAATCAGATTTTGGAGTATGAAATAGTCCACCTCCTTGGAAATTCAAATTTATCCTTGGGGGCTGTTTTTGGAGGCTTGTGGGACAAGTAAAACTTGTCCCATGCCTCTTAAAGCTATTTACCAACCATACCTATGGTTAGAGGGTTGATTTTATCCCTTTTTAATGCATTTTTATTAATCATGTTGCATATTTTAATTGCACTTTCTTCATGTTTTAAATTTGTAGTCCTTTGGGGTGTGGGCTTTTTGGAGTGAGCAAGTAAATTGCCATATTTTCACCCACCTCTTTATTATGCTTTGCAGATTGAAATTTTGGACTTTTGTGTTGGAGTTGAGGATGTGTGATGTGGCATCCTACATGGATCCACATCATCCTCTTCTCTTCCCTCTTCTATAAAATTCAAACTCTTTACTTTTTTTGGGTTGTTGAATCATTTTGCATACTTCTTTGGGGCACATTTTTGTTGTTTGGAGCTCTTGTGGATTTTGGAGGAGATTGGAGATAATTTCATACTTGGCATTGCTATTTTGAGATTGTGTTCTTGGCATTGAGAGCTTGTTGTTTGGAAACAAAAGCTACCATGGAGAGGTAGGAGCTTAGCTCTTCTTTTATGCTATTATTTTCTTTTGTGTTTGTGTGAATGGTGCATGTTTTTGTTTATTTGTTGGCTATTTGGGTAGACTGCCATAGGGATGGTGTAGGAGAAGGCTATGGGGAATTCATGTGGGGGCATAAGGGAATGCCAGTGGCATCAAAATTCTTGTGGAGGGAGTTTGGGTTTGGGATCCACCATGGAAAAGAAATAGCTTGCATTTCTTACTTTGTGGGGGGCATAAGGAAAATCTGTGGGGCATAAGGAGGGATTGTGGGGGGCATAAGGATATGTGTGGTGAAATTTATTAGTGTTTTTGTTACAGTGGATGCCTAATTCCCATTGGGAGGCATAAGTAGCTTCCCCCATAGTCCTTGCTCCTTTGGCTTGCATGATCAAGCCTGAGTTCTATTTGAATGTTTTCAAATGTAGTTGTAAACTGATGTCTTGTGTTGAATTGTGTTTTAATTTGAATATGCATGTTGAAAGAATATTGTGTGTGGTGGAAGCTTGTTATTGCCATGGGTTGATATACATTTCTTATTGCATTGTGGTTGGGGCTCAAGGGCCAATGATGAAGGATGGATTCTACTTTCATTGGATGTCTTGGTTGGGTGGAGAGCATTTCCTTTCCCCCACTTTTGTTGTGATCAAATTGGAAGAAAAAGGAAACTTGCATGTTGTTATCTGGAGCGAGAAGAAGAGTTTGCTAGTCCCTTGTGAAATATATTTTATGGTAACCCTTCCCACTTTGAACTGGATGAAATTTTAATGTATTTTGTGAGGAAAAGATGTATGTATTGGTTATGAAAGTTGCATATTCGAATTGTGAAAGATATTTATATTTTGTTCTCAGTACATTTGAAAGAAAGAGAGTGAAATCTGCTAATTGCATTCAAGGAATGGAAGAATGTAAAGATGTATTTATTTTTGAAGTCAATAAGGGATTGCTTTATACCTTATTCATTTGCATTGTTGATTTAAATTGGAATATCAGATTGTGAATGAAATCCCTATTTGGAAAAATGGAGAAAAGGAAGAAACACGTGAGATGAAATTGTATTATTCTGCCTTGTTTAAAATATATGATTTTGGGAAAGATAGAAATTGGATTCTTGTTTTAATGATTGATTGAAGAAGGAAAACACTTAAGTCTAGCATGGAATGAATTAAATGTTTCATTGTATGGCAAAGGAAGATAATTAAATCTTTGTTTGAAAGGAAGAAATGTATGTGGAAAATAATACAGGATTTGTATCTTTTGGAAATGTATAAAATTGAATTCAGTATTGCATTTTGATTTAGAATGGTTTTTAAAACAACTGAATGTATTAGATTAGATTTGAAATGAAATGCCATATTTGAATGTTAAAAATTTAGATGGACCCCTTTTAATTTGATCCTGTCATTGTAAATTTTTAAAAAAACTAGCAAATATTTTTATAAAAATGCATAGTTTGAGCTGCACATAATAATCAACTTTGAAACAATAGAATTTAGCATGCTATGACATCAATGAACTCAAATTGATAGAAAAACTTAATGGAAATAATTCAAAACATTGCAAAATTTAAGCCCAAAATGACCTTCCATAGTCATTTTGCATCCTTTTTTTGTCAATTGTTGGAAAAATCTAAAATTGGAATCAATCAAGTAAATTCACCTTCCTAAAACATCCTAAATCCTTCCTAGAATAATCCTCCATGTTTGTTTGGCATGTTGAGTGAAGGAGGAGATCAAATTGAACCAAATCTATAAGTTAAAAATTACCAGTTGGCTTTTTAAAAGCCTGCAGAACGTTTTCTTAAAAATGACCCCTCAAACTTTATCAAAATATAAAATTTATGATTCCTGTGCAAAGAGGGCATCGAGAGATTTCTAGAAAGTCCTTGTTTCCCAAAACCAAGCTTTCTAGCAAAAGTTATGGCCCTTTGAATTTTTCCTTCCTTGGTGGGAAAATTTGGGAAAATTTTCTCTGGCGGGCCTGTGGCCCGAAATTTGCCTTTGAAAACTTAGAAAATTTTATTGGAAAAAATTTTGGGGAATTTTTTTAGAAATTTACCCGCAACCAATCGAAGGGTGCCATGTGGCACCATGGGGGTGCCAATGGGGGGGACCATTTTTTATTTTTTTGAATTTTTGTTTTGGAAATTTTTCCTGAAATTTCTCATGCCGCCCGCACTCCTACCCCTACCCTTTTTAGACCCTTCCACGGATGCATGGACCCACGCGTAAAACTTAGCCATTTCCCCCTCCTTAGTGAAAATTCCTCGAAACTTCCGTCACCTCGTCCTTCCCTCTTCCTTTCTTCCCCGCCGTGGTTGTTGGACGCCACATGTCCTCATGGGACCATGCACACGCAATGCAATTTGGATATCTTACCCGCACAAGAGAAAAATTGGTGAAGTCTCCCCGCGACCCGCCGACCCGTCCCCTTTGGAAAATTTTCATCCCCACTCACACGGTCCCACTCCTTTGGGAAAATTTGACCCCTAAGGTCCGTCGACCCATAACTAGGAGTTTTACAAGGAGTTAGGAGGACTTCTTTATATCGTTGAAAGGTGAGAAAATTTCCTATCCAATGGGAATGATTTAGGGAAATTTTGAATGCATTAAGTGTGAGAAAAATTAAGTTGAAACTCTGAGCCTATTAGAGAGTGGGTATGGTGATAATTTACCCCCTGAACCTAACTAAAACTTCTAACCCTAAAATTTGGACCTTGTGACCTTTGATAATTGTTAATAAATGAAAAGTATGTTCTAGTAATTTAGACTTGTTTTGAACTTGTTAGTGACAATTGTTGTCTTGCAACCTGGTTGTAGACACTTCTAATAAAAAAAATTATTCCATAATTTTCCTAACTAACCCTAGGTTGTTTCTTGGGTCTCAAGTGGGTTGTTTTAACGAGCATCACACTTGGTATCGAGCAGTAGTGGTTCAAAAGCTTGGACCATTGGGCACATTGAAAAACTTGGGACATGAAACTTAAAGCTAGCACATTTTTAATCTAAAAACAACTTTAGTTTAGAAATTGCATATTTTTAGTAAACATGGAATTTGAATAAAACTTAGAAAAATGAACTAACTCTCACTTTGGTTTATGTAGGAGGCGTAGACGAGGCGGGGGGAATTTTCACATAGACTCATACTTACCACCACCACCACCAAATCAAGGTGTAGCAGCCATCCTACCCCAAATTTTGTAGACTCTTCAGGATGTCAATGCCACTCTACGCGAGGATTAGGAGGAGGACATGCAACTAGTCATGATAGAGCCCCTTCCATTGAGGGTTAGGTATCTCCTCGACCCAGCAAGGAGCATAGAGGAGAGAACTCCCATGCGGAGTCAGCCAGGGTAGAGTCACCATAGAGGGACAAGGTGACCAATTTTCCAGAGCATAGAGAGAGGTCTCGGAGCCCTAGGCTTAGGGATGAGCATGTAGAGAGACCTAGAGGCCATCAGACCACAACTGCAGATCACATCAGGGAGATCTTGAAGCTTTGACCATCACATTACTCAGGTGACATGGGTGGATTTCAGGCAGAGGCTTGGCTAGTGAGCTTGAGTGGTTGCTTCAAGCTTTGTCCTTGTTCTAGCAACACGAAAGCTCGTGTTGTGATCCATCTACTGAGGGATGGAGTAAGAGTATGGTGGAGGATAGAGGAGCAGAAGCTCCATGTAGATTCTAAGACAATGACCTAGGAGCTATTTGAGGAGAGATTCAGGAGTAGATATTTGTCATGGAGGTTCATACAATAGAGGATCGATGAGTTCCATGACCTTCGACAAGCATCTCTTTCAGTAGCAGAGTATGAGAGTAGGTTTCTGGATCTACTCCAGTATGTTGAGTATATGCAGGATGAGCAGGTGCAGATTCACAAGTTCATCTAGGGCCTTGAATTTAGATATTGGAGGTGCAGTGCGGATCCATTATCCACAGACATTAGTTGAGGTCGTTGAGAAGGCCTATATAATAGAGGAGACTTGGGGGAAGACCCAGTAGGCTAGAGACCGAGTCCGAGCTGCATACAACAGATGCAGGATAGTAGATCGAGGGGGTTAATACCTCTTCCTCATGGTGGACAGGGTTCAACACAATCATCCTTTAGGCCACAACAATAGTAGTAGCAGTCCCACCCACCTCATAGACCTCCACAGAGAGTTGATGCATAGAGAGGTCGAGTATGGGGCCTCCTCCTAGGGGTCCCATCAGGACATAGGGTGGACCTAGAGCTCGTCGAGGGAGCTCACCAAGTAGAGACCTCAGGCCAGAACCGCACCGGATCATCAGGGATCCATGCCACAGAATCCCAGGGCACCTACTAGAGGTGCTACTCATTGGGGAGGATCAGGAGGGTGTTTTGGTTATGGAGTTACTTGGACACTTTTGGAGAGATTTCCCACATAACCCTAATAATAAGGGTAAGACATAGATCTCCGAGCCTATGGTTGGTGACATGGGACGTAGCCACATGATTTATGCAACGGTTGAGAACCGCCAGGCAGAGCATTAGAGCACAATCATTGAGACCACAAGTAGCATTGGTGGTATTCCTACCTCTGTATTGTTTGATTCTAGTTCTTCTGATTCTTTCATTGCACCATCTTTAGTAGAGCGATGCAGGCTGGTGGCAGTTAGGTAGGGTCATAGTTGGGATGTCAAGATGGCTTCTGGAGCCAAGATCTCTATAGAATCCTTAGTTAAGGAGTGTGTAGTGGATTTGGGACCTTTCACCACTACCTTAGATCTCTGTATCCTTCCTTTGGGCTCGTATGGAGTCATTTTGGGTATGGATTGGTTATCTACACACAGGGCCAAGATGGATTGTTACCACAAGACTATATCTTGTGCAGATGATTTGGGAGTTGAGTTGGTGATTTTAGGGGTTAGGAGACTGTTTCTATTCGCACCATCTCTGCTATGCAAATTAAGTGATGTGTGCGACGGGGTTGTTAGATGTATGTTGTTACAGTTAGTGATAGATCGAGGATGGGTCTAATGGACCATCGCTAGATGATCATCCCATCTTGAGAGAGTATGCTGATGTATTTCCAAGGGAGATACCGGGTTACCACCCCCATGTGAGATTGATTTTCATATAGATCTAGTTCTTGGAGCAGAGCCTATCTCATGGCACCTTATCGAATGACCACCCCAGAGCTCTGTGAGCTCAAGTTACAACTTGAGGGCCTTTTGAAGAAAGGCCTTATCCATCCTAGTGTATCCCCTTGGGGTGCATTAGTGATCTTTGTGAAGAAGAAGGATGGATCCTTGCGGTTGTGTATAGATTACCGCCAACTGAAATAAGGTAATGATCAAGAATCGTTATCCCCTTCCACGTATTAATGACTTGTTTGATCAGATGAAGGGAGCCACAATTTTCTCTAAGATTGATCTTAAGTTAGGGCTACTATCAGATGAGGATTTTGGAGGTGGACATTCATAAGACCGCCTTCCGCACGAGATATGGGAACTATGAGTTCACAATGGTGCCTTTTGGTTTGACTAATGCCCCCACAGTGTTTATGAGTTTGATGAATGGGGTACTCATGACCTTCTTAGATCACTTCGTGCTCATCTTCCTAGATGACATTTTGATATACTCACGTATGCATGAGGAGCACGAGGTGCACCTTCACTAGGTTCTTTTAGTGTGTCCTGGGAGCAAAGCAAATTTACGGAACTTGGAGAAGTGTGCATTCTTTCGAGATCAGAGGTATAGTATTTGGGTCATATCATTTTGTATGGAAGGTATCACCATCGATCCTTCCAAGATTAGAGCCATTATGGATTGGCCAAAGCACCCACTACGGTGATTGAGGTGCGCAGCTTCATGGGATTAGATTAGCTAGGAGATTTTTTATATATCTTCCCCAGGTCGATATAGACAAATAGAAGATTATAGAAAGCAAAGAAGCTCAAATCCTCGACATTTATCGCCTTGCACACGAAAGTGGCGCACGACAATGGGGTGTCGATAGGGTAAAGGATGTGCCCTTAGCGCGGAAGTGGCGCACCGAAATGAGTGTCGATAGGGTAAAGGATGCGCCATTTTATGACATGAAGTGTGCGCACACACATTACAATGAATGCCGACAGTTGGTTGAAGGATGCGCCCTTGCGCATGGAAGTGGCGCATGACAATGAATCTCGACAAGGCAAAAGGATGCGCCTTGGCACTCGGAAGTGGTGCATTTATCAATGAATGTTGATTGCGAGGATTAAATTCGGCGCACGGAAGTGGCGCACGACAATGAATGCCCAATCTTTAGGGGTAAAGGATGCGCCACTTGGTGCACGGAAGTGGCACACGACAATGAATGTTGACAAGGATGTGTTTGTGCCCTTGGCACACGTAAGAGGATGTCGACACACACACGGATGCGCCTATGGCACACCTTCGGGGCGCAACATTTTGAGCTCGATTTATGACAGAAGCAGCCCAGTGCATGAGTCATGTTCGGGGCCATAACTTTTGGACCTGGAGCTCGAGATTCATGCAAGGTTGGAATTTTTGAAAGCTTACAAGGTCCTTTGTCCAACTACGATTGGATATCTTTAATTGGGTGAGAAAAATTCTTAAAAATGTGAAATACAGTTTGCCACTTTACTGCAAGGTTGATATTCTAGGGTTCTCCCTACCACCATAATGAGATAATTAAATGCAATCCTGAGGTGGTTGGGGTAGATTTCGAATTCCTTCTCCTCCCTCTCTCATTCTTCCTATAAATTGTAAGGAGGGGCTTCTTTCTCGGTAGTTGTTCATCTTTTCTGATCTGCCTTCCCTTCTTTTTGAGCTCCAAGGTTGAAAATGGAGTTCGAACCTCCTCCCTTGCTCCTGTAATGGCGTTTTTGCCTTTTACTTTGAAATGATGTTCGTGAAACTTTTGGAGCAACAAATGGACATGTTTTGTGATGCATCTATCCATCCTTGCTCATTTTTTTAACTTGTTTTCTTCTATCCTCTCTTCATTAAGTATTTGTGCATGTTTGAATGTTCATTGCAGTTTGGAGCCATGTTCTCTGGAGTTTTGGGACATTTTCTCGATGAAATCCATCCTTGGGCTCGTGATGCATTGGCCTTTGTCCATCCTTCCCATTGCTCACCTCTCTCTGCTCCATGGCGCTTTGATAGATGTTCAAACATTCTCCTTCTCTAGTGTATCACCGTTTTAGTGTAGGCTTTTGCTATTTTTACCTTTTCTCTCTCTCTCTCTCTCTCTCTCTGACTCTCTCCACTGGCATGGTTAGATTAGGTTTAGATTAGCTTGCCTTCACCGGAATAGCTTCGGGCAGGTAGTTTAGGAGTAGGAACCAACCTTCTTTCGCTCGGAGATTCCTTTCTCTTTTCAAAGTCCCATGCTTGGAGAGAGGTTTCCATGTTGTGCAATCACACTTTATGCCCAAGATCAACTTAGAAACCCGATCGCATCCGGTGCATGGATTTTGCAACAACAAGTACTACAAGAGATTTTTTTAAGACTTCTCTCATATTATGCACACCTATCACTTCCTTCGGAGGAAAGGGAAGAAGTTCATTTGGCAGGATAGATGCGAGTAGGCCTTCAGACACTGAAGGAGTGCCTCATTACATCACCCATTCTTGCAGTGTCGGATCCATAGGGTGAGTTTTCATTTGCACGGATGCTTCTTTAGCGGGCTTGGAGGTGTGTTGATGCAGATGGGAGAGTAGTGGCTTTTGAGTCTCGCAAACTCAAAGATCATGAGCTTAATTATCTAACCCATGATCTTGAGCTTACGGCAATTATGCACGCCTTGGTTTGATGGAGGCACTTTCTTCTTGGCAGAGATTCACACTCAAGATAAATCATTTAAGTCTTCGTCACCTCTTCACGTAGCTCAATCTCAATGCTCATCAACGGCGTTGGATGGAGTTGATTTTTGTGAGTATGATATGGAGATAGAGCATGTGAAGGGAAGGAGAATGTGGTAGCAGATGCTCTCAGTAGACGAGACATGTGGCTATGGCCACCTCAGTGAGCATAGATTTGCGGAGCAGGATTCTTCAGCAGCTTCCTCTTGACAACTTCTACATTGCAGTTTGAGTAGAGATCGAGTCTCAGAGACCCCTTGAAGGGAAGTTTGATGGTTTTTCCTTAGAGGCATATGGTATTCTCAGGCATAGAGGCTGGATTTATGTTCCCAGAGATGGAGGCTTGAGGCAGGACATCTTGGCAGAGGCACATCATGCACCCTATTCAGCCCATCCCGGGTGAAGAAGATGCACGCCACCTTGCGATAACTGTATCATTAGAGAGGAATTCATAGAGACGTGGCCCAATTTGTCATCTTGATGTTTAGAGTGCTAGAGAGTTAAGGCCGAGCATCAACATCCAGTTGGCCTTCTTTATCCTCATGCTATACCGGAATGGAAGTGGGACACCATTTCCATGGATTTCATTGTTGGGATACTGATGTCGAGATATCACCACGATGCCATCATGGTCACGGTTGATAAATTGAAAAAGTGGATCACTTTTCTCTCGATGAAGACCACTTATATAGCTAGAGTAGTGGCACGAGTATATTTGGATGAGATTGTCAGGTTACATGGGATTTTGTGGAAGATCATTTGTGACCACGATCCTTTGTACACTTCCCATTTCTGGACTACCATGCAATATGTCCTCGGGACGAGAATCAAATTCAACACAACATATCACCCTAGACAGATGGAAAACTGAGAGTGGGTGAATCAGATTTTAGAGGACATGCTCAGGATGTATGTGATGGATCAATAGTCTAAATGGGAGGAGTACCTTGTACTTAGTGGAGTTTTCCTATAATAATAGTTTTTAGAGTTCTATAGGCATGGCTCCTTTTTAGGCTTTGTATGGTAGAGAGTGTAGGACACCTCTTAGCTGGGACATGTTAGAGGATAGAGTATCTCTTGGACTAGCTCTTTTACAAGACATGGAGCAGTAGGTGGTGTTGATCAGGCAGAGATTACAGGAGGCACATGACAGCTAAAGAAGTATGTAGATCAGCATAGGATCAACCGTAGTTTTGATGTGGGCATGAAGGTGTTCCTTCGTGTCAGGCCACACAAGAGCCCTATCCATTATGGAAAAGGTTCTAAGTTAGCTCCTAGATTCGTTGGTCCTTTTGAGATCTTGGAGCGTATCGGCCCTTTGGCCTACCATCTAGCATTGCCACCCATCTTGTCTCGCATACATGATGTTTTTCATGTTTCAGTTCTCAGGAGATATATTACAGATCCTTCTCATGTGTTGGATTGACATCATTATAGGTGCAGGATCAGGGGCAGGTGATGGTGGAGCCCATTCACATCCTAGATCGCAGGACCCTGGGCCTTTGAGGTAGAGAGGTTGATCAGGTTCGGGTGTAGTGGGACAGATATGATGAGACTAGCCTACATGGGAGGATGCTACCTTATTATGAGTTCAGTTTCCACATTTGTTCCAGTGACTTCTAGGAGGAAGTCGAGTCTAAGGGGAGGGGGATGTAGTGCCCACTTCCCTTTGACACCTTTTATACTTATTTTGATACTATTGATTTCA
This sequence comes from Taxus wallichiana var. yunnanensis, assembly GCA_018340775.1. NCBI lineage: Eukaryota > Viridiplantae > Streptophyta > Pinopsida > Cupressales > Taxaceae > Taxus > Taxus wallichiana. The sequence goes on along the minus strand of CM031242.1, from coordinate 127,659,009 downwards.
TTATGGACATTATTATGCTTTGATTTAGTATGATGTTAGATGTTTGACCATGGATTATTGTTGATCTTGATTTGGTTATGATGCATGATGATTATTAGAGACACTCATATGTGGATGATGATATACTATTTGACATGGATATATTGTGAATGTTGTTTGGGCATGTGATTTTGGATATTGTGAGTAGATTAGAAAATGGACATTATATGATGATGATATAGTTGTTGATTCATTGTTGTTTGATGTATTTTGTTAAATTACTTGATGTTGTTGTGATTCACATATTTAGATGATTTTGTGATTATATTTATATCATGTTGGATGTTCTGATATGGCCACGAGGCCGAAGGAGGTATTTGTGTTTTGCAGTTAAAATATCACAACAAACATCGGGGATTGGAGACCAACCACATTGGAATTCTAGATGAATTCAACAAGGTCACCATGGCAACTTGTTTTATTGTGTTGTGTTTGTTTTTTGTTAGGGATTCCCATGGGGGATCACCTTTAAATGTGACCATGGGTTTTGTGTATTTTATTATGTGGTTCCTTTTTATTATTGTTTGTATGTATTTTATTAGTGATGTGTCCCTTTCTTTTATTTAATTAAATTGTGGTAGATTAATGTGAGAAATCATATGGTTAAAATTTAAATAAATCAAATTGGGATATGAGAAAGTAATAATAGAAGTTGTTGGATCTTTGTATTAAATATGTAAGGGATGTGTAAGTTTGTGTAAGAGTTGTGTAAGTCAGATTTTGGAGTATGAAACACTCCACCTCCTTGAAATTCAATTTGTCCTTGGGGCTGTTTTGGAGGCTTGTGGGACAAGTAAAACTTGTCCCATACCTCTTAAATTTATTTACCAACCATACCTATGGTTGGAGGGTTGATTTTAGACCCTTTTAATGCATTTTATTAATCATGTTGCATGTTTTAATTGCACTCTTCTTCATGTTTTATTTAATTTGTAGTCCTTTGGGGTGTGGGCTTTTGGAGTGTGCAAGTAAATTTGTCATATTTTCACCCACCTCTTTATTGTGCTTGGGAGAATGAAATTTTGGACTTTTGTGTTGGAGTTGAGGATGTGTGATGTGGCATCCTACATGGATCCACATCATCCTCTTCTCTTCCCTCTTCTATAAAATTCAAACTCTTTGCTTGTTTTGGGTTGTTGAATCATTTTGCATACTTCTTTGGGGTGCACATTTTTTTTGTTTGGAGCTCTTGTGGATTTTGGAGGAGATTGGAGATAATTTCATACTTGGCATTGCTTATTTTTGGGACTGTGTTCTTGGCATTGAAAGCTTGTTGTTTGGAAACAAAAGCTACCATGGAGAGGTAGGAGCTTAGCTCTTCTTTTATGTTGTTATTTTCTTTTGTGTGTGTGTGAATGGTGCATGTTTTTGTTTATTTGTTGGCTTGTTTGGGTAGACTGCCATAGGGATGGTGTAGGAGAAGGCTATGGGGAATTCATGTGGGGGCATAAGGGAATGCCAGTGGCATCAAAATTCTTGTGGAGGGAGTTTGGGTTTGGGATCCACCATGGAAAAGAAATAGCTTGCATTTCTTACTTTGTGGGGGCATAAGGAAAATCTGTGGGGGCATAAGGAGGGATTGTGGGGGCATAAGGATATGTGTGGTGAAATTTATTGGTGGTTTGTTACGGTGGATGCCCAATTCCCATTGGGAGGCATAAGTAGCTTCCCCCATAGTCCTTGCTCCTTTGGCTTGCATGATCAAGCCTGAGTTCTATTTGAATGTTTTTCAATGTAGTTGTAAACTATTGTCTTGTGTTGAACTGTGTTTTAATTTGAATATGCATGTTGAAAGAATGTTGTGTGTTGTGGAAGCCTGTTGTTGCCATGGGTTGATATCCATTTCTTATTGCATTGTGGTTGGGGCTCGGGGCCAATGATGAAGGATGGCTTCTCCTTTCATTGGATGTCTTGGTTGGGTGGAGAGCATTTCCTTTCCCCCACTTTTGTTGTGATCAAATTGGAAGAAAAAGGAAACTTGCATGTTGTTGTTCTGGAGCAGAAGAAGACAGTTTGCAGGTCCCTCTTGTGAAATATATTTTATTTGTAACCTTTCCCACTTTGAAGTGGATGAAATTTTAATGTATTTTGTGAAGAAAAGATGTATGTAATTGGTTATGAAAGTTGCATATTCGAATTGTGAAAGATATTTATATTTTGTTCTGTACATTTGAAAGAAAGAGAGTGAAATCTGCTAATTGCATTCAAGGAATGGAAGAATGTAAAGATGTATTTATTTTTGAATTCAATAAAGGATTGCTATACCTTCTTCATTTGCATTGTTGATTTAAATTGGAATATCAGATTGTGAATGAAATCCCTATTTGGAAAAATGGAAAAAAGGAAGAAACACGTGAGATGAAATTGTATTATTCTGTCTTGTTTAAAATATATGATTTTGGGAAAGATAGAAACTGGATTCTTGTTTTAATGATTGATTTAAGAAGGAAAACACTTGTGTATAACATGGAATGAATTAAATGTTCCATTGTATGGCAAAGGAAGATAATTAAATCTCTGTTTGAAAGGAAGAAATGTATGTGGAAAATAATACATGATTTGTATCTTTTGGGAAATGTATAAAATTGAATTCAATATTGCATTTTGATTTAGAATGGTTTGTTAAAACAACTAAATGTATTAGATTAGATTTGAAATGAAATGCCATACTTGAATGTTAAAAAGTTAGATGGACCCTTTTAATTTGATCCTTGTCATTGTAAATTTAAAGAAACTGGCAAATATTTTAATAAAATGCATTCGTTCAAGCCTGCACATAATAATGAACTTTGAAACATTAGAATTTAGCATGCTTTGACATCAATGAACTCAAATTGACAGAAACACTTAATGGAAATAATTTAAAACATTGCAAAATTTAAGCCCAAACCTTTCACAATCATTTTGTAGCCTTTTTCTGTCAATTGTTGGAAAAATCCAAAATTGGGAATAATCAAGTAAATTCACCTTCCTAAAACATTCTAAATCCTTCCTATAATAATCCTCCATGTCTGTTTGGCATGTTGAGTGAAGGAGGAGATCAAATTGAACCAAATCTATAAGTTAAAAATTACCAGTTGGCTTTTTAAAATCCTATAGAAAATTTTTTCTTAAAATTACCCCTCAAACTTTATCAAAATGTAAAATTTATGATTCTTGTAAAAAGAGGGCATCAAGAGCTTTCCAGAAAGTCCTTGTTTTCCCAAAACTAAGCTTTCTAGAAAAATTATGACCCTTTGAAGTTTTCCTTCCTTGGCGGGAAAATTTGGGAAAATTTTCCCTAGCGGGCCCGGCCCCAAAATTTTCCTTTGAAAACTTAGAAAATTTTATTGGAAAATTTTTTGGGGAAATTTTTAAAATTTCCCCTCACCACCCAACCCGACCCGAGGGTGCCATGTGGCACCATGGGGTGACAAACATCTTTTTCTTGGGGCCTGGGGGCGAATTTTACCACACCCACACCTTTATTTTTTTGAATTTTTGTTTTGGAATTTTTTTCCTAAAATTTCCCGCGGCCCCGCACTCCCGCCTCTTCTCTTTTGAGACCCTTCCGTGGATGCACGGACCCACATGTCAAACTCACCTTTACCCCTTCCCCTTGGTAAAATTCCTCAAAACTTCCACCGCCCCGTCCTTCCCTCTCTGTTTCTTCCCCACCATGGTTGTTGGACGCCATGTGTCCCTGGGGGACCAGCGGGTGCATGACGTAATTTGGATCTTTTCCCGCATAAGAGAAAAATTGGAAAAGTCTCCCCATGACCCGCCAACCCATCCCCTTTGGAAAATTTTCATCCTTGGGCCCGCTCCTTTGAGAAAATTTGACCCCTAAGGTCCGCCGGCCCATAACTGGAGTTTTACAAGGAGTTAGGAGGACTTCTTTATATCGTTGGAAAGGTGAGAAAATTTCCTATCCAATGGGAATGATTTATGGAAATTTTGAATGCATTAAATGTGAGAAAAATAAAGTTGAAACTCTGAGCTTGTTAGAGAGTGGGTATGGTGATAATTTACCCCCTGAACCTAACTAAAAATTATAACTCTAAAATTTGGACCTTGTGACCTCTGATAATTGTTAATAAATGAGAAGTGTGTTCTAGTAATTTAGACTTGTTCCGGAACCTGTTAGTGACAACTGTTGTCTTGCAACTTGGTTGTAGACACTTCTAATAAAAAAAAATTATTCCATAATTTTCCTAACCCTAGGTTGTTTCTTGGGTCTCAAGTGGGTTGTTTTAATGGGCATCACACATTACACACTTTAGTGTCGTTATTAACCGATTACACACTCTTGTACTTTGGTTCACACTTGAGTGTTGAGGGCTCACAATACATGAATTTGACACAATGCACCTATTCATACATTACGCGTCATACACCATACACTCGACACTTATTCTACAACATTTTGACATTTGTGCATTTATAAAACATACATCATACTAGTCACCATTTTATCTACACCATTGTCTACATGTCTTACATCCTACGCTACTTATCTTACATACTACATTATTCATTTATCTACATGTCATACATATTCCATCACCCATTTTTCACACATATTCTACATACTATACTAATCTTCGTCCTATATGAGTCTAGCATTGCATCGTACTACACATTACATTACTAGTCCATCTACATACATGCCATTTTACACATTCTACACCTCTTGCATTTACATTCTACATATCGCGTATTCACATGTTCTATTCACCTTGCATTTTACACATTCTACACATCTTGCATTTGCATTCTACACATAGTGTATTTACACATTCTCCTCATCACTTGGTCGTATTTCATTATTACATTGTATTCTACGCTCTGCACTCACCACCCTATGACGCACTTTAGTTCCTTGGTCCATACTTGACTATCAGGGCTTACAAATCAAATGGACCTTACACTCATCACACATTTACCATTCAACCTTTCATCATGTGACATTTCCAAGCTTAGTGACATGCTTTTAGGCTAAATCGTCACCCATTCTATAATTTTGTAGTGGTATACACCTTAGGTTACATCACCACTCCTTCTCATCTTATAATGATATAAGCTTAGGGCTAAATCATCACTCACCCATTCATCTCATAGTGATATACGCTTAGTCTAAATCATCACTTATACGTTCATCTAGTCATGATATACGCTTCAGCTATAGGGTTCACACACACATAATTTCTAGGTCACATTTTGTCAATACACACAAACATTCATCACAACGCGCTAGACACAACACACTATTCGACCATTTCCCGATTTCGCACTCTCGTTTACGGTTCATTCTTAATTGTCGGGGGGGAAAATCAAATGAACCTCATTGCATACATTTCCATGCACTTGGGGGCATGCGTCTCCTATAACTCCATTTTGCATTCTATTCCACCCATCCAAAACATACTACATATTATGGTTGCTTTTACTCTTGCTTACTTTTGCTTGTTCATGGTTGTTTTATTGCACATGCTAGCTAGCTTACTTGTATGTCATTTATCTATATCATCCACACATGCATGTACATGTCTCTTTCTAGTTTTGATCATAGATACAAGTCTCTTACATTAACATGGATGCTCACCTTCTACCCTTCCTACGTTGGTCACTGGGGGCATCCACATTCATCTCTCACAGGTACTATTGTTTAATTTTATACTTAGAAATTTACATTCATGAGTTATACACGCTTTTGACATACCGATTATCTTTCTAACATGATAATGGGTGCTTCATATGTGACATTTGTTATGTAGGGATATTTGCTTCCATACTTATTTGTTACATTGTCTGTCTTTTGTTTGCTCTTGTTTGCGGGCATTGCCCTATGTTTGGTGTGCACACTTGTTTGTGTTTGCGGCCATGATGGCCTTGCATGTCTTGTGACATCGTGAGTGACGTCCCATGTTTGCAACCCACTTTGTGTGGTTTTATTTGTCTTCTTGCGTGTTTACTACATTACTTTTCTTGGTAGATTTTACACTTTTTGCGTAGCTTACACACTGTTTTCTACATGCATGCTTGTTTGCATGAACACTTATTTTTGCATAGGATTCTTATTCATACATGCCTTGGTTTCTACCAAGCATTCCAGATACGGTTCATGCATCATGTGGTTGGTCCTCTTTTGGGCCACATTCTCCTATTAGTGACGTCCGCATGCACCCCCAAAGAGGGGGCATCATTTGGGGTTTTTACATACTAACACAAAGATTATACACCGATTCGGTTCAATTATATACAACGAGTGGGTTCAAACCAGTCTACGAACCCCATACATAACAAATTTTACAGGACATGGTGTCCTTAGCATTATGGGAAGCAAGTTATAGGCTTGGAGGTTATAATGGGTGTGCCTCTCTACACTACTTCTGGTCAGTGGCGTCGATCACCCAAAAACCAGGAAAGTATAGAGATCTCTTCACACACATTCAGGGAAGCAATTAGAGCTTGGAGGGCACAAAACATTTCCTCTCTACACTTCTTAGGCCTATGGTGCTAGATCTTCCAAAAACTCGCAAGATACAGATATCCTTCTACACTCTCTTTCTCAACATGGATCAAGTGCACATGTTCCATTTACACTTTTTCATTTGTGTATTTTACATGCTTTTTACATCATATATGCATGTGTCTTTTATATTGCGTTTTTACACATACATACATACATATTTGACTACTTGACCATTTTCTCCTTGCAGGTCCGACCGTATGAGAAATAAGCAGTCAAATGCGGGCAACAACAAAAAAAATGTCAACAACAACACTATGCGACAACACACACCATACTAACCATGTAGGTTCATCACACACCGCAACGACTACACATGCTTTCCCCCTAGGTTCATTCTCATCACTTTTTTGGTGTATTTTTCATCTTTAGTTTTCATGCTCCTCCATATTTTTTTCATTCCATGCTTTGTGTAGGCCATCACCGCACTTTCTACTACAATCTTCATGAACATCAGTGCACGTCTCTATCTACTTTATGTTACCAAGCTTTCTCGCTCACCAACATAAAGTGGAGGTAAAATGTAGTCACAAAATTATGCACTTTAGACATTATTTATCCCGGTCTCATACTACTATTTAGAAGGTTCTTGAGTGAAGAAAGTACTAATTAACCCCGTCTTTTGGCCATCTTGTTTTATTTTATTTCATCATTCTTGATATTTTACATCCACATGCCTAGTCAGCTTCTGTCATCCCACATTATTTTAGCCTCGACTGGGGTGCCCAAATTAGTACTGGGGCACCTTGTCCCACTAGGGTGTCCTACCTTTTTTGCACTTTCCCACCATCTTTTGGGCTCTTATAGCTAGCCGTTTTAGCTTCTTATCTTTTTGGAGGTTGGCCATTTCGAGGTTAATTACAAAATTAAATCAAGATAACCCTATAAATATAAAGTTATGAGACCATAATGAGGGACCTAACATCATTCACTACTATCATCCATCTAGAGTTGCATCCATCTATTGCATTGAAGATCACTTGCATCCATCTATCAGATTAGAGATCACTTGCATCCATATAGATCCATCACAAGGCACAAGGTTAGGACATCTGCATCACACTTCATAGGGGGAGGGATTTTATTCTATTCCATGCACATACTATTACATTTTCTACATTTAGCTATTGCTCACTACTTCACAAAGTACGATTGACACAAGAGCACCTAGGGCACATTATGCACACACTCACTAGAACTACATTTGGGTCCGAAATGTAGTGCAACACTTAGTTAGTAAGCCCACTATTGTGGCAGCTGAGGTTAGTCCGACCCATTCATTTGCATCTTTCCTTTTTTAGGTTTTTGATACTTCTTTTGGTCTTTTGCAGTCTTCTCATCATCTTGGAATATCAACAACATCCAAGACGGGAATGAATCTAATGCGACACACAACTTGGGTTTCAGACCACCTCCTAGCCCCGTGAAGTTCAGTTTGAGCTTTTACACGCACTGGGCACCCATTTTGCGAGACTAGAGCGCCCGCAGTATCCCGGTCCCTTCCTAGTGCTCCAGCCTAGGAATCACCCGATCCATCCTTTCTTGAGCTTATGCACACTCATTTCCACCTCTAGATTTTCTAGTCATCTCTCGTGACATAGTTCCACGAGCATTTATTATTCATCCGAGTTCTTTCCTTTCTCTTTGCATTATGCATGGGTTAGCATCATAGTTCTTAGCTTATTTACATAGTTCTTTACTTCTTAGATTTTCTAGATTTATTTACTTAGGGTATAGCATTTCCTTTTGCATAGTTAGCTTATTTACAATTGTTCATACAATTGTTCTTTAGATTAACTATCCTCACATACTATATATTAGTTAATTTTAGTTAATCACCTAATATTTATTAGAGTTTAGCCCCTGTTTTTGACCCCTCGTGGAAATTCTACGAGAAGCTCCAATTTTTTGTCTATAATTACTCGTAGAACTGACATGTATGAGATCATTTCTCGGTCATCGGCGACAACACGTATGTTTTGCTTGTCTTTTTGTTTTCATTTCCGTTCAATAAAAGAACCATAGTTCGACTAGACCTAAAAGAAATGATTCAATAGAAATAAATAAATAACACTCACATGCAAAGCCATGTGATCGTAAGCTTTATTTCAGTTTATCCCCTATTTCTCGCCTCCATGGAATTTCTACAAGAAGCCTTGATTTTCGTCTAAAATTGCTCGCAGAAATATGGATAAGCCTTTGCAATATTTATTCAAAGCTCTTCAAGCCCCAGACGTGTGTGGATCCAAACCAAACCAAATTGAAGGGGGCACAATCATCCCTTCTTGCACCGTACTATCTGAAAAAACAAATTATATCTTCTTCTCCTTCTTGCGTCAACTTTTTAACACTTATCAATTTATTAATGGTGCAGGTGCAATTTGGAGAATATTTATATGATTAGTTATTAAAATCAATGCAAATTGCACTTGCGTGAATATTTCGTTACCCTCATCGTTAATGTGACTAATACACGTACACCTTTCTCTAATGTCTCCAGTAAATTGTGCAATACCCCTTACTTTTACAATTTCTTTAACTACCAAATGGAGTCAACATATGCAAATTCAATCGGGTATTCACCTCAACAACATTTTTTCTCTGCTTCTTGCATTTTCTTGTATCTCCCTCTACATTTTCTGCGATGTTTACTGAAAAAACAAGTTTTATCCTTTTTACGATTACCAAACATCTGTGTTCCTTCCCCTTTATTTCTCTTCATTTTCTTTCACTTCTTTACTATATTCCTTTTGGCGGTATGATTGCTAGTTTATGCATTGGAAATAGTAACTTAGGTATATACAAGTTGGTCGAGTTGCTTATCCACTTGAAATGAAGGGAAAAGCAAGACCACTCCTTGAGAGTCCACTCTCCTCCACCCAATCCGCATTCTATTCCTATTACTCGTGTGATCACCGTTCCCAGAGGTATTCTGATTGCCTCACAATTCACAATGGCTGCTGCTGCCCTCGCGGTCTCACTGCCCACTTCGACACATTCCTCTTCCCTTGCTCGGATTGCATTCGACCGCGGTTCTTCTTCTTCTTCTTCTTCTTCTTCTTTTGCTCCCGTTGCAGACAAACACTACTTTCGAAAGGTAATTCATAATTAATTTGGAATTCAATTTCAATTGTAGTGCATGGCTGCTGTAAATTGAAAGGGTGGATGGGTGCCTTTGTTGTAGGCAGGTTTGGGCAGAGTGCGTGTTCATCATGTTGTGAATGTGAAGGCGCAAGTGACGACAGAGGCTCCTTCCAAGGAGGCCAAGATATCCAAAAGCAAGAGGAAGGGGTTGTTGTCAACAAATTCAAGCCCAAGTCTCCCTTCATTGGTCGCACCCTCCTCAACACTAAGATCACTGGGGATGATGCGCCTGGAGAGACATGGCACATGGTCTTCACCACTCAAGGTCTCTTTCTCTTCTAATTCCCTCTTCTCTCTTGACACAATCCAATTAGGGTTTGTTGGGGATGTGCAGGAGAGGTGCCATACAGAGAAGGGCAATCCATTGGGATCATCCCTAAAGGAGTAGACAAGAATGGCAAGCCCCACAAGCTCCGCCTTTATTCTATTGCCAGCAGTGCACTTGGGGACTTTGGGGACTCCAAAACAGTAAGTTCCATTCATGTATTCCTTGTCTCTTTTCTTTTTTGGTAACTGGGGTTGCACACAATCCGGCGTCCTGTTATGTTTTAAGAATCAGCTGTAATTTATAATTATGCTTTGTTCGGGACCTCACTTCTAACAGCTTTATGACAATTTGATATGCTCTGTTATATTTCACTTAAATCTTACCGAGAAAACATCTTGCGCAGGTTTCTTTGTGTGTTAAACGCCTTGTTTATACTAATGACCAAGGAGAGATAGTAAAGGGAGTATGCTCAAACTACCTGTGTAAGTATGCTATTGACATTCAAATACTATGCTGTTTACTTTGTTCTGTTTTGAAGATATAGTTTTGCAATTCAAAACTATGAAGGTGTAGTGATAATTATTGTCCAGCTAAAAACAATGGGGTCTTCAACTTTTCCTGCAATATATGCATGAGTTCTCCATATTGTATCACTAACAGTTTTAGGCAAAATGTGTGGTAGAAATATGTCTTGAAACCTTAATATGGAAATTTGTAGGCGACTTGAATCCTGGGGAAGAAGTTACAATCACAGGTCCGATTGGGAAAGAAATGCTTATGCCTGCTGATCCCAATGCAACTGTCATCATGGTAAACACTTTTGTCGAAAAATTGTTAGACCATCTTAATGAATGGGAAGTTGAATAATGCTATAATTAAAGAGATCTATGTTTAACAGCTGTCCACTCGAAACTACTATTTAGTCTGCATATGAAAATTTAGATTTCCAACTAAGCTATATGTCCTTGACCCCAGTTGTGCGATTATGCAATTGGACTTAAGTGTTTCGTATTTTGTGGCAGTTGGCTACTGGTACTGGTATTGCACCTTTCAGGGGTTTCTTATGGAAAATGTTTTTGAGAAGTATGATGACTACAAGGTATGCAAATTGACATTTTTCTTGTTGTGGAACATTTTGTTTCATCATATTTCATTTGATGTGTTAGATCACCGTGGGGTTGTCTTTGTCTGACCTCAAATAATATTGCAGTTCAATGGTCTAGCATGGCTATTCTTGGGAGTTCCTACAAGTAGCTCCTTGCTCTATAAGGAGGTAAACTCACTCCTTTTGTTTAACTAAATTGATTGAGGTCAATAGAAGCACATACCTAACTGTAAAATACCATCTGAATCTCTGACTGGAGTTTGTTATATTCTCACAGGAATTTGAAAAGATGAAAGAAAAACACCAGGACAACTTCAGGCTAGACTTTGCAGTGAGTCGTGAGCAAACAAACGAAAAGGGTGAAAAGATGTACATTCAAACCAGAATGGCCCAGTATGCAAACGAGCTTTGGGAGATGTTGAAGAAGGACAACACTTATGTGTATATGTGTGGTTTAAAAGGCATGGAAAAGGGCATTGATGATATCATGGTCTCATTGGCAGCGGCAGATGGTATTTTGTATTTAGTATTTACTTAATTATAAGCATCCCTGTGAATTCGTACTTTGTTAGAACAATTCTCATCTATTATCGCATTATTTTTGCAGGTATTGATTGGATAGAATACAAGAGGAAGTTGAAGAAGGGGGAGCAATGGAACGTGGAAGTGTACTGATTGCTCCATAACAATACTCTTTTCCTGCAACCCTGTTGTTAGGAACCTTATAACTAGTGAAGTGAAATTTCTATGGGAGGAAAGTTCTGTTTTCAACAATCGCTTTAGGTGGGGGTTCTCAAATTATTAACTGTCTAGTCCTTGCTTCCTGCTTCACCTATTTGGAGGCAAGAGGATCCATGTACATTTGTCCGTTTCTGTTCTGCAACTCCATTAGCTTTCCAAGACTATTTTAGTGGTAAGATAAGGTTGTTTTCTTAATTACTGATTTTTAAATTAAAAACCACAAAAATCGGTTTAAGGAAAAACCACTTATTTTTTATGAGACCATTTTGTTGCAAATACCTCTACAAAATTCTTAGCCTAAAATATTTTAGAGACACCCTCCATGGGACCACTACTTTATGAGACCATTCAATTGCAAACAATTCTCCAAAATTCTTAAAACATAAAATATTTCAGAGGCACCCACTCCATGAGGCCACTGCCTAAGCAGTCACGGTTATATTCATGAGACAATCCCGTGGGGCTAGTTATCTTTGAGGGTTTCAATGTTGTGGTAGTGTAGCTAGTTAATTGCTTTGTTATTAATATATTTTGTATTTATTAATCATTGGTCCAACTTAAGCACTTATTCATGTGTTTTCCTTTGGTTTTTTGTGTTTTGACAGTTTAGACCTTGTTTTTGTGTTGTGTGGGTCCCATTTGACTCCTATTCTTTGGGTTTCTTGTCTTTTGATTTTCTCTTTTCGTTCCCCATTTTTTTGGTGTTTTACTTGTGTTGCCATTTCCATACACTATGAAATCGGTCATGCCGCTTCTATAATCTATGTATACTCCTTATTTTGCATTCCTACTAACAAAATCTCTTTCTAGGTGGTTGATGCATTAATCTCCTCGACCGCATGAAGGGGCGTCACCGAGAGCGGGGTTGGGTTGATGGTAGTATTTGGTGAGAAATTGTCGTGCATGGTGTCATTCTAGCTTGCCCTAGCATGTCCTTTTAGTACCTTTATACTAGCTTCCTTACTATGCTCTAACTACCTCCATAGTATCTCTTTTCCACCACTCGATGTTCTCAATATTATCACTTTCACACCTACGTATAGCACCTTCGGATCGCCTTCATACTTGCTCAAGTATTTGTTCACCCTCCATACTCTCTCCTCTCCATATTTTTCACTCTGATTGATAATATCTCTTTGTAAGTTGTTGATGCACTAATCACCTTAAGTCTATGCCTTAAGGGGTGTCACCAAGAGTGGGGTTGGGTTGGTAGTAATATCTTGTGTCGTACATGGCATCATGCTAGCTTGCCCTAGCATGTTCGTTTTACTACCTTTCTACTACCTTCCTTACTACATCCTTACTATCTCTTTGCCTCCACTTGATGCTCTCGGTATTATCACTTTCACACCTTTTATAACACTTTCACATCACCTTTAGATCGTCTTCATTCCTGCTCCAAGTACATTTGTTTTACCTCTATTCTCTCTCCTCTCACTATTTGTAGCCCTATCTAATAGATCTATTTTTCCAATGGACTGGTTGATATCATCGCTAAGATAGTTAGTGATTTCATGTTGTGCTCCTATAAATACACATCATTGTTATCATTTCTTTATATCGCCATCATAGTTTGGTTTGCTTTCGCTCATGAATATGCTCTTAAAGGATTAAGAGATTTATGGATTAATAGAGCGTATATATGGAGGTCCACTTTGGAGCATTTGGTTATTGGGAGCAACAAGAATAGGAACTGCACTAACAAGATCTACCAAGTCCGTAGAATATATAATTTTGGTCTAATTAGGTCTTTTACTTATCTCTTGTGTGATCCACCCGAACTCCTATATCACAAAAGTGTTACTAATCATGCGGGGTAAATGCATCAACAATGTCTTCACAAATGTAAGTATTTGTAACCCTTCTTTTGACTTTTTGTTGGTATGACTAATTATGTTTGATGCATTGTGTATTAGTCTAGGATATAATAGCATATGTTTTTTTATTGCATTATCTCTTACAACTCTTTCCTATATCCACCACATGACATTACAACCCTTAGTTTATATATCTTATGGTACTTGTTTACCACATCAACTTCTCCAATCTCGGGATTCTAGCAAGAGCCTCACACCCTTCTTTAGACATTAGCTTTGGAACTCTATGCTTTTGATATGAGAGTAGATTATTTTCTCTTAGATTCATGACTATTGCGTCCTTTGGCACTATCCTTGGTATGTGTGTTGGCCATATTATGGCCCTCTACTTATATCATAATCTATATTATTGAGAAGAAAAGGAGGATAATCATATTGATCATCTTAGCTAACATACATTTTGGTGACCAAATCCACTTTGATCCCTTATATCTAATCACGACCATTAATCATAATTGAGATCTTTCACTTGGATTTCATTAAATCCACATAAAAATATACCCTTCTTTGAAAAAGATAATGTGCGATCATATTTTGGGGTTGAAAATTTAGGCTAGAGATATTTTTAGTGTGAATGTTTATATGAGTTTAGAAGCTTTCTTCCATATTTTACACGTACCAAAAAGTGTAGGACATTCTCGGGTGCACTTGAATTTGTTAGGTCGCGTTGAGACAACGATACGAGGATGATGTATCATGTATGGCTAATGATGTGGATGTGGAGGATGTTCTATTCTATGATAATGTCTTTGAGCAATCTCAACTTTTTCGTTTAGGACTGCAAACCATGTAAACAATCCTTCCCTTAGAGAAATAAAATCAAGGATAATGATATAATGTAACTCTTGGTCAATGTCTTTCTCCTAAAAAGAATAATAATCTAGTTGGATTACAATTGAAAATTGTTTGATTCTTTCAGTTGATCTTTTCTACAAATGGCCATGTGCATAAGGGGGCGAAAAATGGGATGAGGCTAGACCCAAGGATGAAGAGATGGATCAAATCCTAAGGTTAGCTTGTAAGTGATCAAAGATCACAAATCTATTGGTTGAGTTGTACTTGTGTTGGAAAATCTTGTGCATTTGGAACACATAATTGTTCATTGATGAGGGTGGGTAGAACGAGAGACTTCTTGTCTAAGTTTTGAATTGATGTCCACTAGTATGTTGTCTTGCTCGGAAGGAGTTGGGACATGCAAGAATTTTCATAACTTGGTTGTCAAGTGTCATTCAAAGGGTATAATGAGTTATCCTACAATTATGATAGCTAGATTAATATCTATGTGAATTGGTGTGGCTTCTTCAAGAGCTATATAGAAGTGTTTGAGTTTGTATTTGGATGCTTGCTTGAAAATATTTTTAGAATGTGATACTTGTTGATTTTGGTATAAATAAATGAATATTGCAGCAAAAGTTGACGTGGAAAAGAATGCTTTTGCTTGGAAAATGAAGAAGGGGATTGTTTACAAGTTGTTTGTGATGGAATGTGTGGGTTGATTCCCATAACATGTCATGAAGCTTGCTTGATGTTCAATGTATACAAATGCAAATTTGAAACTAAATAGTTTCTGGAAATTAAATTCAATAGAAGATTTTCATATCATGCATGGAAATATTTCAAACCATAAACTAAATGCAAACCAGCTACAATGCATATTTAAAAAAATATTTTCAAGGATTTTTAAATGAATGCAAGATGATGATATTTTACTTCTTTGTTGAGGATGAAATCTATATTTCCAAATTTGATTGCAAGGACGTTAGATGCCTTTTTCTTAAATCTAAAATGAAGGCTCACCTACAAACAAAGCTATTTTTTTCAAATGAAAGTGCCACACTAAATTTTTCTTTCTAAAACGAGATTTAAACTATATCTGCAAATGAAATAAAGGTGTATTGCTGAAAGAGATGTCCGAGGAGTTGTGTAGAGTGCCAAGGAGGTGACCACCTTAGAGAACCATGCTTGTAAAATGATTTTTTTTACGCATGGTGGTAACGATGGCGCACAACAAAAACAATGCTAGCAACAAACAATGATAGTAGAAACTAGAGAAACCAATAAGAACACCACATGTAGGAGCAAACAAAATCAATGCATCCAATTGCAAATAATGTCATACAAAAGCATATAAAAGGATTGGAGTCTGCAAACGTGGGACACCCATAGTGTTACAAGACAGTCAAGGCCTTTAAGCCGAAAAACAAGAGCAATCAAGGGCATACAAAAGAGGCATAGAGTCACAAACATGGGATACCCACGGTGTCACAAGACAATCAATGCACTTAGGTCATAATCAATGAAGCAAACAACTAGTAACACACACAAGTATAAAGAATGTATAATAGTGAAGAGTGTCAAAATGTGATAAACAATAATAGCAATAACAAACAAGAGATGTCAATGTTTCATGAGACACATGTTAGTCTTGTTAGTTTGAAAAGAAGAAAGTACACAATATATATAATTGAACATAAATGAGGAAGTGCAAAGGAACTATAATATAATAAAAGCACTGTAAAATATGGATGCATTACCCCACCGTCGTCCCGTCGCCCCCTTCCCCACTCCCCTTTTCAACGATGAGCATGTAAGGAAGC
This sequence comes from Taxus wallichiana var. yunnanensis, assembly GCA_018340775.1. Lineage (NCBI taxonomy): Eukaryota > Viridiplantae > Streptophyta > Pinopsida > Cupressales > Taxaceae > Taxus > Taxus wallichiana. The sequence continues at coordinate 127,642,727 of CM031242.1, read as the reverse complement.
AAGAGTGCTCCTATAAGCATGTATCGATTTGTGTGTCTTGCATCCAACTCAATATACCCAATGAATGCATGTGTGTAAATAAATAAAGCATGCTATCTATTAAACCAAAGTGACAAACAACATGTGTAATGTAAAGTGCTAACAATGCAAGTAAGATGCATGTCTTAATTTTGTATTTTTACAAATATTTGAATGTTTTTGTATTATCTCAGTGCATAGCTATGTACAAAAGATGGATAACAAGATAGCTATCCAATGACAACCTCATGAGGATGTGTGATGAAGCTACCACAAAAGATAGAAATTTGGGTCTTAGTGGTGATGTAAATGCTAGCAGGACTAATGTAGTAACATATTCCAAAGAAGGTTTAGTAGATGTGACATTAACATGACAGAATGGTTCCGATGCGATGGACTAGATGAACAAGTGTGCTGATCACTAGGAGGTTATCAAGAAGCTATGGGGGTAGTATGTGCACTAGAGGATCGACATGAGTTCCTAGGGGAATGAAAATGGTGAGATACAATGTAAGGGATTGCAATCCTATGAGGAGGCCTAGATTCATGAGATGTAGATTGGGAAACCAAAGGCGTATTGGGAGACCTCAAAGGATCAACACTAAGAGAGGAAGTGTGTGCAACAAAGGGCCTAGGAGAATTTGCAGGATTAGAAAGAGTGTAGGAGTATTGGCATATGGGGTAACATAGAAGTGTTAGGGTCATGAGAGACATTGTGCAAAACCAAATTTCTATCCGTAAAAGGACTAAGAGGAGGAACTGTAGAAAGAGAACTAGGTGTAGACACAAAATCACGCACTTGGGTACATTTTTAGGTCCTAAAAAATACTAGCATTTATATGATTCCTAAGCAAGAAAACTAGTGGTTGACAACTATATTTGGCCTCTTTTATTTGTCTTTTGTTTTCTATTTGGTCTTACACACCCTACAACTTAGTTAGGACTTCACCGATTCATCTTTTATGGCTTCGGACAAGTAGCACCCGGCCAAGACAATAACGCCTGAGACACTCATGTCCCTCTTGGGCACCCCTGACCCTTTCTTGTCTTACTTGCTCCTTTTGGATCTCTTTTATCTTTTGGTCATCTTTTTCACTTATGGGTCGGCCTTTCAGTTGTAAATTATGAAATTCAAACAAGAGAATCATATAAATATATGGTTATGTTTTTAAAATTAAGGACCAAGCAATAAAAATTATTATCATCACCTAAGCTTGCATTCAAAAGGCACCTAAAGCACTCCAAATCATTCATCTAACATCCATTCAAGGGACACATGACTACATACTTTGCATAAAAACACAAGAAAGGGAAGTTCATTCTGTTTCATCCACACATTCTACTACATTTCTACATTCTAGCTACAACCCGCTATCAAGTGCAACTTACACAAGGGCATCCTAGGGCACAATTTCTACACATACTCACAAGAACTACATGGAGTATGAGATGTAGTGCAACGCTCGGTCGTAAGTTCACTCTCGGGGTGACCGTTGGGGTCAATCTGACTCCCCATTATATATTTTCCTTTTTAGGTTTGATGTGGTTTGTGGGTTTGTGCAGGTGAATATCTCTTTTGTAGGTTATAGGTACCTTCAACGATCATAGTGCAAACAACAAAGGCGATCAACAAAGAGCAACTTTGACACTCTTGTGACACAACAAAACCATATCTAGAGCTTTTGCACAGTCATGGGTGCCCAGATCTCGATCATCAACACCTAGGTGGCCCCGTCCATCATTGCTCATGAGTTACATAATTTACAGAGATCAATAATGATGAATCTTGCATCCTGTTCATCACTTCTATCTGCCATCTTAGTTCTAGATTGCATATATATTAGCTAAGTCATCCGTTCTCTATCTCTTTCTTAGGGTTTCATTTTTTAAATCTTAGTTTTCTTGTGTCATTACTATGTGCTTTATTATTTATACATCATTTATTTCAATAGTGACTCTACAATATTTAGATTTAATTCAAATTAAATTAAATCATTTGGTGAACCCATCACTCAAATCCAACCTTCCCTCTAGGATTTTCCTTTTATGCCCATCACCCATAGTGGTCATTTTGGTTCCTTTGAGTACATTGAGCTTCCTCCCTCTATTCGTAAATCCTCTAAGTCAATGGTTGAATCTGATAACCCCTTTGCTAACTCACAAAATGTTCCTCTAGAAAACATTGAAACCTCTGATAGTAAACAATCCTATGATGAGGACACTAATGTTGATAATTTTTTTAGACAAGCTCACTAATTTCTGTCAAGCTTTACACACCAACCCTTTGCATATTCCGCATGTTCTCAATGTTTTACTTGTTTTAAAACACTCTTGAGATGCTACTTATATGCCTCTTGTAGGTTCTTCTTTGGTTTCCATGGCCTCCACCTAACCCCTTAACATTCCTACTTCCATTCCTACTTCTACCGCTCCCCTCCTTCATCCTAATGCTTCTAATACACAACCCGATTCCTCTTCCGACACCCATGACCTAGATTCTTTATATCAAGATAGAAAAGTTCAAATCCATAAGTTACAACAAGCTACTTCACACTCCTCTCCATATCTTGATTCCTCATTGCTCCTTCATACCCCTTTTGCACCCATTATTTCTGCTTATCCACTTCCTCCTAATTTCGTCACCCCTAAGCTGCCCATTTTCAATGGCCATGGTGACCCTCAAGAGCATATTTGATATTTTCATGTGGCATGTCTCAACTATGCGGATGATCATACATTGTTAGCTAAGCTATTTCCTAAAAGTCTTCAAGATTATGCCATGCGTTGGTTTTATGATCTACCTGTTCATTTGGTAACTTATTTTATGCATCTAGCCGATGATTTTCTTGCTCACTTTTCCATCAATATCGGCACCAAGATCTCTTATGCACAACTCACTCAAATTAAACAAAGATCTAATGAACATCTAGCTGACTATGTTTTGCAATACAAGAGCAAACTAGTTAAGATGCCCAATTTCCTTGCTTTGATTCTCAATCGCAAGATAATTTTGTTCAAAGTCTCTTACCACCACTTCAAGAGAGTGTTATCTTTGAGACCTTTCCTTCATTTGATCAATTATGCCATACACTCAAAATGCATGAGGTCAAACTCCTATCTATGAGAAAACTAAAATATCATGATGCTTCATCATCATCTTATACCAAATATTTTGCTATATTAAAAACTTGGTTGGCAAATAAATTTAAGAATTTTTAATTGTCATCAATCACAGGAAAAATATTAATGAAATGAGCAAAGAGCAGAAATACATGCATATTAAGGGGTCAAGACATACTTAGTTATGATCCTAGTGGTCGCCGATGAGACTCATTAATACTATTTTAATGGTCTCATCTTTTATAGTTTATTATGTGTTGAATACCCTTGCACTCTATTATTTTGGTCATCTTGTCAAGACATTCCCACCTGAACCTAAGTATTGGCACTTATATATTAATTATTATAATTACTACTAAGTTACTTTATTTCATGGGTTTTGAATGTGCATTTTAATCTCTTGGATACAATGAATGATTATTAAGTGCTTATCTAAATGATGTACTTATTACAAGAAGTTGTTATGTACCATTACTAACATGCGGCCGAGGATGCTCACACAAGAAAGGTAGACTCATCCACAACAAATGACATGCAACAAGGGCTGCAGCCATGGGAAAATATTCACATCTGCACAACCATGATTTTGGGGAAGGTGATTGACAAGAATGCTTCACCTAAGTTTGCACCTGTTAAGGAACAAGTAGTTATGTCAACAAAAGCAGATCTCATGCCAATTCCTAATTATTCTCTGCATCTACAACTTGGAACTAACTGATCTAATTTCATAATTGATTGTTTGAATAGATAGTTAAGTTATTTTGATGTATTAGAAAAATTCTCTTTAGTTCTGTTTGCATGCATAAAACTCCACGATTTCTTGGGAATGGTTTGGCACTTAATCAAAATGTAACTACTAGTTGAAAAAATCTATTCATGTCTCTCTAGGATATAAAGAGGATGATAAGATTGTAGTAGGGGATCCATCGATAAGAGGAAGATTTTTGGTAATTGTAATTTTCATGCTGATCAATAAAATTTGAGTTCTATCATTTCATTGTAGACACTAGCATTAGGAAGGGATAACACCCAAGGGAGGGCCCACTCGTGGCTGCTAACCCCTTTTGTTTCTAGTTCACCATTTATGTTATTGCATGAACAAATTAGACTTGCAGTATTTTGGTTCTCCACTTATGTTATGCTTTCATCTATTTTATATTTAGTTGTAGCATTTACCTTTTACCTGCAACGTAGTTTATCTTTCCAACATTGTGTTTCTATTGTTGTGACAACAATCTTTATGTTTATACCTTATGAGTACTGTAAATTGTGCATACAACACTAGCAGAGTTGAAAGTCTATGTCCCTAGGTATGATGAATAAATGATTGTGGATTAGTGAATAACATACTAATTGCTACTAATTAATTTACACCACCATTTTTGGCGCCGTTGCAGTGACACCGCCAAGTTAATAGGTTTTTTTGAAGTTTTTTCCATTCCTTAGAAGAGGTCTAGATTTAGGAATCCATCTTAAAACAACCCCCAACTAATTACCATTGAAGAGTTAAGTAGTTGATGTATGCACCGACCAAGGGATGCCCATGGTAGATTTTTACCTAATCCACAAGTAGCACAAATCTCTTCATTCACCTCTGAAGACTCTGAAGATTATGAAGAAGAAACCTCTGTAATCGGTTTGATTTTTGAAGACAATCCTCCAAGTGATAGCTGTGTGGCTGCTTTTAAATGACCGAGAGATGGCAGAAGAAGTAGATCAAAATGCTTGAAATGGGGCTACCACCTTCGAGTTCCCCATCGATAATGAATATGCAGCTACTAGGATGAAGAATATTTCTCCATCAGCCTTGCCAAATTTCCATGGAGCTATGTCAGAAGATCCAGACACCTTTCTCTTTGAGTTTGATGTTTTGTGCGAAGCTATGATTACACCACTGATGCACATAAGTTGAAATTGTTTCCTGTGACACTCAAAGATGCAGCTTTAAGGTGGTTCATGGGATTGAGAAGGAATGTTGTTACTATATGGGAACAGATGAAGGAGAAATTCCTCAGTAAGTATTAGGACTATTGCAGACCAAACAACCAAGGAAGTGATGAAATCTATAGAATGCAACAAAAGGAGGATGAGCCGTTAGAAGATTATTTGGAACGGTTCCTATTTTGTGTTCAGAAGTCAAGACACACCACTGATATACCACCTGACTCCCTCAAAATACTCTTTTTGAAGGGACTCAGTGATGAAGACATGGATGCTCTAGACTTGATAGGAGCAGGAGACATTTCCAAGGCTAGCTTTGAAGATATTTGTGATGCCTGTAAAAATTATTCAAGAGCTACCATGAAAAGAGTAAGAAATGCAAGATCAAGAGGTGGAGTTTCTACCAAATCAATGGGGGACATCTCTAAGTCTGATATTGTTAGCATGTTCAAAAATATGAAGCAAGAGATTGTAAATGATATGGCTAATCAACTGGATGCTCTACATGCTAAGAAAAGAAAGAAGATGCATAAGAAACTCTTACGAGAATCTTGCCATGCATACATAAGGAAGAAATCGGGATCAGATGCGAGATAATTGGCCAACATTTCTCAAGAAAGTGAGCCTTCATCTGACTTCAAAATGGTAGAAACAAAAGATGGGAAAGCTTTTTATGTTGCTCAAAGGAAACCATGGCCACCAAGGTAAGGAGGTATGACACAAGATCCTATGCATTTGTTTCAAAATTGGTCTAGTAATTCTTATATGCAACACCCACCTTGGGCTAACCCTCAAAGATGGGCCTCGTATCCTAATCAATATCAATAACAATGGAAACCTCAATACCAAGGCCAACCGTAGAAACAATGAAAACAACCTCCTAATCATGGCAACAACCATGGAGGGGACAACAGTGGAACAACCCACCTCCTAATTTCTAGAAAAATTATTAGCAACCTCCTTATCAACAAAAACAAGTTTTGATGCCTAATCCCCAATCAGGCTCTCAACCAAAAGCTACACAACTACCGCTCAACCAACGCCTAACCCTAACAATAAAGCTGCTCAACTAACCTATTCCACTGAACTAGCTCAATACCCTACTTATTTTGTTGATATCAACAATATCCATCTTCGCTTAGGAAGAGCACTTCCCTCACCACCGGGCCAACGATTATTGAAATTGTAGAGGAACCACGACTATTGCATGATGATCCACAACAAGGACAAAGGACGCCGCAGATGATCCACCACAACCCGAGTAAAACTCGGAAAAATTAAAACACATGATAATGAGCCACCATTCCCTGAAAGATTACAAGGAAAAGGACTGATCCTAGAACAAAATCTGATTCTGACTTTTTCAATCAACTTAAAGACATTTATGTCAAGATACCATTAATACAAGCTATCAAGGGCATGCCTATATACAAAAAGCTAGTTAAGGACCTCTACATTAAGAAGCTAGGCATGAAGAGGAAGGATCCATCTACGGTTCAGTCATTGGGAAGTTATATGATATTATGCTTGGGAATTTAGTTCTACCAAAATATATTGATCCAGGAATCCCTCTAGTTAATGTCACAATTAATGGTATAGTGATAAAAAACACCGATTAATGCTGGGAGCGACAATAAATCGATGACAAACAAATCATGGATAATTTGAAATTAGAAGGATTAAGAAGTCATTGTCACCCGAAAAACATTTTTGTTTTCCAAGTTAAATTTGAGTTTTGAGCTCTCACCCTCCTAAAGTATTTAAGCCAAGTTGAAAATATGAAGAGATAGAAAATTCCATGCCCTAGAGTTGTTTCAAATCCCAAGTCTGCTTGTTTCGATAAATTTCCCGTTTTCCTGTCTGGACGTGTGAAAATTTTATTGTTGTCCTCATTTGAATGAAATTGTCAATCTTTCTATGCCCCTGGATCATTGAACCTTGTATTGTTTTCAATTCCTCGGCTTGTGAAAGAAATTTGAAAATCGGGCACAAAATGGTGGAGTTTTCTTCTTCTCTGCATTTTTTCCACGTTGGGAATGACGGCAAATCTTCCCCATTAAATTTTGCCTCAACATCCACAGATAATACATGGGTCTCTCTAATTGGATGCAGTTCGGTCATATTTCAAGGTCCAACGGAAGCCTCCATGCGTCCAAACGATGCAACTCAGTCAAGGCCTAAGGGCGGTCTTGATTAGGCGCAAACCTTCCACATGTCCTGTACAAAATGAAGGTAAAATAGGCTAAAATTGTTTAAGTATGGAAGGCTCAGCAGATGGCTCCACGTGCCTCATCGGTAAAGTTTCAAGATTCAAAGCCGGGGGTAGTCCTCAAACTTGCATGGAAAAGTGCGCGAAAATAAGATTTGGAAGCCTGTGAGGAGAGGTAGACAACCTTGTGTGGTGGAAAAGGAGCATTCTGAATTCATTAGTGTGGAAGGAGAATTGTTGTTGCGTGGGAGGAGATTTAGGAACTCTTCGTTTTTTACTTTTAAATTTTTTTATTTTTGGACATACTAGAAAAAAACGTAAGGCCAAAAAAATTTACCATTTTTGGAAAGGGTCCGGAAAGAAGTTGAATTTAGAACTTGTAAACACGATAAATTTCAGCTGATAACTCGGATTGAGGTATCGTTTTTTTTAAATGTGTATTTTTTCAAGTTCTACGCATTGATCCTATTCTTTTTGTTGCTTTAGATAAAAAAATATTATTTTTCCACTTTTGGAAATTTTTATTGAATTTTTTTGTCTCACTTTTGTTTGGATGCACTTTTGCTCGTCCATAGTGAGGGGGTGCATTATCGGTTGAAACCAACACTCGAGAGAATTGTAATATGAGCCTAAAAGATATATTTTCTTACTAAGTAGCAAATAGATGGATCTTTGCTGGAGGCAACAGAGGAAGGAGGTTGATCAGTGACCTCTCATCGGACATCATCGACGAGGCCGCAGTATTGATTTGGTGGCCAAGTATTTTAATTTGTGTGTTTGCTTTCAACTGTGTGGTAGATAATAAAAACAAATGATACATTCCTGTTATTGTAATGTATAAAATTCCTGAATGTAACTCCTGATGTAATGAAATAGGTGAACAAAAGCACCACAGTAAGACAATTCATGGATCTTGAAAAGGTTTGTGGGAGATCCAGAAAACCACAATAGGTGGACATGTGATGGATCTGTTACACGTCAAGGTTTGTGGTAAACCTGTAAAACCATAGAAGGTTGAGCATTGCTCCCTTCATTAGTATCAAGGTCATGAGTCACAGAGTTTGACATGCTCCATAGAGGAGAGCATACTGCAGATAAGAGTGTGTATGTTTTTCCCATGTTCACACTAAGGGGGTGAATGTTAGGAATAGTTTAGTTATTGTGAACATTAGATAAATCTATGTGTGTGCAATAATGAGTTGTCATATACAACTCATAGATAAGGTTGAGAGATACTAGGAATTGTTAGAGAGATTTGTGTGAGATAGAGAGACTCTAGGAGATCATGATTGACTCCTCCTTTGTAGGAGACTATCAATCTATATATTGTAATCTTCTATATTGAAATAATATCCCGGATGATTTCTATATTCAATAATATATTTGGTGTTTTTTCAATGTAATTATGCGAAAGGTTCAACATCCAAAAGAGATAGAGCCGATTGCTAAAAATGGCTAAGTATGGGTGGGTCGGCGAAGATCTCCATGTGCCGCAATAGTGCCATTTCAAAAGTAAAACCCAAGAGTTAGTCTCCAAGTAGTGCCAGCTTGCCATGTAGCTAAGGAGACAGAGTTGGTCGTTGAAAAGTCTAACCTTGCAGAAGGAGACACGCGTCATCTTGGTGCAATTTCAGAAGGCACTTCCAAAGCGGAAACTCAAATCAGCACCAACTCTCCACGTGTCTAGGGGTCAACATGAGTCAAATAGGAACAAACCCCAGTTGGCTAAGTATGAAAGAACCCGTGGAGCTCTCCAGTGTCAGCCTGACATAAATTTAAAGACAAAATCTAGAGGTAGGTTCCAAATGAACTCGCCCGCCACGCGTCCCAGTTTCGAGATATACGACCCGCCAAATAAAAGGTAAATAGTCAAAGCATTTGCGAGCCCATTCTAATCAATTCCTTCCATGTGGGTGGCCCAGATTTAAAGTTGTAAAAGCAAATCGAACGGCCCGTGTTTTAACTGGAAAAATAATGTAACGATCAATATTTTAAAAACTATTTCTTTCCACCATAAGCGTTTCTCTGTGAATCAAGAAATTAAAGGGGTGCGAACAGTTAGAATAGGTTGTAACTTTTTCTTTCTCACCCGAGTAGATTGTAACTGTTTCTTATGGGCTATATGATGGAATCTAAAAGTCATTGTAAGGGCTGCGATTGACCTGGTAAAATCATGAGTGCATTGTACTCAGAGAAAGCAAAGGAGTTAGCCATTTTTCTTCCATTCCCCCTTCTTTCAATTTCCTCCATTTCTCCACTATGTACAACTTCTGATTAAGCATCAATACAAGAAGAGGGATTTCATAGCCTCTTTGATGAGGAGATTTTAGAAACTTTGAGTTCATGATCTTATCTCGTCTTGTTGCCATTTGCAGGGTTGTTTCTTCCCATGAATGCATGTGATGAATTTTCTAATTAGTGTGTGCAGGAATCTAATTTCCTACCTGTAACATTAGTTCTCCTACCTCTTTTCTCACTCCCTTTCCCACTTTCAGACAAAGTTTCTCTCTTGCAAGTATCTGCAAGCTTTGCCACAGGGTCAGTGGAGTGCCCCTATTGGATCCCCAGCCGAAAGGCCACCGCAGAAATCCACATTTTCTCGTGCATGCATATACGGTAGCTGCACCGGTCAAGTAGAGGGACTTAGATTCCCAGAGCATTGGCAAGGAGTCCACAAGTTTTCCCACCCAAAAATTTCCTCGCCAACAATTTTTGGTGCCCACCGTGGGGCAGATTTAGCAAATCTGCACTCGAATGCGACCAAGGTCAAGAAATTCAAAAAAATAAAAATAAAATAGAAAATTCCTAGAATTTGAATGGCTATATGAGCCACATGGATTCAAATCATAGCTACTCCAGGAAAACCTCATGTTGAAAGAACCGAATTTCTCTTCCACATCTAAGAAGACGTTGCTTGATTTGAGGAAGATATCTAACATAATAGGTAAAGTGCCAATCACTACTTCATTTCCACAAGAATTGGACCTTGAAGAGGAATGCGCCACCGAATTAGAGAGGCAAAAAAATTCCAGCCTGCGAATAAGAGCATAGATTTTCAAGCTGGCGGATAAAAGATACACCCGGAAATAGAGACAAGGAGGACAAACTCATCCCATTTTTGAGGAACTTCAAAGGAGACAAGAGCTACTTGGAATCCAGAGGCTTTCTTCTCAAGCAACCAATCACGTTGGGAACTCCGAGTGTTGCCAATCCTTTGACGGTGAATTTCCAAACATCAACGAGAACCTTGAATATTTCAATGACGTAGAGACCGAAGAAGAAGCTAGAGAAAGAGAAGCAAGAGCGGAAGAGGAAATAAGAGCTCAACTCAAAGAAATTGAGAGACTTAGAATCCGCAACCGTAGTAAGGTTGGAAGATAGAAACAAACATAGAATGGGCGATTGTGATCATGAGTGTGTACGTGATCGTGAGGCCCGAAGGCCAAACATACCATGGGGAGGAAATGCCGGTCCATTGGCTCTCGCTCAACCACTCCATGAGCTCTTGAGAGGCTCGAGGAAAAACTTCCCAAAATTCAGAGGGGATGGTTCTCAACTCCCTAAAGAGCACATATCGCATTTATCACTATTTACGGTGTGTTGGGTGTTGAGGATGAATATGTGTCGGTCAATCTTTGTGGAGTCACTCCAAGAGAAGGTCGTCGAATGGTTCTACATGCTTCCTTGAGGTCACACTGTTGGGAAGATATAAGAAGTGCATTTGAACACAGGTTCAAGACCACGAGAAGATAGGATCTTTTGGTCCAATTGGTACAAATGAAGAAAGAAACCTCTCGAGTTAATGAGGGACTTCATAACAAGATACGATATAGTGATAAAAAGATCCCTGAAGATGTGGTGCCTCCTGAAAATAATTTGAAGAGGTTTTTCATTAGTTCTTTGCCATCAGAAGTAGGTTTCTTCCTCAGAACAACCCAACTAAGAACATTGAGGCAAGCCCAAGACTTTGTAATAGAAACTGATGACTATCTAATCCTTTCCTAAAGGTGAAAGGTCCCAATGGAAAGCAAAAGGGTTAGAATTCAAACTCTGTCACTAAAGATCTGATGTTCCAAAAAATGGCAAATGACCTGGTTGCCTTGAAGAAGCGACTATCTCGCATCATAATGCGAGAATTCTTCAAAGAGACCAAACCCTTCAGATAGGCCAAAGATTTCTCCACCTCCTCGTTGGCTTGCTCTTGAAGCACCACCAGTCAATGCCATATGTGACACCAAAGAGCCAGAGGAAGAAGAAGAAATTGATGAAACTAAAGAAGAAAACATGGAAGATTATGAAAAAATTCTTGAGATTGAGGAAGTTGATATGCACAATGGCCTGATTGAGTATGTTGATGATGAAGATGAAGGTGATGAAGAAGTTTCGAGTTTCTCATGTGTTGTTTTCACTCGTGCTCAATCTAAGAAAGGGATTTCAGCCCGAACAGTTGCATCAAAGGATAAGAAGAAGAATAAAGAAGATTTTCCTCCAGAGGTTACACAGAAGAAAATCATCAATAGAGGATCACCATTACCACCTTCCATGGAATCAGCCAAAGAAAAACCAGACTCACTGGTTGCTAAAGAGCATGCTACTATACCAAGTAAGTCATTTGATCCTTCTTCCAGCTCAAAAGTTGCTAAGAATAATTCTCTTCTAAATACTGGCCCTACAAAAACATCTAAAGTTTAGTCAAAGGCTACACCCTTACCCCCTTCCAAGCCAATTGTTACATCTGAAAAAGAGAACCCAACACCAAAAGTAGTAAATTATCTACCATGACAATCTTCCTTCATTTCAGGAGCCTCTTCCTCACCCACCATTGCCCCATTTGACTTTGTAGAACATGCAATAAAAACCAAAGTCCAGATCTCCAAAATAGAATACCTACAAACACATCCTATCCAATTTGACAGATTCATCAATGTAATTCGTAATGGTAACCCTATCTCTTCAAGCCCAAATTCTAAAGGTTTACTCCCCACACCATCCACAACACCTTCCCAAAACATGCTAAGCCCTTTAGGTAGAAAAAAGGCCTTACAACCCAAATATTGTTGATACCATCAAGGAGGAGGTGACAAAGATGCTCAATGTAAGAATAATCTTTCCCATCCACCATTCAATGTGGGTAGCCAACATTGTGCTAGTGAGGAAGAAGAATGGTAAAATAAGGATATGTGTAGATTTTCAAAATCTGAATCAGGCATCCCTAAAGGAAAATTACCCTCTTCCAATCATGGACCACATTTTGCAAGTAGTCACTGGATCTGAAATGCTCTCATTGCTGGATGGATTCTCAGGGTATAATCAAATCAAAGTGGTAGAAGAGGATTGCAACAAGACAACCTTCACAACACCTTGGGGCACTTTTGCCTACAACAGAATGCCTTTTGGCCTAATCAATGCGGAGCTACTTTCCAAAGGGAAATGGACTTGGCCTTCAAAGATTTGAAACATTGCATTGTCATATATCTCGATGACCTCACAATATTCTCAAAGAAGAGGGGAGATCATATCTGTCACTTGGAGCAAGTTCTTGCAAGGTGTAGAAAACATGGCATATCACTAAATCCAAAGAAGTGCATTTTTGGAGTCACAGAAGGAAAATTGTTGGGGCACATTGTGAAAAACATGGAGCACACATTGATCCTGAGAGGATTAGATCCATTCAAGCATTAGCCCTGCCCACAAGCAAGAAAGGAGTTCATTCTTTCTTCGAAAAGGTAAAATTTCTTTGTCGTTTCATGTTTGAGTTTGCTTTGAATTGACAAAGCACATCACTTCCATGATGAAACCACAAGCAAGTTTCAAATGGAACAATTAAGGAAGGAAAAATTTGAAGAGATCAAGAAATCCATTGCCAAAGCTCCAACTCTTGTATCTCTAGATTTCAACAAAGAGTTCATCATGTATTGTTATGCATCAGAACATACACTCTTTGTTGTTCTTGTTCAGAAAAATGATGAAGGTGTGGAAGAACCTATTGCTTTCATGAGTTTTCCTTTGAAGAAGCATGAGCTAAAGTATAGTCAATTGGAGAAACATGCCTATGCAGTGGTCAAGGTTGTAAAAAACTTCAGGTTTTACATTCTCAATTCCCATACTGTGGTGTTGGTCCCTGGCAGTGCAATCAAATCCATTTTGACTCAGCAAGATCCTGGAGCTAAGAGAGGAAATTGGATTGCAAAAACTCAAGAGTATGACTTGGAGATTCGACCCTCCAATCTGGTAAGGGGAAATGGCTTGTGCAAGTTGATTGCTGAAGATGAAATACTTAAAACTCAGCATGGAGAAGAAGATTGTACTTTCCCAACTCATTTAGAAGACAACCCACAAGTGCTCTTAGTCACCACTACCGATGAGTGGTATGCTGATATTGCCTATTACCTCACTTATGGAGAATGCCCTCCTCATCTTGATTACAAGCAAAGAAGAACACTCAAACTGAAGGTAGCCAAATTTGTAATCTGGAATCATGCACTTTACAAAAGAAGTCTGGACGGTTGTTTCCTCAGATGTGTAGATAAGGAGCAACAAGAAAAGTTTCTTGAAGCATATCATGATCAAGCATGTGGTGGACATTTTTCAGCAAAGGTAACTACACACAAGATCCTTTGAGGAAGGTATTATTGTCCCTCCATCTTTGTAGACACTCAGGATTGGGTTTCCAAGTGCAAAGCATGCCAACAATTTGTTGGAAGGCCACAACTAGCTGCATTGCCACTCAGGCCTGTGGTTATTGAAGAACCATTTCAACAATGGGGGCTGGACTTCATTGGTGTTTTGAATCCTCACTCAAGTGTAGGGCATACCTATGTGCTCACAGCAACAGACTACTTCACCAAATGGGTGGAAGCAACTCCAACCAAATAGGCCAACACTGAAACAATGATGCAACTTCATTAAGGAGAATATCATAGTCTGTTTTGGAGTGCCACAAAATATTGTAGTAGATAATGCTACCTATTTCTCTTCAAGGGAGCTCATAGAGTTTTGTTATGGCTTTGGAATCTCCCTATCTCATTCTTCTAGACTACTATCCCCAAGGAAATGGGCAAGTTGAGTCAAGCAACAAGAACATTGTGACCATTGTTTGTAAGCTTGTAAATGAGAATCAAAGGAATTGGCACAAAAGGTTGTATGATGCATTGTGGGTGGATAGGATCACTCCCAAAAAGGAAATAGGTATGTCACCATTCCAACTGCTGTATGGAGTTAAAGCAAGAATTTCCTCTCACAATTGAGATGCCAGCTCTCAAGTTGTTACAGGCAATAGAAGATGGCCAATACAAGGATTCCATTGACAAGAGGATCCTATTTCTAGGAAAAGCTGGAAGAAAATAGATCCCAAGTGGTGGATCGAATCAAGGAGCATCAGTTGAAAGTGAAGAAGATCTTTGACCAGAAGACCAAGGAAAGAGAATTCAAGGTTGGAGACTTCATTCTGCTATGGGACAAGAGAAGAGAACCTAGAGGCAGACATGGAAAGTTCGATTCATTATGGCTCGGCCCATTCCTGATTCATGAAGCTTGTGGTGAGAACGTTTTCCTTCTCTCATACTTGGATGGAACGCCACTGGAATTTCCTCGAAGCGGGAAATACTTGAAATTATATCATCAGTGAAAGTGGGTTTTCCCCGCCTTGTACCATAGGTGTGTTTCCCTTTCCGTTGTGTGGTTTTGTTTCCCCTTTTTGTTGTGTGTCATGTGTTTCCTTCTCGTTGTGTGCTCATGTGTTTCCTTCTTCTGATCTTTCTTTCTCGAAGTTGTTCATGACTCTGCAAGGCCCAATGGATAAGGCACTGGTCAACGAATTACAGGGTTTAAAAATTGAGATTCTGGATCCTCATATCACGTCTTCGCCATGCTCAGTCCATGCCATGTCCCCAAGCTAGAGCCAGCTGTTGTCTCCCGAAAACCATTTTTGTTTTCCAAGTTAAATTTGAGATTTCGAGCTCTCACCCTCCTAAAGTATTTAAGCCAAGTTGAAAATATGAAGAGATAGAAAATTCCATGCCCTAGAGTTGTTTCAAATCCCCAGTCTGCTTGTTTCGATAAATTTCCCATTTTCCTGTTTGGACGCGTGAAAATTTTATTGTTGTCCTCATTTGAATGAAATTGTCAATCTTTCTATGCCCCTAGATCATCGAACCTTGTATTTTTTTCAATTCCTCAGCTTGCATGAAAGAAATTTGAAAATCGGGCGCAAAATGGTGGAGTCTTCTTCTTCTCTGCATTTTTTCCACAGTCGGGAATGACGGAAAATCTTCCCCATTAAATTTTTCCTCAACATCCATGGATAATACGTGGGTCTCTTTGATTGGATGTGGTTTGGTCATATTTCAAGGTCCAATGAGAATCCTCCACACGTCCAAATGACGTAACTCCAGAGGCAGGGCCCAAGGGACAATCTTCAATTAGGCACAGGCCTTCCACGTGTCCCAGGTACAAAATGAAGGTAAAACGGGCTAAAATTATTTAAGTATGGAAGGCTTAGTGGATGGCTCCACGTGCCTCATCGGTGTAGTTTCAAGATTCAAAGTTGGGGGCAGTCCTCAAACTTGTGCTAGTCCTCCACGTGTCCCAGGTCCAAAAGGGACATAGCTGATCGCTAAAAATTGGCTAAGTATGGGTGGGCCGACGAAGGTCTCCACATGCCGCAACGATGCCATTTCAAAAGTAAAATCCAAGAGTCAGTCTCCAAGTAGCACCAGCTCACCATGTAGCTAAGGAGACAAAGTTGGCTGTTGAAAATTCTAACCCCGGTGGAAGGAGACACACGTCAACTTGGCGCAATTTTAGAAGGTGCTTCCAAAGCGGAAACTCAAATCAACGCCAACTCTCCACGTGTCTAGGGGTCAACATGAGTCAAACAGGAATAGACCCCGAGATCAGCTAAGTATGAAAGAACCCGTGGAGCTCTCCACGTGTCAGCCTGGTGCAACTTCAAAGAAAAATCTAGAGGCAGGTTCCAAATGAGTGCTGGCCCGCCACGCGTCTAGGGTCAGATATACGGCCCCGCCAAACAAAAGGTAAATAGTCAAAGCATCTGCGGGCCCATTCTAATCAATTCCTTCCACGTGGGTGGCCCATATTTAAAGTTGTAAAAGAAAATTGAATGGCCCATGTTTTAACTGGTAAAATAATGTAATAACCGAATATTTTAAAAAATCTTTCTTTCCGCCATAAGCATTTCTCTGTGAATCAAGAAATTGAAGGGGCACGAACAATTAGAATAGGTTGTAACTAGTTTCTTGCTCACCCGAGTAGATTGTAACCATTTCTTACGGGCTATATGATGGACTCTAAAAGTCATTGTAAGGGCTGAAAATTGACCTGGTAAACTCACGAGTGCATTGTACTTGGAGAAAGCAAAGGAGTTAGCCATTTTTCTTCCATTTCCCCCTTTCTTTCAATTTCCTCCATTTCTCCACTATGTACAGACTTTTTGATTAAGCATCAATACAAGAAGAGGGATTTCATAGCCTCTTTGATGAGGAGATTTTAGAAACTTTGAGTTCACGATCTTATCTTGTCTTGTTGCCATTTGTAGGGTTGTTTCTTCCCATGAATGCATGTGATGAATTTTCTAATTAGTGTGTGTAGGAATCTGATTTCCTACTTGCAACATTAGTTCTCCTACCTCTTTTCTCACTCCGTTTCCCACTTTCAGAAAATTTTTTCTCTTGTAAGTATCTGCAAGCTTTGCCATAGGGTCAGTGGAGTGCCTCTGATGGATCCTCGGCTGAAAGGCCACCGCAGAAATCCATGTTTTCTCGCACATGCATATACGATAGCTACACCGGTCAAGTAGAGGGACTTAGATTCCTAGAGCGTTGGCAAGGAGTCCACAAGTTTTCCCACTAGACAAATTTCCTCGCCAACATACCAACAACCACGGTCTTACAGTTGTAAACAGTCCAGAGTAAAACCTAAAGGAGTTTTAGAGGATGTGGTAGTAGTAGTAGACTCCTGGGAGTATCCTGCCGACTTCATTGTTCTACAACCAAAAGAAATTTTAGGGGGATATCCCATCATCCTAGGAAGACCATGGTTAGAAACTGCTAATGCATTCATTAGGTGTAGATATGTTAACATGATCATCTCCAATGGAAGTGGAACCAAAAGCTTATACTCCACTAACCTGGACAACCATTCAATGAAGAGGATCAAAGCATTTAGGTAGAAGAAATAGAAGAAGGTCGGAATTCAATGCACCATCTCATGATGTTGGATAAGTCATACATAATAGAAGGACATGATGAAGATGTTTTTATTTCAAACATTCTCCAAAACAATTATGGTAAGAACTAGCAAGAAGATGGCAAATTGCAATGCATAAGCTTCCCTAAAATCAAGTTTTACCTCATAAAAGTACTAAGAATATTCCAGGTAAGAAATGCATTCTACACCAACTTCTCCCACATGAATATATCCTAAATTCTATGAATAATAACATATGCTCCATGACTAGTCTTTCCAAATAAGTATATATTATACAGCAAGCCACTTGATGTAAACAAAAGATTAAGCATGCAATAGGAGCAATTGTTAGTTACACTACTCAAAAACATAAAAAAACATTTGCATGGGATTATGGAGACATGTATGAGATCCATCCTAAAATTTTCACTCATAAGATTTACATTAAGGATAATTGCAATCCGTAAGGCAGCCACAAAGGAGAATGAACCTAGCGATAAGAGACATAGTAAAGGAAGAGTTGATGAAATTGTTGGACACCGGATTCATTTATCCAATTTTTGATAGCCAATGGGTGTCACCCCTTGTTATAATACCTAAAAATAATGGTAAATGGAGGATTTGCGTGGACTATAGGGAGCTAAATGCAGCAATGAAAAAGGATCATTTCCCACTTCCTTTTATTGATCAGGTACTTGACACTCTTACTGGAAAAAAGTATTTTTCTTTCTTGGATGGTTATAGTGGCTACAATCAAATACATATTACTCCAGAGGATCAGGACAAGACAACATTCACATGTCCATGGGGAAATTTTGCATACTTTTTCCTTCCCTTTGTCTATGTAATGCACCTACTACATTTCAAAGGGCAGTACTTAACATCTTCTTAGATTTAACCAATGATTGCATGGAGGTATACATGGATGATTTCACAATCCATGACAACACTTTTGATGAAGCAATGAAGAACTTAGATAAAGTTCTCAAAATATGCAAAGAACATAACATGTCCTTAAGCAATGAGAAATGTTACATGATGATGTCTAAAGGGATAATCTTTGGAACACTATCTATCATCATCATCTGGAATCCAAGTGGATGTAGCAAAGATATCAGTGATTATGAATTTGGAAACACCCAAAAAGTAGAAGGATGTGAGGAGCTTCTTGGGTCATGTTGGGTATTACCAAGATTCATCCACGACTTTAGCAAAACTACAACACCTTTTTTTGGTCTATTAGGAAAATATGTTTCATTCATATGGACGGAAAAATGTGAAGATGCATTCCAAACATTGGAACAAATGTTGACCTCTACACCTGTTCTGAGAGGACCAAACTGGAACCTTCCATTTCATATACATACAAATGCTTTTGATCATGCCATTGGTGCTGTCTTAGGACAAAAGGATGGTATACTTAACTATGCAATCTACTAACTGAGAAAGAACCTACAACATGTTGAACTCAATTACACACCATCACGAGAAAGAATTCTTAGCCGTAGTATACTCCATTAACAAATTCAGGCACTATATCATGGGATATCTAGTTTTCATCCATACAGACCATGATGTCATAAAGTATTTAATCAACAAACTAGTTGTAAGTAGTAGGATAATACGATGGTTGTTGCTCTTACAAGAGTTTGATGTAAAAATTGTTGATAAGCCTAGGAAAGATAATGTTGTAGCATATTTTCTCTCAAGAATGGAGAATAATAATGAGGAAGTAGTAGTGGATGATTCTTTCCTAGATGAGAACTTATTTTCCATTTCCACCAAGACACCCTAGTATGCTGATATAGCCAACTATTTGGTTTTAGGTAAGACACCTCCACACTATCTATATTCTAAAAATAAATATATTATAGAAAAGAGTGTGAATTTCTCTTGGATAGCTGGTTTCCTATTCCACACAGGGAAAGATAATGTTATGAGAAGATGCATTGATGATGAGGAAATCTATGATGTCCTCAAAGCCTTCCATAGTGAACCATATGGAGGACACTTTGCTATAAAAAGAACAACACAAAAAGTATTGACAATTGGGTATTCCCACATTACATAAAGATGTAGAATTATATGCAAGGAGATGTGATAAGTGCCAAAGGATGGGGAAGCCTACCAAGTCATATGAAATGCCATTACAACCTCAGATAACACTACAACCATTTGAAAAATGGGGCTTAGAATTTGTGGGTCATATTGATCATGAGTATCAACAAAAAGAATATATCATAGTATGCACAAACTACCTCACCAAGTGGACAAAAGTAAAGGCATTACCAAATCAAAAGAGTGAAAAAGTTGCAAAATTCATATATGACCATATCTTTACAAGATATGGAGTGCCAAGAGATATTATCACATATCAAGGTACTCACTTCATTGTTGAGGTTATTGCTGATTCAGCTAAGGAATATGAAATCATGCACATGAAATCTACACCATATCACCCATAATCTAATGGCTTGGTTGAAGTGACAAATTGGGAAATTGAGGCCATCTTAACAAAAATTGTTGCATTGCATAGAAAGGATTGGATAGAAAGACTTCCTGAGGTAGTTTGGGCATTCAATACCACATGGAAGACAACAACTGGATTCACACCTTTTGAGCTATTATATGGTAAGACTATTGTCCTCCCTATTGAATTTGAGCATAATACATTAAGAACTGCATTGGAATTAGACATATATTTGTTTACAACACATAGGAAAATGATTCTCCAATTACACGAGATGGAAAAAATGAGGAGGCAAGATGTTCATAATACAAAGGTGGTATAGAAATAATGGATCAAGGGGCATGACAGATTCATCAAAATAAAGTAATTTCAAGAAGGTGATTGGGATCTTCTCTTTGACTCCAAATACAAAGATCACATGGGAAAACTTAGGACACGATGGTTAGGACCATATGAGATTGAGAAAATCTTTCCTAATGGAGCTGTGAAACTCACCACCATTGACCTAGTAAGATTCAAACTACTGGTTAATGGCCACAGATTGAGATTATACAAAAATCCAACTAATAGGAGCACCTTTATCCAACATCTTAGAGGAGGCCAAAGCAACATGGAAATGAGAACATCAGAATTGAGATCAGAAGTTGAACCTACTGGTTCATCTTCTGAAACTTTGGAGAAATGAGGACTTCGGTGGCCTTGGTTTGTCCAGTTTGTTGGATGCCCTAAGGAGGAATAAAAGTGATGTGATCAGCCTTCATGGTGATCATTATCACCCACTAACATGTTTTATTTCATTAGTATTTTTGTTTTGTAGGATTTGGAGTATTTGCAGCAAGGAGTGCATAACCTCTGATGAAAGGAGAGGATGCAAATAATAGAACATCCACTTACAACATTATGCATCCAAAGCCTTGTTTTGATTTCTATTCGATAGAACCGGATAATGAAGATTCAAGAACCCAGCTGCATGCACATTTAATATGAGAGAATAATTTTGAGTACACTCTATGTGGCATCACCCACATCAACACTACTAATAGCCATGTAGTGCCTCAACATGCAGCCTCATGCATGCATCCCTCAAAGGCGTGACATATAGCACGACACATGTTAACAACATTTGGCGAATATTTAAAGTTAAGTGTGCTAAATTCTCTTTTGATTGAGTATCGATAGCATAATTATATATAATTAATATATGTGCCATGTTGTCATTAAAATTTAAGTTTCAATAATATTTCATCCACATTTTTAGTCGTGACTTGTCCCCACATCATCTAACAACCATCACTTCACATGAACAATCCTCCATTCAAATTAATAATTCCAATTTCAAGATGCATGTGTACTTCGACTCAAGTTTCAAAAATATACAAAGCCTTTGTACGCCATTCATTTGCATTCCTATTCTCATTTCTCAAAGACAACTCTTCACTTTGTAGAGTTTGCAAAGTTTTAGAAATTTGAAATGGGAGGGGATTTAATCAGGAATGAACCAACTGATCATTCACAATTGTGGATTCATCTGCAAATCCTTTAGTATTTCCAGACAATGAGTAGATGGACTACATAAATAAGTTTAAGGGTTTTACTTGAGTTGGTGGTTTCAAAATTCACATGACTACATTTATTGATGGCCATGCAATGGTGAAAGGCTTGGAATTTGAGTTTGATGATGAAACACTGGCTACAATGACTGGTTTTCCTATGGAGGGTGAATTGTATCTCGGCTAAAGCTAACCCTGAGGAAGCTCAAGCTGATTTTGCGGATGAAGATGAAAATTTCATGGCTGATAGACAAGGTACATTACGTACTTATCTCAATCCTTTCTGGGAAAATTTCACCAATTACATCATCAATTATTTTACATGTGAAGGTAGATATTCCTGATTGAACATTGTCCACTTTAAATTGTTAAATCATTTAAAGAGAGGTAGGCATGTAAATGTACCGAAATTCTTGCATGAGGGGTTAAGGAAAATGAGTAAGGAATCATAGAGAGGAAGGTCTACACTTTCCCATCACTATCTTGTTACTCTAATTATGAAGCATACATTGGCAATAAAACACCCTACATTGAATTGGGAGAGATTGCATGAGCAAGCTATATTGATGACTTGTTAGGGAAGGGCAAAAATAAAAACCAGAGCCCAGCTAGTTCCTCTACGCCTCCATTAGAAAACCCTGGGCATATAGGAACCAAAGTACCTCCTAAAGTTTCTCCACCTTCCGACACACTTGTCATGAGAACACACTACTTCCGCAGAGTAGAGCCCCTGTGCCTATATCTCTTGAATGATTTTTGTTGCCAAATGAATTGTTAAATATCTCCACCCCAACATCTTCCTCTGCCAAGGGAAAACAAAAATCTTCCTCTAAATCCTCTAAACCACGGAGAAGATCCCATATACTTAAAACCAAAAATTACAAACCTTCAAAGTCTAAGGAAGATACTCCAATAACACTTGAGGTGGAGGAGGAAAATATATATGTGAATGATGATGAGACCATCCCAATGGAGGTAGAACAAGAAGTTACAATGGAACAACCAAGTGAAATAGAACAAATAAAAGAGGATGAATTTGATGTACAACCCACTTCACGGTGCCTCTAAATCCATGGAGAATCAAACAAAGTTTGTTCATGCAGGAGAAACCCATTTCATACATGAAGGACACATATTTCTTGATGAAACTGAACCTTTAAATAATGTTCATGAAACCCTTGATGGAGTTGAGACTATTTGTATGCTTCTGAAGAAAATTTGGAGGCAACAAAGCTCAGAGATGATCAACTACCACTTGATTTAGAGAATGTGATAGAAGACCTTATCCAAAGCCTTGAGGTAGATATTGACCATGAATCTATTTAACTAATGCACATTGATCATCCCCCAATTATTGCTATATCCTCTAACCCCGTGTCTCAAACATCCAACTTGCAGCCCCATGTCATTATAAAATAAGTATTCATAGAACACCCTAGGATTGCTTGTAGCAATATGGCCACATAGACCAACACAAAATATTGGGTACAAAAATTGAGAACTACCGTAATAAGCTACAAAGGAAATGGGAAAGGGAAATGGATGAACTAATCTTCTAGTACCAACAAGACACAAAGGAAAATGACATGCTACTAAGGGAAAAACATAATGAGATTGCATGATTGAAGAAGAATTAGGAAGACATAGTCCGTAGCCAACAAAAATTTTAAGTATAGGCCACCTTCAAATGTGTACTTTGTATTTCTAAAAGAGCAAATGTTGTAATTAAAACTTACATGTATCAACAATGACATTCCATTTGACATAAGTGGAGCCAAATCATTTTTCAAGATATATCTAAAGGTTCCTTATGAATTACAATTGCTTCTTTGTGAGTTGTACATGTTTAATCATGCATCGAAATATGACAGGAGATTGGATACCAGTTCTGTACATTGGAGATGTGTAAATCTAGGCACTATGCTCTTACTTCAATAATGAACTTCATAGAGAAAGGCATATGGTTGAGTATAAACAATTATGTAAGGAGTAACCATTGAAGATCAGAGCAGAGGTAAATAATAATAAGGATATCATAAAAGAGTATACCAAATTCATGGCAAAAAAGGACATCCGATAGAGATTCTACAGAATGTGAGAAGAATCTAATGTTGAGGTTAGTAACCACATCAAGTATAATGCATAAGAGATACCACATTCATGCAGGAGGAGATGGGAAGAAATGTCAACACACCAAAGGAAGAAGGATATGAATTCTTACCAAAATATTATCCCAACTCTCTAGCAAGTCAACCCATACATTCAGGTAGTAAAGAGATGTGGATCAACTTGGTTTCCAATAGGATATTATCCACCTATATTCCATTTTCTAATCCCCCATTGGTTAGGAAACAAAAAACTCAACGAAGATGTGTAGGAAAGGATAATAGAAAGGTATAAGAAGAATGTCGGGTACTTCTTTATTGAGCTAGAAGGAACCTCATGTGCCATATTTCGAGACATATCTCTGACATCATCATCCATGTGGACCCTAAAAATAAAAATGATGCACTTGACACATCTGATAAAGGAAAAAAAAACTTGAATGAGGTCATTCAAGAGATTAATTCTGGGGTGTGATGAGACCCATTAATACTATTTTTAATGGTCTCATATTTTATAGTTTATGATGTGTTGAATACCCTTACACTCTGTTATTTTGGTCATCTTTTCAAGACATTCCCACATGAACCTAATTATTGGCACTTATATATTAATTATTATAATTACTACTAAGTTACTTTATTTCATGGGTTTTGAATGTGCATTTTAATCTCTTGGATGTAATGAATGATTATTAAGTGCTTATATGAATGATGTACTTGTTGCAAGAAGCTTTTATGTACCATTACTAACATGCAACCAAAGATAATCTATCACAAGCAAGATAGAATCATCCAAAAAAAAATGGCATGCAAGAATGGGACTCGCCCAAACAAGGGGCTTGCAGCCACGGAAAATATTCACATATGCACAATCGTGATTGTGCGGTAGATGATTGATAAGAATACTTCACCTAAGTTTTCACCTACTAAGGAACACATAGTTATGTCAATAAAAGTAGATCTCACACCAATTTCTAATTATTCTTTGCATCTACAACTTGGAAATAGCTAATCTAATTTCATGACCGATTGTTTGAATAGACGGTTAAGTTATTTTGATGTATTAGAACACTTCTCTTCAGTTTTGTTTGCATGCATAGAACTCCACAAATTTCTTGGGAATGATTTGGCACTCAATCAAAATGTAACTACTAGTTGAAAGAGTCTCTTCACGTCTCTCTAGGATATAAAGAGGATGATAAGACTGTAGTAGGGGATCGATCCATAAGAGGAGAATTGCTTTGGTAATTATAATTTTCATGTTGATGAATAAAATTTGAGTTCTATCATTTCTGCTGTAGACACTAGCATTAGGAAGGGATATCACTCAAGGTAGGGCCCACTTACGGTTGTTAACCCCTTTTCTTTCTAATTCGTCATTTAAGTTCTTACATGAAGAGATTAGACTTGTAGTAGTTTGGTTCTCCACTTATGATATACTTTCATCTATTTTATATTTAGCTATAGCATTTACCTTTTACCTGTAATGTAGTTTATCTTTACAACATTGTGTTTCTATTGTTGTGAGAACAATCTTTACATTTATACCTTATAAGTACACCCATAATCGTGCATACAACATTGTCGAGTTGAAAGTCTATGTCCCTAGGTGTGATGAATAAATGACCTGCAGATTAGTGAATAACATACTTATTTCTACTAATTAATTTGCAGCACTAGTCGCTAAGGTCAACCACAACTAATATTATCAGCTTAGCGATCGCTAGGAATTATTTTGGGACAACTATCAATGCATTGAACAACACACGGGAATACATGTAATATTGAGGGGTTAAGACATACCTAGTTCTGATCCTAATGGTCGCTTAGGTCATGCACAACGATATATTTACATCTTAGCGATCATAAAGAATCAATTAAAGGACAACTATGCCTGTAATGAGAAAAGTTTGGCAATACATGCACTCTTGAGGGTTAAGACATATGTAGTTATGATCCTAGTCTTTATCAGTAAGGTCAACCACCACAAAAATCTAGAGCTTAGTGGTCGCTAAGATCAGCCCCTAAAAATATTTAGAGCTTAGTGTTCACTAGGCATCATTCACAAGAAAACTATTAAAGTAATGAGAAAAGTGTAGCAATACATGCACTATTGAGGGGTCAAGACATACATAGTTATGATCCTAGTAGTTGCTAAGGTCAACCACAAAAAATAGTTAGAGCTTAGCGGTGCATTAGCCATCCTTCACAAGACAACTATTATTGTAATGAGAAAAGTGTTGCAATACATGTTTCCCTAAGGGGTCAAGACATACTTAGCTCTGATTAATTTGTCACGGGATGTTTGTACCTCTCTTTAATTATTTATAATTGTATCATATTGATGGACTATCCCTGGTGGAGCCAACTATTGCACTACATACCCTTGAGAGGGATCAAGCCTTATGTAGTTCTCATAATATATATTATTATTTATTGAAAGGAATGTCTTAGAGAATGCTTAGATTCATTAATATGATTTTTAGTCAACCTCTGTTTTCAAATTAAGAAACAAAGTGAACTATTTGTGTAGTGGAAATTTCTAATTCGACATGATTATATTGCTTAGATGTATTATCTAAAAACATAAACAATCTATTTAGATCTTATCTACATAATTTAAATATAACGTTTGAATTACCAATCTTAGTAGAGGAGATTACCATTTTATAACTACAAAAATTGTCAAGAAGAGAAAACCTCTTCGTATCATTTTATCCATATAAAACATGGTATAACGACCTTAAATAAAATGACCATACTCTTTGTAGAGTTAGTATGAGTATGAACATATATATGGATAACACAACATATAATCCTTTAAATAATCTCCTTGGTCATTGTACATATGTATTGCCAAGATAGTAAATCTCACAATTTCCTTACACTTTCACCTCCCAAAAACAAGGAAGTAAAACTATTTCAACCCCAAAACTATTACGCTCAAAATTTTCTTGTATGTACATAACACAATTTTAGTATAATGCAAGCCTACCTTATAATTTTTGTCTTGATCCTGGGAAAAATGGGGGAAGGAGAAGAGCAGCGAGTCAAGTGGTATTGATCCCGATCCGAGCGGTGGTTTTGATCTGGGAAAATCCAATGATGGATAAGACAAACCATTAAAACTAGTCAAAAATGTGTTAAAGATAATAAGACTTGTTCATCGAAATATCCTACCACAAATATTTATTCATTATTTTGTTCTTCAACTTTTGGAGAACCATATTTTTCAAAAAAACCACATTGGAATCCAACACTAACACATTGGATCGACAATGATTCATAAAATAAATATCCTCTAAAATATTTTCATTGACAATGTCAATGATGTGGTAGCCATTGAATTTTACTGAGTATGTGCAATAAAGGACTATTTGTGGACAAAAATAAGGCCAACAAAATAATATCAATTTTATCAACTTCATCTGCTCATCAATTCCTATGCACCACCATGACCATACATCGATTCCAATATTCACTTTTGTATTGTGCATATTGATCCACCATCCATACCACTAGGATTATTTTTCAAAACACATCGAACAAGCTCTTGGCAGGTGTTATGGGTTTGTAAAAAGGCTGCAAATCTTCCTTTGATGTTATTACAAATTAATATGTAACATTTATTTATCAAGATGAGCTCCATTACAATGCACTTTGAACCTAGAGTATCGAAGAAGATGTTTTCCAAAGACTCGACTCCCTTCTCCTCTTTCATTAATCTTCATACCGTTAAATATCTTACTAAATAATTTATTTGATAAAAATATAGAATTTATAACACAATAACTCCTAAAATTTTACAATAATGTATTTATGACTATTTTTTTTGAATAAAAAACTTCAAAATACAATGTTTATTTCAATAATCAATTTGTAACGAAATGTCAAGAAAAACTTGTCAAGAATGGCCTTACAATTTGCTTCATTTAATTGTCTTTGAAATTCCTAAATGAATAAAATCCCTAATTGAACAAATGTTATTTTCTAGCAAACATTGTTGTCCATGATAGGTATTTTAGGAAACAGCTTCTCAACCCTCTTACAAAAAAAAATGCTCATAAGTCGCTTGTGTATTTCATGCAAGCATGATATACACATATTTCACAAATCATTGATGAAAAAGCATCTTGAATGAAAAATTATGCCAAACCCTTTGTATTGAGAATCTGTTTGCTAAAATTCCTTAAAGAATACGGTATCATGGACATCATTGATTATTGGAAGTGCAAAAATGGGTTTTGTTGAAAAGGCTATGGAAAATTCTACATTTACAAAATTTCATAATTTTGGAAGGGATGATGGTGAGAACGCATACCAATTTTTGCACACAGAAAATCAAAAAGTCTCTAGAAATCATGAATATAATTTTTGACGCTTTCCCTACTCGAAATTTACAATGGATGAATGAAGTGTCGCACTTATGCTTAGATGAAGAAAATAGAAAGACAATTGTTCACAACATATACTAAAAATGTCTATTTATAGAGATATGCAACCACTTTATTGTTCCACTAAATTTTTTATATGTCTAAAAGTTGTTCCAACCGCCACTTTATTTGGCTCACGATTTTGAAAAGGCACATGTAAGACATTACATTGCTTTAAATTAAATGGCTAATTAATGGCTGAAAAAGTTACATACTCCAAACGATGCACATATTTCCAATGACACATGTACTTTTAAATGGCACATTTTACATTGTTCGGATTTAATGAATAATTAATGTTGAGGAAACCACAACATTAATTAGCATTTTACCTTTCAAAATGGTCCTCGTTAATAGTGTAATTAGTATTGTAAAGAATTAATGTAAGAATTTTATAATATATATTTTTATTGTATGATTTTTTGACAGTTAGACTCAATAGTAGGGGAAATAATTAAAGCGTTGTGGCTGCTAGGCTAGATAACTTTTGAAAGACATACACATTGTGTTTTATGGATAAAAAGATACAAATAATAGGATCTAAGAGTTTAATACAATGTGTTATAAGGTCAAATAGGAGTGTTGGTCCTATAATCTGCACCCTTTGTTGGATTGACATCAATTTCTCCTCAAAGGAAGGGGGAGAGGGCTTGGAATGGTGATAAAATGGATTATTGTGTCATTTTGTAGCCAGGGATGGGTCCAAAACTTCCTTGGCATCAATCCTTGAGATGATTGAGGGACACATACAAAGGAGATCACCTTTTCTTACCACTTTTGGTCCTACCTTGAACCGGTGGTGAGAGGACTTGAGGTGTAACCTAAATGGGAGAGGGGAGATGTGATCTTTTTCCTCAAGTTTCTTTTCAAATGGTGGACTAATCTGGGAAAAACATGGCCAAGGACACAACACTTCACTCTCATGAGTTGTCACACAAAGTATTGCATATGCTTATCACACCAGACACAGGTTACTAAAGACAATTAAGTTCAATTGCTCTTGCATTCTCTTAGTAATGAAATTAAGGCTAAAAGACACCTTTAGTGATGTTAAAAGAAAAAAGGAAATGAAATAGAACAAAATGATGTTTAATAATGGGGGATGGGGTCAATTATGGAAATTGTAACTTCATAGAGGGGGAATTATAGGCAAGATAAGTTCATTGTGACATAACATTTAACACTTAGAGTATCCTACAATCATGGAAGTGCATAAAACTGGATCAAGTAGTGATAATCTCTACTAAGAACTATTTGCATTCATTGAAGCTCAATAGATGCAAAAGATTCAATACAATATCTAAAATACCTAACACAAGAACTTGTGCAAGCATTCTAATAAAGTGTTTATTGCTTCATCTCTCATATGCCCAAGATACACTCAAAGGATTACAAAAATCTATCAGTAAAAAATGTTTATGACAAGGATTTTACAATCCACCCAATATTGCAGAGGGAAATCTCACAACACAATATAAAACTTAATGACCAAAGCACAAACATCAAGGACATATCTAGTGTATGAAAAATGCAAACAAGAAAACACAAGATCATAAAGAAAAATATTACTCATCAAGCAACAATTTGACATACAAATCCTAGAAGACAAAATTTAAACTCAAAAGTGGACATAATTTATTTAGTTTTTCAATTTATTAGCAAGGGAACATCAAATGAATGCTCTCAAAGCTTATCAATGGTTGTACACTTGTAACCACCTTGACACAAAAGTTTAGGAAACTGAGATCAATATGCATTTCACAAGGGAAACATACAGTATTCAAAATTATATCTCTAACCCTTTTATAATTTGAAAGACCAAGCCCCTTTGATATGAATACCATAACATTCTCTCCTAATTATGAAGACAAGCCCCATATTAAAAAAAAATTTGATGTATTATTTCAGCTCGATTTCCCCCAAAACAACAAGTAAATCTTCATATTGTTTGTGAAGAAATATCTTTTGACTAGAGTGGGAATGTAAAATGTCTAACTGAATGGATTTGGTTTTCTGTTAGCATTCTCGAATTGATTCCATGCATTTACTACCACATACACAAAAATAATTAGATGATACTATCAGGTACGTCTTAGTATTTTTTTGTTCTCATTTTATCCTACCAAATGCCATCCATTTCAAAATATGATGATGCCAACTTTAAGAGCTTGAAAATTCCTTTCTAACGAGACCAATTTTTATTCATTTGGAGCTCTGGATCAAAAGTTATGGCCATTTGAAGTTCATGTGTCGGGGATGAACTAGAGAGACACATTACAACCTTTCATTTTCCCTGATGTGTACATTGACTTTCCATTTCCATGTGTATTATGTGGCTTTGGATGTAGGTTAGTTCCTTTTAAAATGCGAGCCAATAAGAAAATGTCACGTTCCTTCACCTTCTTTAAAATTTTCTTTTACCTATAATGGATATTACAAAATATAGACCAATTAAAAATCTCCACATCTTTATGTAGTGTCAGGCATTTCTTTTACTTGCATTAGCTATCTTGAAACATGATCCAATGAAAAATCTCCACGTTTGCTTCACAATTCGACTTTTAGATGACCTTGACTAACATCAATGAAATGTGAGCCAATGAGGGAGCTCCACATTCATCACATTTTCAGTCTATTTGATAACTTAAAGTGACCCCTATGAATCTTGAACTAATGGGAAAGATCCATGCTTCTTCACAGCTTCATATTTTTAGATATCCCTAACTCGACACACGTGAAGGTTGAACTATTGGGAAAGCTCCATGATTTTCGCATTGTCACAATATTTGACAATCTTGATTGATACCCGCAAATCAAAACCAATGAAATGGCTCCATGTACCCTTGTGTTATCATCCTTGTCATAATGTGAAGCATAAACCAATTATAAAGTTCCATGAAACTTCATAATTCATTCCTTTTGAGAAAATACGAATCTCTAGCCAATAATATCATTCCATGCCCTTTGCAATTTATTCCTTCTCTCGAAAAAGTGTAAAGCTCTAGCCAATAAGACCATTCCAATCCCTTTGCAATTCAATCCTTTTGACAAAGTGTGAATATCTAGCCAATAAGATCATTCCACACCCTAACATTTGTGTAGGAATTTAAGCTCAACTAAAAAACTTGAAACATGAACCAATAGAAAAGCTCCATGCTTCTTGCAATGTCAGTTCTTTCTTTAATCTTCTATTGACAAGTGCAAAATGTAAACCAATAGAAAATCTCCATGTATGACACACATTCACCTTTCATTGGTTGTACCTTTGTGTCGTAACTTCAAACTTGAGTTGATTTAGAAACTTTTTGGATTTATAAAAATGTTGCCACGTATCTGTTTTGATTTTTCAAACCACCCGCACTCAAGCCTTTTTGAAACTTGAATTATTTCACGAGACTTGAGGTCCACGGAATTCTTAGGCTATGGAAAGCACCGGAATGATTCCATGTGTGCTTTTCTTGGACCGTTGATCTATTTCCACATAGCCCCTATCTTGCAGATATTGAATTTGATGACCAAATGAATGTATGACAAGATTTTCAAACATAATCCACCAATGCTTTTCAACTTAGCCTCCCATGGATTTTCAATTGCTAATGTAAAAATTCTTTTGGAAGGTAGATTATGATGTTTGTATGGATGTCTTTCATCTTTTAAAATAGACAAGTCCATTTTGACTGAGTTTTTGCAACTTTATACTTTGTGATCGGGCTACATTCTTTTGGGCCTTCATAGCTTTAGTTTCTAGGAGTATTTTGGATCATTTTATGTCGATTTGTAGGTTCTTTTTGAAAGATGTAGACATATCCTAATCATCTACAGTTTGGAGATTTTATATTTTACTAACCAATCCCGACATTTCTCCTAAATCCTTTCATTTATTTCACCAATGCACAAATATTTTTCTCAAATTGATAGTTCCCTTTTGTTAGATTGAAATTTGAATCACATCGAGAAAATTAGAGCACACAAAATAGTTATATTTAACTGAAAGTCTATGAAAAATACTAACTCAGTTTAGGGGCTCAAAATGGGCACCAAAAATGGCTCCTGCTCGGGGATGGGCACCCCTTGTGGGTGCCACAAGAACATAGACCAGACCATATGCCTAATCCATTGGACAAGGATTCAAGGAGACCAAATACAAAGGGCTTCTTGAAAATATACATCACATTGATATCATAATACTGAAATGTCATCAAACCCAGTCATTGTAGACCAAAGCACAAAAAGGGAAATAAAAAAGCAAAATCAAAATACAACATAATTGTACACTATACAATTACACATGATACCTTGGCTTAATCCAAGAAATGTTTGAGGTTCCTTCCATTTACAGAAACTACAAAGGGATTTCCTTCTAAGTCCTCAAAAAATAAAGTATGTTCCCTAATTCTTATATCAATAGAATAGGGGCCCATCCAGAGGGCATCAAACTTTCCATGTTTTCCTTTATCTTCGTGCTTGCTATCCCATAACAAAACTAAGTCTCCAACATTAAAATCTCTTGGGGTGACCTTCTTTTCAAATATTTTCTTGAGTATTTCTCTGAACTTGAGATATCTTTGGTGGGACTCTCTTCTTTCCTCATCCAATTGCATAATTTGATTGATCCTTGTTTCATATGGACTAACCTCTTCTCCATCTTCAAATTATTGCATAAACTGATATGTTGAAAGTTGTAGGTGAAAAGGTAGAAGGGATTGAATTCCATAGACTAACTCAAAAGGAATTTTTCCAGTAGACCTCTTAGTGGCAACTCTGTCTCCCCACAATAAAAATTTATTTGTTCACCCCATTTTTTCTTGTTTTTCTCTAATTTCCTTCTAAGGATATTTGAGGATATTGTTACTTGATCATTCTTGGCCATTTCCTTTAGGATTATAATTTTATGCATAGGCCAAATTTATACCATATTCTTTGCACATAGCTGCCAATGGTTTAGATCTAAAGCTCATGGAATTCTCAACAACTATCTTGGGAGGCACACCAAATCTGTAGATTATGTTATTCAGGATAAAATCCATGATTATTTGGGTTATTTTTCTGGTGGGAATGACTTCAAACCATTTGGAAAAGTAGTCAACGGCCACAAATATCCACCTATGACCAACACTTTAAGGGTTTGAGATTTCACCAATAAAGTCCAAGCCCCATTGTTTAAATGAAGTTTCAATTGACAAAGGCTATAAGGGTTGGGCCCCAAAAGCTTTCAGTCTTCTATAAAATTTTTGGAAACTTTCACATCTTCGAACTAGTAAAGCAACATATTTAAATAAGGAAGGCCACCAATATCATGCCCTTATAGCCTCCACAAAAAAATCATTCACTCTTCCAAAAAAATGGCCTCCACACACTCCCCCATAAAATTATGTAATTATTTTGGGGCCTCATCTTCAAGGATACACCTAAATAAAACTCCTAGATTATTCCAAGATAATCCATTATTAGTCAAGATATAATTATGAGAAACTAGCTTAAGTGTCCTCCTTTGATTCTTATCTAAGTGCATATGATAATTCAAGTTCATCAAATAATAAACTATATCTTTATACCATACTAAATTGCTCACCTTTTGATGAGGGTGTGGCCCATCTTCTTCAACATTGTGGATCTCTACCACTTGCAAATTTCTCTCTTCCATTAATCTTGCTAAGCCAAATCCTTGAACAAGCTTGCTAGTTTGTATGTCCATGTAATATTCTTGAATCTTATTAACCCGTTTGCACCTATTACTGGATAATTCCATCTACGGTAAAATATCCTTTACAATTATGTGAGGCACATATGCTATAATTTTTGAACTTAGAATATAAGGTCTGAAGATTTTGGTTGCTTTGACCAAAGCAAAATATTGCTTTTCCATGACAAAATATTTCATCTCAGACCCTTGCAAAGCTTTGCTAAAAAATGCAATAGGCTTTTCATGGAATTTTTCATTCTTTTGTAATAATAAAAAGGCAACAATAAATTCAGAAGAAAATGAAATATTTGAAAATCTTTTTATAATCTAGATCAAGCAATACATGGGCAGCCTTGAGTGCTTATTTTACTCCTTTTAATGATTAAACAACCCCTTCTTCCCATTTGATCACTTGATATTTCTTCAACATATTGGTGATAGGAAAATTGATTTTAGAAAAATTAGATATGAATCTTCTCACAAAATTAATCTTCCTAAAGAAAGACTGAATACCTTTCTTTGACAAGGGGATATGAACTTGGTCAATAGCTTCTACTCATTCTAGATCAATCATGACTCCTTGGTGAGAAACTATGTGTCCAAGTAACTTAGATTTTTGCACACCAAAATGACATTTCTTTGGGTTTAGTGAAATGCCATATTCCTTACATCTAATCAAAATTTTCTCTAAGTGCATTAGGTGATATTCTCTTCTTTTGGAAAACACTGTGATGTCATCATGATATACAACAATGAACTGGTTTATAAGACCTGCAAAAACAACATCCATCGCTCTTTGAAAATTAGCCTTGAAATTAATCAACCCAAATGTCATCCTGATGTAAACATAAGTACCCCAAGGAGTAGTGAATACAGTCTTGTATTGCTCTGATTCTCTTACCACAACCTGATTGTAACCAGAGAAGCCATCCAAGGTAGATAATATTTTTGAACTAGTCACCTTTTGTAGCAAATTATCCATATTAGGCAGGGGATAATTATCTTTAAGTGAAGCTTTGTTCAGATTTCAAAAATCGACACAAAGTCTTATATCACCATTCTTTTTTATGACTGGCTCTAAGTTAGCTACACATGAAGAATACAGTGGGTGTATTATCCCACCATCTCCCGGTTTGGTCAATTCCTCTTGCATTTTGGTTGCAAAGAGGGGATTGATTGGTATTTTCTTCTATATGAAGATCTTGGAGGTAGGCGTCAATGGTATCTCATGCTGAAATACATCCTCTCTATAGCCTTTTAATTTAGAATAAGACCAAACAAGGAAATCTTTATATTTTCTTAATAACTGGCCATAATCCTCTCTTTACTTTTTAATTAGATTACTACCTAGCCATACATTTCTAGGATCTTGGCTGGAGCCCAAATTACACTCCAAAACATCTCTTGGAAAAATAGCAGATTTACAAACTTCTCTATAAGTACTGTCAAAACCAGATTCCAAATTGACTAATCCCCTTGGGATTACATTAGTCTTTAGTTGAATTACTTCCTTTCTAAATAGAACTTCCTTCCCTTCACATACCTCTATCATAGGTTTTAAATCAATAATCTGGTTAGTGAAATCACCTTGGAAATTGATAAATCTTTTAATGTGTGAATCATCCTAAAAAACTTGCCAATGTTTAATATTATTAGGTACAGAAGGTCGAACCAATAATTTTCAAATTTACAATATAGAGATGAATCCTCTTTGTCATATTGTGAAGCCAAAAATGCCAACCTATCAGCTGCAATGTTTGGATCCTCCCATGATACTTAATATTAAAATAATCAAAACACTCAAGGAGATCCCATACTACATTTCTATATTGATTTAATCTTTTATTTTTTGATATATATAACTTACATACATGCTTGATTATTAGTTCAGAATCTCCTTTACAAGGAGATATTTTATCCCATGCTTCCAATAAATTATCAGTCCCAATAAGAGTGCTTCATTTTCTCGTTACATTATTGGTGCACTCAAAATTTAACTTAAAAGAAAATCTAAATGAATCACCATTTGAAGAAGTCAGAACCACTCTAGATCCATTTCCAAATTTAGAACATGCTCCATCAAAAATCATAGTCCAGGGGCATTGACATCTTCTAGGTGTGCATTAGAATCCATACAATGATCTTCACAATTTGCATTGCCTATGAATTTTCCCAAATCAATATCAACAAACAATACCTCATAAGAGGCATTCATGGGATCCTCAATAAGATGGAGCATTTTATTTTCTCCATGTAATTTGACTAGCTTCCCCTCTAATGGTATAAAGGCATATGACATATCCATCTGAACACTACCTCCTACACTGGCAACCAACTTTCTTGACAACAACATGCCCCATTTAACAGGGAAATCCACTATAATTGTGTTTATGGTCAAATATTTGCCAGGGTAGGTAGAAAGATGTACTACTAAACCTAAGACATACTCCACAATAGGTACCTCTCTTGAATCCATGTTATAAAAATCCCAAAAACTATTGTTATCTTGATGTCTAATTCATTCATAACCTCTAAAGGCATGACATTACATGAAGCTTCTGAATCAAACATACAATTGTGAAGAATCTACCCATTGACAATCAAAGTAGTAAAGAAAGGATCCACATCCAATTAGGATTCAACCAAGGACATGCATAAATATACTTTTGGGGTTCCTTCATGTTTTCTGGTTCTTCCTTTATCTCAACTTCAGCTATGGCAAGTAGAGTCACATTATTTGCATCCCTTTCCTTGAAAACCATATCATCCTTCAACCCCAAGTATTCAAATGCTCTTTTTTTGTGTTATGGAATTCTAAGCAGTTCTACAATAGGGACTATAATTTTTATTTGACTTAGAATTTGAGCCATATCACATATAATATACTTTGGTAGGGCTGTATTAGAGGAAAGGGTAACTATTATTTTTGATGGGATGCTATCTTTTATTGCTTGGGAAGCAACATAGGTACTTAGCTTTGAAGTATTGATAAGACCTTTCTCGGGCATGGTTGATGCAGCCTAGAATTCTCAGATAACACCTAGTCACGCCGACACATCACTCAAGATAGGTAGGAGCACTCACCCAAAGTGTGCCAAGGTACCAAGTCCCTCTTTAGGGTTGTTGTAGTAGGATGGTAGCATGGTGAAGTGATAAGGACATATAGTTAGAAACTAATCCATCATTACACGCTTATACAGAACTGCCGATCTATAAAGGCATGCATTTAAGTATTAATAATCAAGAAATCAATAGCATGCAATGATAACACATATAAGACACTTTGGTTTGGCCAATATTCTTCATATATTAAACATGAAAACAATACAGATGCTTGATACAATAATGGTCATGCACGCATGGATCTGTTATACATTATCCAGCCTCATGCACTTATGAATCTCTAACCCTTCAACATGGTATATCAACTAGGTGATTCATCTAATATATATAGGATGGGGAGCTTGCCCTTCACTGCTAACTATGCCAAAAATAGGTCACAAGCTAATAATAGCCATGTGCCATTTACAATTATAGCCATACATGCAAGTATGCTATCTATAGATCACTTACAATTAACTAGAGTGATGAATCTATTCTTGGATTACTTCCATGCAAGAGTGCTTTGATATGATCCTCGAAATATAGACAAAGCATTGTGCGTAAGTCTTGCATCACTTTGTGTGTTCCGCATGCCAGCCTTTGAAAATAGACTTGATCTACAAAATCAGCTAAGTCCCAAAAGTCTGACTCTACACCTCCGCACGCGACACCTTCCTATTCCTTTGCGCCTTTGATCCCATCCTCTATTTTTGTGCGGACTCTATGTGTGAGTTCTGCTAAGTGTTTTATCTGATCAACATTACCCCACATTAATCTCATTGTCACCCCAACAATGGTGATGCCTACAACCGAGTAAAGAATAGTTACAATATAGAATGTTGAATGAATCTTACACAAAGAATAGAAAATAATTAAAGAATCAAAGAATTATTTAGGCTTCAAGATCCTCCATTTATTTCTAAAGTATCATCTCTAGATACTCCTCCTTTATGTCTTCTTCTAAGTTCTCCCACTCCGTTAATGCCTTTTCTGCTTTCTCTGGAACATCCACAATGATAGATTCCAACTCATCCTGAGTTAGTTTTCCTTACTCATTCTCAGATTACAAACATTATGCTTGACATAGATGTATGCATCCCTTCCAGCACATCCATCTTCTAAGAAATGAGTTTTCCAAGTTCATCTAACCTCTCTTTATGTGGTGCCTATGCGCGCCAATGCCTTGCACTTCTGCTTTACCATAGTTATTCATTCAACGTAGCCTAGTGTGTCATCCTTCATGGCCTTTTGCACCTCATTGTCTTCTAGCAGTGTTTTTACCCTTATTAGTGCATCTGGAGCTGTGCATATCATTAAGGCATGATTGAATTTCTTTAGCTCCTCTCGGAGTGCTTGTAGTAGGCCCTCATATGTAGCAATATTCCTTGCTACTGCAGCCTGTGCTTTTTCTACCTCTTCTGCTGGGTCCTTGGGCTGCTCTGGTATATGCACCTTTTCATCCTCCAATACTAATTTTATCATTGTTCTTACGTAGTGCATCGTAGAAGGAAATTATTTTGGTACCTGTGATTCCAAATGCGGGTGTACCTTTAGTATATCATCTCCAATTTCCTCCACCATACTAACAAAAGTCTCATATTTCATTTTTCTTAGATCCCTCTCCTGCACTAAATGCGCTATTTCCACATCCTTTTCTTTTAGCTCCTTTGTCAGTGCTTTAATTGTAGCAGATTTGTCAATGTTTCTTCTAGCTACCTCAAAGAGATACTTTCACCAAGGCATTACTTACCTACTCATCCGTCATAATAGTTGGTTTAATTGTCATGTGATAGACTTCTGGTGCCTTCTTTAATCATCTAAATGCACATGATTCTTCACAGACATCAAAATCTAGTTCATCCATATGCATATGCATCGAACATGAAAGTTACTTTCATGTTCATAATTTCACCTTGTTCTCATCCATAAGCACCCATCCGAATAAATATTTTTGTGTGACAATTGCTCTGAACCAAGTGTGAACAATCATCTCCTGGTCCTCTGCATACCCCATTATTTGTACCCTTACATCCTCACTTGTCTGATGGGACCTTGGTCCTTTTGGAATGATGGAATCAAGGTTGGGAATATTGGCTATATCTTCATCCTTGCCTTGTGTAGCTTCTGATTGCTCCCTTTCTTCCTCTCCGTTCAGTTTTTCCTCCTCATTTTGAGGCTCCTCTTCTGCCCTATGATGGATTGGAGATGGAAGCACTTTCTCCTTAGACTCTTCCGCTTCTTCATCTCGCTTGAGATTTCTTCTTCTCTTCTCCTCCTTAGGTTCCTTTATCGGTGAGAGTCATGGTGACTTCCTTGTTGTCTGCTGGGCTTCTCCTTGCGACCTTGTGCACTTGAACACCTTTCTAAACCTTTGGTCACCCTACACTACCTCAATATTTTCTTCTCCTTGTGAAGCCATCACATGCTCCTCCTCCTATCTACTAGATGGTTGCTTCCTCCTGCACACCAAACCACCACTATCCTCATGCTCTTCGTCCTCTTCCTCGTCATCTTGCATGGGTTTAGAAGGCCTAGGTGCTCAGGATGTTTTCCATAGTATGCTTCCCCTTTGGTGGTCCTGGGAGCGCGAACTCATTCTCTACATACTTATTATTTTCCATCTTTGGTTTAAGTTGGAGATATATGAGCGTGGCCCCAATATCCCCAACAACAAGTGTTTCTGGTTTGATACTCAAAATCTCGAGATAATGCTCTCATTCTAAGCATTATTCCTTGGATATCCATACTTCTTTTGCAAGGTGTGGTATTCACAATCCACCTTGTCTGCATTAAATACTAACCTCCTTATATCAATGAACCGATGAACGGAAGCTTAAAAATACCGCATTGTGA
Source organism: Taxus wallichiana var. yunnanensis (assembly GCA_018340775.1). Taxonomy (NCBI): domain Eukaryota; kingdom Viridiplantae; phylum Streptophyta; class Pinopsida; order Cupressales; family Taxaceae; genus Taxus; species Taxus wallichiana. The sequence goes on along the minus strand of CM031242.1, from coordinate 127,603,037 downwards.
ACGCGTACGGTAGTTTACACCAGGGGCTCCATGATCCATCCACCATCGGAAAACATGTAATACAAAAGTGCTGGTAAACAACAAACTAAGCCTTCTTCCCCAATACTGATGGAAACTCCTTTAGTATGCGCCACTCCTCTTCAAAAGCCACATGGAGCCTATCATACCACATCTCCGCTCTCTCCTTTACCCCATCTATCATAAACCCCTTGCATAGATACTTGCTGAATCTTTTAGCTGGAGACTTGTTATTCATGGGGTAGGCCCATATATTTTCTTTTGAGCCATCCGATACTCCAATATCCATGAATACTAAAGAAAGTAAGACAAAACCAAAACTTATCTTACTTTTTGTGTGCGCTTCCTCTACTATTTGTTCTACAATAAAGCCATAAATGTTGTAAATAACCCCTTCTGACATGTGTTTTTCCACATGTAGCCACATTGAGTTTACTTGTGATGAACAATCTTGGTCATTCAATTTCATAACCAGGATGCACTCAAGCTACTTTTACTATTGGACAATTGTGTAATTTGTCTATGTCCATTCCGTCCGGTCCTTTCTCGGTATCTCGATGCTTTGCGTGTTTCCAATACGACTACCTTGTCGGTTAGGTCATTTTTGATGTCCTCACCCGTCACCTTTAAACTCATGTTACCGTGGCAATTAAAATGGGTGTTAGTCTTACCCTTCACCCTGTAAAATAGAAGAAGTCCTCATGGACTCAGCTCATTAGCCACCTGTATAATGGTGAATATTTCCCGAAGTATGGGAGCTCATATAATTGGTAAACACCAATCCTTTTCAATAAATTCTCCCCTACATCATCATATATCGACATCCCATCACCAGTTTGCATGTCCGTTTGGGAGTTAAGTAAATCATCCAACTTCTTCTGATTGTCCTTGGTTCGGTGGTTGTACTCGCTTATTTTTCTCTTCCATATATGAGAATCCCATTCTTGGCCCACAATTACTTCTTCAGGGTACTGCATCTCTAAAAATTGCTCTTAGGAGTCATCTCTTCCTCCTCTTCCACTACTACCTTCTTCTTTCCTTTTGCTACTACTGCTTCCTTCTTTGGAGCCATTCTTCCCTTTGTGTTGTGTTTCTACACCTTCTTCGATAAATCTTTAATGGTTTACTTCAAACCCTAACCCAATTCAATCGTGCCCTAAATTATAATCACAAAATCACGTGCCCTAGCTCTGCTCTATGTCAATATGCTTCGTTTAAACCCTTCTCCTACGGGGATACAAGCTTCTCCAATACACAGATCTACCTTTCATGCTTGGTTTTTCCCTCTTCGCACCTTGAATCACTTACTCAACTCTTCACACTTAGCTCTTCATTGAATTCTCGTAGTTGCAAGGGTAGAAATGAATTCACATCCCGTCCTTATATAGATTTTCAATTTTTGATGCATTAATTACTCCTCCACCTACCAAATATTTCTCATTTATTGCTCAATTTTGTCATTTCCGCGTGGTACATCTTCGTGCCATAGCTATAACCTTCTAGCATGCCTTCCTACCTTCTGGTCACAGACTTCTCTTTAGCGCGTGCTCTAGTGCCCGAGTACCTCATCACTGCACCTTCTCCTAGTAGTTATCATGGCTGCCGCTTACCTCGCGTTATACTTTTCCTTCATTCATCTCCATCCTTGGTTACTTTTGAGAAGCAATCCTTTGTAAATCACCTTTAGCAGCTTACTTCCTCAACATCCGCAACATTATAACTTCCAATCTTCACAACATTATACCTGGGAGTCACCAATAATCCACCCCATACTAAAAGTATGTGCAGTCCTCTACGCATCAACATGCTTCATATTGTAGTTAGCTTCATGCACGCAAGTGTGCTTATTACAAAAAAATAACTAAATTGATAAAGCATAGCAATGATGAAAGAAACACATTAAGGAAATACAGAAAGGGAAACCTAATCTATTTGGCAACACTGCCTTATTACAAACACCAAGAAGACTTATTTATAGTAGGGCTTCAACCTACTCCCGTTAAAGTAACCGGGCAACCATGTTCCATCAATTTCTTCTAACTGAAAGCACCTGACTCAAGTATGTGAGTTATAACATACGACCCCAACCAATGCACCTTGAGCTTCCCTGGATGGCACAAAAACTTAGAGTCATATAGAAGTACCATTTGTCTGACCACAAGTTTCTTATCCCTGATATGCCTATCATGCCACCTGCTTTCTAACTACATCGTGCTATGGCCCGAAAGTGCTCATCCAATTGAACCATGTTCTTAATTTGTTTTTCCAAAGCTTTCTCATTAGCTAGAGCTCCATCATGTGTAATGTGCAAAGAAGGTAACATAAATTCTATAGGAAGAACAACTTCCACGCCAAACACCAACTGAAAAGGTGTGGCTTTGTTCAATCTCTTATATGTTGTTCGGTAGGCCCAAAGAACAACAGATACTTTGTCATCCCAATCTTTTCATCCCACATCACAAATCTTGGTCAATGTGTGGCTCAAAATCTTGTTGAAAGCCTCAACAGTTCCATTTTCTTGAGGGTGATAGGGTGTAGTCTTGTGGTGGGCAACCATAAACTCATCTAATAGAATTTAGATTGTCTCATTTAAAAAATGGGTGCCCCTATCACTGGTTAAACTTAAAGGACAACCATACTTGGTAAGAAAATTTTCCCATAAGAACCTTGCTGCTGTAGCCACTGTATAGTCCTTCGTAGGTGTTGCTTCTGCCCATCTCATAAGATAATATGTACAAGTAATGATATAACACGATCTAGTCCTACGCGTAGCTGGTGAAATAGGCCCTACAAAGTCTATCACCCATTTCTCAAAGGGTTCTACACTTGTAATTGGTTGTAAAGGCATCTCATCCCTCTATCCTAGTCAACCTAGATGCTGACAATGGTCACATGCCTTACAATAATCCTTATAATCCTTATACAACGTTTCCCACCACAAACCAGAAGTGGGATCTTTTGCGCTCTAGCATCACCTACATAGTGGCCACCTGCAATACCACCATGGGCTTCCTCCATTATATCATTTCGTTCATGCTCTAATACACAATGGTGTAACACCTCATCTCTACCTAACTTGTATAAGTCACCACTGATTAACATGAATGGTGCCGTGCGTATAGCAAGTTGCTTTTTCTCCAAGGACCTCATGCCTTCTGGTGCCATCCCTGTCCTTAGGAAGACATCAATGTCCTCTAATTCCATTGGCATGCATTGTAACCTATAAAACTATGCATTAGACATGGTTTCTTCTATTTTTGTCCTTCTTCACCTCGATTGAACTCTAGACAAGTGATCCGGTCCGAATTACTTTTCCCCGGGTTTTACCACAATTGTAAAGTCGAAATCTTGAAATAAGAGTATCCATCTACATATGCGTCCCTCGTAAGATGGGCTTGTTCACCAAATACTTCAATGCCATATGATCTATATAAAACACAAAAGGTGTGGTGATCTTATCAAGCCGAAATTTGTGCAAGGCATATATCATGGACAAAGCCTCACGCTTTGTAGTGGTATAATTCTGTTCTGCAGGGGTCAACTTCCTACTAGCAAAACAAATGGGATGATCAACTATACCTTCTCTAGGTTGAGCTCAGATAGCACCAATGGCCGTGCCAGAGGCATCCATGTGAACATGAAAAGGTTTATCCCATGAAGGAAAGCACAAGATAGGCATGGTAGTAAGTTTCTTCTTCAGTATCTCAAACACACGCTGCTGCGACTCCCCCAATAGAATGTACCTTTCCCCTTGATTAATTCTTCTAAGGGTGTAGAAAATTTGGCATAACCTTTTATAAAATTCCTGTAATACCTGTATGACCCAAAATCCACACACCTCACTCGACCGGTGGGCGCTTTCAAGCCTAAAATGACCACAACTTTAGCTGGATCGACCAACCCTTCCTTGCAGATTATGTGTCCTAAAAGTATGCCAAAGGGAGTAGCAAAGATGCACTTCTTGATATTCAACGAGATACTCAACTGTCTACATATTTCAAACATTAAGCACAAATTGTCACAATGATCCTTAATTAGCCCATAAATGGTCCAATCATCAAGATAGACCTGCAAGAAGTTGTGAATAAAATCCTTGAATGCTTGCACCACTATCCTTGAGAATACAACAGGTGCATTCTTCAATCCAAAGGGCATCATAGTATAGGCAAAGCTTCCCCATTCAGTAGTGAAGGTGGTCTTTTCTTGATCTTCCTGGGGCAATCCTAACCTAATGATACCCTGAGAACCCATATGTAAATGAATATATCTCACTTCAACCACTCCTAATATTTCCTCCGTGAATGGCGTAGGGAAATGATCTGTAACACATGCTACATTTAACTCTCTATAATCAACACAAATTCAAATCCTACCATCCTTTTTGATACTTATCACCATAGGACTGACCCATTCTGACTCATCCAATGGTCGAATGATCCCAGATTTCAACATCTTGTCAATTTCCTACTTTACTTTCTCTCACAAATTGGGATTCATTCAATAAGGTCTCTTCCTAATAGGGTGCGCACCTTCCTTAAGCTTTATCTTCATTTCTCCAAGTGATTTATGCATGCCTTTAAGTTCATGGTATCCTCTTGGGAATAATTCCTCATAGTCTCGAAGTAACTCTATGATCTTTGCCACTTCTGACTCTGACCAATAATCCCCAAGTATCACTTCCTTAGGTTCAGCTTCTGTGCCAATATTTACCTTTGTTGTCTTCATAGGTTCATGATATGTGCATGTATCTACATCCGCACTTTGTCTAACACCTCACATGCTCCATGTGAATGATCAACTTCCAAGTGCTCAACTTCCTCATCATCAATTATGTAAACTAACTTCCCCTTGTATTTTTCCAGAGAAGCATGCTCAAGTAGTATGGTATCATCTACTTCTTCCTCAAAACGCGCCCTCTCTGTCTCACCAAATAATTCCTAAATAAGTTCTTCCACTTTCCCACTATCTCCCATGGTTAAGTGCTTGATAAAGCTTAAAGCCTTGTTCACTGGTGGTGTAGATGAGAAGAAGTCAAAAGTTTGGATCATCCCTGTAGTCAAATTCTGCCAATTGCTAGTGTCACAATGTAATTCAGCATATACATACCAAGCACACATACAACCTTGTAGAGTAGAATAAAACTGATGCACCCAAAGTGAGGGTAGTAATGCTTCCTGTCCTGCTATCTAGAGTCTCTCACACTTTGGATATGATGCTGAACATGTTGATCACCATGATAAGGGAAAATATTTGTAGGTGCATTACTTCTTGAAAACCTGGTTGATAAGGTAGTCCCAATCTCTCCCCATTCCAAGAGATTATCCCTGTGAACCACCCACCAGCGTTGCTATCCCGTGCAAAGTATATGATAGCATATCTCGTCTTTTAATCTAGTCAACCTAGTTTGCCTCCATGGCGAACTATACATCGGAAAAAGTGAAAACTCTTTTTTCAAGCAACCGCGTGCTTAACTTCGCACCCCACCAGTTCATAAGTACCATGAGCCCAATTATCACAAGAAATACTGGTAGTATTATTGATTGACTGAGAATCTTCCCAATGAAGAATTATTTCCTTGGATGGCTCATTGACCTCTGGGTCCCAAATAACGCGTATATAAATTGCTCAAGTCCTCTTCACTCAAAGGTTCCACATGTGGTATGGATTTCCCATCTCACAATGGTATTATGAACCTTTCCTCCTTGTTCTTAAAGCTGATATACCCCTTGTTAAACCTCAAATCAACATTGTTTTCATAACAAAAAGGGTGCCCAAGAAAAAGCGGGAAGCTATCTACTTCCGCAAGTGCTAACACTTCAAGTATCTTGTGAACTTGGCCCTTGTATAGTGATAGATGCATCCTTCAAAACTCTTATGGGAGTAGATTTTGTTCTGTTTACCATGAACAATACATTAGATGATGGCTACAATGGAGGTCTCCCCATTTGTACCCATGCATCCAATGTAAGTACATTCACTTCCGCACCTGTGTTAATCAAAATATTGCTCAACAACCAACCATCCACAACAACATTCAAAGTTATCTCCTTGTCGTAGTCAATGCTATTAGGGGGGAGATTCACATGGAGTATTTTTCTTTCAGTCTCAATTCCCACATGCAAAGTATTCCCTTTAACCAATTTCCCAATAAAGGAATAATATTCTCCTGGCGCAACATTCTACATACCTCTCTAATGTCATCAATATCAGACGGGGCCTTTTCTTGTATCCTTATGCTCCAACTTCCAAGACTACTCTTTCAAACATTGTATTTCACCTTAAAGGTTTCTAAGGACCTCCATAGTTTCTGATAGACTTCTTTCTGATGAGTTGGATCTGGATACCTAGCATGCAAAACCTCCTCCCTAGTGATTGTCGGCTTCTGTTGCAATACCTCTTTCACGCATGCCGCTTCAGCTCGTGTGGTTATCTTGACTGTTACTACCTCGGGTTCTGGTGTTAACTTGGGCATCCACTGATTCTCTACCATGCGTTGGATTCTAACCATCCTTGTGCCTTTGTTTTCTTGCTTGTGCTGCTTACTGAGATGCTCATACAAGTCCGGAAACTCTTCATAACTATGCCCCTTTCCACAGATTAAACATGAAATATTCTACGGGCATTTGTGCCTATAACGGTCGGAGTGAGCCGCATGTATAACAAGTTCCTCAAGGGAATTCACCTCTTCCCTTACCTCGGCCTCGTCCTCCATATCTGCCTCGATATCCTCATCCTCTTCCATGACCTCCTTCAAATCTTTCATCATTCCTGTCATAGTGTGCTTGATTATAATCCCTATCTTGATGCTCATTATTTCCTTTAGAACTATTAGCCACACTCACTTGTCGCACCCCATATCAATGACATCATAGATGTGGCCAATCAATCTACAATCTTCAGTATCATGGGTTGCGGACCTAGAAATTTTACAAAAAGAGGATACATTCTTCCTAATCGTGCATTGTAGTAAGGGGTAGTGACTAGCATCATGATTCAAATGGAAAATATCACGCCTAACATCGGTGAACGTACACATATGTGAGGGTAACTATCCTTTGTGTGACCTTCCATTTCACAATATGTACACTAGATTCATGAGCATGTCTCGTGGGCTGAGTTTGCTAATAATTTCTCTTCTTGTTTCGCCATAGCTGCTATCCGAGCCTCCAAGAATGGATTAACTCTAGTGTCAATACTCCCAACTACCTCAAAGACGTAGAGTTGCTTCCCGAAAGGCTTCATACGGGTCGATATAAGTCTTATGTGACAATGCTCTTTAAAATGGAGTAATCAATCCCCGAAAAAACATTATGCATGCTTTTTGCATGTATATCATAGGAGAGTTTAGATAGAAGTGTTTTAAAATAGGCATCATACTTATGTACACTTTCGGTAGTGCCTTGCTTTATATCCTTAAGTGCGCTTATACTCTTCTCGCTCAAACTATGGGATATGCAACTCTTTTAAGAAAACATCTTTCAATGCTTTGAATAATCAATACAAGTTTGATCGGGATCAAACTTCCTATACTAGCTGTGTGCGCATGCCTGTAACGTAGTAGCAAATTGACTTACCTTGCGCTCAGAAGCCGTGATACCTTTCATGCACCACAATATTTCACACATATGAATATGTTCAGCAACATCCTTGATACCTCTATACTTTGGGAGATGAAGAGACATCTCCATATAAATGTTCTGGGGTTGCTGCGGGCCTTGACCACCCGACCCAGAACCTCCTTGGTTTCCTCTACCTCCAAAACCACCCAAACCACCAGAACTAGAACTACCCATACCTCCCGATCCTCCTCCTAAAGTTGGAATAGGGCCAGTAGATGCACTCCCTTGTGTCCTGACAAAGGGTACTATCTTTGGACCCCTATAGTCTGTGAAGTAGTCCCAGTTCCAAAGGTGAATCCCACATTCGGTGCACTCATATTCTGTGTAGATGATGAGCCTAAAAACGTACCCCAAAGAATAATGAAGCTATCTATGCTGCCATTGATGTACTTGCTATCTGAATTGTTTCGCTCTTTGACTTCCTAAATGAAAACTTTGTTTACCTTGTACAAGATACTTTGGAAAACCAAGCGCAAGGGCTAGGTTAGCGGGTTGGCTTAGATGCGCGCCCATGGCCCAAGTCATATCTACTGGCACGCTTCCATGTGAGGCTGAAAAGGGTTTGCTGTCATGCTTTCCTAGATGGGGGAGATCCTGATGCTCTAGCTCTTCTTCATCCCGTAATGCCCGCTTTAAACTACCACTTGAGACCAAGAAACAAACTAGGTTTAGCTAGGAAAAATTATGGAATATTTTTTTTTATTAAGAGTGTTTACAATAAGGTTAAAAGATCACAGCTTAACACAAACATGGTTAATATTAACAAAAATACTTGACTTGCAACAAGTGCTCCTAGCAACCATTATCAAAATGACACAAGGTCAAAACAAGAGGTTAAATTCATCACTTAGGTTAGGGGAGAAATTTCTCACTCAACCCTGCTCTAACAAGCTTACAGGGTTCACATTAATTATTCACACACTTAGAGTCATCAAAACTTTCCTAAATCATGCCCATTGGATAGGAAATTTTCTCACCTTTCCAACCATATAAAGAAGTCCTCCTAAATCCTTATAAATATCAAGTTATGGGCCGACGGAGTTTTGGGGAGAAATTTTCCCTAGGGAGAGTCTGCAGGCTTAGGGAGAAATTTTTTCCCTTGAGTGGGTCAGTGGGGCGGGGAGGAAAATTGGGAATTTTCCTTTCTTGAGTGCAAAAGTGTGATTTCCCTCTGTGCATCCGTGAGTCCAGAAAGACACGTGTCACTTCCCGATTGGCGCGGGGAAAGCAGAGCGGCGAAAAAGTTTAGAAATTAGGATTTTTAGGCCAAAAGCCCAAGGGTGAAATTCGTCATGTGCCTCCACCAAGGAGAAAACCCATGCCATGTGGCATCCTATGATTGGATACAGGCTGGTGGAATGACAGAGAGGTTTAAGACTTTGAGCCAAAAGGGTTTAAAAGTAAAAAGACTTACGCGGGCCCACGCGTCTGTTAGGACATGTGTCAGCACCTTATTGGCTAAGGGTGTGCGGGGCCGTGGAGGAAAAAGTGAATTTTTTCCAAAGGGTTAGAAGGGTTACTTTTTCAAATTTATTTTGCATGCCCTCCAAGCCACGTGTCAGCACGTGATTGGCTCAGGTCCACGGGGTTGCGGGGAAAAATGGGAAAATTTTCCCAAGGTCAAATTTTCAAAAAGTTAAGTTTCAAAATGAGTCCGCCTCCGAGGTGCCATGTGGAAACATCTGATTGGTTGTGAGGGTTGCAGGGCCGTGGAATTTTTGGGGAAATTTTTCCAAAGGTTAAATTTTTATTTTTAAACAGTTAGATTAATTTTTGGATGGCCATTTTGAAGTAAAACTTCAAATGGCCATAACTTTTGATAGAAAAGTTAGTTTTGGGAAAAAAGGACTTTCTCGGAAAGCTCTCAGAGTCCTCTTTGCACAAAAATCATAAATTTTAGATTTTGATGAATTTTTAAGGGTCAATTTTAAGAAAGAAATCTGCAGGTTTTCAATTCAAAACTGGTAATTTTCCAACTTGTAAGATTTTGATCAAATTCTGATTTTCTTCTTCTCAACATGTCAATTGAACATGGAGGATTGATCTTGGGTAATTTTAAGGATATTTTCAAGGTTCAATTTGTTAATTGAGTGTAATTTTATAATTTCACAACTTTTGACAGGAAAATGATTATGTAAGTTTGGAATTTGATTTCACGGAGTTCTAAAATGTCTTCCATAGATGTAGAGTTCCAATTAAGTTCATTTGGGTATACTAAAGCTAAATTTCAAGGTTTATTTTCTTATTACAAGTCATAATTTTGAGCTGTGCATTCATTTGGTAAAATTGATTGCCATATTTAAAAATAAGACAAAGATCTTTCACTTAACAAGTTCATTAATCAATTTACAACTTCCAACTATGGAAAAGCATTCCAAATTTTGTCTAAACAATTAATTGATCTATCTTATCATTCAAGAGCATCAAGACAACATTTGATATCTCAAATTTTAATCAAATACAAAGAACAAAATGTTGTCCTTTCCTCTCATACACATTTTCTTTTCACACAGAGATATCATTTCAAAACAACAACTCCAATTCAAAACAACAATACAAATTTGAGAAAGGAATGTATTTCCTTTATTGATTTCAACAACAACATTACATTCAATATGTAAAGTTAATTTCAATTTTTAAAACTCACTTCAAAAGAACAAAAGACTGTCATTTCTTTCCTACGTGTTTTTCTTCCCAAAACAGAGATTACAAACACAACAATTAAATTGCAATACAACAATGCAAGTTGAGAAAAATGTAATTCATTATTGATTTCCAACAATAACTTAACAACTTATTTCTTTCTTTGAATTTCAATATGCAATTTACAAATTGTATGACATTCTTTTCCAAAATAGAGAATGGAATAATAACTCTTTACATTTCCCAATGAATCTCAATCTTTCCTTTCCAATGCAAAGTGTCTTCTCATTACAACAATAATACAATCATCCACTTCAAAGTGGGAATGTAACAAAAATTTTGCTCAAGGAAGGGACTGTCAAAACTGTATTTTCTCCAAGCTCCAAAACAACAACATGCTGATTTCTTCATATTTTCATCTTAATCACAACAAGGAAGGGGAAAGGAAATGCTCTCCACCCAACCAAGACATCCAATGGGAAAGGAGAAGCCATCTTTCCCCATTGGCCCCCGAGCCCCAACCATATTGGAATAGAGTATGAACATCAACACATGGAAACAAGGCTTCTATCACAACAAACAACATTCTTTTCACATGCATAATACAACAAAATACATAGTCCAAACAAAGACAACAGTTCACAACTGCAATAAGAATCATACACACAACACATGGGCTTGATCAAGCAAGCCTTCAAGAGCAATAACTATGGGGAGCTACTTATGCCTCCCTATTTGGAATTGGACATCCACCTAAATCATACCGCCAATAACCATATCAATTTCCATAAACCTTATATCTCCCAACCCCTCCTTATTCCCCCAAAGTTTCTCCCTTATGCCCCCACAATAGTAAGAAATGCAAGAAGTTTCTTTTCCTAGGTGGATCCCAATCCAAAACTCCCTCCAAAATAAAACAAGTTCCATTGGCAATCCCTTATGCCCCCCATATGAAATCCCCATAGCCTTCTCCTACACCTTTCCCTAAGCATTCTACCCAACCAGCCAACAATACACAAAAAGTTCACCATTTTTCTCATGCAAGGAAAGAGAAAACAACATTTTAAAGGGAAAGATCCTACCTCTCCATAATGGAGTTTGTTTCCAAAACAGAAAGCTCCTTCAATGCTCAAAAATGCAGTCCAAAACAACCAGCTCTTCAATGACCAAAAACAGTCCAAGAACAACAACAAAAAGCATGTAAATGAATTTTCAAACTCTCTCCACAAGCAAGACTCCCACAACAATCAAATTTGACCCACAAAAGAAAGAGAAAAGTTTCAACAACCATAACCAAGAGAAGAATTCAAATTTTTAAAGGAGAGGGAGAGGAGAGGATGATGTGGATTCCAAGTGGGATGCCACATCATTCTTCCTCAACCCCAAAAATAAATTCAACCTCACAAATAATCACAATAAATGGAGATGACAATCAACTTACACACTCAAAATTAACCCATACTTTAACAATGACTGAATTAAAAGCTTGTAAGGAAAGTGCAATAAAAACTTACACATAGTCATTTCAAAATACACTTAGAAAGGCTAATTTTGACCCCCAAACCATAGGTATGGTTGGTGGATGATTTTAAGAGGTGTGGGACAAGTTTAACTTGTCCCACAAGCCTCAAAATGCAACCCTCAAGGAAAAATTTGAATTCCTTTGAGGATGAAGTGTCATACACTCCAAAATCTGACTTACACAATCTTTCACATCACTTACATCTTCTTACACATTCTTACAACATGCATTAATATCTATGACTTCATTTATTACATTCTTTTGACATAATGATTTATTTATTTAACACATGGTTATAAATAACATAAACCCAAATAAATTAACAACTAATGAAAGGGTAACACAACACAAATAAAACACATGCAAACATTACAAAAAAGAAACACATTAAAGTAATACATAAAATCCCTTGGTCACATTTTAAAGGTGATTCCCCCCATGGGAATCCCTAACAAACACAACATACAAACAATTACAGTTGCCATGGTGACCTCGTTGAATTCATCTAGAATTCTAATATGGTTAGTCTCCAGTCCCCCGACATTGTTGTGATATTTTAACCTACAAAATAACAATACCTCCTTCAGCCTCGTGGCCATATCAGAACATCCAAAATGATATAAACAACATATAAAGATCAAATACAAATCACAACAACATCAAGAATTCAACATCATCATTTAAATTCAATTTGCAACTATATCATCATCCAATGAATCTCTATACTAGAGTTACTCTTAATATCAAATGTCACATGTCTAAAATCAACATCAATACTATATCCATGTTAACAATATATCATCATCCATATATAATAATGTCTCTAATAATCATCATGCATGCTAACTGAATCAAGGTCCATAATAATCTATGATCTAACATCTACACATCATATTAAATAAAATAATAATAATGTCTAAAATGAGATCAACAGTATCAAGATCGATTCAAACAATTAGGTCAAAGGGAAGTGGGCACTACATCCTCATGATCCTCAAATCCTTCATGAGCCATCTCTCTCCACAACGCCATCCATTCTAGAACTTCTTGATTATTCCATAATTCCCTCTCACGTGCCTCATCATACTTCATCCGCCTCTCTTCCCTCTGCCATGATGCTGCTAGGTCTGCCATCTTTCATCAATCGTGTTCCTACCCCACGCATGGATATTTTTAACTTTCCATGGGCTTATCTTCAAATTTCAACATTACCATCAGTATCTTGATCGCCAGCGGAATACCTTGCAAATACGTCCCTCTAGGATACCATAGGAACTGGAACTCAGCTACCTCTGGGCACGAATAAGTCGAAATTGAATACTCTAGAATATAGCTGTTTAGAACACCGTGAAACTAGGTATCTACCGCACGAGTCCAGATCAAGTTAGCATCATCTAGTGTTTGAAATTCCTCATGTGTCCAAATAAGTGTGTGATACCTCCAATTTCTCTTAGACGCATATGCAGTCAACCACTCATATAATTCTACGGGAAAGATACAAAGAAGCTTTAATACAAACTATCATACAAATTCTTCTCTACCCAAGTTAATGCGTTAAATCTGGATCTAGTGCTAAAACTTCATGTGTATTCTTCCCCGATCATGAATCCACTCTTCAACACTATCCAAGTTTAGCCGGTATGTCTTCATTGCGAACCATTCTAAAAATAACTAAAAAAGAGGTCCTAGCAATGGAACCAATGATGCAGCCTAGAATTCTCAGATAACACCTAGTCATGTTGGCACATCACTCAGCATAGGCTGAGCACTCACCCAAAGCATGCCAAGGTACCAGGTCCCTCTTTAGGGTTGTTGTAGTAGGATGGTAGCATGGTGAAGCGATAAGGACATATAGTTAGAAACTAATCCATCATTACATAGTTATACTGAACTAGATCTATAAAGGCATGCATTTAAGTATAAATCATCAAGAAATCAATAACATGCAATGATAACACATATAAGACAATTTGATTTGGCCAATATTCTTCATATATTAAACATGACAAAAATACAAAGGCTTGATACAATAATAGTCATGCGCACATGGATCTGTTACAATTATCCAGTCTCATGCACTCATGAATCTCTAACCCTTCAACACGGTATATCAACTAGGTGATTCATCTAATATATATAGGGTGGGGAACTTTCCCTTCACCGCTAACTATGCCAAAAATAGGTCACACACTAATAATAGCCACACGCCATTTAAAATAATAGCCATACATGCAAGTATGCTATCTATAGATCACTTACAGTTAACTAGAGTGATGAATCTATTCTTGGATTACTTCCATGCAAGAGTGCTTTGATATGATCCTCAAAATATAGAAAAAGTGTGGCGTGCAAGTCTCGGCATTGATTTGTGTGTTCCACATGCCAGCCTCTGAAAATAGACTTGATCTACAAAACCGGCTAAGTCTCGAAAGTTTGACTCTGCACCTCCACGCGCGACGCCTTCCTATTCCTTCGCGCCTTGATCCCATCCTATTTTTTCACGTGGACTCTATATGTGAGTTTTACTAAGTATTTTATCCGATCAACAATGGTTTTCTTAAGAGAATATTTGGGGATGTTGGTCAAGATAAGCACTTTTGGTTTACTGGATAAACCCTTTGACCTATCTGCTCCTAAGATTATACTCTTTTCTTGAGCAACCAAAAATTCATTAATAGTTACCTATCCTCCTCAGATGGGATTATACCATTATAATTCTTGATCATTAAAGCTCTCAAATACTTAAAATCATGATTTGGAAGTTCAAATCACTGAGCCATATCTATATCAGTATTAACCATAGAAGGGAGGAGAATACTTGATTTATGCAAGCCCAAAAGTATTCCATAGTCCTATCATATAAGATATTAGTTGAAGTAGCTCCTTTCACTAGATTTTTAGAGATTCCATCATGCATATATCTTTAAAACCAACTTCATCAACAAAATCATCATCTCTAAACAATGGCTCACAAGGGGAGTGTGGCAATAAACATTTATCACACCATTCAATGATGTGATCTTCTTCCACCAATGCAAATCTTTATGTTAATGGATTAGGGACTATTTTATTTTCTTTATAATCCTGCTGCTTATTTCCTGAAGGCATGGGTCCTTTTCCTCTATCATCAACTTGGTGATATTTGGGATGATTCCTAAATCTATTCTATCCTTGGGCTTGATGTTGAACTTGAGAATTTGAAACCAATCCTTTCTCTGCTCTCGGAAAAATTGAATGAGATTTATTTGACTACCCCAACCAAAGTTTTAACCACTTCTTCAAGATCCACAACCTTACTTGTTTGAGGTTTCCTGGATTAATTATCTTTACACCTTCCCTCTTTGGAGGATTCCCAACTACTTTAATAATTTTATCAATTTGGACAACCATAGAGAAATCCTACCTCGAAGTTCTAGGATTCTTATCCCTTAGATAATAATTTGTTTTTTTATCAAAGGCATATGAGTACTTGATCAAGCAAGAATCATCACTAGGCCTTAGATTAATAGGAAATATAGTTAAAGTTTTATTAAACCTAGTGTTAAAGTCTTGCACACATTCATTTGGATTTTCTTGATATTTTCAAACTCAATCAAGAGAAACCTAGGATCAATTTTATCACCATATTGTAACTTGAAAGCATTTTTCATTTCTTTCCAAGAGTCAATTGAATTTTCAGGAAGAAAATTATACCATTCCCTAACATCTTCCTCTAAAGTATGTATGAATAACTTTACATAAACATCTTCATGCTCTATTTCATAGTCATCCATAATATTATGAAAAAATCTAAGATGCTGATCTCCACTTATGGCATTATTCCCTTGAAATTTAGACAATCTATTTCTGATTTCATGGGGTACTTCATTTGGATAGCCCACCATCCCATGGAATCTTATTGGTATGTAGGTATTAACCACAAAAGGAGGCTTAGTGGAGGTTGTGCCATATTATTTGGTGGAGGTGTTTCAGGATTGAAATGGTGGGGAACTGGGGGTCTTTGAGGCAAAGGAGTATGATCCACAAAATATTAATCCTTCAAGGACTTAGTTTCACAAAATACCCTATTCTCAAGAGTCAAAAAAGGAGGAAGATGAAGAATACCTTTGTTACTTGTAGATGTTGGACCTTCTTGAAATAAATTATGTAAATCAACTTGAGGGATATCTGATTTAGAGCTATTAGATGTGCTAGAATAGTCTTCCACCAAAGGCTGATCAAATTCAACACTTAGAACAATATTTTCTTTTGATCTTAGACCACCCACTAGTTTCTAGATCTGCTTCCTTCTTGGATTTGTATTTTCTAGTTCTGAAGCAATTTTCTTGGTAGGATCAGACTTGAAGAAGGATCTCCTTACTTATTGCTTTGTAAAATTAAAGAGTTAATAAACAATGAGTAAATAATTAGCACTAGTATATGCCATATTTTCTTTTAAAATACAAAGCCTCCACTAAGGTCTTACACCTTAGATGTGTAGATTAACTCAAATAAATCTTGAAATGATAGATTTAAAAATAAAAACAAATATTTACGAGATCTTTATGAATTATACCACGAATTTCCCAAAGTGGAGTCAAATTTAATGGAAAACTTGCTTATATAGAGGATAAATTGAGACAATACTTTGTGAGAATGGACTATATTCTCAAAGCTTTATAAAGGGAAGTATTCTAAACCTCAATTTGGACTTAACACCCATTAATGTTGTTAGAAGCTTATAGATTTTGACTTAGTCCCCGAAATGAAGCCAAAAGTATGTTGGTCCTCAAATTTGTACCCCTGTTGGATTGACAACAATTTCTCCTAAAAGGAAGGGGAGAGAGGGCTTGGAATGGTGATAGATTGGATTGTTGTGTCATTTGTAGCTGGGGAGGGGTCTAACACTTCCTTGGGATCAAGCCTTGGGATGATTGAGGGGCATGTACAAAGGAGATGGCCTTTTCCTATTACTTTTGGTCCTACCTTGAACCAAGGTGAGAGGACTGAGGTGTAACTGAATAGGAGAGGGGGAGATGGGATCTTTGTTCCCTCGAGTTTCTTTTCAAATTATGGATTGATCTAGGATAAACATGGCCACGAATAAAACACTTCACTCTCACGAGTTGTCACACAAAGTATTGCATATGCTTATCACACTAGACACATGTTACTAAAGATAGTTAAGTTCAATTGCTCTTGTATTCTCTTAGTAATGAAATTAAGGCTAAAAATACACCTTCAGTGATGTTTAGAGAAACAAGGTAATGAAATAGAACAAAAGGATGTTTAATAATGGGGGATGGGGTCAATTATGGAAATTATAACTTCATAGAGGGGGAATTATAGGTAGATAAGTTCATTGTGACATAACATTTAACACTTAAAGTATCCTGCAATCATGGAAAATGCATAAAACTAGATCAAGTAGTGACAATCTCTACTAAGAACTATTTGCATTCATTGAAGCTCAATAGATGCAAAATATTCAATACAATCTCTAAAATACCTAACATAAGAGCTTGTGTAAGAATTCTAATAATTTGTTTATTGCTTCATCTCTCATACGCACGAGATACACTTTGAAAGGATTATAAAAATCTATCAACACAAAAATTTTTGTGACAAGGATTTTACAATCCAGTCCAATATTGTAGAGGGAAATCTCACAACACAATATCAAACTTAATGACCAAAGAAAAAATACCAAGGACAAATCTAGTGTATGACAAAGAGAAATAATAAACATAAGATTGTAGTAGAAAATATCACTAATCAAGAAGTAATTTGACATACGAACCTAGAAGAAAAAATTTAAACTCAAAAGCGACATACTTTATTCAATTATTGAATTTCTTAACAAGGGAACATCAAATGAATGCTCTCAAATCTTATCAATGGTTGTAAACTTATAACCACCTTGACATAGAAGTTTGGGAAACTGAGATCAACATTAATTTCATGACGAAAACATACAATATTCACAATTATATCTATAACCCTTTCAGAATTTGAAAGAATAATCCCCTTTGATCTGAATACAAACATTCACTCTCCTAATTATGAGGAAAAACCCCATATTTATACAAATTTTATGTCTTATTTTAGCCCGATTTCCCCGAAAACAACAAGTAAATCTTCATATTGTTTATGAAGAAAATATTTTAACTAGAGTGGGAATGTAAATCATCTAACCGAAAGGATCTAATTTTCTCATTATCATTCTCGATTGATTCCATGCCTTTATTGCCGCATATGCAAAAACAATTAGTTGATAATGCTAGATGTGTCTGCATTTTTATATTCTCATTTCTCCCTCCATATTGTTATGAAATTAGTGTTCATAGTGTGAAAACATGTTTTGGATATTATTTTTATTTAATATTTAAATAATATGTTAGTGTGCACAATTATTTTTCATGCATAACTCATATATATATATATATATAAATGTGTGAGAATATCTTGGGATTGGGAGTAAGACTAGGGAATAGAGGAGAGATTTGGGGATAAAAATATAAGACTTGTCTCCATGATTATAGGAGCAAGCAATTGTATAAAATTCCCTTCCTATTCAATAGAAATTACTCAATTATTTTTGATATTTTATTTGTCTCTGGATTTTTCCTATTTTCATGTGCTAATCTCAAATTATTGTTGCTAAATTTTATCATCAAATCTAGAGTTTTGTTATCACATATTCCATCTATTTTTAAAATATGATGATGTGAACTTTAATATCTTGAAAATACCTTTCCAACGAGACCAATTTTTCTTGATTTGGAGCTCTAGATCGAAAGTTATGGCCATTTGATGTTTTGTGTGTTGGGATGGACTAGAGGTGACGTGTTTTAGCCTTTGATTAGCTTAGGAATTTCCTTTTCTCACGTGTATATTGAATTTCCTTTGTCATGTGTATTATGTGGATTTGGATTTTGGTTAGTTATTTTTGAAATACGATCCAATAAGAAAATGCCACGTTCATTCACCATCTTTAAACTGTTCCTTTACTCAGTCTTGCTATTGCAAAATACGGGCCAATTAAAAATCTCCAAGTATTTTCGTAGTGTTAAAAATTTATTTTACTTGCATTAGCTATCTTAACATGAAATCCAATGAAAAAGATCCACGTTTGCGTGACTCATACTAATCTTGAAACACAAAAGATAGAACCAGAATTAATATCTTGGTCAGATATTAGAATCCCTAAAGAATGGACTTTATCAAAAAGTTTATTCAGTCCTCAAAGCCAAGATTAGAAAATGCTACTGCAGTAACAGAGGAGAAAAAATAAAGTTACTTTGAGCTTTAGACATAATTCCAGTAAAGATCTGTTAAAAAAACCATTGTCTAGAAGTACATCTACAAATAGTACATCATCCTACTTTACTGTAGGAGAAAGTTCCAATTCCCAGAAGCCTGAGGAGCCTGAAAAGGAAAAAGTATTTCTCTGTAGCCATAAATCCTTAGTTCATGATCCAGCTACAGACTTCTTATGGTGCTCTGACTGCGAGAAACTCGTAAGCCAGAAGTATGCTCCAGTTAATGGACCAGCCATTAACATGGCCTCTGTAAAGACTAGTACTTCTTTACCAGAAACAGATCCCCATGAGCTCATTTCTCCAGATCAGTCCCAAAAAGCCGTCTTTTGGTATCAAAGGACAGTTAGTAAAGAAATAGAGCCTTCTGAAAGTTCGAAGATGCTCAATTGGACCAATAAAGCTGTGAAAATGGTCCATGAAGAAGTAGTGTCAACAAAAGATAAGTTAGCATCTTTTGAAAAAACTTTAAAGGCTATAGAATTGAGAAAAAGGGAGATACTGCTGCAGCCCTTAGAATATTGAATGACAAAGTGTTGATAGAATGCATTCTTCATCAAAAAATAGAAACACAAGTTCAAGAGACTCATAAAGTTGTTTCTGACCTACAGTAGAGTCATTTCACAAAAAATTACTGATCTTGTTCAACCTCTAGTGGATCATACCACTAGCATAAAGAGTATTGTGATAAATAGGCAAGCACAGACTAATGAATTGATTGAATCAGGCATATCTAATCTGCAGGATGAAAATGAGAAAACTCATCAAAGAATTGATGAGATACGAAATGTTTGACATCGAATCGCCAAGATATTTCCAAAGATTCAAGAAGTGAATAGAAAGGTTTCCGACCCTCCCGAGGGAGACTGGACGAAAGCGATATCCGGTCGATGTCACAAATTGGCTAGTCCTTCTCGCAAAAAGTCTTATAAAGAAGTTCTTGAGGAATATAAGCCATTATTTTTCAAGGATAAAAATGTTAATATGCTTAGTATTCAAGATGTGCAGCATGGTGAACAACCATTTGAAGCCCCCTGTTTTTGATGAACAGATGGGAGAAACATCTGGAGTTACTAATGCTCCTATGACTTTGCCACATACTCCAAAGGTACAAACTCTGCAACCTAACTTTTATAAGTTAGAGTGTAAATCTATTCCGAGATCAAGGAGATAGTTCATTCTATGATAGGCTGGGGTAATACTCAGTTTGAAACTTATGGTAGATCTCCACGGAATATTGCTGCTACCATAGCCAACGGATTTGTTGGCATACTAAAGGAATGGTGGGACTTGCTCCCAAATAAAGAGATTATTTTGCAGGCAGGTTATTCCGGCCTCACAGCTGCTGTCATCAAAGAGTTCATCGGCAACATTGACGATGACAAGATGATGAACACTGCCATGTTCCTGCGTGCCCGTTTATGTGACATGACTCGCGTAAAGGAATACCAATGCTTCATGCAGAAGCTGTATTACAGCTCCGGCAACATAAATGACGAGACCATGCGTCTCCGCTATATTGAGTCATTTCCGCCCTATTTTGCTACTCAATACAAAAAGGCGATGCACGGCATGAGAACAGCAGAACTCAGTTTCGGCGCCATCAACCAGATCATCGACCAGACCAACGCCAAGCTGTGTAAGGACAAATGGGAGCGCAAGCAGGCGCTCAAACACCAAAAAGCCCTGGGTAATGTTTTCGTGAACAATATGCTTTAGAACCATTTGGATGTCCAGATTTAGAGATTAATCCTAGACGCAAATCCTCTTGCAAGGATTGTGCTTTTTCAAAGGGGGAGGATGTGCGGTACTACAAGAAAAAGAAAAGAAAATTCAGAAAATCCAGATTCAAAGATCCTCCATACAGGACATCCCAAAAGAAGTACAAGTTCAGAAAGCTCAGGTATGTTGGCAAGCATCAAGTTTAAGCCAACTTGTTATATTTGTAAGGGACCTCATTATGCAAATAAATGTCCCAAGAAAGATTCTGACAAGGGTAAAGCAAAAATTAATGCTTTATCTGTAAAAGGTATAAATGAGGAAGAATATGCTTTTGTTTCAGATTCTGACAGTTTTTCCTCAGATATTTCATATGTATCTCTTGATGAAGGACAATGCAATCTGATACAGCAAGTATCAGAAGATGAAGATGATAGCACGGATGAGATAGCAGTGGGTACAGTTCTATTCCCTCTTTCAATAATTTTGCTATCAATATGGTTACTAACTTTGCACACCCAATGATTCCTCCAAGTGCAGAGTATTTGAGAAAACAGATTAGAATGTCTACAGTCTGTTTATGAAAGTTGTCCCCCATGGGACACAGCAAGGAAAATGGCTCTGAGCAAAGAACTCAGAGATTTGAATGATGCAGTACATCGGATGTAAAGAAGCGAAGAAGCTAAGTGATAGAACAAGTGAGAGTCACTGATGAACCTTTTGAGCCATTCCCAATACGGCCTCCTTTTCAACAAAGGATCAGACAGCGTCAGACTCCTATCAGAGGAAGGTCTGGACCCTGGAGAGGTCGTGGTAGACAAGGTCCGCAATTCGAACAAATGAACCAGACAATCTTCAACTGGATATTCAGATCCAGATCCAGCTTCCATGAAGACCTACAGAGAATGGAGAAAAGCCAGAATAGAATTACTTGAAAAAGTAATTACCAAAGCAATCAAGAATTCTCAGTTGGTCGAGGAAGAAGAAAAAGAAAAAGAAAAGTCTCAAGAAGATCTTGATGATACTTATCATCATATAGCTTCAGAAGAAAAAGATCATGCTGAGGTATGTACCATTAGTTGCACTCAAACCCATTCATTGCTATGGTTATCTGTATACCTCATATAAAGCCATATGTGCTTGATGCCATGATAGACAACTCGTGCGAAATTAGTCCTTTCCGTGCAATATGCTCTTCCGTCGATCATTGGGTAAAAACTCATACCAAAATTAAATTGTACTTCTTTTTGGGATGTCTCGTATGGAGGATCTTTAAATCTGGATTTTCTGAATTTTCTCTTCTTTTTCTTGTAATACCGAGCATCCTCCCCCTTAGAAAAAGCACAATCCTTGCAAGAGGATTTGCGTCTAGGATTAATCTCTAAATCAGGACATCCAAACGGTTCAAGAGCATATTGCTCGCAGAAAACATTACCCAGGGCTTTTTGGTGTTTGAGCGCCTGCTTGCGCTCCCATTTGTCCTTACACAGCTTGGCGTTGGTCTGGTCGATGATCTGGTTAATGGCGCCAAAACTGAGTTCTGCTGTTCTCATGCCGTGCATCGCCTTTTTGTACTGAGTAGCAAAATAGGGCGGAAATGACTCAATATAGCGGAGACGCATGAATGACATCAGCAAAATGTGAGCCAATGAGGGAGCTCCACGTTCATCACATTGTCAGATGTTTGATAACTTCAATTGACCCCCGCAAAGCTTGAACCAATGGGAAAGCTCCATGCTTCTTTGCAATTTAGATATTTTTTATATCCTTGACTAACACCCGTGAAGCTTGAACCAATGTGAAAGCTCCACACTTTTCAAATTTTTAGAATATTTGACAATCTTGGTGACACCTGTGAAGCAAAAACCAATTTAATGGCTCCACAAACCCTTGTGTTATCGGCCTTTTCATAATGTGAAGCATAAACTAATAAAAATTTCCACCAAAATTCACAATTAAATCCTTCTATTAAAATGTGAAGCTCTAGCCGATGGGGTGGGAGTGGTGCGGTCAAGTCACATGGTTGTATGCTTGCCCACCCGGTGTCGAATCCCCCCGAGGCACAATCCTCCTTGGAGGTGGTTTCGTTCTTGAGGTGGCATCTCTTATCGTGCTAACACTAGTGATTACTCCTCACTACCGATGCCGATGGATGCTCCTCTCATTGTCGACACTGGTGGCTCCTTCTCCTCTCGATGCTGACATTGGTGGCTGCTCCGCCCACTATTGTTGCTCCTCTCACTGCGGTCGTGGCTGCTCCTCTCGTTGTTGTCACTTGTGGATGCTCTGCTTGCTACTGATCCTAGTGGCTAATCCTCTCGCTGCCGATGCTGGTGGCTGTTCTAATAGTTTTCCCACTCACTGCGGTTGTTGTCGAAAATAGTCATTGCATCTTCACTTCGTTTCATGATTTATTCAATTGGGTTCCTTATAGTGGTCCCCTTCATTGTAACCGGTTGTGGATCCTCTCAAAAATCCTCATGTGTACAAGGATGTGGGTCCTTTCAAACAACCTCAATTTACCCTCAATCCAAAAAAAATGTGAAGCTCTAGCCCACAAGATCATTCCATACCCTTTGCAATTCAATCCTTCGGACAAAGTGCAAAGCTCTAGCCAATAAGATCATTCCACACCCTTCACAATTCAGTCCTTCCGAAAAGTGTGAAACTATAACAAATAAGATCATTCCATGCCCTTGCATTTGTGTCAAATTTAAGCTCAACTAAAAATGTGAACCGCGAACTAATAGAAAAGCTCCACACTTCTCGAATGCCGCTTCTTTCTTTAATCTTCTACTAACAACCGTGAAATGCGAACCAATAGGAAAGCTCCACGTATGACACACATTCACCTTTCATTGGTTGTGCCTTCGTGTCACAACTTAAAACTTGAGTAGACTTAGAAACTTTTTGGATTTATAAAAATGTTGCCATGTATCCATTTTGATTTTTCAAACCACCCAAACCAGAAGCCTTTATGAAACATGATTTATTTCACGGACTTGAGGTCTGTAAAATGTTTAGGCTATGGAAAATGCCGAATGCTTCCATGTGTCCTCTGCTTGGACTATTGATCTATTGCCATGTAGTCCATGTCTTACGATGTTTAATTTAATGACCAAATGAACATCTGTTAGGATTTTCAAACATAATTTACCAATGCTTTTAAACTTAGCCTCTCACAAATTTTCAAATGCCCATAACCAATTTTTTTAGAAGGTAGATTTTGATGGCCGTATGAATGTCTTTCGTCTTTTAAAATGGCCAAGTCCATTTTTACCAAGTTTTTTGCAACTTTATACTTTACGATTGGGATGCATTATTTTGGGCCTTCATAGCTTCAATTTATAGAAGCGGTTTAAATCATTTTATGTTGATTTGCAGCTTCTTTGTGAAATATGTACACATAGGCTGATCATCTTTAGGTCCAAAGATTTTATATTTGATAAACCATTCCATTAGACCAAAGGTGCCTTGACATTTCTACTAAATCCTTTCATTTATTTCACCAAGGCACAAATATTTTTCTCAAATTGATAGTTCTCTTTTGTTTAGACTAAACTTTTAAGCACACGGAGAAAATTAGAGCACACAACATAGTTGGATTTAATTGAAAGTCTATTAGAATTACTAACTTAGTTTAGGGGCTCAAAACGAGCACTAACAAGGAGCAAATCATTAGGTACACAATATATAATCTAGGAGGAAAATTTATGATAGGAATAAAATTATTTTTATGTGGAATCATTAATTAATACATCAAAATCTACAAGAGATTTATTTCATATAAAAGTTGTGGTTTTAGTCTAACATGAAGTAATAACCAAATACACACGAGGCATAGTGAGGTAGAGGTTGAAGGTTTGAATGTTAGTGATATTAGATGTATTTAGATATATATATTATAAAGGAAGAATCTTGAAGTTTATTGTATGTGGCCACATGACACAATCCATTGCTACTAGGCTCTAGTTAAAATAAATCCCTTATATAGGTTCAATCCCGCTCTTCAACTAAAACCAACACTCTACTTAAATGCGAATGATCACACTTTAAATTGCTAGTGATTGTACTTAGAAGTGTGAGTCGAGACTCACACTTATAAGTGCAATAACTCACACTTTGAAGTGTGGTCACTTCCAATTTGACATGCCATTTTAGTGAATATCTAGCATGAGTGCGTGTACGAGAAAATTGTAAGTCCAAACAGCCGCTAGGCTAGAAAACTTTTGAAAGCCATAGACTATGTGATTTATGGATAAAATGATACACACATTTTTGGGATCTAAGAGTCAAATACAATGGTTTATATGGAAAAAAGAGTGCTATTTATGTACGCAATATATAATGCAGTAGGAAAATTTATGATCGAATAGAACTGGTTTTTTGAGGAATCATTAGTAACTTTATTCAATATGAAAATAGTCATCTAATAACATAAATTCTTATATAGAGACTAAGGTAAAAGTTTATAAGTGTTGTTGTCAAGGATGATAAGTTCTAAAATAGATGACATCTATCTTAGAGTATAATTTGGATAGGATTTTCAAGGTCAACGTTTATTGATTTGAAAAGGTGATATGCATGAATAGTTGTATATGTATGATGATAATAAAATTGATATTTGGCATAAATGACAAAAATCACTTACGTAATGTCTTGAATGCTAGCCAAATTCTACAGATGTTCAAGATTTAGATTGAAGGATCCTGCAAGGGTTAAATTTGACATTCATTTAGATGTTTTTCGTGATTTTAGCCATAAAATACTTACGAATATTTAAAATAACTGTCACATGTGACATGTACATTTAAAATGTGACTATCATTTTTATATAGATTTTTATGTAAATTATAATAAAATATATAAATATATATTAAAAATAATAAAATAAATATAAAATAGTTAGTATAAATATCACAAATTTGTAGTTTTGAAAGGTAGTATTGAAATATTACCATCACCCAAAAAATTGTTGGACAAACATTTGGCCAAAAAATTTAACCCTTGGAAGGAGGTTTTAGAGATGTTCATATAAGATGTTTTTTTAAAATTTTTTCATTGTGATTTCAAGCATTTGTTTTAACCTTGGAATTGTTATTGATATTTCTCATTTTCAAATTCTCCATATGTTTAAGATTTAAGTGTCCACGTTACTAATTTTATTTTTTTATGTGTGGATACAATTGAAAATGAACTCGTATTCGAAGAAGGAACATATGTGGATTTACTCTCCAAAGATGTGATAGTTGTGGAGGGACTAGTTTATCCATCAAGAACTACACTCAATTACAGAGAAATGGGGTCTAGCTTCTTCACTGTCACAATAAGTATTGTATTCAATGGAAGAGTGAGACTACCATACACAATTGATGGTTGTGAAACAATGGAAGAAAGTGAAAACAAGGGATACTTTATCTAATGGAAAAGGAAGCAACTGATTGAGCATGTGATTCCAAAAGTTTTGCATGTGGGGGTTGATGGCATACAAAACATCATGAGTAGTGACTCAGAGGATACATTTGATGAAGATGAGGATACTTAATGCATTCAATGCAAATGCTAGCAGTTATGATATAGGTCAAACTTCTGAGCAATCTATAGATAAATTGAAGTTGGGTCTATTTGTGATATATATGTTGGGCCTATTTTTGATAGACCTCAAGATGAATTCAACCCAATAGTGGATGTGAATGATGGGCATATGATACTAGTAATACTAAAAATGATAATGTAACTATATGGATGTGAAAGGTAGAATGAATTATAATACAAGATGTTCACACAAAGGCTCAAAAGATAAGTGTACATTGGTGGGAACCCACAAGAAAAGAAAATATAGAAAAAGAAAGGTGCTTGGAATGCTTTGAAAGAAAAATAAATTTAATTTAATTTAATTTAGATATTAACGTCCACAAAAGGCCAAGAATGGTCTATGGGATAGAAAAGGCAAGGACTAATACATAAAGGGAGTGCCAAAAGCATCTCCAAGAAAATAGAAATAAAAGAAACAACAAATCAACAAAGTAGGTTGAAGAACTGAGAACCAATAGAATGTACATTGTCTGACAGATCTGGACCAACTTGTCTGCGTATGAGATCTCTTCAAATTCCTAAAATCAGTTATTTGGAAGTAAGAACTGATATGCCTGTAATTATTTGTATTTGAGGTCTTCAATTTGAGTGTTCTTTTCCTGGAGTTGAAGTGTCTCACGAATAAACAAAGATAAACATTTCTAGTCTTCATATTGAATGAGGCTCCTTAAAGATCCATTGGAATATTTGAAAAGACAATTTCAAATATTGATATAGACACATTAGATATTGATATAAAAAAACTCATCTAGGTATGGAGACCAAGAAAAATATGGAACGGATATCAAATTAAAATAATGAATCGGGGACATTATGGTATCAAGGCATACCTTGTACAAATTCAAGAACAATAATTAATGCATTGTAGTTAAAATTAGTTGGACTAGATACCCTTGAGAGGGATAAATCCTTATGTAATTTTGAATATAATTATCCCAATGGAATTGATTGCCTATGGAAATAAATTGTCAAATCCATGTTTCAAAACAACATGTTTAATGTAATTCTTAACTCTTTATTGTTTTGTATGATTTACAAAATGGAAAAGTATAAAATTAGTTCACATTATCTAGTATTTTCTTCTATTTTGAAATTCCTAGTGATAGCTAAATTCTGTTATAATGATTTCCATTTTACAAATTGATCAAATAAATGTTAAAAAGATGTATCCTAGTGCCCACTACCACTAGGATTTTGTATCTTAGCGGTAATGAGGCTTATGTAACTTAATGACTGCTTGGCTTATGTGTTTTAGTGGCCGCGAGGCTTATGTAACTTAGTGACTGCTATGATTATGTAACTTTGCAGACATTAGGCTTATGTAACTTAGCGACCGCTAGGATTATGTAACTTAGCATCCGCTACGCTTATATATCTTACGGCTGTTAGGCTGATGTAACTTTGTGGTAGCTAGTCTTATGTAACTTAGTGGCCACTAGCCTTATGTATCTTAGCAGTGGGTAGGATTATGTAACTTGTTACCTCTAGGCTGGTGTAACTTTGTAGCTGGTAGGATTATTTCACCTAGCGGAAGTTATTCTTATGTAAGTTAGTGGCCACTAGCCTTAAGTTTGTTAGCAACCGCAAGGCTTATGTAAGTTAGTGCCCTCTACGCTTATGTGGGGGAATATAAAAATAACAAAATAATAATCCTAAAATAATGAAATTGAAATCCAAAAATTGAAATTTAGAAATTGGATTCCAATAGTGGCAAAATTGGAATCCAATAATAGCGAAATTGGAACTTGAATAAGTCCAATAATGACAATATCGGAATCCAATATTGCTACTAATAAAATCCAATAATAGTAATAATGGAATCCAGTATAAACGAAAATGGAATCCAATATACACAAAAACAGAGATGGATTATTACAAAGAGTATCTCTTCCACAATGATTCCACACACACTAAATCTATTTTCTTATAAAGAAAAACAAGAGGCTTGGGCTAGGGTTCGCAGTGTAGTTGTTTGCAAACAAGAATTATAAAAGACTCTTTATAACAAAATTTAATTAATTCAATAATTTGTTCATGATACTTATCTCTATTAATAGACATGAATGAAAGTCCACACCAATGGATGAAGTATCTATATATTATATGACAAAAAATATTACAAGAGTGTTATCCCATTTTTGAGTTTATCGATAAAATGAGGATAACCAATCAAATTTTTATGATGAGCTTGTTAAAAGACCCATTTTTCATCCAAGTATTGCCTTGAAAATGCCTTGTTTTCTCTTTGAGTTGGATTTTGGGGTTTCATTGACATTCTACATGTTTTATGTTGAATGTTTTCCACCCCCAAAAACCCAACACACTGTGGGATTTCAGGTTTCGGGTTCTGATTGCATCGGAACATCTTACCCTGAAAACACATGCAATGTGTCATGTTTTTTTCAAACCCAAAACCCAACACACTATTGCAAAATCAGACTTTTGGGTTTTCTTGCATAAGAGAAATGTGGACAATTTTCATGCAAGTTTGCTTTCTGTTCCCTAAACCCAAACTTTGATGCTTTACTAAGACTCCTTTGTATCAAGTTTTTGGAACCCGATTACACGATTGCATGAGGTGTCACATGTAGACCAACATCTACCCCCAAGGAAAATGCCATAAATTCTAGGTTGGAGTTGGTGACCCACACATGTCGGCTTATGTGTAATTGATATAGGCTCATTTATAAATATTGGGGTTTTTCCACATCATTTGTACCTTGTCCTTTTCTTACCATTTGGATTTCCCTCCTACTTTTGAATTTCAAAACCCGATTGGCGTCTTCTTGGCAATTTGGATTGATTTTTGTTGATTTAAACTTTTGGTTCATTTTTGGGTAAGTGTTTCTCCTTCCAATTTGATTGAATTTGCATGGTTAGGGTTTTTATCTTGCTTTCCTTCAGATTGAGGAGATGTTTTCAAGTTTTCCAAAGTATTTTCACTCCTTTTTGTCTCTTATTACAAAACCTTGTTTTACCTTAGCAAGTGTTCAAAACGTTTGGGTATTTTACTCATTCTCGTATGGTGAAAGGCTTCATAAAATCTAATAGAACAAGTTGAAGCATTTCGGGTTTTTCCCATGCTGAAGTAAGTTATTTTCTGAACTATGTTTTAGGATTTCATCATTTCCGAACAAGATCAAATTCCCGAGAGTGTTTGAGATTTAGCCATTACCAAGCAAGGTTAGTTCTCTACATGCATGTGGGGATTCTCCTTGTACCATACAAGCCATCAACCTCGACAATGTTTTAAAATTTCAAGGGTGTTGCATAGGATTGAAAGTTTGATATTATATCAGGGAACTAAAGGTGCTAAACAGGTTTGAAATCCCAACAGTGTGTTGGATATCAGGAGTTTTCAAACACGAGGCAAACCCTAACCTGTTTATTGGTTTTTTTAGGTTTCTCTGTAAGATGATTTTCTTGACTAGTTTGTTGGGCTTTCCAAGGTGTTTTTCGGGAGAGAAAACCCAAAGTTCTTCCAAGAGTTTTCGGGAGGTTCTTACAGGTCATTTTCTTCAAATTCCCCATGTCTAATTCTAGAAAAAGAAAGGGAAAAAGGAATATTTAAAGGATATGAAGTATAATATTGACTCTAATATTGATATTAGAGACAAGGAGTTGGGGAACATTGACATGGAAGAATTTTGGAACACGAGGGAATTCTTCGCAAACCTCATGGATGTAGAGTATTTTCCATGGTGGGATACCTTTCTCTGCTACCTTGCCTATCTCTACTCAATGCCCATAATTAATTATCACGTGTACCAACCATTATGAATTGGATACAAGGTCCATTTGAAATCAAGCCGGTGAGGTGGTTATCGGGTTGATCTTGACTAATTTGATGATATTCTCAAGCTTCTAAACTTCACTACATATGTCAAGATAGATCCTCACCAACTCAAAGCAAGCCTAGGATAATAAAATGAATGAATGTGTCAAACATGTCAATAAGAAGTACTTATTGAAACCCAAGCCTTTGATATCTAGATTCCTAAAGATTGTTCCTAGGAGTGACTTCATCTTAGAAATTAACGTTATCATCACACTACTCAATAGAGTTTTTGGGCTCCATGATGTTGATGAATTCTAAGGATGGATGTGTCAATTTCTCACCATCACACGAAATAATGGCCAATTATTTGATTGGGGTACATTTATCAGTGACACTATTAACACCCAGATGAAAGAGGTTTTGACCAAGGGTAAATTTTACATGATGCCATATGTCACTTATGCCATAGTTGCAATGAGATTTTATGATGGATTGAAGCCAATGGGTTCTAGGCCCTTGGATAATATTTAAAAATACTACCCTCAATTTTCCCTCAAGGGAATCCAAACACATTTTAGGAGGGATAATGATTCTTTCTTTTACGACATCATCTGCAGATTGGAGCCTCATATTTCTAAACAAAGGATATTTGATGCCACATGGAACACAATGTACAAATGGGGGTGCATCTTTTTACAATATTGGAAGTTCACCGATCTATGATTTACAATGTTCTTGGGATCACTACTTCATCTTCCAAGGTACCCAAGCGATAAATTGATTCTCATGGAGTTGGTTAGGAAAATTTTGGATTTTCACAAGTTCTAACAGAATAAGCATAAGGTTGGAGTTCCCTTCCCAATCTCTATTGGAAGATACATTTTCTCCTCTATTATTAAATCCAAGAATGTGATCAATGACATGCAAAAAAATATTAAGAAGACCATGCGACCAAGACCAAGATTTGATTATTGAGGTGTTACAAGGCTCATGGAGCAATGAAAATTCACGTTCAAGACCTCAAAGATATCTAGATTGATTGTAGAAATGAAGTGACAATCAAAGAAAGATAACATCATGTTAACTATGGATGAAATAATAAATGTGGATCTCAACAATATTCCCGAGGATGGAGTCGATGATGGGAATATCATGGAAGCCATGTACGAGAAAATGGATGGTGATAGTGTGGAGTTCCCTCTAGTTGATTGATCTATTAAGGAATCCACATCCATTAAGGATAAAGTCACTAAGATCCTCATACGATCAACACATGGTTATAATCACAAGGAATTTGACCCAAGGATCCCAAGTTTCCAAAGATGTCATCACATCCACATCGTAGGTGATTCCCTCTCGTGTGGAAAAGGATAAATGTGGAAGTCCTACAAAAAATTGAAATTCAAGTTTTATGGTAGTGGATTTCAGTCCCATTCTCCTTCATTTTTCATCCCCACTTCAACTTTTATGGTGGTCCATTCCCTTCTCCTTCACATGCACAAAAGTACAAGTCAAGAACATAGTTACCCAATTCATTTCCTCTTCTTATCCCACCACTCACATGATTCTCTATGTTACCCAAAACCTCATGTAACATTTTCCATTTCATCCTCTCTCTCACCTTGTTCCTTCTCCTCCACATTCTACCTTGCAGATCTCATCAGTCCCCTCATCCTTCACTCTTTCTCCTCCTTCTTCACCTCCATTGCCTTCATCCCCATTTGTATCTCTCATAGAAAATGTTTTCTCATCATTTTTCCCCCTTACAGGAGGGATAGGTTTGGATTTGGGATCTCCCAAGTCATTCATCTTTCATCTCTTCTCAATCTCAAGCTTCCCTTCCTCTCCCACCTCTTGCTCCTTCCACCATTGTCACGACCATCCTTTCCACTAGTTCATCCTTGGTAACTAATTTGTTCACACCCCCAAGTTTTACTATGATGTTCACTGCTCCCCCTTCGAGGTGCCTTCATCCTCGGTTCCCTCTTAGTTGGTTAATAAAACTCAAGAAAAGAAAGACAATTGTTCCCTGAAGCCTTTAATTTTAGTTCTCTGAAGCTCACACCTTCAAGATCTTCCAAAAACCTAAGACCATTTCTCATATCATGGTTGATTCATATAGTCAAAGGTTTGAAAATATCATTGTACCTACCACTAATAAAACTAAGGAGGACATCAAAATATTAGATTATCAGTTCACAAAGGTAACACTTGGGAAGGTTGTTACTGAGGGTACTCAACAAGATGCACAGGTTGCCATGGATAATATTTTCAAGAATCTCAGAGAAACCAAGCCCTTGAAGGAATAGTTAAAGGAAAAAGTCAAATAATTGACCACCGTATTGCTCAAGCTCTCACAACCCACACAAATTCAGGTCCTTTCTCATGCTATCATGAGTTTTGATTTCTCTTCCATGCCCAAAATGGAGAAGGTTGGTCAACAAGGTAGAGCTGTAGATGCTTGGATTCAACATCTCCTTTTCCAGGGGAAAAGGATAATCAAGGACATTGTAGATGCCTATAATGACATTGAGAAGGCCAAATTGGATGTCGATAAATTGACGACGAACTATAAAAGAAAATAGAAACTAGGAATTAACATTGGAAGCTCTTAGTGAGCTTAAAAAGGTTCATTCGATACATTTTGATTAAAGAAGGAATTGTGGAGGATGCTGATAGGCATTTTGAATTTTGCAAGGCTATCAAATTTTGGGTTAAGGTTCTCCAAGAAGCTTGTGGTAAACTGCAATAATCCAGGGAAGAAGCAATTGATGCCGCTAATGACATTGAAGAATAATTGACCAAAGTCCCTAATAAGGTTTTAGATGATAGTTTGAATATTTTTCCTGTAGATGTTTTATTCAAAGAATTTAAAAGATTGGTTGAAAAGGAGTCCTCTAGAAGAGGAATATTTCAATTTGTGAGCTATCGACAAATTGATTTTATGTGAAAATGTTTTATGTAAGCATATCCATTTTTTCCCCTAGGAAAAAATGGACAACAGGAATGAGTTGGCACCCGAGAAAGTTGTAGGATCTTCACGAAGAGAATCTACGTATTTCAAGTATAATTGCGTGTTTAGGGAGCATCGATAGCATGTCGGAAAATTTGGGCTCAATTAGGTTTTTTTTTTTCCTCTTCTAGGTTATTAAGGCTCAAAACTCTACCAAAGAGTGAAAAGTGCTCTTAGGGCCAAGATTCGACCAAAAATGAGCATAAAAATGGAAAAAAGAAGAATTTATTTTAAGGCATCTCACTACCTCCTCTTAGCCCTCCGATTTGAAAAATCCAAAAAAAAGCCAAAAATTCAAGGCTAGGGTTAAAAATTGTAAAATGGTCCAAATGGGGGCTCGGAGAGTGAAAATAGCTCGCCGAGAAGCTCGACAAGATAAGGTAATGCATAGAGCATATTGGGGCTCATAGAATGGTGAGGAAGAGCTTGAGAGATTTCTAAGTTCATCGATGAGCCGAGGATCAATTCACATTGTAGGGGTGGCCGCAACTTGTCGGGGTGAGCTTGTGGAGTGGCTCGACATCAAGGTAGGGTTCTTGTTAGGAGCAAGAAATAGGTTGGCTCACTGAGCCAACTTGGCAAGCTATGGTTGAGCTTAGGCAGTAATGTAAATGTGGGGTACTTGGCGGGAGTCGACTCGTCGGATGATTTGGTGAGGTGAATGCGTGGTGAGTGTGTTGGGTGTGGAGTCGATATTGCATCGACACATTACATGACGGCCCTGGGGATGTTGGTGCCTTGCGAGATCTACACCCGAGGTGCACAAGAAGATGATGTAGTGTGTCGGGGTCGGGATGATTGAAGCATGCCATGGTTGGCATGTCGAGGTGTTGATTTGTTGAGCTAAATTGCTTCACAAATAGCTAGTTTACATAGTAATCGACATCGGTCACCTGGGAGGAACTGGAATCGGTCGGGGAATTGATTGTTGAGAATTTTCTTTGACGATGAACCATCATAGTCGTAGGAAACCTTAGATTGGTAAGACATGCACTCTAAGGTGACCTCTAGTTTTTAAAGAAGTTGGCTCTTCTCTAGTTTTAGGAGTAGGTTTAGAAAAAGCATGTAAATGATTGAAATAAATAGGCGATGCACCAAATTCTAAAAATGAAATGAAAAAATATCTGAGATATTTATCAAGAATATTTGAAGGGATAAACAACATGATCTACTACTTTGATAACACAAAAACTAAGGAACTGAAACAAATAATAATAAACGAAACAAAGAAATTCTAAGGGCATCAAGCATGATGAATTTCCTGACTCATTTAGAACTACCTTTCATAAAAGAAACGAAAGTTCAGAACATATGAAAATCCAATTTTCATAGAATAAGAACTCTTTATTCATATAGAGAAAGGGTACATAAGGCCCATGAAAGCATAGATTACACTTCTCTTCTATGACAGAGGCTTGCTAAGGCTAGATAAAAATATAGAACTCTCCACTTTTCTCCTCCCTCTTCTTTGGCTCAGAATTCCTTTCTTTTCCTCCTCTTTTTATCTTGTATCTCTCCTCCTTTTATAGGAAACATTTTTTCCTCTGTCACTTTTAGCTACCACCCTTTTCCTTCAATTCTGATAAGGCCTTGCACTTATCCTTTTGGCTCCTGCCCCTAGTATTTTAAATGCAACACCGCCACTGTCTTCCCTATTAATTCATATTTTTGACCTTCATGGTTTTGGAATAAATATTTCATCCCTTTATAGAAATCCATGCACCTACTCTCTTCTTGGTATTGCCACTGAGTCCCTATCTGATTAGACTCCTCATTTGGGCCACGTGGAGGACTCGCGCGCTTAGGGTCCTCCTTCCTTTTGGGCTATATCAAACATGCATTAGACAGACACGTGGAGTGTCTGCGTGAGTTTGAGAACCTGCTTGAATGTTTGAAGTTGGGGATGCACCTATGAGACATGTGGAGACCACTGCGAGCATTTCATACTTAGTTGTTACTAGCTTTTGATCAACCAAGGGCATCTAGAGTCTGGGGACAAAATACTTAACAAAAGAGTCATAAAAAAATAATATAATCAGTTTGGCGACTCACCAAGGGACTCCATGCCTGCCATGGAAGAATCCGATATCTCATGCCTTCCCAAAATTTCAAAAATTGTGGCTAACTACAGGTCTTCTATAGCATTCACAAAGAATCCTAATACCTGAGCCATTCTTCTTCCATTGGGTAGGTTCTTCACTGCAAGGCTTGAAAATCTCGGTCTAACTCGATTATCTCCCTATGGGAGAAACCTTGAAGGCTCTGCATGACCACATGCAAGTGGAACTCTAGCTATATGATAGGATTAATGATGGCCTCGACCTTAGTGACACTGGAGTCTTCCTTTAAATACTTTGGAAGATCATCTTGTCTTGGTGCTTAGCGATCAAAAGCTGCTGAATTTGGTCTTTGGATAAGACTGTAGACTCGTTTGGGAAGGGAGAGGGGAAACCAAGCTATACTAATTCATTGATATTCTGTTTTCTTTCCCTCATACCCTGGTGAAGCTGTGCTAAGAGATTCTGACATTTGACAGAAGCTTTGTCACAACTCAGAATCTCATTGATCTTTGCCACCGTCAACCACCTATCGATGATTCTTGCATTCTAAAGAGTGAGATCTGAGGCATCGTAGAGTTTCTGAATTAAGATTTTTGACTCCTGGACCTTGGCGGATAAGGTGTTGTTGATGGTAGAGACTACACTTTCTACCCTAGAGCACAATTCCTATGCATTGGATATAAATCCGAGCGTCGGGGCTAGATTTTCTGTAGTGGTGGCAATCTTGTCACAACATGAGGCATATAGACCTTGTACTAATGATATAATTCCAGCTTTCTGAGATTCTTGACCCAATTGGTCGGTCAAGTCCTTGACCATTTTATCAGAAGATTTTAACTTGGCTTAAAGGCCATCCTTTTCCTATGAAAGTGAATTGATCAAGGCCTCGACAAAGGTGGAGAGCTTAGCTGCCAGAGATTTTTCCTCTGCTTGAGAAGCCGCAGGGCTTGCTTGGTCGATGTGTCCCTTAACTCCCTCTTGAGTTGGTCTACCTCTCTATCCTTGGCCTTAAGCTCAGCCATGTGGCCCACTGCTGTAGCTTCTACCTTTTGGAGGCTAGCCCGCACCTTTTTCAACTGATTATTGAGCTTCAAATAGTCGGTAGTGACTACTACCACCATTTCATTCATCAACTCGACTTTGTCTTAAGGCCAAAATTTAGTGAGGTCCATCGATATCATTAATGGAATAGTCATCATGGCGCATTTATTCCATGGGCTTAGATACCTGAGGGACAAGGTGAGTGATGGTTAAGGATCCCTATTGATGATCATATAGGGATTGAACCTACTTGGTTGATTGAGCCACCATCTCCTTCTTTCTCTGCTTTGATCTCCTTTGATCTCAGCTGCCTTGGTGGCCTCTAGCTTGACTCCAAAACTCAGAAGGAGAAGAGACCATCCCTCCCACAAATGGGAAACCAAGTGGCAGGCCATATGGAAATAGTCCACCAAGATTGGGATACATCGTAGATACCAGAGCTGAAGAAGAGGGCATGATGATGTAAGGTAAGAAGTTCGAATGGCTATAGCATACCTCAAAAGTAGAGGGGTGCTAGGTGGAGGAAGGGGTTGGGATGTACTGATAGATTGAAGTATTCCTTCCGAATGGGTTGGTGGAGGTGGAAGCATTATAGAGAGTGGAGCCTCAAGTGGTGGGATTCTAGGAATCATGATTGATTTTAGCTTCTTGCGGGATAGGCTAGAGAGAGAATCCCCTCTGCTATAGTTTCTAAGAGATCGGGGATGGAGAAATTTGAGGAGTCTGGAAAGGAGCAGCCGATGAAGGTACCCTAGGTATCCATTGCTATAGCTTGGAGGACCCCACGGTTGACCTAAGAGGTTGCTCAGAAGTGAGGACAAGTACATCCTCACTTTGTTTACATCGGAGTCATGCTCTATGTCCCACTTATCCTCCCATGGCTTGTCAGTAGGGAATTTCCTACCGTATTTCTGAAATCCCTCTATCTTCTTGGGACTCTAGTCCTTTCTTTTAAGGCTACTTTCAGCCCTTTCCCAATCATTAGAGTAGGGTCAAATAATTTTTTCACTGGATGAAATGACTCCCAGTCAAGTGGGGATATCCTGGAGTTTGACGAAGATCTCAGGTGCTTCAGCCTTGGGGCTTCACCATGAATTGAAAAATGGTCTTGATTCATGCTTGCAGGGGACTTTGATTTTATTTGTAGATAGGGTCTCAACTATTTTTCCATCCGGATCATACCTCCATGAGTCCTGGATCAAGGCGAAGCCATAGGAGGCCAACTTCCGAAACAAAAATGGTCTCGCCTTTGCCTCTTGATTATAGTAATCCCTCCCCTACTAAAAGGGAGGTCATAGATTGCTTTCTTCTTCTGGTCGAGCCAACCTCTAGGTCTAGCATGACGAGCTTCCGGGTGACTTTGAGACCTGGCTATCTCGAGGTGTGAGGATCCTCGGGAGCATGAAGGATTTACCTCTAAATCCATGGACTCGAATCATAGAATGACCTCGACAAAGAAGTAGTCAATGGGGTGCAATGGGTCTAAGAAGATAGATCTGTGCAGAGTCATTCATTCTATTAGTGATCCCCTCAGGATAAAGCTCTAACAAAAAAGGCTCCACAAAATCACTGAAAAACTCGTAGACATCCAAAGAACAAGACAACATATGGGTCCACGCAGATGTCAGGATAATATTTTTGGAATTCACCTCCATATCCCATAGGGTCGGGGCATGAATTGACCAAAATACTTGAGCATTTTGGTACAAAATGAGGTGAAAAAGGAAAGATGAATACCTGAAGGTGGATGTCATTGAGAAATGCTTGAGTTGTTCACAAATTGACCCTACTATGACTTTTGCGAAGTCAAATTTATATATTTTCTTTGTGCTGATGGTCATCATTCAGAATATATCTGCCATCTACTAGTCCTTAATGTCTTTGTCAGAGTCCAACCAAAAATAAAATCCAACATAGAGTAGACATCCTGAGTGTCAGGCTTGAGGGACTTTAAGGGGATGGGGAAACCAGGGACCCCGATGCACTGGAGTCTAACTGTCTCAGCTCCTTGGCAAGGGTCGCAACCTTTATTTGACACTAGACCCATATGTTCTGGAGCTTGGATACATCATAGAAAACTGGCTGACAGATCATAGTTCAGGGCTAACATGTCCCTGATGGTATGTGGTGTGACTGTGATTAAATTCCGGCCCTTGATGGTATGGGTTTTGTTGTCGATATTTCACCCCGTGCAAATATTGGATCAACCATGATCCCACATAAGAGGAAACAGAATCAAAAGCGGACCGTCGGGAAAAATTTGGTTCTTTTCCCCTTGTTATCTCAAAAGGAGTAAAAGTTACAAAATGGCTCGCAACTCCACCCAAGGAAAAAGTTAGCATTTGGGCCTGAGTCAAAACCAAGCGGGAATCGGAAGAAAGGGGACCCATTTTTTGAGATATTTTTCCCGCCCTCCTATACATGCCCAATACAAACTTTAAGGGGCATATATTTTGACTAAAGGCTTGAAATATTACAAATCTGACGTCGTTGGAAAGATCTCGGCCTCACCCATGTCAT
The DNA here is from genome assembly GCA_018340775.1 of Taxus wallichiana var. yunnanensis. Classification (NCBI taxonomy): domain Eukaryota; kingdom Viridiplantae; phylum Streptophyta; class Pinopsida; order Cupressales; family Taxaceae; genus Taxus; species Taxus wallichiana. Next base: position 127,564,211 of record CM031242.1, on the reverse strand, counting down.
GGAGGTCTGCAACTTTAATTTTGAAGATGTTAGGTGAAGAAAAATGGAGGAAACATCTTCGAGATTTCAATGCAGATCCATATGTCTCAACAACTAGATCGGATTTGATCTGTTTCCACTATTTCCTCTTCCTTGAAGGAAATGAACCAAGGATTGATGTAGTAAAGATGGATTTGGGGAGATATTTCATCGAGAGGCATTAACAACGGTGATTGAAATTCAACCCGATTTTCCCACTTCTCTCTCTTTTCCTTCTTTCAAAGGTTAAAATCTATAAATACAAGGGCAACATTCATTGTAAAGGGTTGGACATTATTTGTTTTGCAGGCTCCCTCCTCCTTCTAGGAAAGGGATCGTGGGTTCGAGCCTTCCACTAAAATTATAATATGTTTCGCCTCTTGGCTGCTTTGTAATGGAATGTATCAATCTACAGAGAAATAAAACACATTTGTGATTGATTTTAGATCCTCTCTTGTCTCTTTTCTTTCATCTTCTATCCCATTACATATCTAGCTATCTATGCTTGTTTATTATATGCATTTTGTTGGTTTGTGTCTATTAGAAAAATAAGTGTTCATCATTCCTTCGGTGTATCACTTGGTAGTTTAGTTATTATTTATTTCTTGTACCCCTTTCTTATCCTTGTCTCCTTGGCGAGTTTTAGATTAGGTTTAGAGATAAATCCTCTGCAAGCTCCCACGCACGCACCTGAATAAAGGAATAAGGAACCGACCTTTAATCTGGAGAGCTTTTCCATTTTGCAAGGTCCCACACCTTAGGGAAAGTTCAATGTTATGCAATCACACCAAATGAGTCTGCCTTAGAAAAGTAGATTTTTAGAACTCATTTGGGGGTGCTTTGTGATTTTGCATTAACAATTTTGGCATGCCCAATGGGACTAAGAAGTCTCCATCTTATTACAATAGGGATTGATGTACACTTGTTTGTGATTCTAGCTTTTAAGAAGTTTTAAAATTGTACATTTGGCGACTCCAAAAGAAACAAATCTACTAGTTTTAGCAGCCCAAGCTTGGGAGATTCATGAGAAAAACCCGGTCTAGAGAAAGGAAAGAAGGTATATTTGAATACTTATGTCTATCCCTAGGTAGAGAAAGGAGAGGAAGAAGAATTTAGAGGTCTTCATCTCCACCAAGCGAACCTTGTTAACACCTACACCTACAAGGCATTTCTTTCACTGCAGGGTTCTTAGGTCAATTAGAATGGCACAACAAAATCCATATGTACACTTCACCGGCAGTAGTCCACTCACCTTGATTGCAAAAACCCAAGTTCGGATTGTAGCATTAAAGAGCATCCCACATTTCACTTTGGAAAAATCAAACTTCTCCTGGTGACCATGTCTAAGATATTTCAAATGTCTGTACAATCCAAGAGATCCATGAGATGGAAATTTTAGTCAAGCTACTCACCTCTTCATTCAAAGGTAAATATTCACAATGGTTCGGGTGTCTTACAAGAGGCTCTATCCGAAATGGAACCGGTTGTGCACGGATCTTCACGATCGAGTTTGGGGAAAAGGGTGATAACTTATCTTTGTTGGAGCAACTAACAACAATCAAGAGAGTCTCGAATGAGTAGTGTCATGACTTCAACCTCAAGTTCTAGTGGACTTGGGATAGGATTCCAATAACAAGTAAAGCCTACTAATGAAGGTGCCTTCTTATAATTTCTTAGGGCTTTAAATTTTGATATTTGTCCGATGATCTAGTCAATAAGGGGCACTACATTACCTGCGACCTATAGCCTCTCCATAGGGGCTAAGAATCATTTGATTCAAGTTGGAAAAATCACTCCTAGACCATCTATGCCTCTGTACCCTGAGTTAGGAAGCCCAGATACTAGGCAAGCACCTACACTAACTCCTATACCCACCCCGGAGTCGAAGCTTAGCTTCTTCCACTTCATCATCTAATGCCGCTATAGAGTTTTAGGAAGTGGTAATGAAGTGATTTTAGAACTTTGGGAATGAGCTAGTGACCATCAAAAGGAAACAAGCTCAAAGTTTCAAGCCCTACTAACCCCAGGCTCAATATCAAGCTAGACCCCAGTATCTATAGAATAGGCCACCACCTCGGGCGCGTGAACTGCAGCTAGAACCAAGGACAGCCCCAAGTTGCTAGACCTTTTAGGCCATATGATCCTAACACAGCTTCAACATCAAGGGCATTGGTTCATGCACATAACAATATGACACAAGAATATGATTGGTTTTTTCCATGTAGACAACCACATAACCAATCAACATGCTTTAATGGCGCTCTAAATCAGGCCTTGATGGTGCAAACCAATATGGTGCCAAAAATATGACCAAGAGGAAGATCAGCAACAAGGAGCTCAACAAGTTGGCCCCCAAACAAGACTATGCTTGTCAACTAGCAAGCCGAAGACTTTTGTGGGATGAATCGCCTTCCCTTATCAAAGTGTAGCTGCCAATAAACAATAAAAAGAGAAATATTGCGAGAGAGCCACCACTTTGAATTCAAGTGACGCTCAATCTTCCATCACTCCATAAGGTCATGGTGCTCCAACTATAACTCCCAACATGCTAAACCAATCTAGACCACCTCCCAAACCCAGTCAAGCACCGGTTGTAATAGCCCATGTGTAAGAAAGAAATGTGTTTGGAAAGGGGTAGAAAAAGGACAAAACATTCAATATTATTGAGTAGATGAAAAAGACAAGTGTGAACATTTCACTATGGGAGTCACTGGCCATTCTAGGGTAGAGGGATCTGTTGCAGGCTGCCATGCAAAGTTGGTCAAGTTCAAATCAACCCCCTAACCAGCAAGAAAGAGTGCTCGATAATGCATTTCAGCTTGGGAGGAACCATGGAGAACAAGGAAAACACCGAGACTTACTCCCTTCTATGTCTCATTAATTATTGGAGATAAATTAGTACACAATTGTATGATTGATTATGGGGCTAGTAGTTCTGTGATGCCCAAACAAATAGCTGATTAGTTGGGTCTCCAATATGAGGTCATCTCTAGAGGAGTAGTCCAATTAGATGGGACAATAATGACTACTGTGGGAATCATCAAGGATCTGAGTCTCACTCTACATGCTTTCCCTAATGTGACTATTTTGCAAAACATGTCAATCATAGACTTGCCACCACATTTTACTTTGTGTCATCTAGGGACTTCACTGCCAAAATTAGAGGCTACCTATCTATTGATTGGTCACATATGCTCTTTAGGAAAAGGTATGGAGTGAAGGCCACAATCAGATATGAACCTATTGCTGAATATCATATTGAATCCTATGTGCCTAGCCCAATCAATGCCAACTGCTCAGCTTTTGATCAAGAGGACCTCCTAAGCACTTTTGAAGAAAATACCAAGGTGGGATGTATCCCAGACTTGACTCTTAATGATTGGGCCAACAAAAGTCATGCTTTTGACCCCTATAGGGAGATGGAAGAATCTGAGCTAGGTGTCTACTTGCCTATAGAAGAGAAACAACCTATTCTTGACCTAATCAAACCGAGAATACAAGGATGACAATGAGGTGTGGAAATTGTTCTTTGATGGTTCAAAAAGTAGAAAAAGAGCCTGGAGGAGGAGCCATGATTGTGTCCCCCAGAGGTATGAGATATTATTTAGCCTTCAGATTCTAGTTTGCTTGATCAAATACACTACTGAATATGAGGCTTTAGTCCAAGGTCTTCATTGGGAAAGGAAGCTGGGAATTTAGAACTTGCAAGTATTCGGTGACAATGAACTGGTTGCCAATTAGGTCAGAGGACTTAATGCTGTCAAAAATGACCTGCTAATAAAATACAAGAGTAGGGTATGGGACCTCATGGAGGATTTTGAGGCCTTCAGTATTGTGTCCATACCTAGGAAGGAGAATGAAGCTGTTGATAGACTTGCAACAATTAGAGCAACGTTTGATGTGGTTGACAACATCAAGAGGGACAGAGAACAACCACATATCCATGTGGTTATAAGGCCAGCAATGCTAGATAATAATACATGTTGGTAATTGTTTGAGAATGATCATCGATCATTAAATTTCTATAAGAAGAAGCTGAATTCTCAGCTATAAACTAGAGCAGACTAGAGTAGCAGTACGAGAATCAGATAGTACAACTGCATACAAACAAGTTTCCCAAAGGCTTAGTGACACTGGAATATATTTTCAATCCTAATGATCAGTTCAGAAAAGAGAAGGCTAACATGCAAATCAAAGGAGAAGATTCAGAGTCAATCCCAGTTAGAGAAGACAAAACACTTCAAATTGGCAAAGTGGCCACCAAACAAGAAAGGTATGAATTCATACAACTTTGCCAAGAATTCCCTGATGTTTTTTCTTGGAGTTATGAATACCTAAGAGGTTTCAATCCAAATCTAGCATAACACACAATAGAACTAGATCCAGATGCCCAACCCATCAAGCAGAAGCAAAGACCAGTCGAACCCACATATTGAGCCTCTGATGAAGGAGATGAACAAGCTGATAGAGGAAAGCATCATATTTCTAATCAACACTCAAGTTGGGTTGCAAATCTGGTCCCGTAGGAAAGAAAAATGGAGAAATCAGGCTATGTGTTGACTTCAGGGATTTAAATAAGCATCTCTCAAGGATCACTACCCACTCCTCTCGATGGAGCATATTTTGCAAGTGGTGTTTGGATCAGAGAGGTTCTCTCTCCTAGATGGATATTTGGGATACAATCAGATAATGGTGAAAGAGGACAATAAATTCAAAATAACCTTCACCACCAAGTGGGGCACCTATTCCTACAGGAAAATGCCATTTGGGTTGTCTAATACCGAGCCACTTTCCAAAGGGCAATGGATATGGAATTCAAGGGATTAATTAACCAAATAGTGCTGATCTATTTGGATGACATCACTATTTTTTTCCAAGAATGCAACAGATCATTTCTTCCATCCGAGGAAAGTTTTTCAGAGATGTAGGAGATTTGGGGTGTCCCTGAACCCCAAAAAATGCATATTCGTGGCCCATAAAGGTAAGCTTATAGGCCATATCGTATCAAAGGAAGGATTGGAAATTGACCCGAAAGAGTTCAAGAAATAAGAGCATTGCCATTTCCAAGTCACAAGAATGCTATTCAAAGCCTCTTGGGAAAAATCAATTTTGTCCGCAGGTTTGTTCCAAAATTTGTTGCCCTTGTTAAGCCAATAACGTTGATGCTGAAGAAGAGCTTAACATTTAGGTGGACAGCTGAAGGAAAATCAAGTTTTGAGGCTATCAAAGGAGCCATATCACAAGCCCCAACTCTTGTGAACCCATATTTTCAAAAGACTTCATACTATATGCCTTTGGTGGCGGTGACATAATTTCGCAATCTTGGTACAACAAAAAAAAGAAAGTACGAAACAACGAATTGATTTCTTTACCCAGAGCACCGAAAGATTATGAGGTGAGTTACTCCTTTATTGAGAGGCATGTCTTGATGTAATAAGAGGATTGAAGAAGTTTAAGCATTTGGTTTCAAACAACAAAATCCAACTATTGGTCTCCCATGTGAGAGTTAAAGAATTCTTTCTCAGTAAGGACTTGAATGAAAAGCGTGCGGGATGGATCACCCATGTTTTGGAATATGACATTGAGATTAAGGTCACCAAGCTGGTCCATGGGAAGGAGTTGTTTGAACAACTAGCCTCGGTTCAAAGAAGATGAAACAGATAGTGAAAAGGAGGGTCGTTCTTGTTCTACAAGATGATCAAGAAGAAGGGAGAGATGATGTACTGCTCCTTGTTGGACCCAAGACATGGTGCACCGCCTTTGAACAAGAATGTGTCCTCATGGGATGAGTAAAGAAAAAATAAGGCATTTCAAGCTACAGGCCATCCCATATGTTCTTATTGATGGTGTCTTGTTCAAGAGAGACATTAATGACATTCTGTTTGAGATGCATTAGGGTAGATCGGGCGGAGAGAGTGCTACAAGAATTCCATGTTGAAGTAGCTGGAGGCCATTTGCTCCAAGAGTGACAACACTCAAAATCATGAAAGCAAGATATTATTGGCCCAGAGTGTTTAGTGACTGCTACACATGGATCAAAAGGTGCAAGAATTGTGCATTCTTCAAAGGCAAGGAAAGGATAACAATGCTTCCATTACACCTAATCTTAGTCAACCAACCTTTCATACAATGGATATTAGAATTCATTGGAGTCATCAATCCAAACTCAAGCCAAGGTCACAAATGGATCATGACAGTGACAAATTATTTCACCAAGTGGACCGAAGTAGTGGCACTCAAGGAAGCAAATGAGTCTAGTATCCTGGATTTCTATGAAGGGATAGTGACCAGATTTGGAGTGCCAGCCACCATCATATCAGAAAATGCATTAGCATTTATAGGTTCCAAGATCACAAGATGGGCTGTCAAGAATGGGAATTATTTGAGTACTTCATCAAACTATTACCCTCAAGGTAATGGCCAGGCTGAGTCCACAAACAAGAACCTGCTAAAGATCATCAAAAGAACTCTTGAGGAGAATCAAAGGACCTGGAACACAAAGCTCAAAACAGCCTTATGGGCTGATAGAATAACACCCAAGGGATCTACAGGTAGCTCTCCATTCAAGCTTGTTTATGGGAAAGAGGTAGCGTTGCCTATATCACTTGAGTTGCCAAAATTGGAGCTCGTGAAAAAACTAGAGATTTCTGAATTTGGACCAATGGAGGTCAGGTATGCGGAGCTGATGGAACTAGAATAAACCAAAGAGCATTCTCTCCAAGAAATAGAGAAGAATCAGGCTTCAATCAAGAAATGCTTTGACAAGAAGACAAAATCAAAGACCTTCCAAGAAGAAGACCTGGTTTTGAAATGGGATGCAGATCGAGAAAATCTAGGAAGGCATTCCAAATTTGACGCCCTTTGGAGTGGCCCCTATATGATCACAAGATGCAAAAGTAGCAATGCTTTCCAGTTGTTTACATTGGAGGGTGAAGAGTTGCATATTCTAGTAAATGGGATCTATCTTAAGTACTTTGCAACTAAAAGGGGAGTTCTCACCCCATACATATTAGTTTCTTTTTCTTTTTCCTCTAAGTGCTTATGCACATTGTCTTGTTGTAGTGTAGATTGCTTTCATCCTTAGTGCTTTGCATTTTTCATGTTCTATTTGGAGCATGTATGATTTCAAGTTTTGTATATAGTGTGGTGCTATTTTGTTGCTCTCATGTAGTGTTTGGACTTGGCATTTGGTCAATATCAGTTTTGGTTCTAATGAGTTTCCAAAGTAGCCCAGGGTCGATTTTCAAAGTTCGATTAGTAGCAGCTATCACTCATGACTCGATGCCCAATGCATATGAAAAGGAAATTGGTCTTTTCATCTAGCGGGGATACCCCTGTGAGTTGCAAAATTTTTGTCCATACTTTTCCCTCGTGCTAAATATTGGATCAACCACAATCCCGCATAAGAGGAAACAAAATCAAAAGTGGACCGTTGGGGAAAAAGTTGGTTCTTTGCCCCTTGTTATCTCAAAAGGAGTAAAAGTTACAAAATGGCCCGCAACTCCGCCCAAGGAAAAATTCAACATCTGGGCCCGAGTCAAAGCCAAGCGGAATCGAAGAAAGGGGACCCATTTTTCGAGCTATTTTTCCTACCCTCCTATACAGGCTCGATACAAACTTCAAGGGGCGTATCTTTCAACTCAAGGCTTGAAATATTGCAAATCTGATGCCATTGGAAAGATCTCGGCCTCACCCATGTCATGGAGGTCTGGAACTTTAATTTTGAAGAGGTTAGGTGAAGAAAAATGGAGGAAACATCTTCAGGATTTCAATGCAAGATCCATCTGTCTCAACAACCAGATCGGATTCGATCTGTTTCCACCATTTCCTCTTCCTTCAAGGCACTGAACCAAAGATTGATGCAATAAAGATGGATTTGGGGAGAGATTTCATCAGAGGCATTAACAACGGTGGTTGAAATTTAACCTACTTTCCCCACTTCTCTCTCTTTTCCTTCTTTTAGGTTGAAATTTATAAATACGGGGGCAAGATTCATTGTAAAGGGTTAGACATTATTTGTTTTGCAGGATCCCTCCTCCTTCTAGCAAAGGGATCTGTGGGGTTCAGGCCTTCCACTAAAATTGTAATACGTTTCTTCCTCTTGGCTACTTTGTAATGGAATGTATCAATCTACAGAGAAATAAAACACGTCTGTGATCTATTTTAGATCCTCTCTTGTCTCTTTTGCTTTCATCTAGTCTCCCATTACATATCTGGCTATCTGTGCTTGTTTATTATATGTATTTTTTGGGTTGTGTCTATTAGCAAAATAAGTGTTCATCATTCCTTCAGTGCATCACCTAGTAGTTTAGTTATTGTTTATTTATTGTACCCCTTTCTTATCCCCTGTCTCTTGGCGAGTTTTAGATTAGGTTTAGAGATAAATCCTTTACTGAAGCTCCCACACATGCACCTGAACAAAGGAATAAGGAAAAAACCTTTAATGTGGAGAGCTTTTCCATTTTGCAATGTCCCACACCTTGGGGAAAGTTCAATGTTATGTAATCACACCAAATGAGTCTGCCTTAGAAATGTAGATTTTTATAACTCATTTGGGGTCTTTGTGATTTTGCATTAACGAGTTCTTGAGTTCAAACTTGCCATGCACATTTATATGAGCTCTGGGCACAAGTGTGTGAGAGGAACCATGTATTGGGAAAGAGTAGTGCTCCAGGTCCTAGCACCAAATGACTCCGAGTCTCCCAAAAGGTTGAACCTGGCACATGCCACTTCTCTCAAAGCTTTAGGCCTTTTGTTGAGACTGAGGCTCAAATATATCGTCGGCAGGTCGATGACCAGCGAAGGGTTGCTATATCGAGATGATGGGTCTGGATATTTTAACTTTGGATGGTGTTGTCGGGGAGGAATGGGTTGTTATACATACAAATATGTTACCTAATCGGAAATGGAGGTGATAATTTGGACATGGTGATATGAATTTATTTGAATGAATCCGTAGATTTTGGAAACTTTGATATTCACCGATAAAAATAAATGCCTCAAAATGATCCTACCGAACAAAGCTCAAGAGGCCTTTAATAGCCGTTGCTACCCTAGGAGTAAAAAATCGTACGTGCCCGGAGTTATTTCTCATAATGCTTCCTTTAAGCGAGAGACCCAAGGTGCTAGAACTTGGCGCCCTTGATAGATCTTGCATTGATTGTGGATCTTTTATTTAGGAAAGAGATCTTTACCTTTGATGACAAATTTAATGTGAGAAGACATCGGGGTAATTTTTGATATATCAAAAGTGACGTGGACAGGGGTGGTGAAGCACGTGGCAAAAACATCCAATGAAAGTGGAGGCTAAAAAAAACTAAAACTACAAAATAGGCAACAGTATATACATATGATACAATTTAGAAGATATTTAAATGTAAGGCTTCAGATGGATCCCATTTACTAGAATTGCCAAAGGATATCTTGCCATGTTTTTAAGCTTGAATGAATTATCTTTGCTTGCATGCATTGATTATGAATGGTCCAGTCCATAAGGGGTCAAACTTTCCATGGTTCCCGGGTTTAGCTGCTCTAGCATCCCACTTTAAAACGACAATTTTGATTTGGAAGTTTGGCTCTGATGTCTTTTGATTGAACCATGTCTTAACTATTTTTGATGATTAATCATGGCCTCGTGCGAAAGTTCACGATTTTAATGGATTTCTACCAACTTGGTTAGCCTTACTGACATTACTCCATTCTTCTCTATTTCCAATCCTTTCAGCAGTTGTAATGCGGGAATCTCTAAAGAAATTGGCATCACAACACTTTTCCCATAGACCATTTCATATGGCAAATTTTTAGGATCTACTTTGGAGTGATCCAATCGGCCCAAAAGGATATTTTAACATGCTTATGCCACAAAATTTTATGCTCATGTCCCATCCTTTTAATGAGTCTTATCAGATTCTTATTTGTAGACTCTACCAGGTCGTTCCCTTGTGGGTAATAGTTAGAGGATGTCTTTAAATATATCTCGTGTTTGACTGCAAAATCAGACACCTTAGCTCCCAGGAAATATTTAGCATTGTCAGATATAATGGTGTGGGGGAACCAAAATGAGTAGTGATATCTCGCAAGAGTCCTAGGATCACATCTTCAGTAGACTCCTTAAGTGGGACTACCTCTGTCCACCAGTGAAATAATCTATTGCCGTGAGAATCCACTGGTGTCGACACTTGAAGTTGGATTAACCATTCCGATGAAATCAAGACCCCATTGTGTAAAAGGTTCCTCAATTAAAATGGGGTTGAGGGGAAACATTGCATTTCTTTAGAAACCCACGTAAACTTGACAAACCTTACATTTGTTTGTTTCCACCTGACTATTGGTAAACAAGCTAGGCTAGAAGTATCCTGCCTACAAAATCTTTATAGCAGTGGTTTGGGCGAAAAATGACCACCTAAGTCTCCGTGATGCAACTCTCTTAAGACTCTTTTGGCCTCTTCATCTTCAAGGCATCTCAACATCAACCCATTAAAATTCCTCTTAAAAAGGAAACCATTAATTATAGTGAAATGAGTCCCTTGTTGCCTGTAATACCTTCTCTTTTTCAAGGGGAGATGGCTAGGATACTCTCCAATTTGAATAAAATGAATTTTGTCAGAGACCCACCCCTCGGGCCTATCCTCCTGTAGGTACATTATCTTTTCGACTCATCAATTGTTTCGGGGACCGGTTCGTGTCAAATATTGACACAGTCCCTTGCCTCTTACAAGCTTCGTGGGATTTATTTCTATGTCATATTCTAGGATTTTGGTTATCCAATTTGCCCTTTTTTAGTTATCTCACCCTCCATTATATACTCTTTGACGCTGGGGTGAGCTACCATGACCATAATTTTGTTGTGTGTGACCAAGTGTCTGAATTTCTTCAAACCTTTGACTATGGCATAGGCCTGTCTTTCCACAAAATTGTACCTTGTTTCATAGTCATGAAGCATTTTTGAAAAGAAGGCTATGGGGTGTTCCTCCCCCTGTCGCTCTCCTCTTTGGGTTAACACAGATGCTATGCTATTTTTCCCCCTATATACATACATGATGAAATATTTTGAGAAGTTAGGGTTGTGGAGTATAGGGGCCGATGCAATAGCCTCTTTGATCAATTCAAAAGACTGCCAACCTTCCTCAGTCCATTTGAAAACTATATCTTTATTTAGCATGAGAGTAATGGGGTGGACGGTCCCCGTAAAATCTGATATAAACCTACCGATGAAGTTGATCTTTCCTAAGAAGGATTGAAAAACCTTCTTGTTGACCAACAGAGGCAGCTCCAAGATGGCCCTGAATCTCTCAGGATCAATGGAAACTCCTTCCTTTGACACCACATGCCCCAGGAGTTTTCCTTAGGGAATGCCGAAAATACATTTCTTGGGATTTAGAGAGATCCCAAACTCTTGACATTTTTAAACACAACTTCTAAAGCATCAAAATGCTCCTTTGCCATTCTAGTAAACACATTAAGATCATCAAGGTATATGAAGATTACCTTGTTTATCAACTCCCCAAATGCGGTGTCCATGGCTCTTTAGAAATTTTCCCTGCATTTGTATGCCCAAAAGGCATCTTTGCATAGGTGAAAGTTCCCATTTAGTCGTGAAAGTAGTTCTATGTTGATCCCCTTCCACGAGCCATATTTGGTTATAACCCGAGAAGCCGTCCAACAGGGAAAACATCTCGGATCCTGCAACCGTCTGTAAAATTTGTTCCATAGAGGGCAGGGGATAATGGTCTTTTAGGGAGGCTCTATTCAAATCCATAAAATCTACGCAAAGTCATATTTCACCATTTTTATTTCTTACTGGAACTAGGTTAGAGACCCACATTGTGTGCTTGATTGGAAAAATGATGTGAGCTTCCAACAATTTTCTCAACTCTTCGGCCATGAGGGCCTCCACTTTAGGATTCACAGGTCTCTATTTCTATCACATAGGCTTAGCCCCTTCCTCCAGATCAATGGTGTGCTGGATAATATCTTTATCATAGCCATGAAGATCATCATATGTCCAGGCCATCACCTTGTCATACTTGTGACACAAATCCACGAGTTGGTCTCTATCCTTTTGGTTTACTAACTTTCTGAATTTTAGTTGTTTGTCCTTGGCTATTTCCAGCTCTACATAATCCTCTTTTACTACTTGAACCTCCTTCGATCTGGGCTAGCATCATCTGAGTCAAAAAGGTTTTCAAGCGTAATTAGTCCTCTTGGGAGCTTGTTTGTCTTTAACTATATTACCTGGTCTCCATATGCTTCTTCAACCTTGGACTGGAGTTGATTCGCAAACTGATCAGACTGCTAGAGGAAATGTATGACCTATCGGTCATTATCAAACACCTACCAATGATGGAGGTTGTTAGGGATCGAGGGTGAATGATTACCTTTATGGAGTCTTTATTTTCTATAAGGTCATGGGCTGGGTCAAACTGAGACCTAATGGTATCCATTTTATCATTCTTGGCATTCTGCTCACGGGAAATACCTTAATGTCAAAAGCTTCAAAATCATCTATTAGATCCCAGACCCGATACCGGTAGGATCTCATCCTTGGGTTCTTGGTGGTGGCGGTATTCCTTACTTGTGTGACTACTAATTCTAAATCACTGAATACCCTTAGCTACATGATACCTTCCTTTCGGGTGGTGCATAAACCATACACCAAGGCCTCGTATTCCACTTCATTGCTAGTACAAGAAAACTAGAAACATACTTGACCGAGAATCTTCCTAGCGGTTGGAGAGGTGAGGAAAACTTCAGCTCTGAGCTGTTCTTACTTTTTTCCCCGTCAAAATATATGCTCCATATTGGAGGGTCGCTAGGGGAGTCTCTCCCTGGTGCGTCACCCTCACTTTTTACCTTTGGGATTTTGGGGTTTTTTGTAAGAAATCACTTAAGTTACCCAGCCAGTTGAATTGAATTTTCTAAACGGATCTCTAGGGGGAAGATTAGATAGATGGTCACCCTCCTGGGGTTCTCCACCCTCTGTATATAGCTCTTCTTCTCTTGTGATCATAACATGAGAGGCCTTGAAACAAGAAGGTAATTAGTCTATTATATGTTCCTTAGAGAGTGGTTCAGACAAGACCTTCATCTTGGACCCATATTTAGTGCGTAGGATTAAGTGGGACCAATCCAAATACATGTACCCACCAATTTTAGTTGTGAAGTCTCGGGAGAGGTAGAGCCCAAAGATTGGTGGGACATTAACCACCATGATATCTTGGTGAACAATTATATTTGGGCAGGAATAGAGTTGTAATGGGAGTCCCTTGATAATTCCTATGGTTGGAACAAACTTCCCATCCAGTTGTATAACCCCCTTCTTCAAGGGCTCATACTAGACTCCTAAAGCGTCTGCTATTTCCTGAGGCATGACAATAGTGCTTGCACTAGAATCTATCATGGAATTATGTAGTAACTTCTTTCCTATAATAAGAGTAAAAAGAATGGGTTGGGCCTTGGTTTACTCACCTCTTCCTTTTGATTTAGCAATATGACTTCTGAAGGCACCCGTGTGTCTTTGACTTGTTCCTTCATGGGACCTGCCACGGTCGCATCCTCCTCCAATCTTAACACCCCTTAGAGCAGCTCTTTCTACTTAGGAATGCTTAAGAGATCCCACAAGGATGCGTTGGCTGGTGCCTTTTTCAACTATTGGAATACATTGATGGGTCCACCATGATGGTTTAAGAGGGGACTGATGCTTCATCCTCTCCTTCTCAAGGTGATGACCCTCTTTCTCCTGTATAGTCTGTTGAGGAACTTCTTTCATTTTTGGAAATGACATACTTATAATAGTTGGAGACTCTTTATATACCTTGTCGATCGAACAAAAGTTGGTGTGTCTACTTCAATTATCCTTTTCTTGAAGTGAGTATTGTAGTTGAACTACACAGGTTTTGAAACAGATACCTCATTTATATAAATGAACTCGTCCCCCTCTACCTAGGAGAAAAGGGCATGCTCTAGCGCAATCTCGGCCTCTTGTTCTAAAGACATTCCTTGCATTTGAGTGGTGAAAGCAGTGCTTTGGGCTCCTCAGGTGATGAAGTCCAACCGCACCTACGTCATAACCCTCCCTTGCTTATTGCTCAATTATGCTTATCTGTAAATTCCCTTGGGGACAATATTTCGGCATATGAGGATTATTACAAGGGAAGCACTAGGTGTTGGGTTCCTCGGCCAGATGATTTTTAAGGGGACGAGCTCTCTCTTTGCTTTTGGGGAGTGGTTCAAGTGGCATGGGTACATGAACTATTTGATTCAACGGCCGAGAAGTTGGCAGCCTCTGGGCACTTTGGTATATAGGTAGGTAAGCGAGTCGGCTAATTTGGAAATTCTGATAATTTTGCTTTGGATAAGTGGCTTGATTTCTCTTAAGGTTTACTATTTCATTTGAGAGACTTCTCAGGATGTTTCTCATCTCATCCATCTTGGGGAACAAAGATGAGGTAGTAGTGGTAGGAGTGGGGGCAAAATTCTAGGGGGTAATTGTATAGAGAAGCAAGGCTTGAGGCTAAACTCTGGGCCTGTACTTGTGAAAGGGGGCTATCCCAAGATTTATGGGCAAAAGAGTTCTAGGAGGGAGCTTCCCTGCGTCTATTAGATTGTTCTCAACTTGGACCACAAGGCTATAGGATTGTGGAAAATAATCCCCTCCTAATGACTGAATCATTACCGAAATATCTGAATTTAAGGCTTTTAAGTAGAAAACAATAGCCATACTTACAGGTGGTCTAGCCAAGACTGAGAATCCTTTGCCAAGTTTTGTGGAACCGGTGTTGAAATCTATCATCAACTCTTGCTGACTCTTTTTGATACCAATTAATTGTTGTAGGAGTGATGATCGTTCTCCTTTCTTGCTGAACCTTGCTAAAAATGGTGTTCCCAACTGGTCCCAAGTATCGATAGTGTTAGGGGTCAAGGCTTAGTACCATTCCAGGGCCCTCCCTTTGAAAGAGGTAGCCAATAATCGTAAGGCAACATCTTACTCCCTTATATAATGCACTGCACATATTTCCACTACATCTTGGAGATGTTCCTCGGGGTTTTGAAGTCTTCACCACTGAACTTGGGAAATGATTTCAACGCATTAGCTGGAATGGGATTCCATACCACCGGGGTGTGGGAAAATGAGTGGGCTTCCCTGATCCCATGAAACAAATGGTCTTGGAAATGGAGGCTGAAGGTGTGCCATAGTGATAGGTCTAAGGGTCCTTATTGATTGAGTGAAGGGCCTACCTAGTGGAGGGGTTGAGAGAGTCTAGTTCGGGGGACATAGACCTCTAAACCTATCTTCCTCTTCTCTGTCATGGAGGGGATAGCTGTAAATAGTTGATGAGACCTTCTTCCCTCACTTTTGATCTCGTTCGCATTCGTTGATAAATCTTGGGTGATGCTTTAACCTATAGGAAAGATGCGTCCCACTATGGATGCTAGGAAAACTATTGATGATTTTCTTTACAGATGAACCGTCAGAGTCGTAGGAAACCTTAGATTGGTGAGACATGCGCTCTAAGGTGACCTCTAGTTTTTAAAGAAGTTGGCTCTTCTCTAGTTTTAGGAGTAGGTTTAGAAAAAGCATGTAAATGACTGAAATAAATAGGCGATGTGCCAAATTCTAAAAAAGAAATGACAAAATATCTAAGATCTTTATCAAGAATAGTTGAAGGGATAAACAACATGATCTACTACTCTGATAATGCAAAAACTAAGGAACTGAAACAAATAATAATAAACGAAACAAAGAAATTCTAAGGGCATCAAGCACGATGAATTTCTGACTCATTTAGAACTACCTTTCATAAAAGAAACGAAAGTTCAAAACATATGAAAATCCAATTTGCACAGAATAAGAACTCTTTATTCATATAGAGAAAGGGTACATAAGGCCCATAAAAGCACATATTACACTTCTCTTCTATGACAGAAGCTTGCTAAGGCTAGATAAAACATACAAAACTCTCCGCTTTTCTCCTCTCTCTCCTTTGGCTCATAATTCCTTTCTTTTACTCCTTTTTTTAATCTTGTATCTCACCTCCTTTTTATAGGAAACATTTTTTCCTCTCACTTTCAGCTACCACCCTTTTCCTTCAATTCTGATAAGGCCTTGCACTTATCCTTTTGGCTCATGCCCCTAGTATTTTAAATGCAATGCTACCACTGTCTTCCCTATTAATTTGGATTTTTGACCTTCATGGTTTCAGAATAAATATTTCATCCCTTTAGAGAAATCTGCTCACCCACTCTCTCCTTGGTATTACCATTGAGTCCCTGTCTGATTAGACTCCTAATTTGGGCCATGTGGAGGAATCACACTCGCTTAGGGTCCTCCTTCCTTTTGGGCTATATCAAACATGCGTCGGGCAGACACGTGGAGTGGCTGCGTGTGTTTGAGAACCCGCTTGAATGTTCAAAGTTGGGAATGTGCCTATGAGTCATGTGGAGACTGCCACAAGTATTTCATAGTTATTCGTTACTAGCTTTTGATCAACCAAGGGCATCTAGAGTCCGGGGACAAAATAATTAACAAAAGAGTCATAAAAAAATAATATAATCACTGACATCGGTCACCTAGGAGAAACTTTCATCGGTTGGGTAACCAACATCGGTTACCTATGCGTTTATGTTTTTATTTTAGACATGGGATTAGATCCAACCTTTGATTTAAAGGTGATCTAAAGGTTGTAAATGCATAACTAAGATGCCCTAAGTTTGTATAAGCTTATATAAGCTAGAAAGATAGGGTTAGAAGGTAATAATTGCATGTAATTGATTATTATTGCATGTGGAATCCTTGGTTGAGAGGATGAAGAAGAAGAGAAAGAAAAAGGTTACATGAAGATAAAGCTTCCATGGAGAGAAGCTGGACAAAAGGAAATTACAGGTACATCTAAATGGTGAGAAGAGGGTAATGTCTTCTACTATATTTCCTTTGTATTGTTTTGTCTCAATGTAATGACTTGCATAGTATGCAAATCACATATGGTTTCTTCTTGTAGATCCACATGTTTTTGTGAGATCTTGTATTGTAGATCCATGAGACCATGTTGTATTATTGGTCCATAGAGATCTAGTATTGTAGCTCATTGGATAGCTTATGGGTACATGATAGTATCCAGATATTGTAGAGGAGGTTGTCTTCTTGTTTGCACAAGTTGATGTAGTGATGGAGGAGAGACTTACTTCTTGGTGCACAGTTATGGTTGCACATTGGTAGACCCATTTGAGAGGTCTTGTTTGTAGATTCACATGAGAGCTTGGTTACAGTTTAGAGATGCAATAGTTCTTGGTTATGTGAGATATGTTGGTGGTTTGGAGGCATAGTTTGTAGTGCACTCATGTAGATCCATTTAGAGATCTGGAAGAGGAGATACTCTTGGAGAGATGCATTGTAATCTTGTGGGAAGAGTTGATTTGTACTCTTGTTTATTATATATATTGAGATCTCTATCTTTGGTGGACGTAGCCCACATTGGGTGAACCATGGTACATGTTGTGTTATGTGTGTGTAATTTGTTTTGATTTGGATTTTCTAGTATATGCTTCCAATGTTGTAGATTTTTGGGGAATTTTTACTTCGTATTTGCATGATTTGGTTTGTTATTGAATCATAACACTATTATGTAGTCAAGTATTCCCAATAGGAGGTCATCGTCAAAGATGCATGAAGTCGAGGCAGCTCGGGGTAGGGTTATGATGGTGTAGGAAGAACCCGGTTCCATAGAACATGGGTGACTCGGTGGCTTATGAGTATGATATACATGGTGCATTGGTGGTAGAGGTGTCGGAAGTGGGCTCAGACTTACATCAACATGAAATCACTGAGCCCATGCAATGTGCTATGTAAAGCCCGAACCCACATTACACGTGAAGCGCTAAGTTTCTCGAGGTCACCAAATGGAGGGGTAGGTGAGGATTGACATGTGAGTTGGGTGGAGAGTTGAATGTGGTAGGTGGCGAGTTGGTACAAGTAGCTTAGTAGGTGGGAGTTGGTGGAGCTAAGAAAAAAGTACCCCTTACTAAAACCTTCATAACTTTCACCTTGATCATCATAACTAAGTACACTTATAGGCGTTGGAAAGATATTTTGAAGCCCTACATCATGAAATGATTAAAATTGGAATTTTTTTTAGATTAGGTTAAGGAAAAATGATGATGAACAGAAGGATAATGGAGGCCATACCCAGGTGTAGAAATGAAGTACATGGAGGTATGGGTTCACATTCCTTCTTTCTCAAGGCAATGTACATACGAGGCATGGGTTTTACAGGTTATCCCATCATTTTTTGTAGGTGCCATGATGGATTTTATAGGTGGTTGAAGCATGATTTCATATTTTTTCCCTCTCTCTCATCCTTTATTCTATAAAATGTAATGGAGGGGTTCATTTCAAGGAGTTAGAAATTTTTCCTCCCCATGCTCCCCTCTTCTCCACAATAGACTATTGTGAATTTTGGGGCTTCAAGCCTTCACACTAAATATTTTAATGGAAATTTTGCCTCTCCCTACTATGATGTACTGTGTATATCTTATGGAGAAATAAAATTATGTTTGTGTTAATTCTTCTAACCTTGCATGAGTTTATTGTTTCCTCTTGCCTCTCTTCATCACCTCTTCATTAACAGTGTTTTGTGCAAATTCATATTTCTATTGTAGGATTCAGTGGTTGTTTTGTTTAATGGGAATGGTGCATGGTATGTAATATGGTCTTGTTATGTTGTGGAGCCTATTTTCATGCGTGGAAGTGTTGAATACATACACTAAAATTATTGTACTATATCCATAGTTTTTTTACCTCGAAAAATGTGCATGATATTTTGGGAAAAGTACTCTTCTCATATGGGTGGTAATTTTGACCCATAGGTTTATGGGTGCTTTTGAACCATGGTTTTGGTACCCACAGTATTGTAAAACTACTTAAGCAATTTCCTATTTATGTGATTTTGTGCATATGGTAGGGTTGATGTAACATTGCATACATGTGTGAGTTCAAGTGTGAATTACTGTAAAGTTTTTGAGCATAGCTCCAAACAAATTTGGGTATTGTATTGAGAGAAGAGGTGGCTTGTAATAAAATATGAGCAAGTGATTCTTTGTGGACATAGCCCAAATTGGGTGAACCAAATTAAATATTGTCTCTGTGTTGTGTTCTTTTATTTTTCTCGCACTTATTTTTCAGATCTCGTGTTATTATGTTGTATATTAGTTTCTACTATTGTGATTATGTGTAGGATTGTTTTGCATATTTTATCCCTTATTTCCTAACAGGTCTGCATGGTGCATGTCTACCCTCTCCAAGTTCATCCTTCTCCATTTGCAAGCTGGGAATATTTTCTAGCAACCCCTTTTGTTGGTGCTATCATCACCCCTTAGTGTAGGATTTCCCTTTTCATGCACTCTCTCTCTCCTGTCTCCTTGGAATTGTTAGGATAGGTTTAGTTAGGTGTTTTTCTTACATTAGGATTAGTTGTAGTAGTAGGATTAGGAAGAGGAATCCGACCTTCTTCAGAGGACCATCTCAAGTTCGCAAGTCCCACAACTTGAGAGATGGCCCACTGTTAGCAAAAAGTAGGGATCCATAACCAAAATCCCAAGGTGCTAATTTTTCCCATAACAAGAACTTGTCTAAATTTATCAAGAAATATCAGAAGCTCCCATGAAAAATGGGTGATGTTTTTGAGACTTGTGAAGTGCTAAATCGATACTCCTATGGACTAGATGAAAAGGAGACTCAAGAGATGAATCAAAATTTCTAGGAATTTCGTTCTAAGAAAGTCAAAGCCGAAGAGGAAAAATACAAGTCCGATTGATGGACCAACCATGTTATTTTTATTTTGCATTCAACATGTCTTTTTCCAAAATGTCGAAACATCTTTTGAATCTGCATGTTGACTGGCCATTTTGTGAGAACCAGTCAAATGAGTTATTAATGTATTTTCTATTTTTAGCATGTAATCAAAATTGTTTCCCCCTTTTCTCTCATTCCCTTCTCTATAAATGTAAAATGCTAAGGCATTATTAAGGTTTGGAGATTTTTGCATATCATATATCTAGGAGTTGAAGAAGCAAACAAAATTTTTGTTTTCTATCTTGTTATTGAAGAGAATTAAATATATCTGTTACAAACTTTTTGTTGTGGATATATCTTTTTCATTTAAGGTATTGTTCTTATGTTCAATGCATTACATGGTTCTTTACTTTAAGATCTAGTTTATTGCATCTTCAGCAAGTTATTACTATTTGATCACGTGTTATTATCTTTCAATCTGCATTTTCCTAAGTGAAAGCACGTTTCCACTTATTCTTTTCTTATATTTCTAAACTTCCTCGTCTCTTTTCTTCTTCTTTCCTTATCTACATTCCTTTCTACAAAGAATAAATCTACTGAGATGAGATCCCAACCCAAGATGGTTAGAATAGTGTAAATCTTGTAAATATTCTTTGGTGTGTTTTAGATTAATAATAAACAGGCGCCTCCCCTTTATTTGAGGAGGGACTTTGTCCCGTGTACTATGGTTGAACATCATATTTTTTCCTCAACAAAATATCAAACCAACAAAGTGTATATTAAAATCATACAATTCAATTTATAGAAATTAAACAAACAAACATGGTCATGTTGTGAAACTTGTGTGTTTTATATTGTAGACTCTTGATAACTAATCTAGATTTTAACCTTTTTAAAACTCTTACCTTGTAAATTTAAAAATGCATTATTTTCTATTGGATTTAAAGTGCTTAAATTATGGGCATGAAAATAAATGAGCTTTGGAGTGGCATATGTATACACGTATTTCCACTTTAGTGGTAATTTTCTTAACCACGACTCATCCACTTATTAATCTCCATAAGTGTATATTTCTGCATATTTTTGGATTTGGGTGAATCATCTTGTAGAACTTCATGAGATATGTGTTATAGTTTTCTTTCCTACTACTTCATTATTTATTATATCATAAATGACCGAAATTTTCTTCCTCGGTCTCTATGCACTTCCTTTTAAATTATTTCCCCATTTCTAACACATAACCAATGTTAGTGGCATGATCGATGGTGTCTTAGAGAATGAATTGTTTTAGCCAAATTTATATGTTTGATTGATGATGCTCTAGAAATTTATTTATACATATTTTGGTATCTCAATAGAGTCTATCTCGCTTATGTATACAAATCTACCTTAAGAAGAAGAAGGGGATTTTGGATAAAGATGAACTCACACCAAGGAATACAAGTGAGTGATAAAGGCCTTGGAAATTTCAAGAATAAGAGTTGCACAAACAAGATATACCATGTCTTATGAGTCCCCAAATTTGGTTTACTTAAGGGATCGGTTATACATATTGACTTACCTACAACTATCTCACAAATGTGTTATAAGCCAAGGGAGATGATTAAATACAAACAAGTCAGCCAAATATAAGTATACCTAACCCACATCTATCTTTATTTTTGGTCTTAATTGATAATTTAGATGTTGTATGTCTCATTTATTTGATATTATAGTAGTATTTTAAAAATTAAATTGTTATCTTTTTATATTATTGTTATTCCTAATTCTTTTTATAACACATAATGACATTTTAGTTGTTATAGTCATATTTCATGGTTTAGTGGCACTCCTAGTTTACATAGTTATTGTCTCAAAGTATAATAAGTTTGAAATATTTGGTAAGGTCCTCCGCCCTCCATATATTTAGAGATTGTATATGTAAGTTTCCCTTTTCTATAATCTTGATCCATTTTTTTATAGAAAAATATTTTATATGGTATTAAATATAAAATAACATTTTTTGGATAATTAAAAGATCAAGAAAATATAATTACACCGAAGGCATTCCCCTATGGGAAAGGCCCTTGTGAATGTTTCTGTGACTGAGTTAAATTTGATGGTTTGATGACCGTCTGGATGTTTTCGAGTTTTTAACAGTTTTTTTTGGGCGTTTTCTCTTTTTCGGCTATTTTAAACAATTTCTTTTTCATTTTTGTAGTTATGAATTAATTTATCTTCAACAATCCAATCACCAATAGTGTGTGAAAATCTAATACTTTATCTCTGCCAAACCGAAATGAATTATAATGCTCGAACTGGTCCACGGTCCGTTCTGGTCCACTTTCTCTACAAATTTCAGGTTGTAGCCGCTCTTTCCAACAAAAATGGCAAAGGGTTGGCCAATTGTGTGGGGCGTTTTTTTATCTGAAAAGAAGAGACATGCTAGATGATTCAAATAATATTTAAGTAAACAACATGTTGGACAAGGATCCCCAAGAAAGCCCGTTCCGTGAATCACTGCCTTTCCTGGCAGAGATGCCAAAATAACTGGAAATAATCCTGAAAAGTCTATTGCAAATTGAATACAATGTAGTGCCAACCAGGTTTAAACTTAAACATCTATTTCCACAGAATAAAGGCAAACATCGATTATTTCACGAGTAATGTGTCCAAGCTATGTTCTCTGTAGGCATGCAGGAACATTTTCTACAATAAACCAAGAAGAACAAATGCATAAACAGAAATTTTCTTGGATAATGTTTAATGAAAGCTAATATTACAAAATGTCTTAAAAGTTAGAGGTTAGTTCATGTCAAAAGAGAATGTAATGTAGAAGATGATGAACAGTAAAAGCAAGTAAACGGTGAACATGAAAAACAAGCAATATACTTGAGGTGCATCGAATAAGTATCTCTTCGTCAAGAAATGGCATTGTACAGTCACAGAAGATGATGAACAGTAAAAGCAAGTAAAGGGTGAACAGGAAAATCAAGCAAAATAATTAAGGGAAGGTGCATTGAATAAGTATCTCTTCATCAAGAAATGGCATTGTACAGTCACATAACAGGTGCATGTGGCAGATCTATGAAGTAACTCCTAGAATTTCCAATTCAAGCTATCCAAAATACTTTTCTATTGCACCCACACCAGATTTGCTAAGGAATATTGGGCAGATTCTAATTCATTGGCTTGCATTGTTGAAATAACATGAAATCGTACAACTAAAAAATAGGCTTAGGTACCTGACAAGTGGCTCAATTTGGAGTAGCTCCTAGAAAATACCAACTTCTGCTATGCAACACTTTCAAGTTACACACAATACTTTACAAGCATATGCACCTTTTTCACCAAAATTGCATATATTTCACCCATACACATTATTTGAATCCCTCCGAGAGTGTGTCGTTCACCTAGAATTAAACATAATAATATAATATCCATTTCCAGGTTCAGAATACTCAATATTACATAACTTTCAGTTTGGGATAATCTCATATAGGTCCAATTCGATTTCTCGGTTGTTTTCTCTTTGTCTGAAACCTTTCTTTCAAAGTTGTAAAATAGGGTAGAACATTTTATGCCTCAAGAGTGCTTCTATCTTCTAATGTTATATTTTATTAAAAATTCCAATCCGTAGAAATTTGTGAAGTTTATACCTCAATATTCCTTATGAAAGTCTTTCTATTCTCCAACTACAACATCTTTACTCTAGCTAACAAATTCTATATCACATTTTGTAATTCAATAAGGACTTTCAAATTTCTTTGTAAACTTATCTATAACATATCAAGGTCCATGAACGCACCTCCAACTGCAAGTCGAAGCTCTAGATCTTCCTCACTTATAGCTGGTTGCACCCGAAGAGACCTCCGAGGAGCTCCATTTCTAACCTGGTCAAATAGATAGAAGCTATACTACCTTTTAGAAAGAACTCCAAATCATAAATACAAACACAAACATGATACATAGCTAATCACTGTGGCCATCTAACCTATTCCTGAGAAATCAATTTCAATATCTCACTTTTAACACATATAAGGCTTTAAATGATTATAATCGAGTACAACGGTTAGTAGTAATGTTAAAATGCATAGTGAGAGAGGTGTGACTAAGACATACTTGTAAAACCATTGTTGAAGATGTTGACTGAACTCCGTGATGAATGGAGAATGATGATGACGACATATGAATAGGATCATCATCATCTTCAACAACTATAACATTGCTTAACCCAATGTTCTGCATGGTGGTCAATGCCCTTCCCTTGTCTGCTTCAGAGTGCCCTAGTCTCAATTCCAAATCCTGATTCCATTTTCGAGTTGACCTAGCTCTGTTCATGATGTTCTATGAAGTGCAGACAACAAGCAATTAAGGAGAAACGACACAGTTGATCTCCTTTCTCCAATCAATTTCCTGATTGAAGTGAACAATCAGTCGTTATTATATAAAACATAAACCACTTGATACATTAATCTCTCCCACTGATTTACTACAGTAAAGGATTTTAAGTGATCCTCTAGAGAGCATGGTATTTTCCCTAACTACCAATGGTGTTTTATCAAGAAACTTGGTTAACCCAAACATACCAACCAAATAGGTCCAAGGATTACACACCAATGGTGGGGTACTTATAAGAGAGTGACCCAGAATCAAATACCCCTAGCTATAAAAAGGATATCCATAAAATGGTGTATAAAAATAAGGGTGCAAATGTGAGAAGGCTAATGATTACATCAAATTAATGTGAGACAGGTTTAATCCTCCTCTCCTCGATAAGGCAACACATAAACTTGGAGGCAGTCCATTGACGTAGGTATGCCAAGTTGTGGTTGCATCACTACGTAAATTGCAAAACAAAGTTCCTCAAGAAAGCTCACTCCTCTATGAGGTGAAAGACAAGCATTCCATAATTCAAGGAAGTCGAAAGATGTAGCATACAAATGAATTTCATTATGTTACCACAGTTATTGTGTACCCTTCATATTTTGCAATGGAGTTGATTGGTATTTCTTTATCCTTTGTATTTTTGTCATTCAACACAACATCAAAAGGATTAAGCCAGAATTAATTCTTCAATTTTTTCTTGATTCTTTGTATATGTCATTTATCGGTATCAACTTGTCAGTGTCTTTGTTAAAAATCATAGTCTCTCCTACATATAATATGGATTATGAGCTATCCTAGACAAGTTGTTTCCTATATTTAGCATTGTTTAACTTTTTATGAGTATTATTATCTACTGTGTTTTGTGACACGATTTATCCTACAACAAAGAGTTAACTGGCCAGATCCCAAACTCCATCGGTCAATTGCTTCACCTCGATACATTGTAAGCCTGTAAAATTTAATCTTTTTGCATGGGTTTAGCATCTCACTTCAAAATAAAAACACATCTGATCGATGCTCTGTTCAGGATCTTGATGGGATGTGCTTTTATGGGATCCATTCCCAACTGAGTTAAGCAATTTGTGAAATCTGACTTTTCTATAAGATAGTTACTGCAGTTTGGGAAATCTATCCTTTATGTAAGATAATTATTGCAATTTCCTCCCCACATAAGCTTTCTAAAGACTCTTCTTTGGCCACCAAATACCTTATAATGTTGTATCTGTTTTGTCAGAGCATTGAACTCAAATAAATTGAGTGGGAAGATACCGACGTCAATCGAAATCTTGAACAAGTTTACTAGTTGAACATCGTAGATAACCAAATAGGGGGAAGGCTTCCAAATTTTAACCTTTCAGAATTTTGTTTTGGTTTGCAGAGTGATGGAAAATGTGAATTTGGAAGGAAAAGTTCCCCCCGATCTTTTTAGCTTGCTGCAACTTCAATTAGTGTAGGTATCAAGAATGATATAACTCCTGAGCTTTGTTTTCCATTAGTATAAGTAATGTTTGTTTTGCACGTATCTACACTTAGAGCAAGAAGAACGGAGGAGTCAAGACTAATTTCACTTAACCAAAACAACCCATTGTAAATACTAGGCTCTACTTTGATAGCACCTCCACTACTACCATACTCAACACTGTTGTGCGAAGATCCTTGTGAAGCTTTTGGAATATTGAAGTGTAGGTTTTTGAGAAACAAATACGATATTTATGTTGTTTGGGTTTGTAAAAGTAAATGATAATCTATTAAAAAAATTAGAAAAATCTCTTTAAATTTTGGCTATTGAAATAATGTGGCTTTTGTATTTATTTTGTTGAATTCAGTTTACTTCAACCCCAACTGCTGTGCGAAGATCCTTGCGAATTCGGAGTAAGAGTCTTTCTCCATTCCTTGCACCTCCAATTTTCACAACTCCAAATTGAGATCATTGTTGGAAGATCTTTTATCATGTATTCAAAGTGATTTTTTTACCCAGTTTTCAACAAGAAGACTATGTGTCAAGAGCTTGTAAGATGGAAGAGTTTTTTTGGAATGGTTAAAATATAATTTAAGTAATTCAATTGTTTCTTGATTGTGAAAAATAGGATTTCATGTAAATTGAAAAGTGAATATATCAATTCTGACTCTGTATCGAGAACCATTAAAGTGGAACTTTTTCTTTTTAATAGTTAAAATATGATTCTATCAATTCTATATGATTGTGAAAAGGAAATGATTTCATATAAATTGAAAAGTGAACATATTAAATCTGATTATGTGTTAAGAATTATTAAGGTGGACGAATTTATTTATCTTTGAAGAGATAATATAATTCAAGTAATTCAATTGTTTGTGATTGTGAAAAAGAAAGAATTTTATGTAGATTGAAAAGTGAACATATCAATTTTGTTTGTGGAGAGCCATTAAAATGGACTAATTTATTTTTCTTTAAACCCTTATAATACGATTCAAATAATTCAATTATTTGTGATTGTGAAAAATGGACTAATTTATTTTTCTTTAAACACTTATACTAAGATTCAAATAATTCAATTATTTGTGATTGTGAAAAAGGAAGAATTTCATATAAATTAGAAAGTGAATATATCTAATCTAAACAAAAGCCACAAAGTATCAAAATTTATTTTTCTTACAATAATTATAACACTTTAAAGATTAGTACACAACCTTTTCACATTGCATTACAAATACCTATAGTTTTCAAATGCCGAGAAAGAACCATGCAATGTATAGTTGTTTCCATCTAAAACTTTGTAAATAATATCACTTTTTTCATATTGAATTGTTTAAAAGGTTAGACCTCATTTTTGCGCTATTTAAATGAAGTGGTTCATCTATATTTTTGTTTTTTTTAGTTGTTTTCGGGTTCCTATATAGTGGAATAGATTCATTTACCCTGCGGTGTTTAAAAAAACTTCTAGGGTCTCCATTCGAGATCCAAACCCTGATGCTTCCCACCACATCTTGCTCCTTTCGAGATTCAACACACGACCTCTTATTGTACATAATCTACCACAAAAAGATAACCCAAGGCCTCCGCGATTTCTTCATTTTCTTCGAAACAAATTTTTCCTGCATGTGTCACCAACGGAGTGAGTTTGGTTTAATCTGCCCAAAAAGAAAACAACAATTTCATTGCGAATTTTGGCGGTGAAAAGGCTTTAATTTGTGGCAGATAATTTTTTCCAGTAATCATTTTACTAGTGTTTTTCCTCTCTCCATTGGCCAACTTTCACCTAACCTCTCTTGGTTTGAAATATCCGCTAACAACATAAGTGGAAGCATACCTCCGCAAATTACAAATCATGTGCAACTTAAACTACTTAGATTTAGGTTATAATATGTTGAATGGGTTCATTCCATATGGATTTAAAGCTTTTAAAAATAAGGAAAGGTTATATTTGAGTGGCAATATATTAGATTTAGGACTCTTGTCTCTTGGTCGAAACAATCTATCTAGAAGAATTTTTTGATTCAATTGGTAACCTCAAAGAGCTAAGAAGACTTTCTCTGTATCACAACCATTTGTCAGGACATATACCTGCCAGTCTAAAGGAATGGCTGTTAGACTTGTCTTACAATAAGCTATCAGGGTAGTATACTTGGAGAACTTCTTACTAGTCTTCAAAATCTTCAGTTGTATTTAGATCTCTCATGGAATGCATTAGGAGGGTCCTTGCCGGAAGAGATTGGAAAAATTACAATGGTTACATATATAGACATTTCAGGCAATAAGTTTCGTGGTGCCATTCCAACTGCAGTTGGAAGTTGCGTAGGATTGAAACATTTGAATCTATCAAGAAATTCCTTAGAGGGTCTTATTCCATAGAGGAAATGGAAAATTTGAAATATCTCATTAACTTGGAGCTTTCGTCAAATTTCTTAACTAGTCCACTACCGAAACTCCTCAAGAAACTTCAAGTGCTTTTCTATCTGAATCTATCTTTCAACAGTCACGGGAGAAATTCTAAAAGAGGGGGTTTTCACTAATGCCACTTTATTATTGTTTTACTTAATGGAAATGTTGGCCTTTGTGGACCAAGGAAATTATTGTTACCTGAATGTCCAAGTCAAAGAAGTGCTTCACATTTCAAAACAATGATAGTGGCAGTTGTTAGTGTTAGTGATTTTGTGATATGTTCTTTACTTTTGGTTTTCTTGTGGAGATGGACTTCGGAAGTAGTGGATATACCACTAGCTATTCTACAAAAAAATTGAGCACCTCAAAATTTCTTATGGATATCTTTTTAATGCAATTGATGGATTTAATGAGAAAAAGTTGTTAGGGGTAGGCAACGTTGGATCAATGTATAGAGGAGATTTGAGAGATGATAGAGTAGGTGATGTGACATTGATGGAAACTCAGATAAAATATTTAGAACCTTGTTAATACAGTTTGTGACTGAGCCACTTAGTTGAGAAACTTGAGGATGTGGGAAGTAGCATTATAAATATGAGATTGATTAATACATCATTATATTTTGATAGAGGACATCCTTGCATTATATTTTTAAAGAGCTCAAAATGAAAATCTTGTGAATGTCATTTTCTCTCATTAAGGTTTTAATGTGTTGGAGCTTCCTAGGCAAGGGCAAGCTCAAATACCCTATTCAATTCTCATAATATTTAGACAACATAAGTTCAAGTTTGTTTACCTAAATCTTGCAATGGGAAACACACAATGAAACAAGAAGAATGGAAAAGGGACTGCATAAGCTATATTAACTTTAAACCACTTGGTAATAGACCCACTATTTAAACACAGTAATGTAATTTCATGAAACTCCAAAAAATGCTTCTCATCAATGCACGGCTAGCAATATATTTATTTTTCCAAAATTCATGTTTTTAGCAATATCACAACAATTGGTGAATGAGTTGCAGAGATTCAAGTTAGCATTGCATCATATCAACATACAATTTCCATTTTTAGAAATAGTGTGACCACTGACCAAGTGATTGATAATTTTTCTTTCTTTACCATTTGTTCTTTAGTGTCCCTGACTTCATAATAACACCACAAAACCTACAAAGATATCACTAAAACTTGGCACATCTCCTCTTTTTCAAAACTTTAATATGGGTATACTTAGTAAGGTTTTTCTTTTCTTTCTTTAATGCATTTAAATTTTGTTTTCTGTGTACATGGCAGAGAGTTCTTCGAACATAGTCACATTTAGCTCCAAATCTATGATGTGTCAACTGACGGAATCTTTCACGCCATTAAAAGCAATTCAATTTTGCTACAAATCCAGGCACCCCATGCGGCAGAAATGCCTTAAATGGTTAGACATTAAAGTCTTTTACATCAAGATTGTTGATCGCGTGCTAGAGTGTTTGATGGTCCATTACCTGTAGGCTGCCGCCGAGCACTTGACTGGAAACTGAGTTAGAAGCATCAAACATTGGAATCTTGTGAGTCTGCATGGATATTTGCTTTCTCCACATGGAAACCTGTTGTATTATGATTACATGGTAAATGGAAGTCTGTGGGACATCCTACACGGTGAGTATAATGATTATGTTATGAAGAAGAAAGGAGGAGTCAAGACTACTATCACTCAACAAAAACAACCCGTCGTAAATACTACCCTCTACTTTGATAGCACCTCCACTAATACTTTACTCAAACTTCTTGTATCCAAAGTGATATCAAATGTATTCATGTTTAGTGCAAATAAAATTGGCCACAAAAGACAACCACTTATGATATAAAATTTGCAAATATACGAAGTCTTCATGTATTCATGTTTAGTTCAAATAAAATAGTCCGCAAAAATCTACCACTCATAATATAAGATTTGCAAATGTGTATGTATGAATTTGTAACAAATTTGAAATGTATAGATAGAACCTTTAAATGTAATGTTTCATCTATACTCCTACACTTACACTATCAATCACACCCCTCATCAACATCAACTATGTAACAGGGTAAGAAAGATAATATACAAGGTATGTTCATGGCCTCCTTTCTATTGAGTTCATCATCGTCGCCGTCGCCGCCGCCGTCGCCGTCACCGCTCGTGGGGATCGCTTGTATTTATTTGGGCAAACAAACTCTATCTTTCAAACATGGGCAACTTAGAGCTTGTGTTATTTTCTTGTAAAATATTTGCATTCCAAATGGGCAACTTGACTTTTTGTTATCTTATAGTAATTGTCAATTTGTGTAGTGTAAAAGTCTGTGTAAAGCTGGCGAAAGGCAAGGCGATTAAAGGGGAGTACTAAAATCATGGATAGGGCAAAGGGGGATACAAATATATGGTTTAAGTAGTCTCTTCGCACGTGATTATGATTATGTTGGGACTTGGATCCCTCAATTATTTATTATTATTAATGGATTTCTTGGAATATAATGCATGTGAGCATGGCTAACCACCGCCTGCAGAACACAACCGGGTCTGTGCTGCGCATGTGTTTGGATTTGTCCTCTTCTTTCTTCGCCTCCCTATAAAACGCTACGCTTTTGTTAAAAGAGTTGATCTGATGATGATGGCAGAGAAGAGATCATCTTCTTCGTTGAGGACATTGTTTAAGAGATTGGTAGGCACGTGCAAGTTTGATGTGCAAGTGGAAGTGGAGCCAAGTAGTCATGCAGCCTCTGCTTCTCGAGGAATGCATTTGAAGAGATGGTCGCGGGCGGGGTGCTACGAATGCCATATGATAGTGGATCCCTGCATTTGTGCTTGCCCTTCGTGTGGACACGTATTCGCCAAGCCAGAGGCTCTCCAACATCACCAAATCATGAAACATGCAGGTAATAATTATAAGATTCTTTTGTGTATTGTATAACCAATGAATAAGATTTAGAAGATGGTATTGATATTGAATCGCGTGATGTGATGTCGATGAAACAGTATCGGAGGTGGGCGAGGAAGATTCGGGTCGCAATGTGGTGGAGATGATATTCCAATCGAGCTGGTTGAACAAGGAAAATCCCATCTGCAAAATCCAAAGGATACTCAAAGTCCACAACACCCAAAAGACGATTAACAGATTCGAGGGGTACAGGGAGATGGTGAAGGCAAAGGAAAATGCAAATGCCCGTTGCATTGCAGACGGCAACGAACTCCTCCGCTTCCACTGCACCACATTCGCTTGTTCCGAGTTGGGATCTTCTTCTTCCCACCTCTGTGCTTTGCCTTGTTGCGATCTCTGCAACCTCATCAAGAATGGCTTCTCTCCCAACTCTGAGATATACACGACAGCAAGCAGTGGGAGGGCACACGATCACTGCTCAAGAGCAGGAGAAGGAGAAGGAGGTAGAGCAATGGTGGTGTGCAGGGTGATTGCAGGTCGCGTACAGCTGCAGATCAGGAAAGACACAGCTTCGACAGATCATCATGATTTCGACTCCATTGCCGGGCAGCCAGGAACATACTCCAATCTCGAGGAGCTCTTTATATACAACTCCAACGCCGTCCTTCCCTGCTTTCTTGTTATCTATAAAACATTAAGATGTTCAACTTAATCTCTTCAATCACTTTGTAAATTGATTTCAATATTTACTTCTCTTCCCCACGCAAATCAAATAAACAAATTAAAGCACGACTCTACACTTCATCGAAAAATGTATATGTGGCGTGGTTTTTCAAAAATTAGATTAAACTATGTATAAAGCTCCCTCACTTCGGAGTTTTTGAATACAAAATAAATCGCTGCAAAAAATTACCACTCTTTGCGTACCAAAATTTTTAGTCATTACAAGGTTCAATTCCGCCAATCGTGAATGTCAACTCTATACTAGAAGTATT
Organism: Taxus wallichiana var. yunnanensis; assembly: GCA_018340775.1. NCBI lineage: Eukaryota > Viridiplantae > Streptophyta > Pinopsida > Cupressales > Taxaceae > Taxus > Taxus wallichiana. The sequence continues at coordinate 127,532,279 of CM031242.1, read as the reverse complement.
TTGATGGAAAAACTAACACGTGACAACCAATGGGCAATTTAGATATTTTTGGTCATTGAAGAGTAGTGACAAGTGATTTGTTCATTGCTGGTTTTATTGAGGAATGACTAGTATATCTATCTTAGATAAATATATGTAAACTATGTCTAAAAATATCATTCTCAAAGAGCCTATATTGAATTTGAATCTCACTTTACATAGATTTATCTAAGATAGGTATGCTAGTAGCATCCGTGGGCTTTACATTTTGCATTAACATATAATATTAAATTTTCAATGAAAATTAAATGTGTTACATACATCACATTAAATGAAAACAAACAAAGTATTTAAAAAATAGTCCAAATACATAATATACAATAAGATAAAATGAAAATTAAATAGTCAAATAATATTAATCAAAATGTGTCATGCACATAGCATAACATATCAAGAAATGAGTCATTTCATATTCATAGAAAGAAATTTGTAATATGTACATGTCATTATTTATCTTCTAAGGATTTCAGTCTTTCTTCCTCATCTTTCCTTTTGGAAAGTTGTTTTCCTTTTTCATCTTTTCGTAGTGGTCATAAGTAAATGACATAAATATTCTTAGACCTTCCAAAGACTTTACATGAGAGATAGCCACAATTGTTAATCATATTCTTTCTTATTGTCCTATGTCAATTGTAACTTTCAAAAGTGTCAAACCTTGTGATTTTTCCAAGCCAACCGTAAGGGTAGTTGTTGTGTGCATCCCATTTGTATTGGAGTAATTGGAATTGTATGTGGAGTTTCATTTTCAAATGGTATTTTAGAGTAATTGTCAAATTCAACCATAACATATGTTGGTGGCTTGAGTGGGGAATTTCAGGTTTGTATATTATACTTCAAATATACCCTAGAGCTCCATTTACAAGTCTTGCTTCTATCCAAATATTGGAGGTTAACATCACCCTTCCATCCTTGAAATTAGTGATTCCAAAGAAAGTTCATCATTTTGACCTTCTAGTGGAGTGTTGGCCTTGCTAAAGTTTGGTTCATGCAATGCTACATGCAACAGATCTTTTAAGTGAATACATTTTTCTGTTGTTGTGGTTATTCACATTATCTTTTATGGAAAACAAATGAATGCTATTGTAAAATTCTTTATTACTAGTGCTATCTAGTCTATCATTGGTTCTTATCATCAATTGTTGGATTTGCATCTCGTAGATTTGTGAGAAGTTGATGAAACCTTATTTGATCCTCACTTTCTCCTTCATATCTAAATATCTTATCCAAAGTAATAACTATTTTAAATTCTTCCCACAATAGTTTTGCACACCCGTTACTATCATATGGTGGTCTATCACTAATAGAAGTGGCAATTGTCCCAAATCTTTGACCAAAATCATAGATATTCCTCCAAAACTCATATTTGCATTTTCGGGAAATGCTTGACAAAGTTGGGAGTCTATGTTTTGTAGCATATTTTTTCCAATGAAGCTCATTTCATCAATTAGTATGTATTTTATGTGGCACATCTTTACTTGGAAATTTGAAAGTCTTGTTCCTTCTAATTTTTTAAAATCCTTAATAGGAATTCAAAGCCGTGAATGGATTGTTAAGGGACCAATATTAAATATTGCTACTCCTATTGGTACAAGTAATAGAAGTGGAGGACACTCGGGAATGTTGCAGAACTTGTAAATCTTGACGAATGACATTAGTTAAATATGATTTTTCTATACTTATTGCTCCTTGATTATCATGTATAATGGGAGGAATTTAGACCTTGATTATAATGTGTCATGATTATATCAAGTGCTTGTTTTTGTTTAAAACCTAAGGTTCCATAGTTCATAGGTGGTGCTATATCATCATCTATGATAAACCCATTATCTCTCATGGTGCTTATGAAATTTATTGCTTTATTTGTGTATTCTTCACCTCGATATTAATTATTCCATGGTGTTTTTCTATCAAGATCTCTTCTTCCTAACATATTTACTTCACTTCTATAATGTGGCCATGTTGTATCCTAGATAGGATTTTCCACTCATGTTCCATTGTGTTTTGTTGAATAGGTTGATTATCCTCATCTTCATAATCATTATGATTTTCATCATCTTCTAGAATAATACTTCACTCAACATGCCAAGGAGTATAAGTGAATGAATCCCATTTTGATTTTATTACATCATCATCAAGTCCAATATCTCTTTCTATATCACGAAATGGCTTGTAAAGTAATAACTCTAACCAACAAAAATCAACCCATTTATGTGATTCACGTGCAGGGATGGAGGAAAACCTTGGGAATAATCTCAAAATAATCGATTTAATCCTTACAAACCATTTGTTATCTCTTTTTCACCTTGGATTATATGTCCAAGATTTTGTTGCATCAATAAGTGAAACACTTTCTATAGAAAAAGGCCTATTCTTGTATACATTAATGAAAGATATTATATTCTCTTCATAGTCATCTTCATCATTATTAACTACCCTTTTGAACACCTCTCGTGAAAAATTCAAATTGACAAATACTCTACTAATCTCTACTAATGGAAGCTCCAACAACATGTGACATGTTTCTTGTGCACCAATGTCTCTTTCAACAATTGTTTTGGTTAGAAGCTTCCTATATGCTCTTGTTGCTAATTCATTAAGATTTTCAATGTTTGCATGCCGCATCAACATTTGATGATATATTTTATAATTATTCTCTACTTTTGTTGAATAATTTGCAATGTAGTTAATAACAACATGTTTAGAAAGAACATGTTGTCAATCTACATGTTCTCTCTACAATCAGTAGCATGCAATGATTGTGTACATATTTACTATATGATCATCATTTATTTCAGGATCAAAATTTTTATCTCCTTTCTTCAAGTCTTGATATATTTTTGACTCATCAAGATTCAAGGCCACATGCATTATACCAATAAGAAATAATAACTCATTTTAGTACTTGCACTCTTATTTTATTTAATTTGTATACAACTATTTCAATGTGTGAATATCTTACCTACAAACCATTCTTCCTCTTTTCTTACGTAGGCAAACACCCTCTCTACACATTGTATGTCATTCTACACAATTGAGTAGTTCTTCATAGTCATGTTCCATATCCATTTGTGTAATTTGTATTGTATTTTGAAGACATGAATGTTGTGCAAAATTTGTATTGCATATAATTTATAATACATTAAAAATTATCAGTAACAATAGGTAAATAAAATTATATTATAAAACATAGATTTGGGGAGGATTGATAACATACATATATGTTTCGTTGGTGTGGATATTCACAAGGATTCCATGCATGAACAATAGAATGGAAATATTTCTCTACATTTTTTGTTCATGATCATTTGTCCAATCAAGGTTGTCTATATTTTGTGCCCCATCTAACCATATGAATCCATGCACATGTGGTGAACCTCTATGTTTCCATTCATATCTAGACCAGTAATATTTTACTCTCATTCCTTTTTTAGTGTCTCCTTATGAAAAATTATATGTCACATGTGCATGTAGTGTGCCACTATATGAGGATAATCGGTATAATTATATATTCACTAATTTTGGGATTCTCATGGATTTATCGGTGTTGTTCTAGGCATCATTGCATGTAGATAAGGATAATACACATTAGCTGTACTTAAAGTGAAGAAAATGGTAGGTGATCCAATTGGATGCAACATGTCAATTAATTTACCATGACATTTTCCCATTAGGACCTTGAACCTCTCAAGTTGGTTCCAAACTATGTCAAACAATCAACTAGGAGGGAGTGAGGTACATTTTCCATATGCTCACGTAGCTCGTTGATTGTGATTGACATATCTTGAAGGTTATGTGTTAGAGTAGGTATTTACCTTAGCTCATGTTCACCTAGGTACTTTATTTACCTTTATTGTATTTATCCTCACCCACTTATGTGTGTGGATATTTCTTTTATCTTATTTAGATGTTAGGAGATATTATCTAGTTGTTAGGTATAGTGCTTTCCTTGATCTATGGTATTGACTAGATCCTTGATGTCTAGTTCTCTTATAAATCTATGGTCTTGACTAGTTATTTGATGACTAGTTATTTCCTTAATTTATGGCTTGATCTATGACCTTGACTGGTTCGTAGATTGTTATTCCTTTCCTATTTAAGAAAGGCCCATTCTCAATGTATTGCATTGAGTTCCATAATAATATATGATATTGCTTCTCATTTGTTTGCAAAGGTTTTATGTAAAGTTATTCTAGTGAATTGCTTTCATCTTATTGATTGTGGTGTTTGATTAGCATCTATGTTCTTGGCTTAATACGATTTGGTTATCGTTCCTTTCATGGCATCAGAGCTAGAGATTGCTGTTGACATCCGTCTGTAAGTTTTATTTTGCAAATAAATTATTTGTGTATTCATATATTTGGGATTTGGTCGTATTTTGTTGCTGCGTGCATTTTTATGCAAAACAGAGGCTTCCATTGGATTTAGAAGGCGTGAAAACCCTAAGATCGATTGTAAACTCGGTCATTTCTGTAGACAGTCGGTTTTTGTGTTTTTTTGTTATTGTCAGAGTAAAGACGTTGGTTTGCCTCGGGATTCGTGCCCACCAGAAAAGAAATCGTAGGATTATTTTTTTGGGTTTGTTGATTTTTTTGAGATCTTCTAGAGCAATTTTCAGTTGCAACATATTTGTCTCAATTTACGTGTAGAAAGGTTTTCAGATCTTTCCTTATTTGGTAGGGGTTTAAGGATGCTGTGCATGTTTTTACTATTTTGGGCAAATCCATGCAGTCGCTAATTTCGGAAAGAAAAGGTGACTGTCCAAATAGTCCAGAAATAGTAATTTTTACCAGAAGCGGCAGTTGGATGTGACTTTCTCGAAAACATGCGACACCCCCCAAAATAGTAAGTTATGTAAACACCCATTAAAATCCTTAGCCCTTGGTCATATGGTATGGTCATATGAGGGCTTAAAGCTTGTGATTCCTACTAGTAGGTGCTTAGCTTCAGCACCTTTAATTTTATTTGTGTGGTGAAGGAAACAACATTGTATTTTGTTTTAGTGGCACCTAAAATAAATAACAGAGCAAAATATTAAAAAAGCTTGTAACTTTTGATCGATAACTCGGTTTTGAGTGCCATTTTTTGCAAAAGTACTTGTTTTTGTGCTCTTTCCATTGAAAATATTTCTTTTGAGAATTGAACTATAATTATAAAGTGTCAAATATGGAGGAGTGTTGTAATCAATTGTGGATGCAATTTTGGCTGAGCCCGACGTCCTAAATTTTTGGGAGTTGCATTTTGTACCTATCATGGATTCTGAGAATGATATGATTTTCTTTGAAGTATGTGGAATTCAAGAGGATATTGTAAGATTTGTGGAAGAAAATAGATCACTCAAGAAGTGAAATTCTCTTCTACAATCACTCATTCATGATAAGGATACAATAATACACTTCCTACAGAACAAACTTGCTAGCCTACAACATCACCATCATATTGTGGACAACCATATCCATGCTCCTAGTCCACTTTCATTGTTGCTCTTGTACCCATTGACATTGATCTGCCAGTCTTTGAGCTTGAACCTGCTTTTGATGCTTCTAAACATGTGAGGCTTGTTACTACATTCTCTTCCACATCTGTGCCTATTACAGTACCACATGTTGTGTATCCTACTTCTGCTTAGCTGCATGGCTTTTTTAAGAAGCATAAAACTGCATTCAGTTCTCGCATGCTCCGTTCTATGGGTCTCACTAGAGGAGTCATTGGCAGACATTCACAGGATATTGTTTCCTCTATTTCACATGTTAAGTGGAATTCTTGTCATGACATTGGTTTTTGAGCAGATACTTCATTAGGATCACACATTGATAGAGCTCCTTTTTTATTCGCTCGAATCTTTTTGAGGATCATGAGCAACACATGAGTTCTACACCTTCACTCAGGATTAAGAAACCTAATATTTTAGCTGTCAGACATGATCAACCTGACACACATTCTAATGTTCTTTTGCATGCACCCATTATGCATTTTGCACCAAGTTATATGCAGACATCTTCTTCATCCATCCATGTTGATTTGGGGTGGATATCTGATCACTCGTGGAGGCAACATAGGCATTCGTTGAGAGGACTCTATAGGCATGGCTCCTCCACCATTCGACCTCTTGCTCCATTTTCTATACCTTTTGCATTGTGATGCTTCTTGTTTTGAGCATTTTCTTTAGCAGGTGTAGTGTATCTCTCTTATTTGTTGAAAGATTTTGTATCGTATTTTTCGACACTTTTGGCATGTTGACAATATCTCTTGTGGGGGATCTATTCTGGTGAATTCCAGTGTTAGTTTTCCAGTGTTCGAGTAGTTGTTTTGAAAACTCATACAGATTTGTAGCGCCACTCCACCCATTCAGCAGTATGGGAGGGTGTGGTGCTGATATTGCTTCTTCGGGTTTTGTGTCCTTGCCTTATTACCTTGTTTTTTCTTGGATCGTGACACTCTGGATTTTGTGTCCTTGCCTTGTTGCTTTGGTTATTGTTCTTGGATCGTGGCACACCTATTTGCAAAGACTTGATCGAATTATGTTGGTGTTTTTTTGCACTTTCGACATCACTCCGTTGACAGTCTCCTTGTATGGAGCTATTCTAGTGGAGCCCAGTGTCAGTTGTTTTTGAATTTTGTGATCGAGTAGTGGATTCAGACCATAGTGCATACCAAAATTTTTCAGCATTGTATGAGTTTTTTGAGTCAAACTTCTTGGGATACCTTCGAGCGGGTCTTTACTCTCTTTACTTTGTTATTATTGGTTTTGGGTACCTTGCGGTGTCCCTTTTTTCCCAGTTATTGTACATGAGTACCTCATCAGGCCTAGTTGCGGGACTCATACTGTGGACATGCCACATCTATTTTGGCCCCTAGCTTCACTTGAGGGGGGGTGTTAGAGTAGGTATTTACCTTAGCTCATGTTCACCTAGGTACTTTATTTACCTTTATTGTATTTATCCTCACCCACTTATGTGTGTGGATATTTCTTTTATCTTATTTAGATATTAGGAGATATTATCTAGTTGTTAGGTATAGTTCTTTCCTTGATCTATGGTATTGACTAAATCCTTGATGTCTAGTTCTCTCCTAAATCTATGGTCTTGACTAGTTCTTTGATGACTAGTTATTTCCTTGATTTATGGCTTGATCTACGACCTTGACTGGTTCTTATATTGTTATTCCTTGCCTATTTAAGCAAGGCCCATTCTCAATGTATTGCATTGAGTTCCATAATAATATATGATATTACTTCTCATTTGTTTGCAAAGGTTTTATGTAAAGTTATTCTGGTGAATTTCTTTCATCTTATTGATCGTGGTGTTTAATTAGCATCTGTGTTCTTGGCTTGATACGATCTGGTTATCGTTCCTTTCATTATGTTAGTGCAAAATCATAGCACCCCCAAATGGCCAAAGATGTGAAGTGGTTAAAATGGGGAATTTAGTGTGATTGCATAACATTAGATCATCTCTCAAGTTGTGGGACTTGCAGACTGAGATGATCCTCCAAAGAAAGCTAGTTCTTGCTCCTAAACTACCCGCCATGAGCTACTCTAATGTAGGAAAAACTAAAATATCTTAATATAGCCATTCCAAGGAACCGAGAGAGAAAGAGGGGGTGAAAGAAAAGCCTAAAATATAATGGTGATATACCGAGAGAAGGAAAGGGGTGAGATGCTCTGTTGAGAAAGGATGAAACAAGGGAGAAAGGAAGATGGGAAGGTCAGACAAAAGTGACACAAACCCGATCCTAAACCATGATCAAAACTCCATGAAACACAACGCCTGCGCACTGCAAATGTGAAATACATGCACATAAAACAAATTTGAAAGGGAGAGGCACAAAGAGACAAAAATAATGCAAAGGGTTGAAGAAACACCAAAAACACATGTTATTGCTCTATATGGGTGCACAAACCATTACATTTCGCTTAGAGGCAAAAATTGCTTGCAAGGTGTAGAAGAAGGTTTTCAACTCAAAATGGAGTCAAGAAACAAATTTGTGAGTTTTCCTACCCCGCAGAATAATCTCCTTTTCTCAAATGAGAAGTGTTACAATATATATAGCAAAAAAGAGAGAGAAAGAGGAAAAGTCGAATCCTGTTTCAACTACCATGGGACATGCATTGAATCCTACCTTGAAGACTCAACCGCTATCAATCAATGAATTTCTCAAATTCACCCCAAATCTGTTGATTCTGGCTCCCTCTGTCTGTCTGGTGTTTTGAAGAAGAACGACAGATTGAATCAAATTAGATTTGGTAGTTGGAGAAATCAGGCTCTATATTAATGGCCTGGAAGACATTTTACCATTTTTACCCACCAACGCCTACAAAAATTATATTTTATGTTTCCAAGGCATAGAGGGCATCAAGATGTTTCCAAAAATCTTCTCCTGCTAAAATATGAATTCTCAGTCAAAAGATATGGTCATTTGAATTTTTTGGGTCGCAGGAGTGTAATATTTAAATGAGTCTCATGTCATCTTTGGGTCTACGTGGCAACTTTGCGATCATTTGATGTTTGAATCCTTCCTTCACTCTTGGAATATCACCCATGTGACACCCGACAAGCCGTCGTCGTAGGTTTCCCTATTTCCTTTGTATTCTTCCCGAGTCTTTTCCACGGGCGGAGGCACTGTATCCAATCCAAGACATGTGGATGCTTTATGCATGTTTAGAAACTGCCCCCAAAATTTACCTTTGGAGTAGTCCAGATACGACACGTGGAGACTTCCATAGGACTTTGGACTTTTCAATGGTCACCATCACCTTTTCGGGCTCTAGCACACGTGGCGAGCTGGCACTTGTTTAAGATTTTCTTTTAGACTAGGCCTTTGAAATGACGCCGTGTTGACACTTGGCACCTTAAGCTCACCGCCCGCCTCTGCTTTGACTATTCAAACTATGAATCTATCCCCCATTTTTAAATCCTTGGACACGCAAAAATCCTATGATCATTTGATTCTCCACCTAGGGTCTCACTTTTGAATGTGCACTTTGTTTGGACACTTGGCGCCTTCCACTTGCATTCATTACTTAGCCATTTTGGGCCCGTTCTCCTTTTGACCTCTGTTGACCATTGGCTACGTGGAGGGCTGGTGCAAGTTTGAGCCTCCACCTTGGGCTCCCATTTTGGAATTACGTTGAGCCGACACTTGGCACCTTCCCTAAGTCGAAGACTTTTCAATGGCTGGTGCAACTTTTGGAGCTCTGGCGCATGGAGGCTTGGCGCTTGTTTGAGCCTGCCCCTTTGGTTTTAACTTTTGGAGGTGCATCATTTGGACACTTGGCAGCTTCCATTGTCTCCTCCATACTTAGTCAATTTTGGGGTCTCGTCTTGAACTATTTTAGAGCCCGAAGACTTTGAATCTTCACCGTTTCTTTTGTTTGAGTCTCTGGTTCCTTTGACACTTCTCGGCCTTCCCTAACCCTATTGTTCCATTTATGAGCCTACTTGTAATCTGTTTAATGGATTTAAGACACATATTTTCTTGACATATCCATTTTTTTAATTTCTCCTACACAGGTCGTTTGATATTTCGCAGCCTGTCACTTCCATCAGAGTCTCCTTGCAACCTTGTTTTGCAGGATTCAAACGTGATTTCTCTGGTTCTTTCTGTGCGGGGTCATGGCTGATCCAATATTTTTCTAGGGGGAAAAATATGGATAAGAGGTTATTTTTCAAAAAAACTACAGATGAATTTTGTGCATAATGTCTCATGATCATATTCATCATGTAACACCTAAATCTTGGGTGTTGGCCGAAACGATGATCCCTATATCGAAACAAATGTTTAACTAATTCATGTGTGGATGTACTCATCTTAACCATGTTTCTATCTAATCACATCTTGGGTAAGTGCACCAAGATGGTGGATAATTAAGTGGACATAAAAACCTGAAATTTAGGTACCGCAAGTGTGGTTTATAAACCGCGCTTGCACAACTGTTTTTATAGGCTTGGTGATTTCTAAACCTAAAACCGCGCTTGCGGTTTGCAAACCGCGATCATGGTCCTCTGAGACAAAAAAATAGACCCGCGACTCCTCATTTTCCCTCATTTTTCCTTTCCAACCGTGATTTCTCCTAGACCTTTGGCACTCGCACTTTGAATACCCCCTAAAAATTACTCTTCGAGACTTGTGGATCATGATAGTTTCAACCATGCCACCAAGACAAAGAGGTAAGCCCTCGATTTTGATCAATTTGTTTACATTTTAGGTTTTTTTGTGATTTTCGTGGGTTTTCAATTTTTGTTTATGTATACAATTTTTTTGTTTTGTCAGTTGCTCGGCGAGCTCGTAATCCTGCAAACCCTCCAAACAATCCTCAAAACCCTCCAAACATTCCGCAAAACCCTCCTCCAAACATAGATCCACCTCCTGTGGCTCCTTCTATCCCCACTGAACCAACAGGAACACAAGTTGATATCATTGGAAAAATCTGACAAAATAAAATTGCCGTTGAGAACCTTATTCAAAATATAAGACAAAATCATGCCACAAATTTGTCCCGCATGACTTTAGCCAACACATTGCAAACATTGATTGGTGAAGTTGACTTTCGCAACCAACTAAATAGATAGATGAAATAACTTTAGATGTGATTGTAGGCAGTGGTATGCAAATAAATTATCCCATGCGGCCGTAAAAGACAATTTTTTTGGAAAAGAGCACATTTGTAAATTATTTACCGACCCAAGAACCAATGCACCCCCAGTTACTTGCAAATGGTTCCCAATCCATTGGTGCCACGATGACCGAATCAAGAACAATTTTTGGGACCGATGGTGGATGGTTTTGATTATCCACCATGCAACAACAATGAGGTTCCCCTCTATTTTTGAAGAAATTATATTGCGATTTTGTGCTTAATGAGGTCCCAAACTATTTTGACTTTTCTGATTTGTATGGGTGAGGTGATGGCTCTACACAGAGTACACCGGTGCACGCATAGGTCAACCAAGGATCCCCATGCCCCAAATTCAGTTATCCATCCTACAGTGAATGAGGTTGTAGAGATTGACACACTACATGCATTGAGGCAGCTCACTCACACTCTAACCCAACATACTGAGTAGATTGCATCTACCGATGTTGGTGGAGGTGCTGATTCTAGTGCACCACACCACCGTGGATCATGTGGTGTTTGTATGCACTGCATGTCGAGACATCATTTTCTAGATCACATGATTTCTTTTCTCTACATGACATGATGGCGATGTTTTTGAACTCAGTGCAATGTGATCTTGGTATTTCACGGTAAATGTCAAATAAATATTTTATATATATACAATAGTTTAATTCATGTTTGAGATTTTAATATATATGTATTTCATTGTAGACGTTATGTACATACATGTAAAAACTATTTTTTTATTTTATTTTGAATAGCAAGAGATGGTGAAGGAAACATCTGCATCGACATGCTAGCTAATTATGCTGATTGGGCATGTTACAAATGTAAGTTTCAAGTTGTACTTAAATTTCAAATTTCATTTGATTGTGCACTTTTATTATTATAATGTTTCACATGTACATGTACATATTAATATATGTTTGTCTTTTATACGCAAGGGATCCTAGCGGGTCATCATCTGCTTTGGGAAATGAGGCTATTAGCATGCCTCACGTGACTTTTACGCAAGTTAGTTTCTCTTTACACTTTCCAGTTCTAATTGTGGAAGTTCACATGGATTATGCTTTGGCTCTGTTATGTGGCAGTCATGTAGATTAATATTGATTTGTACATATTTTTGTATAGCTTATGACTTCTAGAGAGACTCCTCCATTTATGTAGACTGTGGAGGCTGTTGTAGATATTGCCATAGCATCTACAGATCCACTAACTGAGGTACAATTTTTCAAATTTGTTAAATTTATTTAGAATTATTTCATATTACTTAAATCTACAATATGAAATTTTGTACATGAAATTTTTAATTTGAAATTTAATTATTTGTATGTAGCTTACCTCTCATGAGTCTACCGTTGTCCCACCATGCGTCAACGACAAATTGATAGGGATCATGACATTGCGGTAAGATTTCACATGTATTTTAACTAAATTCTAAGTTTCTAAATTTTGAATATATTTTAAAAATATGGGTGTTAAAATCTTGTTGTTTATGAATGTGCAAAGTTAGGTTAGCTGCCTGCTTAGAGATGCCTAGGACCACACAGATCAAATCCGTAGTGGAATCTCCCTCCACTACATCCTCAGGTCATGGACATGCTACTTCTAGTAGGGCAAAGAGAGGGAAGATGATTCATGATTAGATTCATAGGACATGGATGTACATATATATATATATATATGGGCCTCATTGTTCCTAGTTCACGATTCTTCATAGGACATTGTGTATAGCCTTATGCGGGTGCATGTGGTCTTATATGTATGACACACTTGGTTCAAGATGTACACATGTTATGAACTTATATTTTCAGAGATGTGCATTTAGTACACTTAGTTTGATACATTATATATCAATGTGTTGGTTTTCATAACGATATTACTTCTATGTTTGATTCGAATTCATTTCACATGATATCCTTCTATGTATGTATATTCTATGTATATTATTTCTATATGTATGTTTGATTTAAAATTAAAAACTATGGTGCAACAATAAGAAGAAAATAAACATATATCTCATGTACCATATTCTAGTACAATAATAAGTTTTATGTATGTTATGACATGTACATGTCAATGACTGAAATTTCACATGTTGTTGGAGTTGTCGGTAGATTTTAGGAAAATCTAGGTAGAGAACATTGTTCAGTAGTGAAGTGGGAGTTTCACTACTTGTAAAGAAAAATAAATTATTGCATCACCTATAACAATATTGGTGATTCAATTTGTGGATATTTTGATTCATATTTTGTAAGTGATTTGGAAAACAAAGATCGACTTCTAGTTATGCTATTACACTTGTAACTAGACCTATCAGTTGGATTTCAAAGCTTCAAAATATTACAATTTTTTCAACTACTGAGGTAGAATATGTAGCTGCCTATCATAGTTGTCAGGAGGTAATTTGGGTAAAAATTTATTGGATGAGTTTTGAAGATATCAATAGAAGATGAAGGTATTGTGTGACAATCAAAGTGCTATTTAATTATCTAAGAATCTATCTTATCACAATAAGACAAAACATATTTTAGTTAAGTATAATTTGGTTATCTTCTATTCATTTGCAGAAAATGCGATGAGTTGGTCGTGTAATATATAAATTGGATTGGTTATCAAGGTGGATATTATAAGATATGTGACAACAAAGTTAAATTTTAGATCCCTTTACGACAACATTTTTAGCTCACTTTCCAAAGGGGTGTGGGGGCTTCCCCACTCATGTCATAGGGGTCTAGGGGGGCAGTGACGAATTCAACCGATCTCTATTTTTAGTAAAGAAATTCCTAATGTTGTTTTCCTAGTCTATTTGTAGGATGAGGAATCCTAACTATACTTGGAATAAGAGAGTAACTATTGTTGAAAAAGTTGTAATTGTTAAAAAAGTTGTAATTGTTGAAAAAGTTAAAAAAGTTGTAATTGTTGAAAAAGTTGTAATTGTTGAAAAAGTTAAAAAAGTTGTAATTGTTGAAAAATTTGTAATTGGTGAAAAAGTTGTAATTGTTGAAAAAGATGTAATTGTTGAAAAAGTTGTAATTGTTGAAAAAGTTATAATTGTTAAAAAAGTTGAAAACAGTGGGTCATGGCACCAAACCGACTATGCGGACACGTCCGAGTGGCCAGGTGAATGATAGAGGAGGTGTTGTTTTGGTGCATGACAATGTCGAAATGTCGCTTGCTTCCGGGCTACCTCGTTCAAGCGGAGTTCCTCAAGAGCCCTGAGACCAAAAAAATCATTCAACTTCGATGGGTGACTACGTAGACTCTGTGGCACCTAGAGACATCTCGTTTGATCCTACACCTTGGCGTAGGGACACTCTATAATAGCTTGTCTTAGTTTTTTCCTTCTCCAAACGATGCTCTCACTGCCCTATTGTTTGCAAACACGCCGAATAAATAGTGTAGTATGAGACAATGTAAGGTCATTAAATGGTATATTTTGTAAACGGTGGGTCGTGGCACTTTGAAATGAATGTGCGAAACCATTTGGGTGGCCAAGTGAATGCTAGAGGAGGTGTCGTTTCGGTGTGCAAAAAATTTTGTTGCTTTTGGGCTACCTCGTTCGAGCGAAGTCCCTCAAAAGCCCTAAGACCAAAAAAATTGTTCAACTTCGATGGATGACTACGAAGACTCCGTGACACCTAGAAATGCCTCGTCTAATCCTACAACTTGGTGTAGGGACACTCTACAATAGACTATCTCAGTTTTTTCGTTCTCCAATCGGTGTTCTCGCTGCCCTATTCTTTGCAAACACGCCAAATAGTGTAGTTTGAGACAGCAGTGTGAAGGTCATGTCAAATGATATATTTTGTAAACGGTGGGTCATGGCATCAAAATGACTACACGAAACATCCAAATGGCTAGGTGAACGTTAGAGGAGGCATCGTTTCGGTGTGCAACAACGTCGTTGCTTCCGGCTACCTCGTTCGGGCGTAGTCCCTTAAGAGCCTTGAGACCAATTTTTTTCAACTTCGACGGGTGACTACGCAGACTCCGTGGCACCTAGAGACATCTCATCTGATCCTAAACCTCGGTGTAGGGACACTCTACAATAGGCCATCTTGGTTTTTCCTTCTCCAATCGGTGCTCTCATTGCCCTATTGTTTGCAAACACGTCAAATAGTGTAGTTTGAGATAGTGTAAAGATGACAAACGGTATATTTTGTAAACGGTGGGTTGTGGCATTGAACCGAATGTGCAGACACATCCGGGTGGCTAGGTGAATGCTAGAGGAGGAATCATTTCAGCGTGCAACAACGTCATTGCTTCCGGGCTACCTCGTTCGGGCGGAGTCCCTCAAGAGCCCTAAGACCAAAAAATCATTCAACTTCGATGGGTGACTACGCAGAATCCATGGAACCTAGAGAAGTCTCGTTTGATCCTAAACCTCGATGTAGAGATACTCTATAATAGCCTGTCTCAGTTTTTTCCTTCTCTAATTGGTGCTCTCGCTGCCCTATTATTTGTAAATGCATTGAATAGTGTAGTTTGAGACAATGTAAGGCTGTCAAATGGTATATTTTGTAAACGGTGGGTCGTGGTACCAAACCGATTGTGCGGAAATGTCAAGCTGGCTGGTGAACGCTAGAGGATGTGTCATTTTGGTGTGCGACAACATCGTTGCTTCCAAAGCTACCTCGTTCGGGTGGAGTCCCTTAATAGCCCCGAGACTAAAAATCGTTCAACTTCGACGGTGACTATACTGGACTCAAGTGGCACCTAGAGACATCTCCGTGACTCCAAAAATAGTGTAGTCCGAGCTGATGTAAGGTCACAAATGGTATATTTTGCAAACAGTGGGTCGTGGCATCGGACCGACTACGCACACGTATAGGGATGGTCTTGTAAACACTTGGGGATGTGTCGTTTTGGTTCTCTAAGCTCCAGGTCCTTCTGGGCTACCTCCTTCGGAGCCAAGAACCCCCTCCACAGGTATATAAATAATTGTTAATTACTTCTCTTTTCTTGTAAAACAATGAAATCTTCTCTTAGCTTCGAGAATTTATAATTCTCTACTAACAATGCCAACCACGTGAAAGTGGAAGCTTTTATGGCACCACTAACCTGCACATAAAAGTCTTAGTCAAAGAAATTTAAGTTTCAAATCAAAACCATACTAGATATATACAAAATACACAAATTTAATAAAATATATGAACTTAAATTTATCTAAAAATTTATATATACCAAAGAAATTATATATACTAGACATGAGCATTATAAATTCATTGCAATGAACCATCGTGGATAGGATCTACTCAATAGCGGTCATGATTGCTTCATGATCTCGACTCTTGAACTTTCCAAAGAATCTTGTTATTAGCCTTTCTCGATATCTATACACCTGAATATTTGTTGCTAGAACTCGATGCGAATATAAGAGTATTTTCCAAAGTGTGTCTCAAAGTCTTCAAACACCCAAACAGAGAGTTTTTAATGGATATCACCGAAGCCAAGTTCCAAAGAACTACCACCGACCCTAGAGGGTACTCAATACCTTCACCATCTATAACAGGAGAATTCAACATCTTTCTATCCTCGATGCAACGACATAAGAAATAGTCTGCTCCTTCTTCTTCATTGTTTTCTGTCATGCAATAACTCGCAAACACATGTCCTACAAAAAAGGTTTCAACTCAAATTTAAATTGTACATATTAAAATTTCAATGGACATAACTCAATACAAAAATTGTAAATAACCATAAATACCTTGTCGCACCAAAATTGAAATTTCGTCAAAGTCCTTGGATGTTGCAACTTCATTTGTAGAAACAAGTCGTAATGCTTATGGAGGTTGATAACTAGCAAGTGGAGTTAGAGGCCTACAAATCCATCCATCGACCCATTCTTGTGAATCACACTTAGTTGTGACAAATTTGATACAAGATGCACAAAAACATGTCAACTTTCTTGTCCATGTGGCCCACGAAGTAGCGTCTGAGCTACAAAATGAGTGCATATCACTGGACCCAGTGAGTGTCATACAATCCTCATAGTTAGTAATTTGTTGTTCCTCTATCAACCAAAAATATCTACGAATCGTAGAAATTTATTGAGAACCTCAAGCCATGTTGTCAATACACTATTCCACTATGCCCTTTGCATCTTTTAATTTAGCACCATATTTTTACTTCAACTCTTCTCTTGCAAGAGCTCTTTTCACACATGCCCCTACACTATCATGCTCTCCTTTTCCATGTCCAGCCTTAATGAAACTCTAAATATGTTGTACACCCATCTTAACGTGCATCTTGCTCATCCAATAAAACATTCGTGCATTCTTAAACAGAGACGTGCAATTATCTGACCATATGTAATGTTGTTTGAAGTGGATGTCCCTATCAGATAAGTTTCCATAAAATAACTGGAAACACCCTTACACAAATTCAGTAGAATGAGTATGATCATCACTGATATAAAAATGGTACTCTCTTAAAATTTTCTAATCATTCTCTGTACTGTCAAGAGAATGTATAAATGCTATATGCACAAAAATGACAACTTGTACTGAGTTGTAATATTGTGATTGAACCTCCATTTGTGGTTGCAATGTGTAATTCTCTGCAAAATCTACCACTGAAACAATAGTACCAATAGGAAATGTGTCTTTGCATATCTTGAACTGTTCATCCAACCATCGAGCTCTGTGTGTATGCCTAGCATACTCATAAATAATTTCATCCTTAAATTTTCTCATAAATTGAAAAATAGACATATGTTCTGTAACTAGCTCACACCATTTAGACTCTTTTCCATCTTTCAACTGGTATGTAACTAATTTATATTTATCAAACTCAACTAAATTATTTCCTATTACACCTTCAATTTTCTCATGGATGCAACTTTCTAATTTAGGTAATCCACCACATGTACCACAACTTCCATCTAAACAATCCTGACTATAAAAAAATTGTCTAACTTCTTTTTCACAAAATATCGTAGGAATGAAATCCCTGGAAGATATTGGTGGAACTTGAACACCACATTCCGATAACATAGTTTCAGAATGCAAAATAGAATGAATACATAAAAATTTAGCATAATGCATAGCAAATTCAACATGTTTCCTACAATAACAAGTGGTGCGAGCGTGGTTGATTTTCACATAGAATGGTTTTAACATTTCAAAAAAATGTTGACTAATTTTAATTTCCAGATGCTCTTGTTAGAACTTATGAAAAAATTGAGTTTGAGTCATATCAAAGAAATGCTTTGGATGTGGTTCGCGATTAATAGAACCAACTCTCCGTTTTACAACATCTCTTGTATTAGGTAAAACTCTAGTGTTATCATGCCAAAATTGAATAACAACTTCTCTTATAACATCAATATTATATTTATCCTTACGCGGTGCTCTAGCAGAAAATGCCCAAAAATTGGTGTTATTGAGTGATTGAAGGATATTACATATTTCAATTGCTTTCATTAGATTTTTTCGATTAACTTTCAACATTCGACTTGTTTGCATAATCAAACGTTGTTTTTTTATTGATTCACTTACAACACTAGTAGCAAGTACACGACGCACAATATTACTATCCCTAGTGTGTCTCTTGACACCAACAGTGTGATATGCATCATGAAGGTTTTCAACAATTGTAGAGGTTTGACCATGTATATTAGATGTTGTTAATCGTAAGGTGTTTAATGTAGGTCTCATTTTATTCAATTTCATCAAACTAACTAACAACTGACATCTTTGGGAATCATTTAAAATTTCAAAATGATTATCCCAAATTTCAATGGCTTTTCTTCTAATTTTCCATTCAGAAAAGTTTTTCAGACATTGGTTTCAAAATGTTTTCATCGGTTTAATAAAATAATTAGGTTTCTTACGTGAAAATCCTAGGAGGTGTTTTTGTCAATTTTTACTTATCTACGCTTTCAACCAATTTCTTTATTCACATTTTCATTGTCTCCTTCAATTTCAACATTTGCTACATCATGAGTATTTAATTCTTCTTCAATATTGAAAGTAAAAACATCTTCATTACGAGTATTTAATTCAAATTCAACATTGATGTAGAGAAATATTACACTGGTTCCTCATTGCTCACAATAGTAAGGGTTGAAGATGAACATCTTTTTGATTCACAAAGATTCCGCATTCGCTCAAAATTTTAAAATCTATTTCTCTCTAATTCGCTTTTGTATTTTTTACTTAATGACTTCCTTTTTTAAATTTGTTTCTTGTCTCCCATGATGTTTTATTTCGTGATAAGAAAAATGTGCGTAAAATGACAGAATTTCACAATAGTTCGTATGGTAAAGTCAAACAGTAAAAATCACATGGTAATTAGAACATTGGGATGTGTATAAATATGATTTATAAACCACGATTGCACTTTATAAACCATGATCACGGTTTATAAAGCACGATCACGGTTCTTGTTTAAAAACCCGGGATCACAGTTTATAAACCGCGATCGTGGTTCTTTATGTATCATCAAATTTGACCCTAAGGCTCGGGAAATATTTGTTTTGCCCCAACCAAAGCTATGAAAGGTCATTATGAAGTGTAAAGGGTCAAAAAACTTCAAATTTGGTCTTCCATAGACTTGAACCATGCTAAAAAACTGAAAACAGCTTCACAAAAATGGTGCCATTGTGTAGGGGAGACTGTTAGCTTCGTAGAAATATTGATTTTCAAGTGAATAGAATAAGATAAATATCATTTTATAATTTTTAACTAACAATAGGTCTTTAAGACATTTTTTCCCGCAAATGTTCATGTCTACGTTTAAGACTTAAAAATTTGTTTCACTTATCAAAATGTGATAAAACTTATACTATCCGAAGCATGGAGAAATTCTATACACGTTAAAAAAAAAAATATATATTTGATTTTGATATTTTTTGATATAGTTATGGTGGGAAAATGAAAAGTGCTCCGTTTTCTAAATATTTTTAGACCACTTTCACAGAAAAAATCATTAAAAAAAAATATTACTTCAAAAATACAAAATAAAATCCATCCCAAGATAGACAACTACATCTAAATTTTCACCAAAGGAAAAAAAAAAAAACAAGATTTGGTCATCCAAATTGCGGGCAAACGGACTACAATCTTATAGTTTTTTTCAAAAACAAAAACCAAGTCATATAATTTTAAGTGTTTAATATAGCTAAACTTGTCCGTTTTTTAAAAAAATTAGTATTTTAGAAACTAGATTCTGGATGCTACGATTCATATTTATATAATTTTTTCTAATTTTGAGTGCGCGTATTGCTAATAATCCCTACAAGTTGATATTTTGCTGTTTTTGCAATATGACATCCACTTATGACCCCTTTTTTGTCCACCAACTTGGTGCACTTACCCTCATCCATCAAGAAATAATATTGGAAATGCAATATCATTATAATCCTAATTGACATACTCATTGATAGGAGATGATTGAATCCTTTGTTGATTAATAAGTATTTCGATTTGCATTAGAGTTATTTAACCATGCATGTATTAATTCCATCTCTCATCGGGAATTTGGTGTTTTGGAGGCCATTGATGTTGTGTGCTTAATGATATTTCCTTCATCAATCTCCATCACTGGACCCGTACAAATACAATTTCATTTTCATCAAAATTGAACTCCCTATGGATGAAGTTAAGTTGGTTGAAAATATTTTCATTAGAATTATGTGGAAGCTCATTAAGAGCATTATCATCAATCTGAACATCTGAATAGAACTTGTCATGGTCTATTTTGTATTTAAGTGCCTTATATACTTGCTCGTTATTGATGATAAATTTATAAATGATTCCATGTTGATCCCTCCTTCGAACTATAATCATCAAAAAATATTTTATTTCTTATGGAAAACTTATTGTATGTCTTTTATATTTATATTGAACTCATGTTGTGTGTGTCACTTGTAGGATTGGGTTCACATGGGCTATTATCATTTCATAAACTATGTTAAATTTTCAAGTTCTGTTGGTTGTGGCCTATGATCCATATTATTCGATGTTGAAAATTGGTGATGACCTTTCTCTAGTTGACATCTATTACATATAGGAACTTCAGGGGTTTTGTTGGTGCCCATAATTTTCATGCCAAATTTAGGTACCGGTGACTAGTTTTGATTGCGTTTTAAAATTGGTTCCTGTCACATTTCCGTGTTATCAAAATTCGTGAAAACCTTTTTCCCATATACTACATGTGCCTCCCTGGAGCCCATGAAAGGAAATAATTTAGGAGTTCTAGAGGATGTGATAAAAATTCAAATCACACTTTGCATCCATTACAAGTTTATGTGAAATGCAAGATGTGTCTTCGACACCGAGGTTTGGTTGAAAAGAAAAAACATGAGATGGGAGGTCGGGAGAAGGGGCGGAAAAAGTCAAGTTGTTTTGTGCACCCGAGTGTGTATACAAGGTGTTGGTTTGAATTTGAATCTTGGAGGGGTACATTGGGTCAACTTGGAACGTGGCATGTTTTTGGGACTCGGAGTTAACATTGCATTTTGTTTTTCTCTTTATCTTTTTTTGTTAAGTGGGAATTTTATCGCGGACCCAACTTCCTGGTCTTATCATTGGTTAACACTTGACATTGTTTCGTTTGTTTTGGCACATATTGTACTTGCGGGGAAATGATTTATTTTTTCATGGTGGGGCTCTAAATCAGTTGAGCAGTCAATAATGAAATTTTACTGTAGGGTGATTCAATGTTATTATTGGTGAATGCAGTGAAAGGTATTGTTCAAAGGGTTGCTTGCATAGGTTCATTTTATGTTAAAGTATGTATAATCTTGGAGTGAATTATTACTTCAATGAAGAAAAATGAATAAAAAATAACACTTCATAAAACATAAGGCAGAAAGAAAAAAATTAAAAAAATAATTTTATGAACAAAATGGGGTTCCCTACCCTTTGATAGCATATACAAAAGCCAAAGTTTACATATGAAATAAAATTATAATTTTCTATATTCATAATCTCCCCGAGAATAATGGGAGGTACTATAGAAGCTTAGTATCCTTGCAAGGTGTCTGAACTCCTCGTGACCGACAAGACATGAATACAAATCGAATGTCACCGGTGAAGCCCCTCGACGTGGCCTTCGCCATCGGTTATTTTATGCTTTGACTCACGACTCATTGATAATTTGGCATAGCTCCATTTTCTTCTCGAGTGAGATCACCCACTTGTGAAGATTTTGAAACCCTTTCAAGTAAGCCTTCATGCCTTGACTTGTTGATAGTCCACCAGAGGGGCCCGTATGATTTCACCGATTGAGTTGCTTCGGGAAGTATTTTGTTTCTTCGGGAGGATCCCCAAATATAATTCCCTCGCTTTAAATTGAACCATGAAAACTTCTAGTGTAGAAATCCCTTCTTCACCCTCCTCTATTTGATGACTAAGGAGTGATTTTTACCTTTGAGATGCATATGCTAAAGTATGGTGGGGAAGATTTGTTTTTAGAAGGGAGGGAATGTAGTAGGATTTTACTATGTGCATTTTACCATCATGGATTTTGGGACGATGATGGGACCATAGTTTCTTCAACTATTTTGTGCTTAGGTGGTGTTGGAGGCCAAGGAGGTGGAAATGTAAAGTTTGGAAAACAGGGAGGGAAGCACACATTTTTGCACGTCTGTTTCATAAAAGATATTATTAGTACATTTTGGGATGAGCCTTTAGGAGGATGGATTTAGATGCTTAGCATGTTGAATAATAGCCTAATGAAAGATTCGTTGGGGTCAGTTAGCTAGAAGAACTATTCAAAATTCTCGAGTATTAGACTGAAAGGATTACTCCCGAAATGGTGACAAAATAATAGGAGCAAAATGTGTACGGTAGAATTCTTAAAAAGGTATGCAAAATCTAATTAATGGATTGTGACCCAAAGGGGTATCAAGTCGAGTTTAAATAGGTATATTTCTCTGGAGTGATGTGTGTGAGCCATTGAATCACAATTAATTTTCATATCCTGCTTGGATTAGTTGACACGAGTTGGCATACATCAATGTAAATCATTCACGAAAAAGCATATCCCCAGTGGCGATTAAGAGTTAATATATTTAAAAAGGATCTAATCTATTAAATGTCTTTATTTCATAAAAAGTGTGACATGTAATGAGTTTCCCTTGGTTGTGTTGGCACGATGGTGACAGGACATGATGGGACAAAATTGAAGGCCACCAAGGAGGATTATAAATTATTATTCCTTAGAAGTTCGAATGGTGGATGAGGTATGAATGAGTTAATAATCCTATGGAATATTGGAAAGAACCTTTTGTAGATAACGTTATATAAGAAGATTTGGGGTTTAGAAAAAATGGAGATGGTTTTTCGAGGGAATGGAGAACTCTTTGGAGGTGTTATGCGGAGATTGGACTAGTGCTTTGGGTACAAGAATTTGCATTTTTGTGTAAGAACTGTTACAATATTCATTATTTTTGATTCATGCTAAGATGGTTGTAGCTGTACAACCATTAATAGGATTTGAGAACATATGTATATGTATCCCTTATCTTTCACCGTTAATGGATATGTTTCAAGCATCTGTCACAATTTTTTTTTCGGACTATCTTATTAATTGATTTGGAAGTTTGGTGATGTGTGTTTTCCTTATAAATCTTGTGTGGGTTATGGATGAGAACTTATATGCTTACATCGAGTTGGTGGATATGTGGTTTAGATGATGAGAAGAATAGTGTATTTTTGTTGTTCTATTAAGCATCATTCTTTGAATCTTTAAAATTCCTTATTGATTAACCATGATTGGGTTAATTTTTTTGCTCTTGGGGTACCTTATTCCTTAAACATCTAGCATAACTTATACACGAGGTTCCATTCTCGGGGGCTTGAGATGGATCACCGGGGTTTTTTGTGTTGTTTGTCTTCCTTGGAGGTTCCTTGTGGTAGATGACTTTGGGAAAGCTATCTTTATCTTACTACCATATTAGGAGATGACAAAGGTGTCATGATGTAGTGGTAGGCACAATTTCTAATCCTCTATACCATCTTGTTCTTTGAACCTTATTCTTCATTGTCCCATATCCATCTTATATCCTTAAAAAATTGTCTTGTATACCTTATATGTCCTACAAATTTCATTTCCATGGCATACCCCGCATGATATTTTTACGCGAGACACACATAAAATATGCACATCTCAAGTGTGTCTACATTTTTATTCACTGTAACAAATATCCCAATAATAAAAACACTAGAACCCATGAATATTTTCTAGGAGTGATGTTTGAGACTACTTAAGATATTTCTCCAACAACTTGTGTTGGATTTCCCAAGTGTTTGCATTGTTTCGTGACCACTCTCTTGAGTGAAAATTACATTTAGTGGCTACACTTGGCATCTGATTGACCTACATGACTGAGTTTGGAGGTCTTGGGATGCATCCTTGACCTATTTTTCTCTTAGTATGCACCTTAGGTTCTCTTAGATATAGAAGTACTAGGTGGACAACCACACTCGCTTTCACGCGCCTCCCTGTCACTCCTAAGAAGGCTTGGTCGGGTGAGCAGGGGAAGAACCTTTCGTTCCAAAATGTAACAAAAAAAAACTATGTGGATCTACCCCTTCATTTCCTTACCCTCCCCCACATCACGTACTTTTGATATTCTCCCCTTGGGTGTGCTAGATTGGGATCCAACATGCTAATTGGCTTCATTTGCAGAGACACGAGAAAAATTCACTTTGTTAGGTTGTGGAGCCTATTTTCATGTGTGAAAGTGTTGAAGACTGTACACTAAGAGTACTGTACACTTTTCATGTATCCTCGCCGGGTTCGGGCCGGGCCGGGCCCCGAGCGGGGTCTCAGGGGGTAGCCCCGTAGAGAGGGGGTTCGGGGCGCAGCCATCTTGAAATTTTTTTTTAGGCGTAAATTTTTGGCCTAAAAACAAATGCACCCGACATATCAGGAAATGTGCTCTTCTCATATGGGTGAGTTTTTTGACCCATAGGTTTATGGGACGGTTTTACCCATGGTTTTGATACCCACGGTTTTGTAAAACTGCTTAAGTAGTTGTCTATTTATATGGTCTTATGCATATGATAGATGTACAAGCAAATGTATTGCAGATGTGTTTTGAATTCGGGTGTGAATTCTGTAGATTTTGTTGAGCATAGCTCCAAACGAATCTGGGTATTGTATTGAGAGAGCGGTGGCTTGTAATAAAATCTGAGCAAGTGATTCTTGGTGGACATAGCCCAAATTGGGTGAACCACGTTAAATACTGTCTTTTTGTGTTGTGTTATTTTATTCTCAATTTTATTTGAGATCTGTAATAATTTCTACATATTAGTTTCTACTATTGCGATTTTGTGAGGGATTATTCTGCATATTTTATCCCTTATTTCCTAACATTCACCCGGTTTTCATCCCGATTTATGGTTTTAAGTTTTTGGCTATTTAGAGGTTATGAGAAATGAAGTCGAGTTGAACTAAATCTATTTTACTATCACAAAGATGAATTTATTTTCTAGAGTGCTGAATCTAGTGGCGAATCCTCTATCATTCGGTTGGATTAGACCAGGTGTTTTTCATGGACATATTTCATTCATGGTTTGTATCTCTAGTTTTGTAATGATTTCATATCACCGGTCTTGGTCAATGTTTATGGGATAATGCCTTGGCCATTTATTCATCTTTTATGAATCTATCATTGGAAAGTTTTAATAATGACATGACATATTCCTCTCCTAAATCCCTGTTTAGAGTTAACACTTTAAAACCTATAGAAATTAGGGGCATGCTTGGGTATCCTAATAATATCCTAATGACATCGAATCAAAGTTACCTTGTTTTTAAGGATGTGACACTATTGATGGGGAATAATATATTGGTTTGTTTGAATAAATTATGCAAGAATATGAAATAAAAGACGTGGATGTTTTCATGAAATATTTTGTGCATACATTGAATGAGGATGCTAGGGATTGGTTCAATTATTTTCCTCAAGGTTCATTGCATTCTTGGGATAAGATGGTGGGAATGTTCGAACTCAATTTGCAATGACCCCGGTTTCATCTTTCTAAATTAGACAACACTAGAAAGAAAATTACTTACTAAAAAGGAGACCAGAGCACTAAAAAATGAAGAAATTAAAGATATAAGGTAAACATCTACTATAAATGAATGTGTTGAGAATGATATCGAAGCAGTTGGTAAAATTATTCACGAGAGCAGTGAAGTATCGGCCTCGACAAAATTGAATTCGGTGAGGGTAATTGGACTTAGAGAAAGTAATAATGGATCATGGTTTTCGGATGACGATGTATTGAGAGTTGAATGTGCTAATCATGTTAGTATGTAGTGTGATATGTGCTTTATGATTCACACTCCATGCAAACATGTTGGCTTGATTAACATTGTAAGATGTGAGTCGACATAGAAGGAGACCAAGTGTTGGGTAATCATAAAAGTTTTAGAAATGAGGTTTCTTCAACTGACCTTTTATGTGCTAAGACAACGATGAATTTTGGGTGGCCCTCATGAAGGTACGTTTCTCTCCCTTGGAAGGAAATGATGTAATGGAGTTAAACCAGGGTTATAACTCCCTCATTCATGCCTCTACATGGTTAAGAAATGATATGATTGCTAAGTATGAAGGGGGAATTCCTCCAAGAGAAGATAGGTGTTCATTATTTGATACATTATTGGAACAAGAAAGGGAATATAAATTAGGAGTAATTCACCAAGTAAACAAAACTACCCTAGTGATTTTAGAATACATGGTATGGATCTCCAACTCGATTCTATATCTAATGAGTTAATTGATTTTATTGGATACTTTCATACGGGTCACATTGATTGGAAACTTATATAGCCATGAAAAGATTAAGCACAACAAAATATAAAGCGAGTAAACGAAATTAAATAGCCAAAAAAGACACAAACCATAAACACAGATTTACGTGGTAAAACCCTCAAGAGGGAAACATCCACGGAGCAACGGTATCGATTCTCTTATTGTTCAAATCTGGAAATTACAATCAGCACAACTCTTCCTCTTACAACTCTATTTTTTTTTTGTGTGTTTAGCCTCAATGGGCATACATGGATTTATAGCATTCTCACAAAACTGAATTCATTAATGTGTTCCTATCCATATTCTAACTAAAGTTGTCTTGTTACAACAGCAAGCTGAATAATAGGATCTTGATCCACCAGAAGAGGAATGGTTGTCATCTAATCTCAACAATCTCCACCTTGACAACAATTAACCTGATACCTTGCTCATTGCTCATCACCTTTTTTGCAAGCCAAGAGAAGCCAAGCACCACCGCAGCTTCTCTAATATAACTGGTTTCGTGAACATGTCTGCACAATTCTTTTGAGTGTGGACCTTATCAAGAATCACCTGTCCTTCATCAACAACATGTCTTACATAATGGTATTTAACTGGAATATGTTTCGACTTACTATGGTAAGCTGGATTCTTAGCCAAATAAATTGCACTTTGACTATCACAGAAAATTTTTACACTTTTCTGAAACTGTCCTAACTCACCCAATAAACCTTTTAACCATACTGCCTCTTTGCAAGCATGTGAAGCAGATACATACTCTGCCTCAGTAGTGGATAAAGCAACAATGCTTTGAAGCTTTGACATCCAACTAATAGGACCACCTGCAAGAGTAAAGACATAACCTGAAGTAGATCTTCTTTTGTCCAAATCACCTACAAAATCAGAATCAACATAACCGCAAACCTTATCACTGCAACCATCAAAAGTGATACAGTAACTGCTTGTGCCTCTAAGATACCGAAGCACCCATTTCACTGCTGCCCAATGTTCTTTACCTGGCTTTGCCATGTATCTACTGACAACACCAACTGCATGTGAAATATCTGGTCTAGTACTAACCATCGCATACATCAAACTTCCTACTGCATTAGCATACGGTACATGAGACATATACTCCTTTTCTTCATCATTACTAGGACACAAACCTGAAGAAAGTTTAAAATGCGAAGCTAAAGGGATATTCACTGGTTTCACTTTATCCATATCGAATCTCTGAAGTATTTTCTCCACATACTTCTCTTGTGATAACCACAGCTTGCCTTTCGTCTTGTCTCTGTGTATCTCCATGCCCAAGATCTGTCTTGCTGCTCCTAGATCCTTCATATTGAATGTCCTAGCCAACTGAGCCTTTAACCTGCTGATATCAACCATGCTCTTGCTTGCAACAAGCATATCATCAACATACAATACCAATATAATGAACATGCCATTATCTAACCTTTTAAAGTAAACGCAATGATCATATTCACTCTTGGTAAAATTATGGCTCACCATGAAGGAATCAAAATTCTTGTACCATTGTCTTGAAGACTGCTTCAAGCCATACAATGATTTCTTGAGTTTGCAAAAACCTCTTGTTGCGATTTTGAACGAACCCTTCCGGTTGTTCCATGTAAATTTCCTCATCTAAATCTCCATGTAGAAATGCAGTTTTAACATCTAGCTGCTCTAATTCAAGATTATGCAATGCAACTAGTGCTAACACCATACGAATAGAAACAATTTTTACAACGTGAAAAAAATCTCATGAAAGTCAATACCTGCTTCCTGAGAAAACCCTTTTGCGACCAGCCTCACCTTGTACTTTGAAATAACAGCATTAGCACCTTTCTTCAACTTGTATACCCACTTACAACCAACCGATTTCCTATTCTTAGGAACTTCCACCAGATCCCATGTTTTGTTTTTAATCAAAGCATCAATTTCCTCTTTCATGGCATGTTTCCATTTGTCACTATCTGAAACCTCTATTGCTTCTTCGTAACAACTTGGTTCTCCTTAATTAGAAATTAAAGCAACAGAAGTGACAAAATCATCATACCTACTTGGAACTGATCTGATCCGTGTAGACCTTCGTAGAGCTTGTTGTGGTATTTCCTCAATTTCCTGAGGTGTTTCAATCTGCTCATCCTCCTGAGTGATTTCCTCATGAATATCCTGCTCACGGACATCTTCATGATTTTCACCCGTGGATGAATGTATATCAAATTGAATTTGTTGTGATTGTGGTACATCAACCTGTTTCATAACATTCTTTCCATCCGATTTCATGAGGGAAATTTCATCAAATATAACATCTCTGTTTATGATGATCTTATGGGCAGTAGGATTCCATAATCTATACCCCTTCACACCATCACCATATCCAACAAAGACTAATTTCTGTGACTTAGGATCTAACTTGGAACGCTGACTCTTCGGAATAAGTGCATAGGCATCACAACCAAAAACTCTAAGACTAGAATAATTACATGGTTGACCTGTCCATACCTCTTGTGGAATCTTGCAGTCAATTGCTGTCGATGGTGATCGATTAACCAGGTAACAAGCTATAAGCAAAGCTTCTCCCCACAATTCCTGCTGCAACTTTGCATTACTGAGCATGCTCCTTGCTCTCTCGAGAAGAGTCCTGTTCATGCATTCAACAATGCCATTCTACTGCGGAGTGTACACAGTGGTTTTATGCCTGTCGATCCCTTCATTCTTGCAATAATTCTCAAACTCCTTAGAAGTAAATTCCCCTCCATTATCTATTCTAAGACATTTAATGGATTTACCTGTGCTCTTTTCAACCAAAGCTCTAAATTGTTTAAAAGTGTTAAATACATCAGCTTTCCTCTTTAACAAATAGATCCAAACTTTCCTCGAGTAATCATCTATAAAACTAACAAAATATGATGATCCTCCATATGAGAGTTTCGAGCTGGACCCCATAGGTCTGAATGAATATAGTCTAGGATACCTTTACTTGTATGTTTTCTAGGTTTAAACTTCTGTCTAGCTTGTTTCCCATAAACACAATGCTCACAGAACTTTAAATCTACAGTTTTTAAACTAGGAAGAAGTTTACGATCAGCAAGTACCTTAATTCCTTTCTCGCTGATATGACCCAGTCGTTGATGCCATAAGTGAGTGGATTCACCTACATCCTCTGATGCGACTCTGATTGATCAATTTCTGTCCTTCCTTCAAGTTTATACAGGTTCCCGACTCTGTTAGCTTTCATGACTATCAAGATACCTTTTGATATCTTCAAAACTCCACCTTGAACTGAACCCTTATGTCCACTAGAATCCAGAACTCCCAAAGATATCAGATTCTTTCTCAAGTCAGGCACATGTCTCACATCTGCACGCTGTTCTAACAATCCCATCATACATTTTAATTGATACTCCCTATCCCAACAGCTTTTACATGTAACATCATTACCCATGTAAACTACCCCATCATCAATAGATTGATATGTAGAATACCAATTCCTATGCGAGACACATGTGTGATGGGATGCCCTAATCAATTAACCACCATATAATGGTACTGTGAGACAATAGACGTAGATAATACCTCATCAACCATACCTGAGTCCTTCTTGGCTATGTTAGCCTCCTTTGTAGAGTCCTCCTCCTTAGATGCCTCTTTACGTTTCCAACAATCTTTCTTGAGGTGTCCTGATTTGTTACAGAACCAACACTTCAACTTGCTCTTTTTGCCCTTCGACTTGGATCTGGCTGGGCCCTTCGAATGTTGTCCCCTCTCAGTAGTTCTACCTCTGGCCATCATAACTTCTGTTGTCGAAGTTTCCAGAGAAGATCTCTTTCGAGTTTCCTCAGATATCATAGCTCCAACAACAACATCAAAGCTAATGACCTCTTTAGAACTAAAACTAATAGAGGTTACAAAATGATCCCAAGATTCAGGCAGAGAACTTAATAATGTTACCGTCTTATCTTCATTCAAAATTTTGTCACCCGTGCTGTCCAATTTACAAATAAGAGTATTAAAAGTATTTAAATGTTCCGAAATTGTCATACCTTCCTTCATACGCAAGGTATACAGCTGACGCTTCAGGAGGATTCTATTCGTCAAGGATTTAGTCATATACAAGCTTTCTAGTTTTGTCCAGAGTCCTGCTGCTTGTTGTTTCAGACACGATGTTGAATAATACATCGTCGGCCAAACATAGGCGAATAGCACTGAGAGCACGAGTTTCCATCTCATCCCAGTCATCATCTTCCATACTCGCGGGTTTCTTTTCCTTTCCTGCGAGTGCCTTCACAACACCCTGCACACACAGTATATCCCGCATCTTGACCTTCCATAACTCGAAGTTATTGCTACCGTCAAATTTCTCGATCTCGAATTTAGCACTCTGTGTCTTTGCCATCACGCTTCAACGCAGCGAATGAATTCGCCCTTCAAACTCGCCCCTCGTGGCCTCCCTCCAACCTTGCTCTGATACCACTTATTGGAAACTTATATAGCCACGAAAAGATTAAGCACAACAAAATATAAAGCGAGTAAATGAAATTAAATAGCCAAAAAAGACACAAACCATAAACACAGATTTACGTGGTAAAACCCTCAAGAGGGAAACATCCACGGAGCAACGGTATCGATTCTCTTATTGTTCAAATCTGGAAATTACAATCAGCACAACTCTTCCTCTTACAACTCTATTTTTTTTGTGTGTTTAGCCTCAATGGGCATACATGGATTTATAGCATTCTCACAAAACTGAATTCATTAATGTGTTCCTATCCATATTCTAACTAAAGTTGTCTTGTTACAACAACAAGCTGAATAATAGGATCTTGATCCACCAGAAGAGGAATGGTTGTCATCTAATCTCAACAACATTGGTGATATTGATTGGTTTGAGCATCTTTTGTCGATTGCAAAGTTAGGAACATATCAACACATCTTTTTCTTTTGGATAGGCATGCATCAACTTGATCGAAAAAACATTCTTGAACCATAGTGATTCTTTGTCTTCCGATCGGTTGATTGATTTTCAATCCTTGCCAGGAATATTTGAACAAGGAAGTTTTTGTCTTAGGAATGATTTTCAGTTGCAAGTAAATCCTATATCTCTCGTGAAAGAGGGGGTTCTCGGTTGCTAGTGTCGTCTCTTTACCCGGTAAGAGTGTCTTTTGTGAAGTGAAAAATTTGCCCCGGGAGGGGAAGCAACATATATGACTGTGGGAAATCTAAATGGTGGTGAGTATATTGATTTCAGTCATTATTCTTGCTTTAAAATTAGGAGGGTTTGGTTGAATTTTGATTTGACTAAACATGAGAAATAGGAATACATCAGGCATTTCAAAATGTACCAGAGATTCTTGATATCATCATATTATAAGTTACGTGAAGAGGAGAGAGACATTGATCAACACACGCCACCAGTCGAATATGACCAATCTACTATTTTAGCTAACGATATTATCATTGTGAATATAGCTAGATTATGTATAGGAAAGAGCATGTGATTGTTGGATTTTGTTCCAGTAATGTCTTTAATTTTTCCATCCTCGTAATTGTGCCCGGTGAATATTTTCTTGGTTCTTGCATCTTAATTTATGACTCACGCACAATCTAGGACCCGGGTGGTTTCTGGTGAGACTTTGGGTCCTTTGGACTGTAATGGTTCATCTATACGATGTATTGTTTTCTAGTTCGTTTGTCATTTTCGGTGGTTTGCGTCGCTTGTTCTGTTTGTGCTATACTGCAGTAATGTGTTCACTTGGTGGATTCCATTTCCTAATGGACATGCATCTGCTATTATTCTTCCATGATTTTTCTTGGGTTCTTCACATACTCACTGGGGAGTCCATCCCTAAGTTAGTGCCGATGTTGGTACCCGTAATTGTCATGCCATATTTAGGCACAATGTGACTAGTTTTGATCGCATTTTCGAATTGGTTCCCTATAAATTTTTGTGTTTTCAAACTACGTGAAATCCTTTTTCCCCATATAATACAGGTGCCTCCCAGAGCCCGTGAAAGTAAATAATTCATGAGTTATGGAGGTCGTGAGAAGAATGCAAATCACACTTTGCATCTGTTGCATGTTTATATGAAATGCAAGATGCGTCCTCGACCCTGAGGTTTTGTTGCAAAGAAAAGAAATGAGACGAGCGATCAGGAGAAGGGGCAGAGAAGTCAAGTATGAAAGGTGTTGGCTTGACTATGAATGCCAGAGGGGTACATTGGGTCAACCTGACACATGAAATTGGAGTTAACATTACATTTTTTTCCTAAGTGGGAATTCTATCGCGGACCGACTTCCCGGTCTTGTCACTAGTTAGCACTCGACATTATTTCGTGTGTTTTGGCACATATTGTAGTTGTAAGAAAATGCTTTATTTTCCATGGCGGGGCACAAAATCACTTGAGTAGTCAATAATGAACTTTTCTTATGGGGTGATTCAAAGTTGTTATTGGTGAATGCGGTGAAAGGTATTGTTTGAAGGGTTTCTTACATAGGTTAATTTTATGTTAAAGTATGTATAAGCTTGGAGTGAATTATTTCTTTGAAGAACACTTTGAATCCAAAAGAACACTTCATAGAACATAAAACTCAAAGAAAGAAATTAAATAAATGATTTTATGAACAAAATGGGTTCTATTAAGGTGCCCCTACCCTTTCATAGCATATACAAAAATCGAAGTTTACACATGAAATAAAATGCTAATTTTCTATATTCATAATCTCCCCAGGAATAATGGGAGGCGTTCGAAGCTTATCCTTATAGTGTCTAAACTCCTTGTGACCAACAACACCGAATACAAATTGAATGTCACTAGCGAAACCCCTTGACATGTCCTCTACCATCGGTTATTTTACGTGACCCGCGTCCCATTTAGAATATGGCATAGCTCCATTTTATTCTTGAGTGAGATCACCCACTTGTGAATATTTTGACCCCCTTTCAAGTAACCCTTTGTGCCCCGACCTATTGATGGTTGACATATAGGGGCCCATATGATTTCACCATTGAGTAACTTTGGGAAATATTTTATTTATTCAGGGGAGGATCTCCAATTGTCATTCCCTTAGTTTGAAATTTAGCCACAACAATCTCTAGTGCGAAAGCCATTTTTAGCCTCATCCATTCGCCGATTAAGGGAATGTTTTCCCCCTTGAGATGTATATGTTAAAGTATGGTGGGAAGCTTCATTTCTAAAAGGGAGGAAGTGTAGTAGGATTTTTCTATATACCTTTTTCCATCATGGAAATTAGGAAGATGGTGGGACCATAATTTATTCAATTGTTCTACGCTCGGGTAGTGTTAGGGTGAAGGAGGTGAAAATGAAGAGTTTGGAAAATAGGGAGGAAGCTCACATTTCTTCGTGTTTGCTCGTCGAAAATATATTTTTAGTATGTTCTAAGATGAGCCTTCGATAGGATGGGCTTGGATGTTTGGCATGTCAAATACTAGCCTAATGAAAGATTCATTGGGGCTAGCTAGTTGGAAGAAATATTCCAAATTCCCGATTATTAGATCGAAGGGCTTACTCCCATAATTGGTGAAGCCATGATAGGAGAATAATGTGCGGGAAAAATTATGGAAAAGGAATGTGAAATCGATTAATGGATTGAGGCCCGAAGGGGTAATAATTCAACTTTAAACAGGGAAAATTCTATGGAGTGGTGTGTGTGATTCATTGAGTTGCAATTGATTTGCATATCTTGTTTGGATCAGTTGGCACAAGTTGACATACATCAATGCAAATCACTCATGAAAAAGCATATCCCCGAGTGGCGATTAAGAGTCAATATATTTAAAAATGGTATAATCGATTAAATGCCTTTATTTGCCTCATCAAAAATGCTATCAAATGGAAAATCAAATCATCAAAAGTGTGACATGTAATGAGTTTCCTTGATCGTCTGGCATGATGGTGACATGACATAATGGGAAAAAATTGAAGGCCATCAAGGAGGAATATTCCTTATTATTCCTTGGAAGTTTTGAATGGTATCCCATGCGTGAATGAGTTAAGAATTATGTGGAATATTTACAAGAACCATTATGAGGATAACATTATAAAAGAATATCTGGGGTCTAGAAAAATGGAGATGGTTTTTTTGGAGGAAGGGAGAACTCTTCGGAGGTGCTTTATGGAGATTGTACTAGTGCTCTATCTACGAGAATTTGTATTTTTGTGTAAGCAATGCTAGACTATTCATTTTTTTTTATTCATGCTAAGATGGTTGCCGTTGTATAACCATTAGCATGCTTTTAGAGCATCTACATATGTATCCCTTATCTTTCACTATTAATGGATATGTTTTAAACAATTTGTCACAATTTTTTTGTTATACTCTCTTATTAATTGATTTGGAAGTTTGGTGATGTGTGTTTTCCTTCTAAATCTTATGTGGATTATGGTTGAGAACTTATATGCTTACACCGAGTTGGTGGATATGTGGTTTGGATGATGAGAAGAATAATGTATTTTAGTGGTTCTATCGGGCATCATTCTTTGAATCTTTAAAATTCCTTGTTGGTTAGCCATGATTGGGTGAATGTTTGTTGCTTTTGGGGGTACTTTGTTTCTTAAACATCTAGCATAACTTATACATGGGGTTCTAGTCTCAGGGGCATAATCTGGATCACTAGGGTTTATTGTGTTGTTTGTCTTCCTTGGAGGTTCCTCATGACAGATGATGACTCGGGAAAGTCAGTCTTTATCTTACTACCATATTTAGGAGATAACAAAGGTATCATGATGTAGTTTTAAGCACTTCTAATCCATTTTCACCCTCTTGTTCTCGTTAACCTTATTCTTCATAGCCCCATCTCCATCTTATATCCCTAAAAATTGTCCTGTATACCCTATATGTCTTGCAGATTTTGTTAAAAACTCGCACAATAATATGAGAAATAAAACAATGAATATTATAGTATGGAAATTGAATTTATTGGGGATAATTTAAAATGGGAGAGTATACAATTATATAGGTTGAGCATCTCCTTAAAACAAGGAGTTAACCTTCGTCTTGAATCCCATAAAATCCTTAACTTCTCCCATTAT
This sequence comes from Taxus wallichiana var. yunnanensis, assembly GCA_018340775.1. Lineage (NCBI taxonomy): Eukaryota > Viridiplantae > Streptophyta > Pinopsida > Cupressales > Taxaceae > Taxus > Taxus wallichiana. Next base: position 127,496,812 of record CM031242.1, on the reverse strand, counting down.
CTCTCAACACCCCATCCTACAATATCCTCACAAATTTATCTACGTGAGTTGGTTTATGAACCAAATAACTCACTTACATTATTTAAATTCACACACTATATTATTATTATGAGTTATATTAATTCATTATCAATAATATACACAATATTAATCTAACCTATATAATAATGTGAGCACTAACAATTACTTATTCCTAACATTCCCCCTTAGTGCGAACATGGGGAAAACATTATCTTGTACTGCTACCCAACTCCAATGATGGTTTTACACTCGGCTAACCACCAACCTAAAAATACCCATGATGGTTTTACACTCGGTTTACCAACAACCTACAAATAAACAAGATGGTTTTACACTCGGTTTACCAACAACCTACAAACAAATGATGGTTTTACATGTGGTTAACCAACAACCATAACAAACGATGGTTTTATAAGGTCAACCAACAACCTAGATATAACAATACTCTTTCAACTCTCATCACCTTCTTACATCTAGGGAAAATACAAGAAATTGCTCACACATTACAATTTTGAATATGTATGATCCATTTGTTCTTATTTTTACACAAATGGAAATCAAACACACAATTGAAAAAATGCCACAACTTCATTGTGCAGGCCTTGTCGCTTGTGGCTGGAAAGAGTTCGCTGATTGACTTCCTTCTTCCATTGCCTCCGTCCTCCATGATGTCCCTGCTTAACTCATAAAATCGTCCTTTTGAAATTTAATTTGAAAAGCCTCCGCTCAATTTAAACTTGGTCGTCGTGTACAAGTGAAAATGTGACCAGGAGAAATGTGGGCAACCTTTTTTTTACAATTTTCCTAATGATCACCTAAATGACACAAAAATGACTGTAAATTTTTTGACTCAACTTTAAACAAAGGACGACAAATAAGATAATAATCTTTGAAACACAAAAAATAAATTATGAACAAAAACAATGTTGACTATAAATCTTGACTTCAACACATTGATTTATAAAAAAATATAATCTTAAACATAAAAACAAAATTTAAAAAAGACTTAAAACTTATTAAACAAATTAAAACTAAAACTTAAAATTATAAACCAAAATATTAAAGCAAATAATTTTAAAAACCATGAATTAAAAAAAAACTTCAAAAAGTAAAAGTGTGACACAAATATTAATACTTTTAAAAAACTTCAAACCTGAACCATATACCACGGGAATGAAATAAAGTAATATATAATTACTTTTAGCTTTAAAACTATACACAATTAAAAAATTTAAAAAAACTATATAAAACATAAACTAGAAAACGTGAGACTTAATTTATAACATAAAACATGAACATATGATATGACCCACGTGGACATAAATACAAAATAAAATTTATGACACTGTTTATTGATCCACACATAAGACTTGGAAAATGGAAATAGTAATGTATATTACTAGCAATCGCATGTGCACAATGCAATGTGAACGCCGAACAATATATTTGTTATTTGTTTTAGAGGGATAGTTATTACTTTTGTAGTTGATGTTGATAAGGGGTGTGATTGATTTTGTAAGTGTGGGAATATAGATGAAGCATTACATTTAAACAAATTTGCATTTGTGTCTTTACCTTAAGCTCAATTAGCAAGAATATAATCATTACTTACCCTAGATGAAAAAGAGTCAGCCTCTGCTCCCTTGCAATCAAGTTCCCTCTTTTGATAATCCAAATTATTCAAGACACACAGCTTTGAAGGGAAAAGAAAGAATCAAAGAAATAAGATTAACTTATAAAGATAGAGGGGAAAAATGGCATTACACAATTATTTAGTACGCTTCTGAATAGGTTAGGCTTGGACTCTAGTTGTCAGGCAAAATGTGTCTTATGCCATAATTGTATTTCCCCTTTGAAAGATACCTCTTACCAGTTCTATTGTCACGGGTATTACTCTTACAATACATCGTTCACCAAATTTGCATCTTGGATAATGCTATATTCATGTTTCTCAAGACTGTATACTCCTCATAATTGTAAAGATAAAATCTTATATATGTTTTCCATCATGATCCTATCAATTGCTGGTAATAGAGGGAAGTTATGAATTTTCTCAGACTGCTACTTAGAAATTTTCAGAACTTATCAAGCAATATAGTCCCATGTTATTCCTCAAAGGAAAGGAAGTAAGGTAATGTATGTTGGGAAGAGAAAAGTAAAGCTATAAACTAAAATCAAGAAAACATAAATTACTTTCTGCTAACACATACAATCTTATAAATGACAAATACGATGCCAAATTTGTAGGAGGACTTCACAACCCCTATTATCCAAGGGCTTACAATGGAGTCCCGATTAAACTACGGTTAAGCTTTTAGGGAGATGATTTCAATGTTTTCAGAGCATGTGGATTCTGGAATACATAGCTGGTAAAATCCCATGCTTTTAAAATCCCACCTTATCTCTTCATGACAGGATGAGAACCTGCCCTGTAGTCTACAAGCAAAATAACATAGGACTTGCATGTAAAGGTTAGATGTAAACATCAACTAAAACAACAAAATTGTAGATAATAATTACAACGGTATACCTAAATACCAGTTGCCTCCAAATCTTCAACCTCTTCCTTGATAGCTAATGCAATTTGCATAGAGGTTTCCAATCTACAAAACATGTTTAAAGAACTCAAAACAACTACAAAAATAGGGTCTAAAAGTTCAATCTAAAGGAAAGAGAATAAAAAACCACAAGTACACAATGAACAGTATATCATCCTTACATGGGTTGATCATTTCTTACAAAGGACCAATTACGTATTGTCACAGGACCCGTAAGCATTCCCTTCATGGGGCATTTGGTAAGACTTTGGGCATACTTTGACCAAAATACGTCATTGGCTTTGGGAGGCTAACATCACCATAGATAACTGGTGGCTTCACACAACGAGAACCATAAGATTGTACCCAACCATTAACAGTAAATGCAAATCCCTGAAGTTTTTCTCCAAAGTACTCTACCATGTCGTTTCTCTGCAGAGATAAATTAAATTAGTTTCCATTGTAAAGTATTATGAGATACACATTGAAAAGACCCAACGGTTGTAGTAGGAAGAATTGGCAGGTTTAACTTCTTTTGTTGTTCATCTAAACGAATAGATACCTTGTGATCGAGCCCTTGAGAGCTTCAACCTCGTAATGTCAACCATCGTGAGATTCGAAACTACACCCGAGAGAGTTGGAAATTTGATGTTCTTGAAATCATGAAGATTATGTACTTTCTAAAAAGAGAATATATATTCCAATAACATGCAAATAAAGAATATATAAACTAAAATCAAGAAAACATAAATTACTTTTTGCTAACACATACAATCTTATAAATGACAAATACGACGCCAAATTTGTAGGAGGACTTCACAACCCCTATTATCCAATGGCTTACAATGGAGTCTTGATTGAACTACGGTTAATATTTTAGGAGACGATTTCAATGTTTTCAGAGCATGTGGATTCTGGAATACATAGCTGGTAAAATGATAAATCCCATGCTTTTAAAATCCCACCTCATCTCTTCATGATAGGATGAGAACTTGCCCTATAGTCTACAAGCAAAATAACATAGGACTTGCATGTAAAGGTTATATGTAAACATCAACTAAAATAGCAAAATTGTAAATAATAATTACAACGGTATACCTAAATACCAGTTGCCTCCAAATCTTCAACCTCTTCCTTGATAGCTAATGCAATTTGCATAGAGGTTTCCAATCTACAAAACATGTTTAAAGAACTCAAAACAACTACAAAAACAGGCTCTAAAAGTTCAATCTAAAGGAAAGAGAATCAAAACCACAAGTACGCAATGAACAATATATCATCCTTACATGGGTTGATCATTTCTTACAAAGCACCAATTACGTATTATCACAGGACCTGTAAGCATTCCCTTAATGGGGCATTTGGTAAGACTTTGGGCATACTTTGACCAAAATACTGTCATTGGATTTGGGAGGCTAACATCACCATAGATAACTGGTGGCTTCACACAACGAGAACTATAAGATTGTACCCAACCATTAACAAGAAAATGCAAATCCTTGAAGTTTTTCTCCAAAGTACTCTATGATGTCGTTTCTCTGCAGAGATAAATTAAATTAATCTCTATTGTAAAGTATTATGAGATACACATTGAAAATACCCAACATTTGTAGTAGGAAGAATTGGCAGGTTTAACTTCTTCTATTGTTCATCTAAACAAATAGATACCCTGTGATCAGAGCCCTTGAGAGCTTCAACCTGTAATGTCAACCATCGTGAGATTCAAAACTACACCAGAGAGTTGGAAATTTGATGTTCTTGAAATCATGAAGATTATGTACTTTCTAAAAAGAGAATATATATTCCAATAGCATGCAAATACCAGTGGTTGTTCTCTACCATCCATAGACATGTTGTACTATAAAATAATTAGAGTGAGATTGAAGAAATATTTATATACTCTAATAGCATACAAATATCAGTGGCTTCTCTCTACCATTCATTACTATAAAATAATTAGAGTAGGATTGAAAAAATATTTACAACTGTAAAAGAGGAAATAATAATGATGAAAAATTGACAACATACAACTTTCTGCACTGCTTTATTGTTCACTCTAGGAGATGTCTTCCTTGAAGCTATAGTAGTTGCATTAGAAGCAAAGTATGCTTGCAACAAGGGATGATTAAAATACATTAAATCTAGGTTATCCATTGGTATGCCATAAAACACACTAAGACTTGTACCATCTTGGTTTTTGGGAAGACAGGAGTTGGTAAGAGCGCAACCGTCAATTTCAATTTTGATGAGATGAATTGTTTTACAGATGCATTTGAGTTTTGAATAGAGGAGGTTAAGAAGATTATTGGAACAATTGAGGGAATTAAAGTTAGGGTAATCGATACTCGTGGCCTCATAGCTTCCTCTACCGATTTCCATGCTTAAGATTACAAACTGTAAATATCTCTAATGGGCATTCTTTCCTAGTCTTACAAGTTGAAACCCAAACTGTTAAAATCAACCAACCTAGGAGGATTCATCCTTATAATGAGTTTCTCAAATACCATGAAATTAGATGATAAGATAAGGGAAACATCCAATCATATAATTAGATATTACTCAAAGCAACATGCTTTTCCAAATTCCTAAAATTGATGTTTTTGTTAATAGAGAAAATAGTAATGAGATGTACCTTTGCTATTGCAAATGCATCACGGTTGAAAAAATAAGGTAGAGTTGCAATGTGGCCAAGGTATCTCAATAATACACCAATTCTATGCAATTCATCTCTGCAACAAATATACAAGAATTCTTATATAAGCTCCAAGTATTGTAATTACAAAGAGTTTAAAATAACCCTTCTGCACTGAATATTTTATAAAATGTTTTTAAGTCACTTTCATTCTCATTTAGAGGAAACCTTAGTCCATAGAAATAGAATTGTATAGACATAGATTTCATTATAAGGATAATTTTGATTAAAATTATAAATACTTCTCGAAAAAGTAACGTATGCCTTTCCAAATACTTCTTATTTTCGGGCAATTCATTATAGTCTATCATTGTCAATGAATACTTATACTAAAACGTAACCACCAATTAAAAATAAGAAAAAGAAAAATAGCAGAACTGAAACAAAAATCTAGAGTTGAAATCATTGACACAGTAGTAGAAGCACAAAACACATGTTTTATGTATACATATACCCAGAACTTATTGAAAGTGAATTTAGAAAATGGAGGAAATTGCATTGTTGACTGTATACTAAACGTACCCAGAGGGAAATAAGAATGTAGCATGGGACCCCAAAAGAAGCTTGGGATCTGTATTGAGTGGAATACCCACAACCGCTGCCGTAGCAATGATTGAAAGTGGTCAATCTTCTTTCACATCTACCAAAGTCACTTCCATTTGTAAACCTAAACAAAATAACAAATTAAAGAAACTGGTTACAAATTTCACTTCAATCCCCAACTACTATCATTCTTGAGTTCACAAAATTAATACAATAATCAACTAATATCATCTCAAGATAATTAAAAGGTATCTTAGATAGAATAGAATGTCTCCAAATGTTGTCATTAACTTGTGAATAGGTCAAAGCTTCCTTATAAAGGTACCTGAACGCAGACATTAGCCATAAGAAAAGAGGAGAGTATTAAATTACTTAGTGGTCACATGGAGGGGGAATTCCAAAATTTACTTAGAAGGTACAACTACAAAATTTTAGGAGCTACTTAGCAATAAAATGGTTCCATTGCTTGAATAGAATCATGCTATGTTACAACATTTTAAGAATTAGGATAAAAAACATGGAGTTTATAATATTTGACAAAATTGTCATCTTTAGAACTATAATCTTGATTTGCAAATGTGTGTGACACTTAGAGTCTTTGTGTTATTATCTATAGTTTCCTAATTTTTAATGAGTAATATACAATTAAAACCACAAAAAATAGTCCATACTCTGTCAATAAAAAGTTTCGTACTAATTTGAGGGTGTTGGACGGTCTTTTTCTATATACCTATGCTTTCAAATTTTCTTTGAATTATTGTAAGTAAATGCGAATGCAATAATTTGAAGAAGAAGAAAACTAATTGTGGTATTTCTTGTTGTAAAATAGAAAACTAGAAAAACATAAGAAATACATTGCCGACAGTTGTGGATGCAACATTGCAGTAATGAGGAGAAACAATGTTGCCAGTATTGTATCTAGTTCTACTACTGAAAATAAGCCGCCTTCCTATAGTATATCTTCTGATGGCAAAATCACTTCTACACTCCCTGCACGTATTTCTGCCGAAGAAACTCACACAAATACACAAATACAGCTGGGAAGGCCATCCATTGGAGTTCCAGTTAATTTATATTTAACTGGCAGAGGCGACCTCGCTGAGGATTTAGCTATGTTTGAGAAAACAAGGTCCGAAAGTGAAATAATAAAAAGTCCTTTAATCTGTTCTGTTTGTGAGAACACGGTGTCAGGAAAAGCCAAATTGAGTCCTCCACGACAACTCTCTTGTGATGAAATTACAAAAATAATAGATGATTTTGCACAATCCATATAGGAATTCATAAAAACGGAGAGGCATTCAATAAATGGCTCAAAGGAGGACTACTTCTGACCCGCTCCATCCATGTTTCCCATATCCAAAAATTTAGAGATTGAGATTTGGGTATGCACAAAACAACTATTAAAAATAGGTGAAAAAGAACAAACGTCCAGATGACTGTCAAATCATCAAAATTAAGACAGTCGTAGAAACGTCCGGAGGTTCCTTTCCCATAGGGGGAATGCCTTCGGCGTAATAATGGACGTGTGGAAGGAAAATTATATAACATAAAAAATCACAACTTTAATAATAATGTTGACAAGTACAAGAAAGTGAAAGGTAACTCCAATTTTCTAAACAAAACCACATTCATATGATAACTTTTGGATAAAGCTCAAGCATAGTTCTAGATATAATGTGCCATACAAAACAGTTACGAATTTATGAAGATGAGGGATATGTACTTTATGAGAACTCTTAAACATTTTCTCCTATTGAAACTCAAGATCTATAACATAATTTTTGTGAATAAATGGGGAAGTTAAATCTTTAAAATCCCTAAGCTTATTTTATTCATCCATATCATCTGCTATGATACCACTGTTAAAAATGCACAATAATACGAGAAATAAAATAATGAATATTATAATATGGAAATTGAATTTATTGGGGATAATTTACAATGGGAGAGTATACAATTATATACGTTGAGCATCTCCTTAAAACAAGGAGTCAACCTTCATCTTGAATCCCATAGAATCCTCAACTTCTCCGAGAATCTCTTAACACCCCATCCCACAATATCCTCACAAATTTATCTACGTGAGTTGGTTTACGAACCAAATAATTCACTTACATTATTTAAATTCACATACTATATTATTAATATGAGTTATATTAAGTCATTATTAATAATATACACAATATTAATCTAACCTATATAATAATGTGAGCACTAATAATTAGTTATTCCTAATAGATTTCAGCTCCATGGCATATCCTCGCATGATATGCTGCTAGTGAGACACACATAAAATGTGCACATCTCAAGTGTGTCTACATTGTTATTCAATGTAATAAAGGTACTAAGCATCAACACACTAGAACCCATGAATATTCTCTAGGAGTGATGTTTGAGACTACTTAAGATATGTCTCCACTAGCTTGTGTCGTAGTTCCAAAGTGTTTGCATTGTTTTGTGACCACTCTCTTGAGTGAACATTGCATTTGGTGCCTACACTTGGCTTCTAATTGACCTACCTGACTGATTTCATAGGTCTTGGGATGCATCCTCAATATCTTTTTCTCTCGTGCTACACCTTGGGTTCTCTCTGCTGCCGGCCTAGGCAGAGCTAGAAGTAGCAGGTGGACATCCACACTCTCATTACGTGCCTCCCCTGTCACTCGTAAAAAGGCTTGGTTGGGTGATAAGGGGAAGCCCCCTGTCCCCTGGATGTAACACAACAAAAATAGGTGGGTCTCCTCCCTCTTTTCCTCACCCCTCCCCCACATCACGCACATATGGCCTTCTCCCCTCGGGGTGCTAGATTGGGATCCATCAAAGTCGAGAAACATTTTTTTTTCCAATATAGCTGTCTTGACAATCGTAGCACATGCTTGGTGAAGCAAGATTATCTAGACCATGTCGAAAAATCATTTGAAAATTATTCAATGTGTCCCAAGCATTCCATTGGGATTAGGTATATTTTTTTCTCTTTCAATTTGTGGATCTCCTTTCATCTTCTTCTTCTAGGTTGTGATCTTGATTCCTCTTCTAGATCATTATTTTGTAATTTTTTATAACATCAACATTGATTGTATCTTGACGTGCATTCTTAGTGTTTCAAGCACACAATCTATCATCTGAATTTAATTATTCGAATTGACATGGACATTACCGTTTGATAAAAAATAGTACCTTTGAGTTGCTTCATGATTTCATTCTTGTATTTATTTTCTCTTAGACTCACTCAGTTGATTTGAACGCATTTGTCTTTGTATTCTTCTTCTCAACACATATTGATCATCTTGAGATGTACGTGCATGAATTCTTCTCATTGTATCAACATGTTATTGATTTTGTGCTTCCAATTCTTCAACCTCAATTTGACTCTGCATATAACAACACTTTGTCTATCGTTATCATTTCTTTGTTTTCTTTTTTCCTCTTTTTGTGCATCTGTCATTTGTTTCTATTATCATCTTTGATATTCTCTTTGATATTATCTTTTGCATTCTCTTCATTTCTCTTCATTTTTGAATTGAAATATCGATCGAGCCATATCTTTAAAATATTGGAAAATAAATAGTTACTAATATGCAAATCTAATATAATTATTAATTACTTTAATTCATTAAAAAATCTCAAGCAATTTAAATATATAAATTAAATATATATTAAATTTATTATATAATATGATTTTTTTAATAAATATAATACGATGGTTATAACTATACTAATGTTGATATTCTATAGTATACATAGTATCAAATAATGATACTATGTATAAGATTTATTGATGATGTTGTATATGCAATAATATCGATATATTACAAATACTTTATTCAAGTAGATATCTAATATATTTAATTTCACTACGATATCGTAGAGATATGTCTATATATTTGATATTGTAGACACTAAATCACACACTTGGGTACATTTCTAGGTCCTAATCACATACCACTATTCATATGATTCCTAAGCGAGAAAAGTAGTAATTGACATCTATCTTTGGCCTCTTTGCTTTCTTTCTTGCTTTCTCTATGGTCTTGCACACCTCACTTCCCAGTTTGATCTTCAATTCTTTATATTTTTGGCTCTGAAACCCGTGCCCACCCAGACACTAAAGACCTGTGCACCCCCATCGCTTACGGACATCCCGACCTCTTTGTATCTTACTCGCCCCTTTTGGGCCTCTTTTATCTTTTGGGCATCTTATTTTCTTAGTGGTTAACCTTTTAGAGGTTAATTACAAAATTCAAACAAGGGAATCATATAAATATAAAGCTATGTGATCATAATAAGGGACCAAGATCTAAGCATCTATTACTATCACCTAAGGTTACATCCAAAGACATTTCAAGAGCATCAAAACATCCATCTAACTTCATTCAAGGGACAAGGGACTGCATTCTTCTACATACACTTCATAGGAGGGGAAGTTAATTTTGACATCCACACATCTACTTACATTACTACATATAGCTATTGCTTGCTATCAAGTGTATCTTGCACAAGAGCCTCCTAGGGCACACTTTTGCACACACACACACACACACCTAGAACTACATGGAGTTTGAGATGTAGTGCAACGCTCGATTGTAAGTTCACTCACAGGTGATCTTTGAGGTCAGTATGAATCCCCATTTACATCTTTTTATTTTAAAGATTTGATGTGTTTTGGGGTTTTACAGGAGAACATTTGTTCCACGTGTTTCAGAACTCGTGATCAACCAACAACACACAGGAGACCAACAACAAAATTTAGAGAGCATCTTGTGACATAGAAAAACCATTTTCCGAGGTCTTTTGCAGTCACGGGTGCCCAAAAGAGGTATCCAAAGGCCTAAGCTCACCCGATCTAGTCCAGGCATCCCACCAAATTATCCCATCGTTCTAAAATTTTCTCGGGTCCGGCTACGATAGTTTGCCATCCTATTTCATCTGCTTTTCCATCTCGACACTCTTCATAATTATTATAAAATAAATTAAGTCACTCTTTCCCTCTCTTGCACCTAGGGTTTCATTTTTATCTAGCTTATTTCTTAGGTTATATATGTGCTTTATTGTTTTATTTATTACATGTGACTTTGTAATTAGGGTTTTACAAGTTCTATATTTTTTAAATCATTTAATGAACCCGTTGTTTGAAAACAATATTGATTCTTAGTCTTTGATCATCTTTCGATCATGGTTGTACCTTTCAAAGTGATGAATACCTTTGTGATCTTAACGCTTCATTTTGTTGAACATCCACAAGATCTATATATGATCTTATTGACAACTCATGAGGAGGCTACCAATCTATCCGAGCTTAGTGTTCCCGCTTTTACTACCACTTTTATTCCTATTATTACTCAATGTCCTCATTTCACCATTCCACCTATGTAACATCCTCATTTTAAGACTTCAATACAAGGTATTTTTTTATCATAATGTTTCACTATTCTAAATTCACATAATTTAGAACCAACATTATCTTAGTCAATCCATCCTACAATAGTAAACCATATGCAACTGTTATGAGTCGGTTTAAACCGATCCCTCATATCTAATTTATTCAAATGTGTACACAAAGTATACTTGTGGTTCCCTTAATTAATCAGGGTCATTCAAGTGTTAATCTCTAAAGTGCATATCTGGGTATCTGATTATGGATAACCCATCAAATATCTTACATCTTTAGTCTAGGTGAAATCAAGACAATGCAATCAACAACTTGTGTTACTTTGGCCAAAGTTTTAAGACATGTTTTCCATGCTTATATTCATGGATGACATAATCATCAAAGGAATATGTCTTTCACCACACTCGAAACTGTTGTCTAGATTAGGACTAATTTGATTTGCATCAATCACTTCCAAGGTCATGCTAGGTACTAATTAGGGATAATATGCATAGGCTAGTGTTGATAAGTCAACTTAGGGTGACTAAGGGAAATTAAGCGTATCCGAATTGACTTATGTCACTTTGGATCCACTTCCTTTCCCATAGTCATCATAAGATGACATCGGTACTAGGCCATACTCTTATCTCAAATTGGTATCTATCATTTACTTGGATCCAAAGTTTTATGAAAGTCACATTTAGGGAGATTGGCAGATTATGTCATTAATTAGGTACTGTGCAACAACAATTATGCTACGACAAATCATCAAGTTCTGCTAAAAGAAACATCATATCTTAATAAGTTTCATTAGTTAAAAATAAATCCCGGCTTGTTAATCTCACCTAAGTTACTATCAACGATAGGTGTCATACCTAAAGATCTACGAGAGTTCATAACGACTTTCATTAAGTCAGGATAGTAATCATTAATTCGATTTAGTGCAAGTTGCAGAATAAAATCTGCATAATGCTTAATCATGAGAACATACCTTATTTAGTAATTAGGTATAAATAGGTAGGTGCCATGTTTTTATTTTTAGTTGTGTTAATGTAGGAAAATAGTCATACATTATTATTTATACACACATGTGCCCTTAGAACAATCATGATTCCACACATCTATCATTCTTTTGTTTGTTTTCATACATAGGAAGTAAACATATTAAACTTAAGCATTCTGCAAATAGCTTAATTCCAAGCCATAATATTAATGTATTTACAAACATCAATCAATTTCCTTTTTATAGATAAGAAGTCATATATGTATAATTCATCCCTTTATGTACATAGCTACATAATGTTATTTTGGATTAATAACTATTGTTCCTAACAAAACATCATCAAGATCATGAAGTCAACCTTATTATGTCATCTTTATAATTGCTAAATATAACTTATATTCACCTAAGTCATTTACAACATAATATGTATAACTCAACTCCAGTCATAATGTACTTAAATAATAAGCCACACTTCCTTTAGGTTATAAACAATATTCAATCATATAGGAACATCTTTATCTTTCATTAGTTTAGGCTCTACATCCCATGTAATTGCAGAAACTAATGTAATTTGTCTTTTTTTTTTTAAAAGATATAATGACCAAGTTCAGAAAACATCTCAAACATTTACTTCAAGGAGTACGTAAGACAATGTTAATAAAAATGAAATTTCTTTATTCATTTCTAGAACTAAATAACATAACATTCTTATGACAACTTTAATCAACATATTCCCTTTTTTGGAACAGATACAATAAATGGGCCATTATCCTTTTTTATTTCCGAATAACATAAGTACATCAAGTAATGAATAATACAATCAAGTTACACAATTCATCTTTCTTCAATCAATAGAAAAATGCAACTTCTAAACTTCATCCTTCTTTCACCTTTCACGAAGTCCATCTGCAAGATTGTTAGCATCTGTTAGTTCATATAAACTGGCATGATAAGATCTAAATATTTAGAACAACATGCTCTATCTAATAATTTCATAAAAGGAATGCTGCTTTTAACTGAAATTATTTTAAGGATAAAAAGGAACACACAACATAATGAGTGCATAGTAACCTAAGTATTTCATTCAAGTAGGATCCATACCAACATTAACTTGTAAGACATTCGAGTATAATCTAATCAAATACAACTTGATCAAACAATCAATTCCTAACTATATTGATAATAGCTTCGTATCACAGTCAAGTAAAAACTAAACACCTTGACTTAATGAAATAGTTAGGTATATTTCATACGATTAGTATCATTATCTTACTTTGAGTATAAGATACACACAATATTTTATTCATCATTCATTATAAGTTATACCCCCAATAACTTATTCAACATTTAATATAAGTTATAAACCCAATAACTTATTCAATCATAACCGTAGGGTCTATATGACCGATTGGGCTACTCATTATTTAATACCTATAGAGCTCACTAAACCGTAGGTAATACTACATAAATTTGTTACTTCAAGCTAGTAATTTTCTGATATTAAAGATAAGAATCCATATATCTTATCATTACCCTTAAGTACAGTAACATATAATCAGGTCAAACTATGATCAATCCACAATTAGCATTTCAGGCTCTATGGGAGCTCTAGTATCGATTCATACTAAATCAATACCCATTTTATGAAAGTCCTTTCTCTTATAAGATTTATAAATATAAGAAATAAATAATCCAGCATTTAAGAACATAACTATAAGAAGAAAACTGAGCACGGTTATACAATCCTACTTGTAAATAGGTAAGTTTCATTCCTACCTTTTAACCATAACACATTCACCCCAAAATTCCACCATTATCATTTCTTCAAGAACAATTTAGTGATACTGGATTCGACTAATAAAGGAATATAAAACATAATGCTGTTAATACTTTAAGCCTATCAACTTATTAAGTCCATGGCTTAATAATTCCTTGAAACTACTTAACAAAGAGGCTACAAAGAATCACTACTTCAAGCTACAGTCAAGAGAAGATAAGTAGAAGTTTAGGTCGTCCATACAACCTTCTTAGTTAGAATTAATCATCACCAACAGTCATATTAGATAATATAAACATACAACCATATATTTATAAACCAATAAATGCGACTTTGTCCAAGTCTATCAAACAACATAACTCATATAAACATAAGTTTTGAAAACCAAAGGCTTCAAAAAAGTTACGAGTTAAAGGTTTGGTAAGACGAAGTGGTAACACTTTGTGTTACTAATTCACATGCAAATCTCCATACAAAATTTCATATAACAAAAAAATGAATACCTGGATCAACCCTCAAGAGTGTGCATATATGAGATGCGTCTAAAACGAATACTTGTTAAGGGTATATTTTCAACTAAGAGAAACGATAATACTATGCAATAGTAACATCAATATACATTGGTATAAATCAAATCGACTTGATAATTGTATCCTAAGGAAGGAAAGTTCATCAAAAAGATGAACAAGAAGTACCCATTACCTTTACAAGGGTTGAAAACCGTAAGAACGAAAACATGTGTAGTGCCCACACTTTTTATAGCTCAAGAAGTGTGTTGTTTCTTTGCTCATAGACATGTTTTGACAGAGTTTTGTTATATCGTGGACATTATATTAGAGATTTGATCTTATTAGACATGTGTGGACATTCAGGCGTATAGCGCCAATTTAGCTTAAATTCTATGTTGTCGCATTTTCTTAGGATGTCATGGATACTAATGGATATGATGTTGTGTTTGGAACATAATTATATTGATGGATAGTTGTTGCATGTGGAAATTCCATGGTTATTTGTCACTTTATCATCTTGTCTAACTTTTGGAATATTGAGTATAATTGTGCACATTGTCGCATTTTGATTTCAGTAGGATGTTAGGCTAGTTTAGAACTTATTGATATCTTCTTGTGTCATTGTTTTATATTTCATCGATGTGTACGGTTAATGTGTGCAATGAGTGCGCAGTGACAAGTTTACAGGAGAACGTGGAAATTCGGCCAGCCACACAATCTTGCACAAGCAGTTCTACGGTGAGTCCTAGCCATGTTATTTGTGTGAAACCTTAGTATAGGAGATTATTATTTTGGGCACTATGAGTGACCCCAATTTTTGTAATGTATTGTGCCATGAATTATTAATTTTGTTTAGGGTAGTTATTTATGATGTAAACTTGTTTTGGGAGTTAATAATCCCACTTTCTTTTAAAATTTTGATTTTGTTTAATGAGTCACTTAACCACAAGGGTTTAGGGTCACATGTGAGACCCTTGGGTGGTCCCCACACCCTCTACCCTTGTGCCAAAAATGCAAAACCCGAAATTAGGTTATTTTGGGCATTTTTGGGACCCTTTGTAGGCTTTGGGAGTTCCCTAACACAAAAATGAACCCTTGGACCCTACCTAATGGGTAGGGGGCTTATTTTCAAGGCTAGAGGGATTTTTCCCTCCCTTTTTACCTCTTGTTTGGTCACATCCATGTAAGGGGTGTGGATTGGAGTGCTTATTAAAAGTTTCACTAATTTTGTCTTGCTAGCATTTAGGGGAATTTGGGAGAAGAGGGAAAAAGATAATTTTACCATTTATCTCTTTTGTTTTGGCATCTTTGACCTTGCGAGAAGGAGGGGTGACACATGTCACCCCCTCATTTGTGAGGATGCTTGTTTGTTCCTCTTTAAATTCCCATTCATGGGAAAAGAGAGGGACCTTTTTGGAACTTCTTGCTTGGATGCTTGGGTGATTTGAAGCTTGTGATTTGCTTGAGTCAAGAGTGGATAAACTCGAAGTTGGAAAGCTTTTTGGAGAGCTTTCCTTGAGGTAGGATCTTATGTCTTATTGTTGTGTTGCTTTATTTTTAGTTGTTAGTTGGTTGCTTGAAATTGTTATTTGTTGTATGTAGATTTTGGTTGCTTGCTTGTTTTTACTCCCTCCATCATATGGCATGATGGAGTTTTGGAGTTTGGGGGAAGAGAGAGGGAATTTTCCTCTCAATCCTCAAGGCTTGATGGACAAGCCTTGTAGGGTCTTAGTGTTTCCCCTCAATGGTTGAGGTGGGGAAGTTGATTCATTTGGCTTGAATCTCCTTCCCCATTCTTGGTAAGGAAACCCCTTTGGGGTTTGAAAATCCTTCCAAGAAGGACTTGGAGAAAGGGTGGAGGAATAAGGAGGGTTTTGATTGAATTTAGGAGAAATAAGGAGGGTATGGAGCTTTTTTCTTTGTGCAAGCATTTTGGAATAAAACTCTTGGAGAACTTTCTCCTCTCTTCCCCACTTTTGAGGAAGAACATAGGTTCTCCTCCTTGTAAATTTTGGAGTCTTGTTTGTATGTGTCTTATTTTTGTGTGCTTGTGTCATTGTTAGTTCACCCTCCATCTTGTGCAAGTTTTGGTTAGTTGACCTCTTCCCATGGGCTTGGGGGAGGCTAGCATGCACCCCAACCTTGGGAGAGGCATGTAATGATGCCTATGGTTGGGTGGTAAACAAGCTCTTTTCTCCTTGCATGGATTTTGTGAAGACATGGAAATTGGATCTCAAGATGGAAGTTGGATGTTGATTGGAGCTCTTTGTCATTTTCATTTTATTGTGGACATTACCTCATTGTAACCCTTTTTGGGATATGGCTTGTAGAAACTTCCTCTTTATTGTGTTTTCCTCTTCCTTTTTGTATTTAAAAAAAAAACACTTGGAGGTTTTGTATTTCATTTGTATTTGAAAACCCTCTCTCAATCTTGGGAAGGAGTTGATAGGTTGTCTCCTTATGTATTTGAGCATGATTTTGAGATATGAAGTATTGAGGGTGTTTGCAAAAGAGATCTTGTTAAATATTTATATTCCTTCCACATGCTTTGTCTTGAATATCATTTTGATAAAGAAAGGTTGTTTATTGAGAAGGTGTTATTACAAAGGAAATAATATTACTTGTTGAAGGTTTTACTTGTTTTAAAATCTGAAATAATCTTTTAGCATTGCCTTTGAAAAGAAAGTATCCCTCTTGTGTTGTTTGTTTGTAATATTACTGTTGGAAATATGACTAGTCCTGGTTCTTTTCCATGTAAGATTTAATGGCTTGTTCTTAGTAGAAAATCAACCTTGAATGTGTGTGATTTCTTACAAATTGTAAACATTTTACAAGCTTCTTCTCTTTGTGAACTATCATACTAAACTCCCTTCCTTATTTCACTTAAAAAGAGTAGATCTTGGGATAAAGATGTGCTACAAACATTAAGTATAATCCATCATCTTACAACTTGGATGCTTTTAGTCTCTTAGCTTATAATATGAATATATTATAATGCATTCATTTAGTTAACAATTAAAATACAACATTGCAATATCTCTACAAAATATTAATCTAAATGTTTCAAATATATATATATATATATATTTGTATTTGTGGGGGCCGAACCCCCACGCTTGCATGAATAAACAAAAAAAAAAAAACAAAAATGGTGGGGGTCAAACCCTCCCACCTCTACACTGTCTCGGGCGGGGGCGCTGCCCCCCACAAACCCTCATGCCCCTCCTATGGCTGCTTTGTGCCGACCGATGCCACACCCCACATTGCAAATGCCCTCCACCAAAACCCCGCCGTGCCGTGCCCAACCTCCGCCTCGCCCTCTGCTGCGCCTCCCTCATCCGGCTGCACCTTCCTCCTCCCCAATGCCCTCACCGAGATCCGCCCCATCAATACCGGTCCTACCCCTCGGGTCCGCCACCTTCCCCTCTCCCTAACAAAAAAAAAAAAAAGGACAATCATTTTTCTTTTATTTGTTTTTTACATGTGTATATATATATATATATATATATATATATATATATATGGAAATTTCGGGTTTGGTTATGTAAATATATACGAATACAATGGAATAATTTAGTGGATTTTCTATCCTTGTTACATTTAGAAAATAATATATAACAATCAATATGTATATATTTAAATCTACTTCAAAGGAACTTCAATAAGATTTGCAAACAAAATAAGGAAAACAAACTCCATGACTCCTCCCAGCAACCTGCAAGAAGAAACAAACCCAAACAAGAGGAAATAACATGAGAAAGCAAAAGAGAGGAAATGATAAAGAAATTAGGGCAATCTTAGGGCAAAAGGGAGATCAAGGGTTAAGATGGACTTGATCCTAGGGTCCTTAAGTGACCCTCTACACTTTTGAATTTAAGTAATATTGTGGGAATAAACTTTTGAGTAGGGAATGAAATTTTAATTATGAATGGGTAGATTATTTCCTCATGAAAGTGAATTATTAAATGTGACATTTATATTATTTTTAAATGTGTAAAAATTATTAGAAGCTAAACAAATCAAATTAACTCGAAATAATGGTTTTAGCAATTTGGTTAAAAGATTATATCTTTGAGAATTTAAAGACCTAGTGAGAATGGTTAGGTGAAACATTAGTTCGCACTTCAATTTTTTTTTTTTTTACCAAATTTTTAACCTGTTTCCCGGTGTCTCAAGATGGGCATGACAACATGTAAATCACAACCCGAGTTGTATAAGATTATGCCATTATTTACAGTCATATAATATAATCCATATTGTAAAAATGAAGAAAACATAGAAGATAAACCAGGTTCGAATAATTAAAACAAGACCCAAAACCTTAAAATGAATCTCAACTGAAAGCATAGTTCCTTTCATGAAAACATTATTTAGAGCAAGATATTTTAAAGAGTTAGAGTCTATCATGCTTGGTAGAGCTCCTTTTTATCCTTCAAGCTTTCCAAGTTTACTTCCTACAAGCTCGAATGCAAAAATATTTGCAAAAGTCAGAAACCGATCAAAAAACCCCAAATCTCTTCCATTCTTCCCATTTCATAAACAAAATCCAATAATAGCTTCCACTATTTTCTCTACATGTAATAGAATATTGAATGCAGATTAAAAATAGATCATGCAGGAAAGTAGGCCATAGACATGCATAGCTCTGAGAGTTTGATATGAAACAAAAATGAAACTAAACTCTTCTCTTTTCCCTCAAAACCACTTGTTGTCTTCTCCAAGGAAGTTTTGGAGTTGAATGACATTAAATGCTAGGGAAGGATTGTCAGTTCTCCCCTATATTCCCGCCAACCTAATTTTCCACTGTTTTATTTTAGAGACAAACAACCAATTTACAAAACCTTAACTATCACCTTTAGCCAAGGATTTGGATGAGACCAACACTTGACCGGATTTTCTGCCAAAAGATGGTGGTGGCCATACAAATAAAAGATAATTAAAATTCCAAGTATGAGTTGGTGGGAATCCAACTCAACTTACCATGCAACATAACCCTCTTCCAAATGCCAACCATAGTAGTGTTTAGGTTACGTGTTAGTGTTTTGAATGAGACATAGGTATTATATAGTTTAGGTTTAAATAAATCAACCTTCAACCATCAAACTTTAGGTTATAATTTAGGATATCTAAACATAAATGAATATAATCATGCCCCTTAACATTTATAAAAATGAACCAGGATTAGTGTAATAAATCACAACCTTCATAGTAAGCAGTGAAACCCAAACATACCCTACGACCAAAATAGTATGACTATTCAAAATAATAGTTTGGATCACTAAAATTGATCCAAGGTGTTATTCTGAATCATATATTGATAATATAGTTTAATAGAATCAATAAAAATAAACAATCAAATAAATTACCCTTAAATGTTATCACTTCAACGTCTAGAACCCGGATAACACTACCCGAGAGATGAAGTCACTAAGTTCATGTCGATGTGAAAGGTAAGTACATCATAATTCTATCAAAACATAAGTACATATTCTGCCAATAAAGGATTATAAGTCTATTATATCATCTTATAAGTGATGTTATTTTAGTAAACATTCGTATACAATCTAGCAATGATCCTCAAACAAGTATAATATCATATAAAATGTATGCCAACCAATCACATAATTAAAGTACAACTATAAAAAAGCAGAGTGTTACAACCTACTTATAATGTCCCCGTATCTATCCCTACTCCTAAAAACCAATTCACTCTGCCTCTCATTTCTTCCACATGGAAAGTCTCTTCTCTTTGGCACTCAAGATCTAGCTTCTCTCTATCAAGATCTCCATTGAATCTGGAAACTTTAGTAGGCTACTTCTCGTACATCTCCATCCCTTGAATCCAATTTTATTCTTAACACTCCTTTCACACCCACCATATTTTCCTATCAACTACCTCTAAATTTCATCACTCATAATATCCCCACCTTCAATGGCCATGGTGACCCTCAAGAGTGTCTCCGAGCCTTTCATGAGGCATGCATAGATTATGTGGATGATCACACCTTATTAACAAAGATATTTTCTATAAGTCTCTAAGATTATGCTATGCGTTGGTTCTACGATCTACTTGTCCATTAGGTAACATAATTTACACATCTATTTGATGCTTTTATCACTCATTTTTCAATCAATATCGGTTCTAATATATCCTATGTGTAACTTGCATAAATCAAACCAGGATCTAATGAGAATATAGAGGACTATGTTTTACAATACAAGAACAACATAGCTAAGATGTCTAATGTATTAGCGTACTTTCATGAAATTCAAGATATGTTTGTACAAAGTCTCTTAATTCCTTTACAAGAGAGTGTCATATTTAACAACTCTCCATGATTCAATCAACTATGCAATACACTTAAGCTATGTGAAAGCAAGTTATTATCTATGGGAAAGCTTAAATATCATGATCAAGCTTCTTCTTTTATGCACTTTAAAATAAAATCATATTTCAATCCATATAATAAATCTAATGAAGAAAAATCTACTGTTAACTCTTTTTCTACTCCCAAAAAATTTCAATGGTAGCCTCCAAAGCATATATTTAAAACATTTTCTTGTGTTCTACATATTCTGTACCAACTTTTTTGAGAGAAATCTTATTATGCTTCCTCCACCACTCTATCTAGATCCATCTAGACCTAAAGGGCCCACCTATAATAAAAATTTTAGATGCATCTATCATAAATGAGTTGGGCATTCTACTCTTTGATTGATAATTCAAACTCGGACATCTTATTCAAGATCTTATTGACAACAA
This sequence comes from Taxus wallichiana var. yunnanensis, assembly GCA_018340775.1. NCBI lineage: Eukaryota > Viridiplantae > Streptophyta > Pinopsida > Cupressales > Taxaceae > Taxus > Taxus wallichiana. Next base: position 127,475,599 of record CM031242.1, on the reverse strand, counting down.
TGCTATTGAGCTTCCAGAGCCTATGGCCTCTACGCCTACCAATGAAAATTGCACACTCAAGATATTCAAAAATCCTCTTCCTAAGCATGAAAAAAGTTGCTGAATCTTTAGCTAATCATACATATCATGCCAAACCTCCTACTTCATCAAGGGCTCTCAATTTTCTAGTTGCTCATGCTTTGAAGCATCTCCACCATTAATTACATTCTCTGATAATGATTATCATGCTACATTCTCTTCTAACACATTACATATCAATTCTTCTATCAAACCACATGCCATCAATAGTAAAATTATTGATCCATCGATTCATATGTGTGTATGCTCTATTGCACTTCTTGTTGCTATCGATTATCTGCTATCACATATTTCATATCTAGTTCCTAAATCTTACGGTTATGTCAAGATTCCAGTCATAGTTGGTCCTCTTACCATGCTTGTGCCATTTCTTGTGGCACATTCAATCAAAGGGTGTGACATGCTCTTAGGTCTTCCCTAGCTCCGTGCTACTCAAGCTATAATTTCTATGAATCACTTGTGTCTAAAGTTCATTCAAAACAAGCAATTCATCACCATAAAGGGTGTTCCTCCATGCACACTGTGGCCACAACCTCCACTTGAGGTTACAATTGCACTCACTAGAGAATCTAGGTCCCATGGAACTCTCAAATATAAGGCAAAATATTATTCTAGATCTCCTATTCGTGTTCAACCTAGATGGTCTTGTCAGTCTACTAGTCCATCCCATCAGTCTAGGTCCACCACTTGGATGACTCCTTCACATAGGTACACATCACCGCTATGGTCTCCTTCATATATGTGCACATCACCTCTGTGGTCTCCTTCATGTAGGTGCACATCACCTCCATAATATCCTTCACATAGGTGTACATTGCCTCCTCGCCTTCACATAGGTCGTCATCACCTCTTAGGTCTCATTCACTGATACATCATCTATCTCATACGTCACCGGTCTTAGAGAATCATCACACACCTTTATCTCTACAAGCATCAGGTGGAGGGCCATTATAGTCTTTAGTATCCACACATATGTTATGCACACTGACACCTCATTCAAATAGATTTGAATGCTCACCCGAAGTGCGTGCAACTACCAGGTCCCTCCTTTGTTATGCTTGACAAAAATTTAGCACGCATAATCATCATGTAAATAACAAATAAACCATTCATACATAGATAACTATCATCGCTATGAAAATTGGAAGTAATTATAATAAGGAAACACTTAATCCACGTTAATAAACAATAACACCAATTGTACTATCAAATCACCATATTTGGACATGTCAATAACCATTATCTAACCACAATTATCCATAAAAACCATTAAGCAATTACATAACATGGAAGATGAATACATAACCAGTCACTACAATAGTGTGTAGGACGGTGCACGTGGCCATAAAAACCCTTATATATGTATCAAGGCAACATACTTGCTCTGCACTTTAAATCTTCAACCTATGACGAACCACTAGAAAAATGACATACATAAGATATGTATAGGGGTGAGGACTTTCCCTTCACTACTCATGCACTCTCTTAAAAATAGGCGTGCTCCCAAAATAGCTTTGTATGCATTACATTCTCAAAAATAACCATGCATATAAATCTTGTATGCTTTTAGAAAGGTAGATAATAATATATTATCCTATTTATATTATTGGTTTTAATCCTATTATTGGCTGAATTGATCCACGTGCTTTATTTTCCCTTACTTGCTACCAAGTCTCCTTTCTTTTCTCTGTTCGGATATTTAGTTGTGCAAGACACCATCTCCACTTTTCTATTTTCATCCCCGGGTCAAAAAATGGATAAGTCCTTGTTCTTTCTATATGTGTGTGTAGTCTTGTGTGGTACCTGTTTTCCTACCTACGCACAACTCCTTGCGTGATACTCCATTTCCTAGCGCATGCATCTCTACGCGTTGACTCTACTCTTCAATACTTAGGATTTTCCCAACCAACATTACCCAACAATAGGTATGTTTTCTGTCTCGGTAACACTAATAAAATAATATCTCCAAAAAATCAATGAATGTCCACCATAATTGAAAGAATTAGAATATGACTTGCACCAAAAGAATTAAATAATTGAGCACTTTTCTTCTCAAGAGGTAGGATGCCTAGAAACTCTTTATCTAATTTTTTTCTCTAATTCTCTCCAAACCTCCAACTCCTTGGTTGTTGTTGTCTATTTTTGCACCCCTTACAAAAATAGAGAAACTTACACAAGTATGGACTTTGTGGATGTTCAAGGATGGAATTGGTAAATATGTGAAGATGTTAAGCACACTACGAAGTCGGGAAGAGTTGCGAGAGATTTGAAGATATCCACGGAAGGTTATAGAAATCCGTGCTACATTGGAGATGCCACAGAATGAAGAAAATGGTTTCGGAAGCCACAAAACAAGGGGGAATACATGCTAAATCCAAAGAACAAAAGGAACAAGCCGCTCTATCAAAAGTGCCATGAGGGATTATACAAAGCCATGACATGAGAGAGATCTTTGTGGAAGTCAAAAGACGCAGATAACCACAATTTCGAGCAAGGAAAAAATCATCATAATTCTCAAATTCTTGGCCCGATCCTTGTAAATTTCATATCAATGGGAAGGTGTTGGCCTCATCTATGCATAAGAATCTGAATTTAAAATTTAAAGGGTAGTTGGTGGATGTAACCTTGAGAAAATGTCTTCAACACGCATAGGTGCAATGTTAGTTGGCTAAACCACCCACATTTAATGAATTATGGGCGCTCATTCCTCCTTCTACAGGGAATGGCATGTGGAGATTAATTTAGAATAGAGATAGATAGTTATATTTCAATTCCTAGGAGTAGTTTAGCATCTAAAGTAAGTAGAGAAAGTTGACCTTCTCCGAAGGTTATCTCGGTTCGGGTCCCACAACTTGGAGATAGTTCCATGTTTTCTCAAATCCTAAATTGTCTATGATTCGGGCACATGTGCACATTTAAGCTCCAAAATTTTTGGCACGCTCGGTGGGATGATTTTTGAAATTAATATTTCCAGTTTTATCAAGTTTTTATGTGTATCTTGGTGAAGCTCTAGCCTTTGGAGGCTCTACAATAACACATATGGTGACTCCATTCAAAATATCAACTAGTTTCAACAATACTGGTGATCTAAGTGTCCCTGATTCATGAGAAGGATCCAAACACAATCAAGAACAAGAGAAGAAGGCATATTTGAATATTTACAGTTATCCCCAGGAAGAGGTAGAAGAGGAAGATAGATTCAAAGATCTCCATCTCCTCCAAATCAAAATATCTCAACACCTCCACTTGGTAGGCCCTTCTTGTAGTCAACAATAGTTCTTAGACCAATTATAATGGCTCATCAACAACAACCTCAACAATAAAATCCATTTGCAAAATTCACAGGTAGTAGCCTGCTCACCTTGAATGCTTAGAATATGATTCCAAAGAGCAGCTTTGAAGAATATCCCATACTTCACTAGAGAAAATCACACCATTACATTTGACCACATTTAAGACATTGCAAATGTCTATGCTATCCAGGAAGTTGCTAAAATGGATGTGGCAGTCAAAAATTTGACTTCATCACTTAAAGGAAAAGATCTAAAATGGTTAAGGAGTATAGGGGAAGGAAAATCCAAAATTGGGATCAATTATGCTTAGCCCTTTATGAGCAATTAGGAGAAAGAGAAGACAACCTATCTCTACTGGGCAGTTAATCGCAAACAAGAGAGCACCTAATGAGCAAAGGACAGATTTCAACTTGATTCCGAGAGAACTTGGAATTGAATTCCAATTCTTGTGAGACCTGCAGCAGAAGGTGCATTTATTTACTTTTTAAAAGCTCTTAACTCTGATATATTTTTTATGATACAATCCATGGGAGGGAAAACTCTACTAATAGCCTATGCAATTGCAATCAGAGCTGAAAATAGTTTAATACAAGCTGGAAAATTAGCTCCTAGGCCACCCATGTCATTATATCCTAAACTTCCTAAAGCTACTCAACCTTCTATTGCTCTTATTCCCCTACCAAATCTGCAACCTGTTGCTTCCACCTCACAAACTCCTGTCTAGAAAAAGGAGGATGAAGAAATCAAGGATTTGATTATAAATTTGACAAACAAAGTTATATCTCTAGATAAATAGCAAGCCCTATCCTACAAAAACTATCAAAATCAAGGGAAAGCTTATAATTAGGGATATCAACCATATATAAGTCACCAGTCTAATAAAATATATACACATAACCAATTGAATAATAGATGGAATAACCAAAGAAAAAATCCCTCCTCCACACAAAAACTCCCTCCTCCCGGTTCAAGTCAAGATTTAGTTCCAAAGACAAAACAACATGGTGCAGAAATGAATGGTGCTTTCAATGCAATTTCCCTATGAACAACTCATTTGTGAAAGGGAAATGCATCTTCAAGCATACATGATTCAAGGTTCTTCCAGCCAACAAGAACCACTTATTAAAGCACCAAATCACAGTGTGGAAGATGTTCAACAAGCCACGACTAACGCTAACCTTATGATATTCAGATATGAGGAATTTTGTGCACTTAATTAAGTACCAAACAGCTCTAAATGACCCCAAATAAGTGTAGTTGATAATACACAACATAATAATCAAATTTTGGAATCTCGGTTGTACCTTCCTCTAGTCGAGCAATGCCACGATAAAGCAAAGGAGGTTGGGCCGAACAAAGAAAATCCACTGGACCGGAGCGAGAAGAAAGGAACATTGAGAAACCGCGGAATGAAGTAGAAAATATGTCAAAGGCACCTATGGTGCCTGATAATTTTTCTACAAAAAGGAGGTTATTGTTCTACTAAACCTGTCCATCTAAATATTTCCACAAAAAAAGAAAGAAAATAACATGCCGCACATCCAAAAAGCCATGGGTCTTCCATTCAACATTGTAGAGAAAATGAAGAAGACCAATGTTAATGTAACAATGTGGGATGCATTAGCCATTCCATCACAAAAGGATATTTTGTGTGAATCCCTAAAAAAATCTCTTAAATTTATCCAACAATGCAAAAGTATCCTGCCATGGTGAATGCATGTGAATCAAGGAAGACCAAGTAAGTAAACCTTTTAAGACTCCACCATTTTACATATTTGTAATTTTGGGTAAATACTTGATACACAATTGTATGATTAATTTTGGGTGTAGTACCTTTGTAATGCCTAAAAATATTGCTGATATCCTAGGTCTCAAGTATATCCTTGTCTCTAGGGGGAGTCTTACAATTAAATGGGTCAATCTGTTAGTGTGTTGGGAGTAACAAAATATCTTTAGTTAACCCTTCATGCCTACCTAAGTATCACTATAACTCATGACATATAAGGAATTGACTTGCCTCCCATGTTTGCCATATGTTTGTTTAGAGATTTCACTACTAAGGTAGGGGTTATTTGTCTTCGATTAGACTCACATGCTATTAAGGACTAGATATGGAACAAAATTCACAATTCGAGCTGAGCTTATCTTTTCCTACCGCATTGAACCATTTGACCCCATCCTAATCCAATATAACTACCTAATACAAGAAGAACATGATAAATATTCGGTTTCAGAAGAAAAACCTACTCCTCCTCTCATGCCCGATTTATTTATGGATGAATGGGCTGAGAAGGAATAAAAATTTGACCCTTATGTCTTTGAAGAACTTAAATCCTCGAGACTATTCTAGAACTTATTACATTCTCCAGGAGGAATTTTTAATACCCACGAAATTCAAACAAGTAAAGGAAGATATTTTGGGACTACGACGAATGTTCTTTGATGGTTTTAGAAGCATAAATGGATTTGGGGTGGGTGTTGTGCTCATTTCTCCAAGGGAAGAAAATTTCTTCTTTTCTCACCGATTGTAATTTTCATGCTTTGATAATGTGGTGGAATATGAATCACTAGTGCATGGTTTATTGATTATGGAAAAGAGAAAAATCAAGGAATTACAGGTCTTTGGAGACACTGAATTGGTCATTCACCAAGTCCATGACCGATGAGTGACAAAGAATAAGCTGTTAAAATATTACAAGCATAGAGTCGTGATCTTATTGAGGGATTTTATGCCATTAAAACCTATAGGTTGTGTCTTGAAATTTGAACAAAGACATAGACCAAATGGCGGCCCTTGGCTCTTAATTCTCACCATTGAAGATTTGATAAAGGGAAATGCCCAACATATAAAAATAGTGGTTAGGCCATCTATTCTAGAAAATTAGAATCGTTGATAGGTATTTGAAAATGATGAATTTTTTTGCAGTTCATCCAAAATGAAGCATATTTCTCCTCAAAGATACAAGCCGATTTGCAGGGAAGTATATGGGGATCAGATTATTCAACTAAAATCAAACAAATTGCCAAAGGGATTAGTCACTCTAAAGTGGATTTTAAGTCCAAATGATGAATTCAAGGGGATGGAAAATAACATGGAGGTAAATTAGGATGATTTTCAGCCAGTTTCAATTAATCCAGGCAAAAAAATTCTACTCGAAAAGGTATGTGATGAAAACAAAAGGTAAGCTTTCATTTCCTTGTGTCAGAAGTTCAGTGATGTATTTTTATAGGACTATGAAGATTTAAAGGAATTCAATCTAGATATAGTCCAACATTCCATTGATCTTGATCCAAACATCAAGGCAATTAGACAAAACAAAGACCAGAGAATCTCAAGATTGAACCCCTCATGAGAAAATAATTTTCCAAACTCATTGAGGCTAGAATAATTTTTCCAATCAAGTATTCTACTTGGGCAGAAAATCTAGTCCCAGTAAGGAAGATGAATGGTGAAATATAACTTTTCGTGGATTTCGGGGACTTGAACAAGGCCTCTCTAAAGGATCACCGCCTTTCTCTCCATGGAACAAATTTTGTAGATAGTAGCAGGAGTTGAGAGGTTCTCCATGCTCGATGGCTATTTTGGTTTTAACCAGATCAAAGTGAAAGAAGAGGATCAGTATAAAACCACGTTCATCACCAAATGGGGAGCATTTCCTTATCAAAATATGCCTTTCAATCTATCAAACACAGGTGCCACCTTCCAAAGAGCAATGGATATTGCCTTTAGAGGATATATTAATCAGTTTGTCTTGGTCTAACTAGACGACGTTACTATTTTCTCTAAGCGAACACATATCACATGAGGCACCTGGAGAAAGTATTTGAAATAATTAGGGAGTTTGGCATATCCATGAATCCTAAAAACTACAATTTTACAGTCCCTAGAGGAAATATTTTGGATCATATCATCTCAAAGGAAGGTATTTTTATTGATCCGGAGAGAATTCCAACTATCATGGCTCTTTCCTTGCCAACTCATAAGAAGGCTTTGCAATCATTTCTTGGCAAGATCAAATTTTTAGGTGCTTCATTCCTAAATTTGCAGGTTTGGTAAGACCTATTAATCTCATGCTCAAGAAGGATGCAACATTCAAGTAGGCCATGGAAGGAAATGAAAAATTTGAAAAGATAAAACAAAAATTTCTCAGGCCCCAACATTGAGTAACCCAGATTATACCAAGGATTTTATCCTATACACTCATGGGGAAAAATACAACATAGCCACAATTTTGACACAACTGAATGATCAAGCAATGAAGCATCCTGTGGAATTCTTCAATAAAAGAATGAAGAATTATGAGCTTAAGTACAATCACATTGAAAAAAGTGTTTTTATCATGAGATCCTTGAAGAAATTCAAAAGTATGATTGCTACTAGCCATGTAAATGTTTTAGTATCACATTCCAGTGTCAGAGACTTCATTATGGGAGAAAACATTAGTGAGAAATGAACTGGATGGGTAACCAAGATCATGGAATATGATGTGACCATTAAAGCCAAAAAATTGGTAAGAGAAAGAGAACTTTGTGATTAGCTGGCTCTGGACATTATAGAATATCAAGAAACCACCCTCATTAATGAAGTTACCTCAAATGATGAGCCGCCGCATGAGTTTGAATGAAAACAAGATGAAAGAAATGTATTCAAAGATTATAGCTGGATTGTTAATATGTCAAAGTTCTTATCTGTTGGTATATACCCTCTTGGTTTGAATAAAAAAAGAGGAGACACATGAGGATGCAATCTATTCCTCATGTATTGATTAATGATGTGTTGTTCAAAAGAAACATTAATGGAGTGTTGCTCGTGTGCAATAAAGGTAAACAATGTGATAAGGTTTTAACGAGTTTTATAATGGATTCTTAGGAAGACATTTATCTAAAAAAACTACCCCGAGGATCATAAAATAAGGATATTTCTGACCTACATTGTTCGCAGATGCCCACAGTTAGTTAGGAAATGCAAAGAATGTGCACTCTTCATCAGAAAGAAAAGATTGATGTCATGCCACTTCATCTAATTCAAACAGATCAGCCATTTACAAAATGGGGTCTTGAGTTCATTGGTATGATAATTCCACCATCTAATGTGGGTCATAAATGAGTCCTCACAACCACAGATTATTTCACCAGGTGGATTCAAGCCACGCCATTGAAGGAAGCTACTAAATCAGCCATCCTGAAATTTATTAAAGAAATTGTTACAAGGTTTGGCATTCCTCAAACCATCATTTCTGATAATGCTAAAGCTTTCTTAAGATCAAATATTTCTAATTAGGATTTAGGACATGGGATTTTTCTGAAAAATTATTCCAATTATTATCCCTAAGGTAATGGATTGGAAAAGTCTACTAACAAGAACTTGATCAGAATCATGAAGAGGAAAATGGACATCAATAAAAGAAAATGGCACACAAAGGTGAAAAATGCACTTTGGGTGGACAAAATAATGAAAAAGAAGGCCATTGACACTTCTCCCTATAAATTGGTATATGGTAAAGAAGTAATATTGTCATTTTCAGTTGATCTTCCTTCATTTGAGTTAGCTCAACAACTGGAATTTGAAGGCATGGATCAAAGGGAAATTAGAATGGCAGAATTGGTGCAACTAGAGGAAAATAGAAATTCCACCATGGTTAGGATGGAATAACATCAGGCATCAACCAAATAGTGGTTTGATAAAAAGGATAGAGATCAAACATTCAAGGTTGGAGATCTAGTTTTGAAATGGGATGTGAATCAAGCTAAATCAAGGAGGTACTCCAAATTTGATGCTATTTGGAGTCAAACACATATCATAACCACTTACAAGGTGGCTAACTCATTCAAGTTGTCTGATCTTGATGAGAACATGTTTCAAATCTCAATCAACGGGATTCATCTTAAACCTTCTCATTAAGATTTTTATTGCATCATTGTACATATAATCTCAATTCCTCCAAGTGATTTCAACACATTACATTGCTGGTCGTATAGGTTTATTTCCCTAAGTGCTTTCCGAATTGTTGTTTCTTAGGATGGTCCTATTGCACAGTCTTCAACATTTACGTGACCGTAGAAGTAATAAATTTCAAAGTGTCAAGGTTTGGTTGCAGTCATCTTAGAAAATAAAATGCAGAGCAACTAAAATCAAAATTGGAATCCAAGTCCTATTTGCAAGTCATTTTTAAGTTTTTAGTCTAACTCATCTAGCATGAAGATGACCCCAATGAGTCACCAAAATGTTGTCTATTTTTACACCCCTTGAAAAAATAGAGAAACTTACATAGGTATGGACTTGGTAGATGTTCATGGATGGAATTAGTAAATCCGCCAAGAATTTAAGCACGCCGCGGAAGTCTAGGAAGAGCCGCGGAGATATAATGATATATGTAAAAGGTTACAGAAAGCCACACTACACCTGGGAATACCACATAACGAAGCAAATGGTTTCAGAAGCTAGGAGATAAGGAGAAATACAAGCTGATTCCATGCACCAAAAAGAAAAATGCGCATTTTCAAAAGTGTTGCAAGGGATTATACAAAGATGTGACATGAGAGAGAGCTATGTCAAAGTCAAAAGCCGCAGATAACCACAATTTCCGTGGAAAAAAATCACGATAATTCTCAAATTCTTGGCCCGATCCTTGAAAATTTCATTTCAATAAGAAGGTGTTGGCCTCATCTATGCATAGGAATCTGATTTTCAAATTTAAAGGGTAGTTGGTGGATGTGGCCTTGAGAAAACATCTTCATCTCGCACAGATGCCATGTTAGTGGCTCAACCACCCATATTTAATGAATTATGGGAACTCACTCATTCTCCTATAGGGTTTGACATGCAGAGATGGATCTATAGATGCATTCAGTCTCTTTTTCAAAGCATGCAGAGAAATTAAGTGAAGTTGGTCATCTAGTGGAAAGAGAATTCAAATTTTCCCTCTCTTTCTTCTTCTTTCTCCTCCTAATTTCTATATATTGTAAATTGATGCCTAGTGGTAAGGGTAGATGATTTGGGAATACGAAGGCATAATTTTTATGCTACATAATTATTATAAGGGTTGCATGCCTTGGATTTAGATTCTGTAAATATTTTGCATCTTCCTCCTATATCGTGATGATCTGATGCATGATCTCTTAGCAATAAAATATTTGGTTTTATGGCTTACCTTAGCCTTAGCTATTGTTTTATTACACTCTCTTACCTCTCATTCATTCAAAATTTTGTTGTATGCATTGTTTTAGAGACCTATGTCTATTGTGCATCGTAAAATCATGAACTTGGGACATAATTTTGATATGTGGCTATTGTTTTGGCCCTCTTCATCATTGTTTTCTTCCATTTTCTCTCTTTCCTAAGTATTCATCCCCTTTATTTTGGTGCTATCACCTCTTTTAGTTTAGGTTTATGTTTTATGCATCTCCTTCTCACCCTAGTCCCTTGGAAAGTTAGAATAGAGATATATAGTTGCATTTCAATTCCTAGGAGTAATTTAGCATCTAAGTAAGTAAAGGAAGTCGAGCTTCTTTGGAGGTCTCTGTCTCACCCGAGTCCCACAACTTGGAGACAGTCCCATGTTGTCTCAAATCCCTAATTTTCTATGATTCAGGCATGGGTGCACATTTGAGATCCAATGGTTTCCTTAATGGGCATGTCATTGATTAGATTAGGGACCTCTAAAGGGGTCGCTCATCAATCTTCCATTTTAGCTGCGTGATCAAATTCTCCAGTTGCTTAGCTACATCATCCATCGTATCCATCCTACATGTAACCTTAGGGAAGAGTTCCTTCACCTATCCTTGAGCTCAACCTTTAGAGCGGTTATGAAATCTCTTTTATGCTCCACTTCATAACATCTTCTCCTACTCCACCCTATTGTTTTTATTCTTAGCCTAAAATCCTTCAATTTTGCATCATCCTTAGTAGTGAACATACTTAAGACTTGATAAAATACATGGCAGTTATCAAATACAAATTCCACCCTTCACATATCCTCCTTAGCCTCCGTAGCTAGTGCCTCCTAGTGTGCAAGATTTTATTCTATTTACTCCATGCTCATTTTCTTCTCGTGTGGGTAACTCCTCACCTGTTGGTCCCCTTATCTTCCTTTTCTCATGAGAGAGAATCCATGCCAAGTCCTCTAGGTAGTGAAAAACCATTTCATATTATTCCTTGGCATTCATGATGAGGCTAGGATACGTGATAATCATAGTATTTGTAATGCACTCGATTTCTTATAGGTCAGTGTGCATTCTCCCTTCTCTTCTCTCAAATCTCAATTCAATCAAGCGCAATTTTTCATCATTTTCCTAAATCTCCTCACACAATCTCTTTATCATGAAATCCTTATCAAAAACCTATATCCCCACTTATAATGAATTTTTATTAAGTGCATTACATGATTTTTCATCTATAAGTAGTGCATTGTCAACCATGGGGAAAGCCTCTCTTGGAGTCGACTTAATCCTAGTCTCTAGTTGTGACTATGCATTGACCTCAAACTCCATATCCTCCATGTGTGATCGATATGCCCTAGAGAGAATATTTATGGTGTTTGGAAGGTCCTCATTCTTGTCAAATAATGACCAATAGAAGAGATCTTCTATGGCCACCGAACTTTGATATCGCACTCATAGGACCTTTGAAGGATCATCTTTATACTTTGCATAAGGGGATATTGGGAATGTTCCAGTGATTTATGCCGTTTCTTCTACATCCATTGGGTACCTCCTATATAATGAAGTGAAGTGCATCACTGATTCACCCATAACTATATCTTCCCTATAAAGGTACCCTTAAACATTTTTTCTTCCTCCACATGCTCAACATCAACCTCATGCTTAACATGAAGTTATTATTATTTGGGTTCTCCACATGTGTCTTCTATCAGGGGCTTTCCGTGGAATTATTCTTCATCATCCATATTTGGTCCTTCCTCACCATCCCTCCTTGACCCTTTAGCTTCATAATTCTTCTCGACCCTTTCTTATGACATGAATCACACTCTTCCTCATCCATATCTACCGAGTGTGAATTATTGAGATATATGTGGTATCTCTTCAAAAATTTCTTTGCCTCTCAATATTATCACTTGAAACAAATTTGGGTTTCTTCTCCATGCACGTCTTCTTCTTGGGACTTGGATTTTTTGTTGACTTTTTGGTTTCCCCGCATGTACTTGTGCTCGTCCCTATTCCCTTGTGTGACTCGTCTTCGATATCTTATTATTCTTCTTCATTCCAGTGAGGAGGGGTCTCCTCATGCATTATTTTTTTCCCACCATTTTATTTCCCTTAGGTTGTGATGTAAGTGTAAGATCTTCTACATCCACATACTTACCATCGAGATAGCTTTAAATTCAAGTAGGTATAATTTTTTTCAGCCTCCTCATTGCATATTGTCAAAGTTGTGAATTTGATATTGATATCATAATTTCTACATACAATGTATTCCTAGGGTAGACATACTTCTTGCGCAACCTATGATATTAAAAATCCACTTTATCCGCATCAAATTTCAGCTTGCACGCTTCAAAGAACCTGTTCACAACTGCTTGGAAGTACTTTGTTATAAAGGCAAACTGAAGTTTCCACCAAGGGCTCTTTCCTCCAGTCTTCAAATAAATACTCCCGAGGTAGAAGTGTTGATACACTAAAAATTCTACCTTCCCTTCCAAAATTGAGGGAAACTCACTTGGAATGTGCCACTCCTATCCAAATTCCTTGTACATCACCTAGACCATCTTTCTAACCTTAACTAGCAAGCATTATTGATCCCATCACATGTGTATTTGGCAGATATCTTCATGGGGGACTTATCTTCTAGGGAGAACTTCCATATATTATAATTTGGTCCATCAAGTACCCCAGTTTTTGAAAAGATAATCAAAAGGAAAATTTCTCCCCAAGTTATTTTCTCTCTAATGCATGCTTCTTCGATGATTCCCTTAGTAATAAAGCCAACAATGTTGTATGTGGTTCTGTCATCCATCTTCTGCTTACTTGTGTCCATAATTCTTGCACTCCAAACTTAGTGATCACTTACGTGACACATATTACAATAGGGTCACCAACTGATGATATTCATCATGCGAACCCTTCTTTGATACTTCAAGGTAGCGGAAGTGACCTCCACTCCAACATCATCATCTAGACCAGTCTCTATTTTCATGCTCAAACTTTGTAGACCAATGGCTCTTCTTATTAACTATTTGGTGAGGAAAATCCTTCTTCTTTTGAAATTTAAATAGTCCTCGTGGACTCATGACATTAACCACCGATATAATCACTCGGGTTTGCCAAAGTAAGGGAGCTCATAGAGTTAGAGAACCCCTATGCTCTCTAAGTCATTGTACCCTTTGTCATAATAAATTGGCTTCCCATCAAGAGTCCTCTCGTTTGTCTTTTGGATCATCTCATTTTCAATCTCATGCTCGTTTACATCAAGTGATGATTATAGTCACTAACCTTACTCATCCATATGTGGTACACCCATGCTTGCCCCATAATTACGCCCTATGGGTATTTAATTTCGAGTACCATTCCTTTGATCCATCCTCAACTATGGGATTCTCTGTACTTTTCGCTTTCCTTTTCCCTTGGGTGAGATGTTTGATGCATTCTTTGGTGCCATGTCATTAACTTCAAAAAATTCAAACTTCTCAACTTATAGTTCCGTGCCTAAAATCCGTTTGCTCAATTGTTCTCCTTACTTTCAAAACTTGGTCTCCTTCAACCAAATCTACGCCTTATCACCAATTCTACATCCCCGTATTCTCCCAAACTATAGCTCTAAGAATTTAAACCATACTCTGCTAAAAATAAGCCTTTATGCCTTCCTCAAGATTTGAACTTCCAATCAAGGAGCTTTTAAACTTGGTTATGTGCTTTCTCGATCTTGGTGACTCAATTCTTCAAGTTTCTTCACCAATTCACACAAGTTCACACTCTTATAAATTTAAAAGGTAAGGTGAAAATAAAATATCTTCGAGATACCCTTTCATAGATTTCTAAATTTTTATGGCATTTATTACTCCTCACCTACCACCTGTACTGCAACTTTAATTATGCTTTTTGATTTTTTTATACTTTTCTCTACTTTTTCCACGCACGACATTCGTAACCTTCGACACGCTACTAATTTCAAGATGTAGACATCCTCATGCACACTCATCTGCTTCCATAACTCTTCTTCCTTGATATATACAAAATAACTTATCTCGCTACTACCTACATCATGTTACACTATGTAGCCTTTTTGTCACGTGGTATTCAATTTGAGTAATTTTTTGAACACCCACTCAATCATCAACACCTGCATAGATTTTTATTTTTCTTACACGCACATTTTAAATCTGTATCCCACTTTTCTATTTTCATGCATACACATGCTTCAACTTTCTCATGCATTCCCACCTAGTTCACCTCACACTAAAAGTATGCATGGTCCTCTGCGCATCATCTCAAGAGATAGTAATCAATTGCCTATGCGCAAGTACACTTATTACAACAAAACAAACAAAGAAAAAAAAAGAAATGGAAATATAATCTAAGTGGCAATACTACCTTAGTAAAAACACTAAGAAGCTTATTTATAGTATTTATTTAGCCTTCTCCCATTGAAGTAACCAGGTAACATGGTGCCATCCAACACTTGCAATTGAAATGCACCCGATTCAAGTATCTTGGTTACTACAAAAGGTCATGTATTCTTAAGAATCAACACATGACTCAAGGCACACTTGACCTCTCGAGGTTATGTCGAAACAACCGAAATTAAATGGATAGATGGATATGGAATGGATAAATAGGAATATATGGGATAGATGAAATAAGAGGAAGATAGATATAGGAAAAATAAAGGAAATAAAATGTCCTCAACATGAACAACAAATATTTCCTTATTAAGGGAAATGAAATCATGTCTAACCTACTAAGGTGAAATGGAACGATTCAGAATAATGGCCACATGAATATTTTGATCAATATCATTTGGGTCAAATAAACCTCAAACTGGTTGTGGAATTTGAGGGAGCATCCTTCATCTCTCATAAATTTCTCTCCAAAGAGGGTCATGAATATGGGACGAGAGATGGGGAAAGGACAATTCTAGTCTCTACTAGCTGGTTTTACTAGAACTCATTGGCATTATCCATCATGTCATTCAAAGTGATCGGATGCTAGATGATGCTAGGTGGGACTAGAGTGGTATGAAAATGAGTTTTCTAAGGCCTTGGTCAATCTTGGTCAACTTTGTAATGGTTTTGGTTGCATAATACTATTGGATCACACACTCTTTTTCTTTGTTGTCTTGGGCCTTGGATGGTCATGTGGATATGAAACAAATGATTTACGGAAATAAACGCAACACACAAAGAAACCGTAAGATGCTAAGGTTAAGTTTAGGTAACCAAAGCCACTAAGGAAATGTATGGATCTTGTCTTAATTCCAATTGAATTAAATATATGTTCCTATTTTAAACAAAGAGTCCAAATATATTCAAATTAAAAAAGTCGATTACTCTCCTTTTATTTAATTAAATCTATTTGCAACTAATTAATTAAATAAATGAAACTAATTAATTAAAGAAATGCAATTAATCTAATCTACTTGTTTTTGTATTTTCCAGATACTTTTAAATGAAAGGAAATAAAACAAACAAATAAATCTAACTATTTTAATCTATGTTTTTGAAGATTTTCTATTTTCATGGAAATAAATAAATGGGAGTTACCATGATAATGGAATTTCTTCTAATTAATTTAAAACTACTCCTACTCTAAAATGAAATAAACTAAATAGTGAAATAGCTGGAGTTTCTATTTCTTTGTTGTAGATGAATTAATCTTAATCTAGTTTAAACATGGGATTTTGCTAATTTATAAATATGGGTCTTATTTCCTCTAGTTTTACCTCAGAATCACAGGAAGAATTAAAAGCTTCTCAAAAGAAATTTCTTCCCTTGAAACTTCCCTGGTAAAACACTAAAATCCCTACAAAAGAATTTTCAATGTGAAGAAATTAAGAAAAGTACACAAAGAAAATATTCTTCAAACTCACTTCCTTGTAGATCCACATGGATAAGCAGGGAGGAATATTTCAAGAGAAGCTTTTCTTGTATGCATGTACAATATAACTAATGAATAAAAGGAAAGCTACATATATGTTGATAGTGAAGAAAATGAAATCTCTATGCACACAAACTTCCTCCAAAACCTTCCCAGGAAAATGTACATGGATATGTTGAGGAGTTTTCAATGGAAGCTACTTATAGGAAATATAATGACTTGTAAATTATACCTTTTCAAAAATGATTCGAGTTGATTATGAATTGAAATTTAGCTACTTTTGAAAGAAATATTCTAGGAGTTTAAATACCCCTCCCACCTGGAAATATAGAACAAAGACAATATCCAATGCTGGTTGTTCTTTTGTTGACCCCCTCATTATTTTCCAATGATGATTCTAATGTAGTACATGGAGTGTGTTGGTTGGTATATGCAAAGAAGATGTAAAAGTGTTAGAACTAGTGGTTACATGCAATCAGGTAGTAATGTAGGCAAGAGAATAATGAGGAAAAGGCTTTGAGTTTTATTTTGTGCTTCTTGGAAATATTCTAGTAGAGTCACAATGTAATTACAAATCAAGAGAATCCAACCAATGCTTCGGGAAAAACTTGTTTTTTATAGAAAGTTGGAAGGGAAATGGTGCATCACACTTGGCAACCAAGAAGTTCCACATCACCATAGGAAAGGGTAGTTAACTTACTAAGAATACTAAGTATAGAAGAAGAAGTCTATACAAATCTAACAAGCTCAAATGCAACTGATTTGGTTAAGAAATGTGCAAGAAATAAACTTGGGAGGAAACAACACGTGTACAAAAACACTGTTAAAGTCTTAGATTAATGTGCATGGAACCATCGGTCCACGCAAATCGGTGGTTACGCAAACTCCACGGAGGTTGTGTAAATAAAGGGTGAAAGCTAAGGAAAAATGGGGAGAAAATGTCTCGGAAGCATGCGAAGGCCAGGAAACTAAGAAGAAAATAATACTAAGTCATAAAAGTAAGTGAAAAGTGAGGAAATTGAACTTGGATTCATCATTTAATCTAGAAATGAAAGTTATCATCATTGGGGATTATTACTTGTTCCAACAATATAACACCATGAAAATTTGGGTGCATACATATTTCCCCTTTGGAGAATCATTTTAGCCATGAAAAGGCATAAAATGTGAAGTACAAGTATGGCGCTCCCAAATGGGAAAGTTAGAGATTATACTTGACATGTCCGTGTGTTGAAATTACGCCAATCCAAGCTTCCCGCAACCTGTAAGAGAAAAATGAGAATCAAGTGCAGATAAATATGTAATTGACAAAAGTTCTTAATCAAAATGACAAGAGGACTTACCATGTCAATGAGGATAGGAGATATACCTGCGCCAATGCTCTTTCCCTACAAAACACACACTTGAAATAATATTAGAAAGCATTATATATATATATATATATCAATTTTTTTATTTATAGAAATAATTTGCACTTACCCACTTGGTGAAATATTGATCTCTGGATAACATGTTACCGTTTTACACATAACTACAAATCAAATGAAAATCACTACAAGAAGATGGCAGCACAATGAGCGGTAGGGAGTGTTAGGTCATGAACATGTTAGTTATCTGTATTTGTTTATTTTTACCCAAAAATGTAGGATTTTGTAAAAACTAGCCATAGGGGGGTAATTTTAGATAAATTTACGCTGAAAATGACCACAAGGGGGCACCATGTAGGATTTTTATTTTTTCATTTAATTTGATGTATTTTTCCATTTTTTGAATTTTTAGGCCTTAAGGGTATGACCCACATTTTGCAGTGGAAACTGCTTTGCACAAAGTGGCGGTTGCATAACCATTGTGATGGTTACATAACCACCGATTAGGCAAGTGAAGAATGTGTAACCAGCATGGTAATTTTGCAACCACCACTTTGCTAAAAGTGGTAGTTACATATGTAGTAACTAAATCACACACTTTGAGTCAATATTTAGTCTCGGTCTCATACTACTATTCATATGGTTTTTGAGTAAAGAAAGTACTAATTAACCCTTGTCCTTTGGCCATTTTACTTTTCTTTTTGTCATCACTTCGATCCTCCAACCATACTTTCCCAATATATTTTTTCATTCTATGTTATTCATATTCTTGACTAAGGCACCCACCAGACCGGGCACCCAAGGTGCCCCTGGTCCCTTCTAGGTGCCCTAATCCTCTTAATGCTTTGCTTCCATATTTTGGGAACTTTCTAGCCATTTGAGATTTTCATATTTTTAGTGGTTGGCCTTTTCGGGTTAATTATGAAATTAAAACAAGAGAACCATATAAATATCAAGTTATGATACTATAATGAGGGACCATTTACTAAGCACTTACTATCACCATCTAGAGTTGCATCCATCAAAGACACCTAAAAATAAAATTGCATCCATCTAGCTCCATCACAAGGCACACAAGGATGGTTCATGTACATCACACTTCATAGGAGGGGAATTTATTATTTCCATGCACACATTTACTACATTCTACATCTAATTATTTTCTCACTATTTCATAAAGTGCGACTAACACAAGAGCAAACCAGGGCACGATTCACACACACACACACACATAGAACTACATCGGGTCTGAGATGTAGTGTAGTGCTTAGTTAGTAATTCTACCATTAAGGTTCTAAGGAAAATCTAACCCCTTCATTTGTATATTTATTTTTAGGGGTTTGATACTTGTCTTGGGGTTTTACAAGTCTCTCCTTCATCTCTATTACGGTGACATCCAATGCGGTCCAATGAAGTTAGTGTGATCGGAAGAAACTATAGGTGAACATATAGTGAAACCTTAGAGGAGGGTTTTAGAATATTTCCCCATACCAGGGTGACCATAGGTGCCCTTGTCCCTCTCTAGGCACCCTAGTCCCTGTCGGGAGCTCAGATATGTGCTTTCTGAGGCTTTTGTGTGGTCGTTTCCTCCTCCTGTTTTCCTAGTTCACACTGCGACACAACCTCACACCTTCATCAAATCAACTAAGGAATTCCTAACCCCTCTTGCACATTAGGGTTTTACATTTCTATTTACTTAGTTGCTTGGGTCACTTTCTTTATTTTATTTAGTTGTTATTTACTGCTTTGCATAACATTAGATTAGGCTTATCAATATGAATTTGACCTGGAACTAATGATCTCTTAGATGACATTACATATTGGCTTCTTTATCTTACACACTTGGGGAATAACATTCACATCCCCCCACCATCTTAGCATCGACATATGTTCCACACTCACATTTATCAACATTATAGCATTCACATAATCATCTACACCACATGACCATCGTCATTACCTTATGACACACTCTTGTGATTTGGTTCACACTTGACTATTGAGGGCATAATACACATGAACCTCACACACTACAAGTACACATTGCATCTCTTCACACATCTTAGAATACATCTTGCATTTTGTATGCTACATTTGTATTTTGATGTATGTACATATACACATCATACTAGTGTTCATCACACATGTGTCACACTCCTATTGTCTATGAGTCTAACATTACATACTATTCATCATACATACTACATAGTGCACATTTCACACTATTAGGCTATCTACACATCTTGCATTACATTCTATACATCACCTATTTACACATTTAGCTCATCACATGGTCGTCTCTTCTCATCACACATACTACATCTTCTTATACACATATTCACTACGTGATGACGCACTCTAGTCTTATGTCCGTACTAGAAAGTTGAGAGTATACAAAAAAATGGACCACATCACACTAAAACATTCATTATTTGATCTTCTTATGCGACATTCCTAGGATTAGTGATATACGTCTTAGGCTACAGGGTGGCAATGGACCGAACCTTCATCCCCTTCTTCCAACTAGATGAGACAATGATATCTCCCATGTATGTGGCCCACTTTATGTCATATTTTCCTTGGAACCCGCTGTCTCCAAAGTCAACCTTTGCCCAAGTATCGGGAGCCCAAGAATGCGGTACACATCCTCAAGAGTGATGGTCCACTCACCCCCGAACACTGGAACTGGAAGGTGTTCTAGTCCCAATAGGAAAATAAGTCACATAGAATGTGACTGGAAGGAGAAACATGGGGAACCCATGCAATCCTCCAAATATCGGCCCTCTAGAGAAGATCCATCTTATCTTGAGTTAGCTAATTTAGGATACCAAGAAGCCAATGACACTCCCTCTCCCAAATCCATCTGATGTACTCCTCCTTTTGAATTCACCAAAACACGGAAAAAGAGTGAGTTAGTAACATATACCAAATAATAAGCTCACCAAAACATTACAAAAATAAAAAATTAGAAAAATTCAAGTTAAAAACATGTTTTGGTCATTCTGTTGTAACCACTTTGCCCAAAGACAAGGTGGTGGTTCCAAGACTACCCGCCATGAAAGGGTGGCGGTCCAGGTGACTTCCGTCATGCTTTGTGTGGCGGTCCTAGACCTATTTTCCAAACACGTCTTTTCTACAATAAAAATTCTCAAAAGGATAAGAAATAACACTTTTGACCAAATTAAAGCATGCCTTATAGCCGCCCCCTCTAGAGACTCATCTAAGACAAACAAATTTAAAAATGATCCCTCCTAGGTGAACTTTTCAAAGTTTTTACATTTTAGGTATTAAAAGACAAAAGTGAAAATAACTAGCCTTAGGCCATGCTGGCTGATCTCCCGCTTATGGAGGCATGATCACGATCTTGTCACGGTCGTATTAGTTGTACTCTCATAAAAATGGTCACCGTGTGTCCAGAGCTCCAAATTCACCAAATTGAATAGCACAAATGAATTGAAAAATGAGTTTTTTTGATATGTATATATATATGTTGTTTTAACCTCATTTTGAGTGTATGTGTTCACAGGGATAGAGCATTGGTGCAAGTATATTTCTATATCCCCATATAGATGATAAGTCCTCTTGTCGTTTTGATCTAGTGTTAAATTTTTGATATTTTATCTATTTGCACTTGAGTTTTCTTTTCCTCTTGCAGAAATGAGAGTTTGGGAGAAAAAAATTTAATACACGGGCATGTCGGGTATAGCTTCTAACTCCCCATTTTGGGAATGTCATACTCGGACTCTACATTTTATGCCTTTTCATGGCTAAGACACTTCTCCGAGGGGGAAATATGTACGCACCCAAATTTGCATGTGCTACATTGTCGAAAAATGGTTACAAAAGTATCCAATGATGATTCATTTCCTTTCAAGAAGGTGTTCGAGATCTAATTCCCATTTGCAGTATATATTTGTAGCTTAGACATCCTTACTTAGCTTTTCCACACTTTCTTCCAACTTCTTACTCTTTCTACGCATGTTTTGGCCTTTAGTGCTGGACCACCACCTTGCATGGGTGGAAGTTTGAAAACCACAACCCAAAACAGGGTGGCAGTCTTGAAACCGCCACCAAGCGCAGGGCGGTGGTTTTCCCACTTTTCTAGATTCTTCACACGTGTTTTAACATGCGACGGTTCACTTAATTTCACTTTTTGCATGCATCCGTGAGCCGAATTGTCTAAAATTAGCTTTAATTGCTTGGTTCTCCTTCCTCCTATTTTTAAATAGATTTAATTGGTTGGAACTGCTCCTTCTTGCCTTGTGCATGAAGGTACCTCCCATCCTCCATTCCTATATATTCCATGTTTGTATTCAAGAAAAATGCCTAAGAATTTTGTGTATCTTGCATTGTATTTCTGCTATGATCTTGCTAGAAATTACATAGCTAAGCTTTGATCTCTTGTGCTATCTCTCTTCTACTGCATTGCATCAGGACTACCATCAAGCTGCCATTACTCAAGCTTCATCCTCCTACTGCTGTTCTTGCATTTCCAATCCCTTGGAATCATATGAAAACTTGGAGAAAGAAAGGAACATATTGAGGGGACACATACAGACACAACTAGATTTGCCAAAACTCTCGCTTGTTCATGTTAGAATTGTGTGTTTGTTTTCCTTGTTTGTTGAATCATTCATATAAAATAGAGTAGAAATTCATTCATATCAAATAGAGTATAAAATCATTCGTTTCAATCAAATCATTAGTAAATTTTCCTCTTTAACATTACCAGGGAAGTTGTGAGGAACTATAGCCCTTTTTAGGGTCATGATTTGTTCTTCATCTTTAAGGTAGGGTTTGGAGGGTTTTGATCAGATTAGATTATTTGATTTAGATTAGACTCATATATTTTCACAAGTAAACAACTATATACGGCTGATTGCTTGTCTTTGGTTTATTTATTATATTAGGACACATTTCTTAAAGATTATATAAAAACAAAAATATTTCCTTTGATAGATTAGTTTACTTTCATTGTTTTGATCCAAAATATTATGAAAACCACAAAAACATAGGTTAGATTTCTTTTAGTAATTAGTTTTCTTATTAGAAATCATTGTATCACGTTCTACATGATCATCAATGTGATCCACAACAGAAAAAACATACGCTTTGATCCCTTGGTCCCACAACCCAACGAGCTAGAATTGGTAACGGCATTGATACCATCTTACATTTAACAATATTACGCATGCCTATAACATTTGTTGAAAAAATAGAACAACTCAATACACTAAATATCGCTACTAATACAAATTTATGACTATTGGACTGCTCCTGGAAATAGGGTTTGATTACATGCATGACTATCTAAGGGCCACGCTTCTCCATGAGTCTTTGGTTGTGATCCTCGGGTACTACAACCCAACAAGCCTTCCATCGCTTATACATTGACACTAGTTTGCGCACATTAGTATTCAGATCTTCACCACTTATGCCGAGATATTATCGCATAACTTTCCTTATTAAACATAGCAGAAATTGATCGTGCTAGGAATTTCTAGACTGATTGGAAAATCACCTATAAATACCTGTGGCTTCATCATGCCTCTTGTTCTTACTTCCATGACCTTATCTGGAAAACCATATGAGGCAACCTCAGGTCATTTTCTCGCATGTTCAATAACCAACAAATAGAATCTCAGCCGATCTCGACATTGATTAGAGTCTACGAGTGGCTATTATCTCAGACAAACCATCACACCACTTTAAGTTAGGAGAGCATTCTTTTCTTTAGACTCGTAGATCCCGACATTGCGTGTTGAAGATATAAGATTTCCTAATTATCTTGATCCCCGTCACCACACTCACATTCACAATCATTCTACACCATCTGTCTCAGCATGACCTTGGGAGGTCGTGTGAAGAAGGTCATGTGTTGATTTTCTCATACAAATTGGTGAACTGATGTGAGGAGCTAGTCTCTAAACTTTTCCACTTTTATTTTCCATCCTTTATTCTACGGGTATTGTTATACCCCCAAATATGTCGAGGATATGGTGAGTACAGTTGGCCCATCCGAGTTTTGGCATGTACCATTACCAATCGTATACTGCGCAATCATCACCATCACTTTCAAGACGGCGAAAACCGCTCATCTGCTCAAAACCCTCTCGCTTCATAGAACCAATGTTGGTTCCTCTATATGCATTGAGGAAATCGACCAGTCACTCAGACCTATCCCCATGAACAATCAAGTTTAAACAATTTTAATTTCACTGGTGAAGCAAGTTCATCTCCATGGGTATTGTTTTGATAACCCATTAGTATGTAATCTGATCAACTTCCCCATCTAGATGAGGAGTATTTAGTGTGATATGCTAGGAGTGAACAACACATCAAAAACATGAACCAATACTTTTATAGGTTACAAGGACAAGGTTATGTCCTGCTTCAAAACAATAACATTACCCCTCCACTAACTGACAATACTACCAATGAGGGGTGGCAACATCGTGAAAAATTCATAGTAGGATACCATACTCCTCAACAACCTCTGAGGGTTCAAAAAAGGTACCTAAGCAAAGCACGCCCCTTCAACGAGTGATGTCATTTCAGCTTTGGTAGACAAAGTCAAGGAGTTAGAGCTTTCCCAAAATATGCAGAATTCATACGTAGGGAAAACACGAACTCCTTCCTACTGGAGAATTATGGGAAAACACCTACCGCACAAAATTATCTAGTCTACATGAATACTCAAAACCCTAAAGATCTGCTTACGGGGATGAGTGCTTTGGTTATGCCCCCCCAAGCCACATATGGATATATGCAATAGGAACTAGTTGAAAGTGCATTCTCAAATTCCATACCAATGGAAATGTAACGTTCCTTTGGCTTCATGCCTTTAATTCCATATCAAGGTAATCAACCCCCTATGTACACATGTATTCTAAATCTCCGTAGGGGACATGTATACCTACCTGGGTCCATATGGACAACCACAAGGGATGCCATATACCCCAAAAAATGTCTATGCTATGCCCTTTTAGTAACCGATGCAACCCCCACCTCCCCAATAAGGGTCCTCAATGGTGGAAACATATGCAATGGGGACCTATTTTGAATATCTCAAGGAACCCTTAGACTTCTCCATTTGGAAATTCATGCTCCCAAGAACCTTCTCTTGATATTTTGAAGTTGAAATGGGAGGGAAATCCTAATGCCCACATCAAGGCTTATGTAATGGCCATTCGAGAGCTACTCCCATGGGACGTATTCGTTGTGAAAATTTTCCCTAAGACACTAGAAGGTATTGCTCTCGACTGGTACTATAGGATACCGAGGCTTCAATACACTCATTCAAGCAACTCATAGAAGAGTTTATTAAAGATTTTGAGAACATGAATAAGGGAATTCCTTCATATCAAGCAAGAACACAATGAGTCTGCAACCCATTTTATTCAAAGGTGGCAACAAGTTCTCTACTCCTTTGCAAGCGCTCCAAATATGGATCAAACAAAACTTTGTGATTTTTTCCTTCACTCTCTCAATAGAGAGACAAAGGAAGAGGTTCAAAATTTCCCGCTAAGGAGCTATGAAGAGGTGCTAGAGGGTGCTCTTTGGATTGACCAAGTGGCCATTGATAGTGGTCATAAGACTTATGGAGAAAATGGGAAGTTAGTCACTCCCAATCAAAATAATCCTAGTTACTCCAACAACACAAACAATAATCAAGGACCAAAGATCCTTAATAAGAATCGTGGAGCTATGACCGATGGTGTGAATGATCAGCCCAAAAGCCTAACATTGTTAATCCTACCACTACATGCACTATAAATAACAACAACAATAACGGAAATAATAAGAAATATAAAAATTTCTCACCCTTGGTAAATGTTGTGGATTTTAATTGTCCTTAGCAGCAACAACAAGAAGCTCAACAAAAAGACAAACACCGACCGCAATCCCTAGTCAATACCTGGGCGGGTATCCCAACCCATTCGAAATCAAGGGAAAGGGTTCCAAAACTTTAATTTTAACAACCAAGAAAACAAAAAAAAACCGTAGTTGTGGGCCACAACAATGAATGAACCAAAGGCCTTGATATTATAATCCCAACTTATAATGCGCTTTACATAGGGTTCATGGGCATGATGCAAGAACTTTCCACGATTGTAACAAGTTTTTATAGCATTTTCCGTAAGACCAAAGACATTTATTTGTTGACATGTTTTTGGAAAACCCAACAACACCCACATAAAATACCTACATGGGACCAGTGTCTCTACAAAACACACCACCGGGTATTTGTAATGATCCTCTCCTAACACATCCAAAGGATAGTAGATTAGATCCCAATGGTTTGAATAAATTTATTTTAATAGGGACTCATGATCACGAAGCCTCAACTTTATCAAACCCACAGGTGGCACTTCCTTTAGATGGTCACCAGCAAACGAAAAATTGTGGGGTTGGTAGAGTTAGACGCTGAACCCCAAATTAACGTTGCCACAAGATTCAAAGACTTTTCTTCACAGCCAATCCCGATTTATCCAATGCCAAAAATGTTCATGATACGCTAAGCAAGCCCATAGGGCTTATGACCTGATCAGTGATCTAACCAAGACCTTTTCACATTTCCTTCTTGGATCTACTGAAGAATTCCCCTGCTCATAAAGCTGCTCTAATAGAAGTGCTAGGTATCGGCCATTTAATTAACATTACCCCTCCTCCAGAGGCAAAAATAAATAACATAGAATTCAAATTTAGTCCTCCAAGGCAGCCTAAGAGAGATATTGGGTTTGTGTTTGACATCAGCAAGATGCCCATGGATGTTGAGATAGCTCGTAGGGGTGACCCGAATTTGTTTCTGTAAGTTTGGATTTATAATAACTATGTAAAGTGTGCAATAATTGATGATGGGGCAGTAGTTAAAATAGTTCCCTTCTATTTTCTTCAGAAGTTAGGGTATGGGGAGACTAATTTCTCATCAATGCAAAACATGATGAGAGACTATGATAGCCTCAAGGAAACATTAATTGGAACCATAGTATTACCGGTTACTCTCATGACTAAGACAGTACTAAATGAGTTCTATATTATAGACTGAGAAACCAACTATAACATGATCCTTAGCTTTCCTTGGATCCACCACATGAAGGCAATCCCCTCCACTCAGCCTCCGTGGAGGATAGATTCTTGTATTTAGGGAAATTATTTATGGCATAAGGTGATCCAAAACCCTTTGATATATAATTAGCTAAGTTAAAGAAGAGGCCAGGAGTCCAATCCGAGTGTGAGCTTCCCATGAATCAGCTTAAAGAAACCTCTGAATGTGGTACTAGAAGGACAACTAGTCCCTATGACAGAGTTAGAAGTCATGGGGTTGATTGACAAACATTTCAACAAATCGAGGATGAAATTGTCATTGTAGAAATAGTGTCACTAGGAACCACAATGAAAATTATCAAGCTATTGGAGAAGGATTTTCCCATTCTCCTCCCCTTTGATTCTATGGGTATGGGACATACCCTGGGGCTTGTTCTCTTCCAGCAGATGAGATTTGCATGGTTGAAGTAATTGAGGTAAAGGGAGAATGTAAAAATATTAAAAATGTATATCTTTCTCGAGTGGTAGTTGGACTCTCCATTTTGATGGGGCCAAGTGTCATTTTGGTGCCGTGGATAGGCGTGATCCTTAGTTCACTGAAGGAAGGATTCTTCCCTTTGCTTTCAAGTTAAATTTCGAATGCAAAAATAATGGGGCTGAATATGAGGCTCTCCTATTAGGTCTCATTATAGCTAAGAGAATGGGAATCCTCAATATTAGGGTGTTGGGTGATTCAAAACTAGTCATAAATCAAATATCCGAAGTATATGAGACTAGAGCTGAGCATCTACAACTTTACAAAACAACAGTACTAGGCCTGACAAAAGGGTTCGATTTCATATCAATTGAAGTAGTTCCACGTGAACAAAACCTTCTCATAGATTCTATAGAAACTTCTACTTCACGTTTTAGCCCAAGCAAAGGACTGGAAGATACCAAATTCACAGCTTTCAATTTAGACAGAGCCCTTGATTCGTAAAGCACGAATGACCCGATGTTGACATATGTAGAATATGAGAATCAACCTGATTGTTTAGACCACTTTAATGGTGATGAATTGACTCTAATATATTTAGATGCTTTTGCAGAGCTGCATCTTACTTATCATGAAATAGACATTTCCTTAATTCCACATTCCTCTTCCTATTTTGGGAATCCCATGATTGAATTCTCCTCGGAAAATATCTTGAGATTTATGAGGTAGAAGAAGAAGGAGATTTAGAATTACCTCTATCTGCCTGAGTTTGAGGAGGGAAACACCTCCTTAATCGAGGGATGATTGATATAAATATTGGAACAGAGGAGGAACCAAAAATATTAAAGCTGGGATCCTCCTTAACTCCAGAGGAGGTGGAAATACATAACCAAATCCTCAAATAACATCAAAAGGCCTTCACATTTAGTTACAAAGAAATGATGGGAATTTCACCACATATCGCAATGCATAATGTCATCACCAAACTAGATGAAAAACTCGAGTAAGCAAATATCAAGGCCCATGAAGCCAAAAGTGGCCCTCATGGTGAAAGAAGAAGTAATGAAACTTTTCTAGGTAGAGTTCATCAAGCTAGTTGATTATTCACAATGGGTATCTAATATCGTCCTCGTTCTAAAAAAATGGAAAGATCCGAATTTTCATAGAGTTCCGGGACATTAACAAGGTTTTCCCCAAAGATGATTTCTGTTACCTTCCTTATATGTTATTGTTGACGTAATAGCTGGATTTGAATTGTTGTCTCTCATGGATGGGTTTTTTGGGTACAATCAAATCAAAATCCAAGGAGGATCAAGCCAAGAATACTTTTATAATTCCTTGGGGGACCTACTATTATGCTTTCATGGCATTCGGTCTTAAGAATGCTAGTGCCATGTACCAACAAGCAATGCCATATATATTCCATGACCTTATTCATAAGATTGTGGAATTCTATGTGGATGACCTTTTGGCCAAGGCCAGAAAGTGTTGCAATCACATAGAGGTGATTCGTATCATCCTCTCGTGCTTAATCAAAGATGACATCACATTGAATATGATAAAGTGTGTATTTGGCATAACGGAAGGAAAGCTTCTGGGTTACATTATATCTTCACGAGGGATTGATGTTGACCCAACTAAAATCTGGGCTGTTCTACAAATGGTTCCACCATCGCATTTGAGTTGTGTATCACATATTTTCTTGGGAAACTTAGTGTAATCCAAAGGTTCACCCTTACTTGACCTTTGCTATTCATCCAATCAACAATTTGTTGAAAAGGATTATAGCATTGATTGACAGAAGAATGCAACAAGGCCTTCGAGGTAGTTAAACGATTCTTGTTATCCCCTCCCACGCTAATGCCGCCTAGATCATATTGCCCTTTGATCTTATATTCATGAGCTACGGATGTTTTACTAGCTTACATGTTGGCTCAAGAGGATGATGATAAATGAGAATGTGTGGTTTATTTCATTAGTCGAATGTTTCTTGATTATGAGACACGTTACACACAAGTAGAAAATAATTCCTTGCCATAGTATTTGCAACAAAGCACTTAAGGAATTATATG
This sequence comes from Taxus wallichiana var. yunnanensis, assembly GCA_018340775.1. Lineage (NCBI taxonomy): Eukaryota > Viridiplantae > Streptophyta > Pinopsida > Cupressales > Taxaceae > Taxus > Taxus wallichiana. Next base: position 127,446,216 of record CM031242.1, on the reverse strand, counting down.
TTGAATCAAGAAATGAGGGTTATTGTTAAGTTAGATCACTTGTAGACATTCCTCACACAAGGATCCTTATCTAAGAAGGTTAGGTGTTTCATAACCCTAATGGGTGAGTTTGAACTAACATTTGTAAATCAGAAGTCCATCAAGGGAAAAATCATTATGGACTGGTTGGCTAAAAATCCATTGGATGGAGGTGACCTGGTAGATTTAGAATTTCCCGATGAGTACATGTACTTTTTCGAAACCATGCCCCCTATCTTTGTATGTCCTTGGTATACCGATATTGTTAATTTCATCATTGACCATGAATACCCGTAAGGGAAATGTTACAAAAAGAAGGTGGTTACGTGTCATTGCCACTAAGTACATTATTTTGGAACAAGTGCTCTACCGCAGAGCCTTTGACAAAATGTTTCTAAGATGTGTTGACGTTGAAGAATTCAAAAATTCTTTATGAGTCACACAATGGAGTATGTGGAGGTCACTTAAGTAGCCACTCCGCTACTCGAAAGATACATTGGATGGGCTATTTCCGGCCCACTCTATAACATGATGCCATAGAGTTTATGCGTAGATGTCACAAATGCCAAGAGTTCTCCCATAAGATCCATATACCGGCACAAGCTTTATAACCAATCGCAACCCCATGGCCCTTTTCCACGTGGGGCCTGGATTTGATAGGGAAGTTCTCTCCCTTATCAACAAATGGCCATAACTTCATAATCATGGCCACATAGTACTTTACCAAGTGGGTAGAAGCAATGCCTCTTACCACCGTACCTGGCTCTATAATTGCTAAGTTCATCTTGAACTAGATCATTTGTAGGTAGGGGTGCCACAAGTCATTATTTCAGATAATGACACGTATTTCAAAAATGATGAGGTATGTGAGTTGTGTGCAAAGTTCAAAATAAGTCATCACATGGATTCTCTCTACTATCCTTAGGCTAATGGACAAGCTGAGGCTACCAATAAGACGTTAAAGTCCATCCTTCTTAAAACCGTTAAGGAGAATAAATGAGATTGGCACTTAAATATTTTTCTAGCCTTGTGGGCCTATCGAACGTTAGTTAGAACACCAATGGGGGAAACCCCATTTTCTTTAGTGTTTGGTGCCAAGGTGGTTCGCCACTTGAAGTTGAAATACCTAGTCTCTGTATTTCACTACACGAGATCCTGGAGAAGAGGGTTATTGAGAAGCATGAATCTCCCAATTAGAAAGTCTCGATGAGGCTATACTTAATGCTTTGAACAATGACATAGCATTTACGCTAACTAGATGGATCGGTAATACAATAAGAATGTTTACGAACATGAGATATATGAAGGAGATTTGGTATTAATACTTGATAACCGGATAGACAAAAGTACCGTGAGGGAAGGAAATTCAGACCTAGGTGGTTGGGTTTGTATCGAGTAGTAGAAGACTACAAAAATGGGGCATTCCACCTGTGTACACTAGAGGGTGAGGATTTTAGTGAATCCATGAACTCTCTTCACCTAAAGAGGTACTATGCATGATCCACCAACATTTTCATATGTACATTACTACATCTGCATTGCATTTTCATCCACCAGTTCATTTTATAAAATTTTTGATTAAGGAATTTATTCTTATAACATCTTCTAAAAACTTCTGAAAAAAATTGACAAAACATTCAAATCATACCTCTTCAAATCTTCACAAGTATCATCAATTATTTCTGAATCATTTCATTAGTTTAAGAAAGATAAGACAAAGTTTTGATCGTGATCATACCAAGGCTGCATACTTGGTTTTGCTTATAATATCTTTCTAGGATTAGGTGTCTTTGTCTATAGTTTGTTCTAGAAGCTTCATGGTATCAAATCTATCCCATTAAAATCTCTTTGGAAATAAGAACATACTAAATTTTTTTCCTAAATGAGTAATTCAAATGCAAATAACCAAATTTTTTATTTTACACGTTTATTTGCCCTACCAACCTTCGGTGTTGAGCCCGCATCTCTTAGTGGTGATGTAGGGTATGGAAAGGAGAGAAATGCCCTTACCTATTGTTTGTCTCAGTGATGAGCCCATTCTTCCTCTCGGTAGCATGGGGAAAGGAGTAGTGGGTCTCATTGATAAAATTGAGAGTTATAAATAATTCACTCAAATGTTGTGAATTTATAAGTCAAAGACAAAGTGAGTTAGGTGTCCAAGATTCCGAAAGAGTTTAAATCCCCAATTCCAAATTTTTTCAACCAAGTGGCCATCCACAGATCCAATTCTAGATAAACTGCAAAGCAATTCACATTCTAAACTATGAAGTAGCTTGAGTAGGATAAGGTTGTAGTGTCTCAATTTGGTCCTATCAAACCATTGTCTTTCCCTCATCACTACCATTCAAAAAAATTTCATAACTTGTGCCCCTTTTGATTCTCGGTGTTGAGCCCTCGTATCTTACTAGTTGCGTGGAGTTGGGGGTGGGGAAAGTGCATTTACTTATCATATCATTTTATCACCACGTTTCGCCAAGAAAATATGAAGTATCAAATATTTCTTAAAGAAACTAAAATTCAAACATCACATTGTGTTCGCATTATCATATATCAGCATTATGAAATACAAAAAGAAATCATTCTGTTATCATTTCACATCCACTTTGCATACATTCTAAAAAGCATAGAAAAGTGGAAATTCTAAACATCTAGAGTACACATGAAAAAAGAACCAAAAGAAAGTCAACTCAGATACAATGGAATACTGAACCAAAAATAAGAGTCTGTATATATCATGGTGAATCAAGTTTGTATACAATGTCACCATGCACTAGGCATGGTCAAAACACTCATAATGAGCCCGAAATATATAGAAACATTGTATAAAAGGCCAAAAAAATGTCATCAAAGAAATAAAAATGGACCCATGGCATGTTAGTCCCTGTGGGATCACTCACATGGTGCTAAGCCATGTTTAGGGCTCCTACTGTGGCTACAACGATGCTGGGAGTGAACTGAATGAGATGAGTGCTCATGGTGGCATCTGATACCTATGGCCTCACTACGAGAATGACTCTGTCTCATCAAGTGCTCAAAAGTCTCATATCTGGTCACCTGGGTATGGAGGGAAGTCACTATCTCTACTATCCCCTACACAGGGAAAACACGTCGCCAGTGTTTGCCGACAGACTAATGGCTGGCTGAGTCGATAGTCGGTCAGCTTGGGTATTCCCTAAAGGGATCAGTAGAGTGTCCACACACACTCAACATATGAGATCTCGCCACTTCTATGCCATCGCTATAGGAAAGGAGCAAGAAGCGATAATTTATCAAAATAAAATAAAGAAAGAGATACAAGCTAAAAATCCCAACTAATGAAACAAAGAGAAAAGTATTAAGACTTACTTGGGTCTCCATGTATCTAGGTAGGGTCGGTAGTAGCTATCTGGCTGCTAGTGGCTATGGGGATTCCCAAAGCCGAATGAATCACTGTCCTATGATGGACTCGTCATCCCCCTCTCCATCGTGAGGAAGTGTTGACTATGAGACTAAGGTCTCTCTCTCTCTGCACCGGCCTCCTCGTATGCTACTCTCGGCATTTCCCGAGTATCATGCCACTCAGAGTCACCCTCCTCCTCCTCCACATGGGTTACCTCATCGTCCCAACACTAACTCCCCGATCTTCGTATCCTCTCCAACCGACTCTGCCCTCCATCTCATCCCCCACATCCTCCTCGAGTTGGAGTCGAGATCAATGGGATCATCCTACTCCCCAATTTGAGAAGCAACATCCAAAATCTGAAGTAAGGGTGCTCGAGGGGCACCAACTTCCTATCGAGCATGAACCACCCATCTAACTATAATGAGCACACCTAGAATGACCATCGCCTATGCAGGGGTCCCCTTTAGGCCCCTCCAAGCCTCTTAAATGGTCCTATACACTAGTGTAGCTGGAAAAATCATATCAATATACAAAAGGCCAAACTGCTGGGGGACTTGATAAAATGGGTGGACCTTAAGTCTCACTGCTCTGTCAACTATCTCGACTGTCGAAGAGAAAACTAGTGTCATATTCATCTCCGGTCACCATATCCCTACCATTTCTTGGTTGGGTGTGGTAGTCATGTTTGTTGTAGTTAGGAAGCCACCGGGCGATGTGGCATCCTAAGCACTAACATACCTATCTATCTAGCTTCTTGGACAACCCCTGGATCTCACACTAGTAATCCCCTACCATAGGGGATGAAATTCTCATAAACCTATTAGGATATAAGGGATAAAATATGTGGAATAATCCCTCACGAGAATCGCAATGAGAAACTAATATGTAGAAAATATTACAGATATCAAATAAAATAACACAAAAAAAGAGACAAAGATTTAACGTGGTTCACCCAATTTGGGCTACGTCCACCAAGAATCACTTGTTCAAGTTTTATTACAAGCCACCGCTCTCTCAATACAATACCAAGATATTTTTTGAGCTATGCTAAAAACTCTCTGAGAATTCACACCCGAATTCAAAACACATTTGTAATGTTACATTATATCTACCATATGCACAAAACCATATAAATTGACAACTTTGCTTAAGAAGTTTTAGAAAATTGTGGATATCAAAACCATGGGCCAAAACCATCCTATAAACTTATGGATCAAAAACCCACCCATATGAGAAAATCATGTTTCTTGATATATCGAGCACGTTTTAAACCCCCAAAAATTGGGGTCAGACCCTAAACCCCACTACAAGGGGCTTATGCTCTTGGACCCCATTCGAGCTCGGGCCGACCACAAACCCCGAAAGAAAACATGGAAAGTGTACAATAATCTTAGTGTACAATCTTCAACACTTTCTCACATGAAAATAGGCTCCACAACCTAACAATCTCCCACTTGGAGACTAGTTTTCCTCTGAGAAAGCTTCTCAACCCTTCACTAGTTTCTATGAAGACCAACCAAAGTTGAACACAAATTCAATTTTTCCCTTGTGACCACCTTGGTCATCATGTCTATGCAAGATTATGACTAGTATGAATCTTCTCCAGCTTCAACTTCTCTTCCTCCAAATTTGTCTTGATGAAATGGTACCTTAATTGTATATGCTTCATCCTAGAGTGGAAAGAAGAGTTCTTAGCTAGGTGTATAGCACTCTGACTATCACTATGCAACTTTCCTTCCTCCTACTTATGTCCCAACTCCTCAAGTGATTGATGTAACCAAATCCTTTCCTTACTTGCCTCTGTGGCAACAACATACTCAGTCTCTGTGGTTGACAAAGCCACCAACTTCTGTAGTTGTGAAATCCAGCTTACTGTTGTTCCACCTACAATGTAAACATAACATATTGTGCTCCTCCTGTTGTCTACATCTCTAGCCATATCTGAATCTACATAACCACACAAAGTGGTGTTTGATCCAATGTAGCACAAAACTGTCCCCATGGTCCCTCTCAAATACCGAAGGATCCATTTTACTACCTGCCAATGATCTCTACCTGGATCACTCATAAATCTACTCACCGCTCCCACTACATGGGCAATATTAGGCCTAGTGCACACCATGGCATACATCAAACTACCAACCATTGATGAGTAAGGTACCTTGGACATCTGGTTTCTCTCCTGCTTTGTCTTAGTACACTGTTCCTTTGATAACTTGAAATGGCTTGCCAAAGGAGTCCCAACCGGTTTAGCATCTTGCATATTAAACCTCTCCAATACCTTCTTAATGTACTCTTCTTGAGATCCTTCCTATCCCGAGATATCGTCATACCAAGGAATTTTTGGCTGCCCCCAAATCCTTCATAGAAAGGATTCACTTAGTTTCTTCTTGACTACTTTTATTTCTTGCATTTTTTTACCTCGCAACCAACATGTCATTCACATACGATAAAGGATAATATAATTGCCATCCTCAAATTTCTTTGTATACATGTAATGGTCAGAATGACATCTAATATAACCTTTCACCATCATGAAGCTATCAAATTTCTTATACCATTGACATGGAGCTTGTTTCAATCCATACAAGCTCTTCTTCGGTTGCACACCATCTCCTCTTTACCTTTTAACTCATAGCCCTCTAGCTACCGCATATATAGTTCCTCCTCCAAATCACCATGGAAAAATGCAATCTTTACATCAAGCTGTTCTAAGTGCAAGTATTCTGCTGCAACTATTCCTAGAACAATTCTAATAGAAGTCATTTTTACTACAGGAGAAAAAATCTCATCAAAATCTATACCTTTTTTTCTCCGTGCAAACCCTTGACCACTGTAGGGCCTTGTATCATTTCTTTCCTCCTTCTTTTTCTTTCACTCAACAACCTCTTGTTTTGTAATGCTCTTTTACCTTTGGGTAGATTTACCAAATCCCATCTCTAGTTCTCCATGAGAGCCTGATGCTCCTCATCCATGGCTTGCTACCACTTCTTCCTGGAATCTACCTGCATTGCTTCATCAAAGATCTCTAGATCTCCACTATCAGTGAGTAATAAATAATAAAGAGAAGGAGAAAAATGTTTAGGTTCTCTTCTTACCATAGAATACCTTCTCAATATAGGAGTTTGGGGTTCCTGTTGAGGGGTTTCCTGAACTAATTCATGTGTCACTTTCCCATCTGGAAGATCCTCTACCGCTACATATTCTTTCTTGGATTCTTCCCTATTTTCCTACAACTACTGCTTATACATGACTTTCTCATTAAAGACCACATCCCTATATTGGATGATTTTCTTGTACTTAATACTCCAACATTTATATCCAAAGTCATCACCACCATAACCAATGAAAGTACATTTTTCTGATTTAGCCTCTAGCTTGGTCTTATCATCCTTATCTATATGGACAAACACCTCACATCTAAAGACTCTAAGAAATGAATAATCAACTTTCTTACCATACCAAGCCTCCTCAAGTATGCCTCCATCCAAGGAACTTGAGGGTCCTTTATTTATCAAGTACACAATTGTGCTCACCGCTTCTTCCCAAAAAGAAAGAGGCAGTCTTGTATGTAACCTCATGCTCCTATCAAATTCCATTATTGTTCTATTCATCCTTTCTGACACCCCATTCTCGCGGGAGTTCTTGAACTGTCATTTTCCATGGATTCCATTCTTAGAATAGTAATCATCAAATTCATTGTTGTAATACTCCCCTCCATTATCTGACCTGAGACATTTTAGCTTAAGACCTATTTCATTCTCTACCAAGGCTTTCCATTTAACAAAAGTGTCAAATACATCAGATTTTTTTCTAATACAATAAACCCAAACTTTCCTTGTTGCATCATCAATAAAAGTAACATAATAACTTGAACCCCCAAGAGATGATACCTGAGCCACCCCCACACATCAGAATGCACCAGCTCTAACTTACTCTCTTTCTTTGTAGGTCCAACCTTGAGAAACCTTACTCACTGCTTTCCCACATATGCAGTCCTCACAGAACTCCAAACCTATTTATGTATATCCAGAAAATCCTTCTTTATGATCTCCATGCCCTTATGGCTCATATGACCGAGCCTATAGTTCCACAATGTTGTATCTACTTCTAAAGCCACAAGATTACCAACATTAGTGTTATAGGTGGTTAAATACAAGGTTTCAACCTTCTTACCTCTTTCCACCATAAGAGCACCCTTGGTAACGCTTCTAAGAGTCTACTATAAATATCACAAGACAACCATCACTTCCCAACTCCCCTGTCAATATCAAATTTCATCTTAATGTAGGCACATGTATGACATCCTTTAATAGCCAAGTATTCCCATTCCGCATCTTAACTCCGAACAAAACCTTTTCCAACTATGCTTTGCAAGGCTCATCATCACCAAGAAAAACATGCCCAAAATCTCCTTGAAGATAATCAACAAAGTAATGCCTATGTGGAGTAGCATGGAAAGAAGCCCCTGAATCTAAAACCCAAGATTCAAAGAATATTGTCACAAAGAAAGAATCAAAGCATTATGACATACATTACTCGTTGCCACATTTGTCTCCTTGTTTTCTTCATGCTATTTCTTCTTGTCCTGAAGCTCCCAATAGTCCTTCTTTGCATGCCCAAAATTTCCATAGTGCCAACATACTATCTTACTTTTGGATTTTGACCTTGCCCGATCTTTTGATATTCCACGACTTCCTTTATTCTGTCTCCCTCTAGTTTCCACCAAACCATTCCCTGAATTAGAAGATTCAATAGAGCTTTTTCTTCACATTTCCTCACTTAGAATCACCCCTACAACATCCTCAAACTTCAACTTTGAGTTAGCTGGGCCGAGTTGCTTATCACCATTATCGTGCTATTCCAACTCTAAGGTAAAGAGCATAGAACTAAGAAAGCCGTAACTTCTTCATCAAATTCTATTGTAATCAAAGCTAGCATATTTACAACCGTATTAAAATCATTTAAATGATCTACTACTGAACCATTCTTAAACATCTTCATATTAAACAAATTTCTCATTAAAAATATGTTATTAGAGGTAGAGGGTTTTCATACAACTTCCTAATGCATCCATTAGTTCTTTTATAGTATTTTGCTTTGAAACATTAAATAACACCGAAGATGAAAGACACAAATGGATTGTCCCAAGTGCCTTCCTATCCAACAAATCCCATTCCACATCTGTCATGCTCGAGGGTTTATTCACCTTCTCAGACAACAGAATAAAAGGATCCTTCTCATAAAGGTAATCTTCCATCTGCATCTTCCAAAGACTGAAATTCTACCCATTGAATTTATCAACCCTAGATCTTCCATCATCTACCGAGCTCCCACTCAAGATAAAACTTTCCCTACGATTCAACACTTCAGCAAACCAAACCAAGCTCTGATACCAATTTTTAGGATATAAGGGATAAAATATGTGGAATAATCCCTCACAAAATTGCAACAGTAGAAACTAATATGTAGAAAATATTACAGATCTCAAATAAAATTGTAGAATAAAATAACACAACAAAAAGAGACAATATTTAACGTGGTTCACCCAATTTGGGCTACGTACACCAATAATCACTTGCTCATATTTTATTACAAGCCACCGCTCTCTCAATACAATACCCAGATCTTTTTGGAGCTATGCTTAACAAACTCTATAGAATTCACACCCAAATTCAAAACACATATGTAATGTTACATTATATCTACCATATGCACAAAACGATATAAATAGACAACTACTTAAGCAATTTTAAAAAACCGGGGTATCAAAACCATGGACCAAGACCATCCCATAAACCTATGGGTAAAAAAACCCACCCATATGAGAAAATCACGTTTTTGATATATCAAGCACGTTTTAAGGTCCCAAAAAAATTCAGGGGCTGCTGCTCCTAGACCCCCTTCTGAGGCCCAGCTCAACCCCGAATCCCAGAAAGACAACGTGAAAAGTGTACAGTACTCTTAGTGTACCATCCTCAACACTTTCTCACATGAAAACATGATCCACAACCTAATAAAACCCAACTCATAACAAGAGTGGGGTGCCTCAATGAATGCCCATACAATCTAACTACCCTATATAAATCATGGTAGGTAGTCCCCAAGATATCTACACCCTGGCATATTTATGGCTACGCCCCTCAATCTGCATAATGATAGGAGCCCAACAATATAAAAGGGTGTCACCTCCCTTTTCCCCGATCATTTGGGAGGACAAGATGCCCATGATGGCTCTGCGTATGATAGGAATGGGAGTGGTGGAAATGGACCAAACCCTCATCCCCTTCTTTGAACCAGATGAGACAATGACATCTCCCATGTATGTGGCCCATTATGTCATCTTTTCCCTAGACCCCATTGTCTCTAAAGTCAGCCTCCTCCCAAGTATTAGGAGCCCAAGAATGTAGTACACATCCTCCAGGGTGATGGTCCACTCACCCCGGACACCTGGAAACTAGAAGGTGTTCCAGTCTACATCCCAATAGGAAAATAAGTCACATAGAATGTGACTAACAGAGAAACATGGGGAACCCATGTAATCCTCCAAATACTAGCCCTTTGGAGAATATCCATCTCATCCTGAGTCAGTTGATCTAGGATACTAGGGAGCCAATCACACTCCCTCTCCTAACTCCATCTGATGTACTCCTCCCGAATTCACCAAAACATGGAAAAAGAGAAAGTTAGTAACATATACCAAATAATAAGCTCACCAAAAACATTACAAAACATCAAAAATCCAAAAAAATCAAGTTAAAAACATGTTTTGGTCATTCTGTTTAGAACCTTCACCCAATGCAGGTGGTGGTTCCAAGACCGCCGCTGCCCCTGAAGGTCGGTGGTCCCATGACCATCGCCCTACTTTGGGTGGTGGTCCTGGAATGATTTTCCAAATGCATCTTTTACCCTAAAAATTCTCAAAAGGACAAAAAAAAGAACACTTTTGACCAAATAACATCATGCTTTATGGGCATCCCCTAGAGACTCATCTAAGACAAACAAATTTAAAAATGATCCCTTGTAGGTGAAAATTTCAAAGTTTTTACATTTTAGGTATTGAAAGGAAAAAAATGAAAATAACCAACCTTAGACTATGCTGGTTGATATCCCACTCATGGAGGCATGATCATGATCTCGTCACAGTCGTATCAACTATACTCTCGTCGAAAATGGTCACCGTGGGTCCAGAGCTCAAAATTCACCAAATCAAATAGAACAAATGAATTGAAAAACAAGTTGTTTCGATATATATATATATATATATATATATGTTGTTTTAATCTCGTTTTATGTTTATGTGTTCACAGGGATGACGTGTTGGCGCAAGTATATTTCTATATCCTTACACAGATGGTAAGTCCTTTTGTCATTTTGATCTAGTGTTTACTTTTCGATAATTTATCTATCTCGCACTTGATTTTTCTTTTCCTCTTGTAGGCAATAGGATTTTGGGCAGTGAGATTTTGACACACGGGTGTGTCAGGTATAGCTTCTAACTCCTCATTTCAGGAATGCCATACTCAGACTCTACGTTTTAAACCCTTTTAATGGCTAAGAAACTTCTCCGAGGGGGTAATATGTATGCACCCAAAATTACATGTGCTACATTGTCAAAAAATGGTTACAAAAGTCCCCAATGATGATTTAGGTCCTTTCAAGAAGGTGTTCAAGCTCCAATTTCCATTCACAGTATATATTTGTAGCCTAGACATCCTTACTTAAATTTTCCATTCTTTCTTCTAGCTTCCTGCTCTTTCTACCCATGTTTTGGCTTTCGGTACTAGGACCGACGCCCGCATGCGAAACATTTTGGAAACCACCACCCAAAATAGGAGGTGATCCTAAAACCACTACCCCCTGTGTAGGGTGGCGGTTCTCGCCTACTTTTTCCAAATTCTCGCACGCGTGTTTTAACATGCGACTATTAACTTAATTTCACTTGTGTATGCATCTATGAGATGAATAATCTAAAATTATCTTTAATTGCTTGGTTCTCCTTCCTCCTATTTTTAAATAGATTTAATTAGTTAGAACTTGTTTTTATCTTGTGTATGAAGGTACCTCCCATCCTCCATTCCTATATATTCCATGCTTGTATTCAAGAAAAAGGCCCCGATAATTTTGTGTATCTTGCATTGTATTGCTGTTAAAATCTTGCTAGAAATTACATAGCCAAGGTTTGATCTCTTGTGCTATCTCTCTTCTACCTGCATTGCATCCGGACTACCATCAAGCTACCATTTCTCAAGTGCCATCCTCCTACTTTGTTGTTCTTGCATTCCCAATCCCTTGGAATCACATGAACACTTGGAGAAAGAAAGGAACATATTGAGGGGACAGATACAGACACAACTAGATTTGCCAAAGCTCTTGCTTGTCTAGGTTAGAATTGTGTGTTTGTTTTCCTTGTTTGTTGAATCATTCATATAAAATAGAGTAGAAATTCATTCATATCAAATCAGAGTATAAAATCATTAGTAAATTTTCCTCTTTAACATTACCAGGAAGTTGTGAGGAACTATAGCCCTTTTCAGGGGTCATGATTTTTTCTTCATCTTTGAACAAGTAAACTCATATATTAGACTCATATATTTGCAGGGTTTGGAGGGTTTTGATCAGATTTAGGTTATTTTCTTTAGATTAGACTCATATATTTGCACAAGTAAACTATATATGGCTGATTTCTTGTCTTTGGTTTATTTATTAGATTAGAACGCATTTCTTAAAGATTATAAAAGAATAAAAATATTTCCTTTGATAGATTAGTTTGCTTTTATTGCTTTGATCCAAAATATTGTGAAAACCCCAAAAACATAGATTAGATTTCTTTTAGTAATTAGTTTTCTTATTAGAAATCATTGTATCTCATTTTGCATGACCATCAACGGTCCACAATAGGAAAAGACATACAATTGTGATCCCTTGGTCCCACAACCCAACGAGCCAGAATTGATAACTAAAATTGATACCATCGTACATTTAACAATATTACGCATACCTACAACATTTGTTGAGAAAATAGAACAACTCAATACACTAAACATCACTGCTAATCAAGCCTACGACTATTGGACTACTCCTGGCAACAGTTTTGATTACTCGCATGACCATCCAAGGGACACATCCTCTACGAGTCTTATGTTATCATCCTTAGGTCCCACAACCCAATGCACCTACTAGTCATTTAGACATTGACACTTTGGTTTGTGCACATTAGTATTTAGATCTTCACCGCTTCGCGCCGATATTATCACACAACTTTCCTTATTAAATATAATCATTGATCGTTAGGACTTTATGGACCAGATCAAAAAATCAGCCATAAATACATGTGGATTTATCATGCCTCTCATTCTTACTTCCATGAGCTTGTTTGGAAATCTATATGAGGCACCCACATGTCATTTTCCATGTGTTCAACAACCAAAAAAAAATCTCGGCCGATCTCAACATTGATTGGAGTCTACGAGTGGCTATTATCTCAAACCAAACCATCACACCACTTCAAGTTAGGAGAGAATTCTTTGCTTTAGACTTGCAGATCTTGACATTACGTGTTGAAGATATAATATTACCCAATTAGCTTGATCCCTGTCACCACACTCGCATTCATAATCATTCTACACTGGCTATCTCAACATGACCTCAAGAGGTCAGGTGCGAAGAAGGTCACATGTTGATTTTCTGCGTATAACTACCTCAACACCTTTTCTTACATTGTTTAGTGGTATATGCTTTAGGCTAAATCACCACCTCCTATCTATTCATCTGGTCATTATATACACTCGGCTATATAGTTACACACACATCATTGCTATGTCACCTCTCATCACTACACACTCATCATAATGCACTACATACATCACATAGTTTGACCATTTCCCTATGTTGCACTCTTGTTTTGGGTTCATTCTTGACTTGAGAGGGGATACTAAATGAACATGACCGTGTACAACTCCATTCACTCGGGGCATGTGGCTTCTATCATCCATTTTGAATTCTATTCTATCCATCCACAATATACTTTGCATTTTGTGGGTTACATTTACTCTTTCTTGCACTTGTCTTTACATGTTCACTTTACTACACATGTTAGATAGATCTCTTGTATGTCATTATCTTTACCATACACACATGCACGTTCACATCCTTTTCTAGTTGTGATCATAGATATATATCTTCTACATGCAATAGTGATTCTTCACACACTACCTCTTTGGGGGCATCTACATTTGTACACTATAAGTGCTATTGTTCCATTTTCTAATAAGAACTTTCCATTATCAAGTTCTATATGCTTTGACATACTTGTTATTTTTCTAACATGCTAATAGGTGCTTCATGTGAAACATTTATTATGTAGGGATATTTTCTTCTATAATTGTTTGTTTGTTTGTTATTGCTTGTTATTATTTACGGGCTTTTCCACTTGTTGTGTTCAAACAATTGCTTTTTATGGACATGATGGAATTAAGTGTCTTGCGACACCATGAGTGGTGTCCCATGTTTCAACCTAATTTACGTGGTCTATGATTGTCTTAGTAGGTGTTTACATTATTTTTTCATGATTATTGTTTGCATTTGTTTCTACATGCATGCTTGTTCATACTAACACTTTTTTTCTAGCCACTTGTTTGAGTGTGCCTTGGTCTTTACCAAGCACATTCCCTTCCCCATGTAGGGAAGATTTTTAGTTATGTGGTCGGTCCTCTTTTAGGGACACATTCTCCTATCCGTACGTCAAATGCACCCCCAAAGAGGGGGGCATCATTTGGGGTTTACACATGGTATCGATACAACTCAGTCTACAATTTAGTCTATAGTCATCATCAATGACACAATTCAATTTACATTGAGTGGGTTTAGACCAGTCTACGAATCTCATACCCAACAAATTTTACAGGAAGATTTTCCTTAGCATTCTAGGGAGAAATTACAAGTTGGAGGATATAGTACTACTTCGGCCAAAGTGGATTAGGATATCCCAAAAAACTAAAGAGTACGAAATCTCTTCACCAATATTAGGGAAGTAGTTATAGGTTGGAGAATAACACAACTTTCTCCTATACTACTTCAGCCACAATGTTGTGAGACCGTTCAAAAAATCTTACTTGGTGATAGTTACATGATATCCTTTCAACACCCTTTTTCTCATCACAGATCATGTGCACATGTTCCTTTTTCATTTTCATTTTTATATTTTCATTTACAATATTTTTACTATATACATCCCTTTTTACACATATACATGCATATTTGATTACTTGATCATCTTGTGTTTTGTAGGTCCATCAAGATGGGAAGAATGTAGTTAACAACAACACACACATGACAAGTACATCACACACACAATACTAACCATGTAGGTACATTACACACATTTCCATCTACACATGTGCTTCCACCTTAGGTTCACTCTCATCACTTTTACACTTTTACATCTTCATTCTCCATGATCCATATTTATTTTTGTCACTCCATGCTTTGTCTAGTCCTTCGACATGTTTTTGCATCACTCTATGTGGATTATCAGGTACAAATATCTATTTACTTTATGTTACTGAGATTTACGATCACTAACATAAAGTGGGGGAAAATGTAGTCACTAAATCACGCACTTTGCGTCAATATTTAGTCTCGGTTTCATACTACTATTCATATGGTTTTTGAGTGAAGAAAGTAATAATTAACCCATGTCCTTTGGCCATTTTACTTTTCTTTCTATTGTCACTTCTGATCCTATGACCATACTTTCCTAGTCTATTTTTTCATTCTACATTATTCATATTCATGATCTGGGCGCCCCAGTGCCTTCGTCCCCTCTAGTGCCCATATCCTCTTTGTACTTTACTTCTATCTTTTGGGCACTTTATAGCCATTTGAGATTTTTATATTTTTAGTGGTCAGCATTTTTGGGGTTAATTATGAAATTAGAACAAGAGAACCATATAAATATAAAGTTATGAGACCATAATGAGGGACCAAGCACTAAGCACTTACTATCACCATCTAGAGTTACATCCATCAAAGGCACCTAAAGCTACAATTACATCTATCTAGCTCTATCACAAGGCACACATGACTAGTTCATTTGTATCACACTTCATATGAGGAAAGTCTATTGTTTCCATACACACATTTAATACATTCTACATCTAGTTATTTACTTGCTACTTCACAAAGTATGACTGACACAAGAGAAACCTAGGGTACGATTTATACAAACACACATAGAACTACATCAGGTTTGAGATGTAGTGCAACACTCAGTTAGTAAGTCCACCATTGTGGCTACTGAGGAAATTTTAAACCCTTCATTTGCATCTTTATTTTTAGGGGTTTGATACTTGTCTTAGAGTTTTATAGGTATCTCCTTCATCTCTAGTTTGCAAAGACATCCAACATAGTTCAGTGAAGTTAGTGTGATAGGAAGTAACTATAGGTGAACATCTAGTGACAAATTAGAGGAGGGTTTCGACTATTTTCCCCAGGACTAGGGTGCCTAGATCTCAGACTAGGGTGCCCACAAGTGCCTGTGTCCCTCTCCGGACACCCTAGTCTAGTCGGGAGCTCAGATTTGTGATTTATGAGGCTTTTGTGTGGTAATTTCCTTCTCCTATTTACCTCGGTTCACACCGTGACACAACCTCACACCTTCATCGAATAACCACAAAATTCCTAACCTCTCTTGCACATTAGGGCTTTACATTTTCTATTTACTTAGTTGTTTGGGTAATTTTTTATATTTTATTTAGCTATTATTTACTTCTTTGCATAACATTAGATTAGGCTAGTATTTCCCATTTTAGTATAATCAACGTAACCATCAAGCTAGTTTCCCATTTTTGGCTAAGTATTGAAATTTTATAGTTTTTGGTCATATTTACAATTCTTTTGTTAGCTTATTATGCACATATAACTTTGAATTACTCTTTTCTTGCCATTTGTGAATGCAGAGGAATTACATCAAATGGAATAGAGCCCGTGAATGTGATTGGTTTCCTCTAATTTTGGAGAGGCTGAATCATAATGAGAGGGATTTACTTGAGGGATGGGATTTGGAGAATATCATAGAGATAGTTGGTTACACATGCCAACCATTTTTGTGTGACTTATTGACCTATTAGGATGTATACTGGAACACTTTCTCGGCTGCATGAAGTTATAGGTGAGTGGATGATCACCTTGGAGGATGTTTACCATATTTTGGGGTTCCCGTCACTATAGGAAGTTAGTATTTACTAGGACAAGCTCGGTGGCTCAAGCCCGCAATTGGGATACTTACATGGGTGATGTAAAGGCACTGGGACTAGAGCCAAGCTCGGTATGAGACTACTATTAGTTGAATCTGTACCTATCCGCACCTTGCACAAGGCCATCATTGATATTTTGACCTTGCATTTGGTAGGAGAAAAGGGCAGGGACAAACTTCTTTATTGTAGGGCACCCATTATTCAGAGCATTGAGAAACACGATAGGATATATGTATGGTGGATTGAAATTTTGGGTGCCACATATCATGATTTATATAGAGTTATTAGACTAAGGGGAAAGTAACTCAGTCATCCTACATTAGTTATGAGATGGGTGTACAAGAGGATGATCCCTTATTAGAGGGGAATTGGGATAACAGATCCTAGAGCAGTTGAAACAACCATATGAGTCAGCATGTCTCCACTCGGGGCCCATTTCAGTTGGTTTCTACACTCAATACAACTAACATGATTGTGTAGCTGTATCAGGATATGTCCAACATATGGGGTGAGGAGGCTTTCACTTTGGCTTTGTGTAATTCTACACTTCAGTTGGTGGACTGGGCTAGTAGAGTTGAGACTCATATGGTCCTCAGGGTACCTCAGAAGTTTTGGTTTCCCTATATTGATGCCCTCAAAGCCATGCACATAGTATAAAAAGGTATCCAAGAGGTGAGAGCTACCATGAAGGGAAAACTCGAGTTGATGAGTCATCACTCTTGGGGTTTTGATTGACACATGACAAAGTTGCTCCCGATCGAGTTGCTTGGGTAGCGATTAGGCCCAGAAGATCCTTAAAATAGAGGAAGGCCCAAAGGCACAATAGAGATGAGGAGGTGGATGCTTTGAGAGAGATATAGAGTCGAGGAGGAGAGTGACCTGCAGTGGGAGGCCACTTGAGAGGCCTTTGCAGCCGCTAGAGCCGAGGAAGAAGCATAAACACTACACTTAGAGGAGACTTTACCTCTACGGGAGAGGATGAGGGTTCAATATATCTATAGCTGATGGGTGAGTAGGAGATTATAGTGGAGCAGTACACTGCACCAACCCTAACACCGAATGTTGATCCAAGCTAGATGCTTAGAGATATGAGTAAGGAAAATACTCTTTTATCGATTTTACTTTCTTGACTAGACTGTTAGCAAAATACCTATTATCTCTCTTTTTTTTTGAAAGTTTTAGTAAATATCCATTATTTACCTACACTTTGTAGCTAATGCATATAGATGGAGAGATCTTATTAGGTGGATTATCTTTGATACATTTGCAATCCTAATGAGGATGACACATGAGAAGCTTCTTGCAGATACTAGACACCTAGCGATGACTAGACACCATACCAATGTGTTCATGCCATCATGTATTACAACAGAGGCCATGCTTTAGATAAGGTCTAATCTTTCTTCATACAAGGAATTCAAGAGGAAAGAGCGGTGAGAGAACACACATAGTGAAGGTACTACTATTGGTTTCTTAGCCGCTCCAACACATAGACAATATCATGGAAACTCTTGTAGGTCTGCACGTGGAGGCTCACATGCTACACAGAGCCATTCTCCACATAGGATCCATGGTAGGATTCCTCATTACGCACCTTCTTAGGGATCCCAGAGAGAGGGATAGTGCATAGGCCTTTATTGATTTGAGACCATTTTTGGATATATATATCACTTTTTTTTTTTGATTTTCGGCTCATAGATGAGCATTTTGACCACACTTGCTAGAGTGTGATGGCATTGTACATAAAACTTGACATTATTATATATATATATATATATATATATATATATATATATATATATATATATACACACATATACAAAAACATATTTTTGGTTTGGCATTCTTTATAAGATTTGAATTACTCATGGTTTATCTCATCTGTACTCGCCTAATTAGAAATTTTAATGATTTTTATATGTTTTATGAATGCATGCTATGGATGATGATGAAAATGTGATAAACATAATGATTTTCTTATATGATTATGCATATGAGAATAAATTATAATTTAAATTCTTTGATTTTCAAGAAATATTTAGCACTTCTATTTTATTGGAATAATATGATCAATATAACATGATAAGAAGATGAACTTACTCCATTCTTAACTCTACACAACCAGTATGATGCAAGGGCTCATGACCAAGAGCCAAGAAGGACATGAGATTCATGATCTTGAAGAATGAAAATGGTGAAAAAAAGACAATATTTTGATAGAAAGCCAATTAGGAACCTATAAACCAACCCTAAACAAGGTCAACTAACTAGTTCATAATGTGTTTTTCCTACAAGTTTAACTATTCTTAGATCCATAGATGGCCTTTTGATTGAAAAAATCTGGTTTCTAGGATTGAATCTTGTAATATACACATCTCGGCTTAATTTCTCGGGATTTTTAGATTTCAAAGCACTTATTTATTTCTTAATTTATTCGTAATTTTTGATTTATTAATAGGAACCCCTACGTATTGCCCCATGCTACAAGTAAGAAGCATGGGCCCATCACTGAGGATAAGAAATAGGTGATTAAGGGAAGTTACCCCCTTCCCAACCTCATACCACTAGTAGGAAGCATGGGCTCATCACAAAATATTGGTAGGGAAAAGAAGTGTAGTTTTACTTGTAGATGAAAGATTTTTGTGTTTATTGTTTGTTAAATTTTTTTCTTTTTTTTTTTTATAGATTTTAGATTGTTATTTTGGGAGGGAATGCTTTCCCCTAGCCTCAACCTCATATAACTAGTAAGATGTGAGTGCTCACCACCAAAGGTTGAAATAGGAGAATAAATGATCCAGGTGAAATGTTCAGATTATTTCTATCATAAGAGAGATTTTTAGGGAGAGATGTGACATCAAAAATATTCTAGAAAAACTATGGGAAAAGACACCTGAGCTACAAGAAACCATGAATAGAACTAAGTATGCAAGTCTTGGTAGGATCAATTTCAAAATTTCATCTTAATAGCTGAAATGATAAAGAGATTAGATAATTTAGAGATGATAAGATGGATACTTGAAGAGGTATGATTGAATGCTTTTTCCAATATTTGAATTTTTTTAAAAGTTTCTTAAAAAGTAATTTTTAGTTTACAATTTCACAAAATGATAATGCAAATGATAAATAATATGGATGTAATAATGTATAATATGGAAATGCAAGTGACTATGCATAGAAACATTTGAGGTGAAATGAATTAACCAATTATTTGAATTCTTCACCTTCTAGAGTACACAGTGATACACACCATTCTTATAGTCTTCCATTACTTGGTATGGGCCTAACCATTTCGGTCTAAATTTCCTTCCTTTGCTGACCTTTTTATCAATTCAGTTGTCAAGTCTTAGTACTAGGTCTCCTACTTATATTTCACATTCATACACTTTCTTGTTATATTGGTGACACATTTTGTCAACATAAACCCAATGATGTTGTTTTTTTAAGCCGAGTTTTATCCATGGTTTCTAGTTCAACCAATCATGCTTCTTGATACATGTATTCATGTAGGATGCCTTTTAGAGACACACGAAGACTAGGTAGTTCTACTTCAAGTGGTAAGACCCCTTGTAACCAAAACTAATGAGAAAGGGGTTACCCTTTTAGGTATTCATACTGATGTTCTATATGCCCACAAGGAAAGAAGTAACTTTAAATTCCAATCTCTTTTGTTCTCCTTAACCATCTTAAGGAGAATATAATTTAATGTCTTATTCGTAGCCTCGGCTGTCTATTGGCCCAAGGGTTGTATAAAAATATGTGTGGTGGGATATTTTGAATTACGTGCATATCTCATGCACCTCTTCATTCTTGAAATGTGTGCCATTATATGAGATAATGACTTGCATGGGAAATAGTACCTATAAATAATTTGATTTAAAATAAATTTGGAAATTACAGATCTAGGTATGTTAGTAAGAAGCATGGCCTCAACCCACTTTGTAAAATACTCTATGGCTGTGATAATGAAGTTATGGCCATCGATGATGAGGGAGATAACTTCCCTATCAGATCAAGACCCCAAGTAGAAAAGGGTCAGGGTGTGACTTTGGGGTGTAGATCCCGAGCAAGGATATGTATTATGTATGAGAATTCTTGGTAGTTTTGACACCTACATGCAGGCGTACTCCACAATGTCATGTTCTAACGCGGCAAGAAATAACCCATCCGATGAATCTTAAAAGAGTTTGAATGCACTCTAAAGTGGCCACTAAAAAATCCATTGTGGGATTCAAAGATAATTTTATCCGTTTCTTATTCATTAACACATCTCAAAAACATGTCACGAAAAGGATCTCGGTATATTAATTACTCTACAATCACATATTTTACGGATATGACACATAGCCGTTGCCTTTGTTATGAGATTTCTCTCTCAGGATATGATCGGTCCAAAATGTTATTGACAATATCAGTGTACCATGGACATGAAACGATGAGAGGATTTGATTCTATAAGTAATACACATTCATTAGGGAAATCCAAATCCCTAGCAATATATAGGATTGTCTTAAAACTAATCGGTGATGATTTGTTCCTTAACATACTTGTGGTTGAAAAAGGTGATATCAAACTCACCCATCAACATGATGAAATAACCAACCTTCTTGGGAAAGGACACTTGAGTTAAGAACATTTGCAGCTGATTGGATTTGACACTTACTCGTGTCTATTATTCAAGCATGTAATTCCTTAATCTCTTTGTTACAAAAACAATGACCAAGAAATCCTTCTCTGCTTGCGTATATTGTGTCTAATATTCAAGAAGAGTATGGATAATTAAATAAATGGCCCGATCACAAACATCATTGTCCTCTTGTGCCAACATGAACACTATTGACACATTAGTGGCTCAAGAATATAAAATTAAAGGATGGTCATATTTTGGTGGCATGAGCGTAGGCAGCGATATAAGGAAGTGCTTTATGAACTTAAACGCTTCGTGACACTCAGTCGTCAAATATTTTATACACTATTTCTTCATTAAGTTGTTGATGGGATGAATAATGCATGTTAAGTTAGGGATAAATTCATGAATTTCCCCAAGATTACTTAGGAAATATCCGGTACCGACTCATATGTGGGTGGGAACATTTCCAAAACTGCCTAAATTTTTTCTAGATCAATTTTAATGCCTTAGGATGAGATGATATAACCTAAAAAATTTCCTCGTGCTACTACTACGGACACAAATTTTTCTAGATTTAGTGTTGCACCGTATTTGATTAAGAGTGAGAGCATAATGTGAAGCACCTCGGGATGATCACCATGTTTCTTATCTTTTCTAGAAAATCATCAACATAAGTCTCCACGATCTTATATATAAGATCTTAAAAATGTATGTCATGGTCCACTTTGTTAGGTGGCTCTGGAATTCTTCAAACCGAAAGGCACAAAAACATAACAAAAGGTTCCCTAAGGAGTTTTTTCCTCCTCGAAATCCTTATTTGGTTGTAACCAAAAAATCCTTCCATAAGAGACAACAACTCATACCCAGCAGTTGTGTCAACAATTATGTCAATTGAAGGCGGTGGAAAATAATTCTTGGGAAAAATCTTGTTAATATTCCTAAAGTCAATACAGATTGGTATCTTCCTATTATTGTTGTGAACGGGGATGATGTTTGAAAACCACATAGAGTCATCTATTGGTTTGTTAAACCCTACTTGAAGAAGTTTCATAACTTCCTCCTTAACCATTAAATCCACCTTTGAATTCATGGGCCTTAAATTATTATTTATAGGTTTGGCATCGGGTTTTGTAATGAGGTTATGAACTACCACGTCGGAAGAAATACTGGTTATCTCCTTATAGCTAAAGGAGAAGGATTTAAAGTGTTCTTTGAGCACCTTCATGTGTGATTATATCTCTTCCAGTGATAATGAAGAACCAAGATTTAGGATTTTGGGTTCCTCTTTCATCCCTATGTTTATGTGTGTGTTGTTCCTTCGATCAAAGAGGCATTACCATCTCCAAACTCGTGGGGATAGAGGCAACTCCAATTCTTCTTCATCTACTTCATAGATTTCAAAATCTTCGATGAGGAATATTTCATCATTCAATGTTCGAAGTAGGAAGAAGGGTGAGGTATAAAGGAAAATCCCTTCTTATGGTGCACAAGATGAAGATATGTGTAAGCATTGAGGTGTCCTAAGATTGCTTTGTCATTTTCTGTGAAATCCAACGTGATGGGCTCATTTTTAGTCTCAATGTATGCTAGAATTACATTGGTGGGCATATTTTGAACCAAAGGTTTGGATTGGACTGAAACAATGAATTCGGTTTCATTTAAGTACTCACTAGGAAAAAACATGAGGAAGAAGTGGCCATAGAAGAAGTGGTCTTGTTTTTCTCTCTTGGAATGGATTCTATGGAAATAAATTCAAAACCCTTACAAATATCAAGAATAATAGACTTGTAGAGTTGAAGGTTCTTTTCTCTGGTCTCATAGACTTCTGAGACTTGATTGGCAATGAGTTGTGAGTCACCCAAGACTCTGAAATTTTTCACACCCATCCTCTTGGCCACAATAAGACCAAGAATAAGAGATTCATAGTCAACTCTGTTGTTCATACACTCGAATTTAAACTTGAAGGAAAAAGGCATGACCCTCACCTCTACTGGAAGTGAGAATTACCCTTGACCCTACGCCATATCAAAACTTTCCACTATCGTATTTTAGGGTCCAACATTTTACTAGGAAGATAGATATTCGATCGATATTTGAATCCTCTTCCTTAACTTCTGAGACCTCAACCATGTAAAACTCTCCAATGTCATCTAATGACACCCTAAACTTTACAAAGAAAATTCATTGACTAAACAAGGAAATATAACACCATTTCCATCTATCTAGACAAGGCTCTAAGTCTAAGAATGTAACATTAAGATAGAAGCTTAAAATAATGCTTAATTAGTATGAAAGCAATACAAAATCTAACTAAACATGCCTACTAATATGATTGATTTACCTAACATGGGCCTAAATAGACCTAAGAGGGCAATCAAATGGTTATGGTTGATACTCTAAACAAGGTGAAATGACCTCTCCCAATGACTACTTGGTCTTTTGGATATCCATCTACTAACCCCATTGAAGGCTTTAAGCAAGGATTGAACTTAGCTATATATCATATTCATTATATGAGTTAAAATGAAAGCATGGTGTAAAATATAAAGGAATGAGATGCACCCTTTTTATAGTTTTCCTTTTGGGAGAAACTTGTATTTTGGTGCATGTGGGACTAAAAGCCCCAAATTAGATTAGAATTACTAATCATGATTAGGCCTTGATAATTATAATTAGGGAATTACCAAGTGATTAAGAGGTGTGAAGCCTTAATCAACCGCTTAGGTCAACTAATAGACTAGGATAAACATTTGAAGCTTACTGAGACATTGTAGAGGTGAATGGGGTGATTTTGAGTGGTTGGAAGAGGGGTTTGAGTCAATATTAGGGTATATTGACCAAATTAAGGGAAAAATAGGTTTAATTAGCTAATAAATACTAATTTTCTATTTTGAAGAGGATTTTGACTTACGATTCACCATAAAGTGGCATCCTAAATGCGAAAGGGGTTACACAATCAACAACGTGGTGTTAATTGGCTAAATTGGTAAGGAACATTAGTTAATTAGCAAAAACCACTAATTATAATGGATTTGGAAAGAATGAGAGTGATTTGTGCACATTTTGGAAATAAGATTGCAAAAGTGGAATTTAGGTGTCTACATTTGCCTTTGTTTGAGGTGAATTTAGTGACTTCACTTCAAACATAGTAGACAAATGTAAAATAGGTAAATTTTTAAAGAAAAATTAGCAGGATGAAGGATGCCCCCTCGAGTGTCGATGGGGTGATAGAAGAAGTCAAGTGATGATAAAAAATATGATCAAAATGGATAGAAGAAAATAGGTCGACGGGCGGGCGCGAAACCCTTAGGTGTTAAGAAGGAATAAGGATAGGGATAAACGTGGTTTTTTATCACCCCGGTGATTTTTTTAGGAGAAAAATTAGTGATGGTAATAACTCGATAATGGAGAATAAATGATTAATGGAGAAATATAGGACAAGTCCAACCTTTGCATCCAACATTTCCATAAGCAACTGGTTTATATAATTTTTCCCCTAGGTCTACATCATTGGCCTTTATTTAAAATAAACAAAAGTGTAAGATAACATGAAAAGATAAATTACTAACAATTGTTTACTAAAAATATGTAACTCCATGCAACATACATTATGCAACGAAATACAAGAAAGTAATATCATATTTAGCTCCATGCAATATATAAAATGCAATGCAATATGAGAAAGTAAACCAACTAACCTAACAGAGAAATAAGCACAATCACATATACTCAAACAAACAACATTCAAGACAATTGTACCAATGTTTTTGTTATCAAGCTGTAGTTCCCGAATGTTCATGTTGTAATGACAAGGGTTAAAAATTATGCCCCAAGAAACAAAACATGTAAGAGAAAATGGAGGACACAAGTAGTCCCATGGAAAAGATTTTGTGCACTATGACACAATCCCTAACAACTTACTGTTGTACGGGAGGATCGACATAGCATGCAACCTAACTTTTGTTAATGGATGTAGATCACGATGATCCGTAAGTCATTGGAGACTAGAAAAAACAAGAACCTTAGAAATATGTTTTTGTAAGATGAATTTCAATGTACGAGGATAATGAAAGTGATATAGGCTTCAGCTGTATGCACGCTATTTACTAATTTTCATAGAATTTTGATTTTTTTGTAATTTTTTTAAAATTTAAATAATTTTACCATCATTTTTTTATATTTTGAAACATATTTGAATTTTTTTGATTTTTTATATTTTTTCTGAAGCTATGTATAGGAAAAAAGAAATGTGGATGCCCCAAAGAACATCTAGGATGTACAGGAAGAATGCCATGTGTATGCACAAGAAAGTGAAGATACAAAATTGCCCCCAGTGTTAGATGGGAATATTCAAAGGAAAACTCTTCACACATAGAATTTGGATTAGGGCCAATATAGATAGGTTCAATCATGATGATGAACATAACTCAATGACATCTAGGAAGGAATAAAGATGCCTCCAACGTAAGTTGACCAAGAAGCACATGATAGAAAGAAGTGGATTTTTTTTTTTTTTTGAGAAAGGGTACAAAGGTGCCCATAAAAATGGCAAAAAGAAAATATTATACACATGGATGTTTTGAATGAAGTAGAAGAACAACGTGAATGTTGTGAATGTAGCTTAGAAGCCTCCCAATGACGAAGTGGTTGACCAAGGGCACACATCGTGAGACAAGATACATACTAGAGTAAGAGTCTAAACAAGGTCCAAAAAAAGACACTTAGAAACATACTAATCCTGTTTGCTCATTGAGATCCATTGTGTGCACATGGACATTTATTACCACTTGGAGGGAAGATTCAATAGACAACAAGTGAAGACATCCTACTCAATGTGTATGAATGATTTATTTTTCAAAGTTGATTTTTTATGGATGGATTATGGAAGGAGACATGTACATTACTCGATGCAAGCCGGGCATCCATAGCCTGAAAGAGATGCATTTGATTCTAATCACAAATTTTCTATACTTCCAGCTTAGGCATCCATAACCCCGGTAGAGATTATTAGAAATACCCCAAGAGAGAGTTATATATCAATTTGCTTTTTCTTTTTGATTTGATTGATTTTTCTTCTTCAAAACTTATATCATCTCTCTTGTTTGACAAGGGCTTAAGAACCATTGATGGCTTGATGGAAGGAGGCATACGTGATTGCAATGTTAACATTTACTAGTGTCAAAAATATATCCAAAATTTCTTCACAAGTTAATACTCTTCTATGTGATAGTCAGAGCTGCATTTCTCTTGTAAACAATCTAGTTCAACATCAAAGGACAAAACATATTGAAGTTCATATGCATTTCATCAGAGAAAAAGTCCTTAATGTTGGTATTGATCTCCATTTCTTTCCAACTAAAGATTTAGTTTCAGATATCTTCATAAAACCAATTTTTATGTCAAGTTTTGAAAGTTTTGTGCCTTTTTGGGCCTATTAGAGTTGCCCTTGAGGGGGAGTGTGCATGACAATGACACCTCTTAATGGCCTATTGAAAAATTTCAATACTTCCTCTATTTGTAATAAATAAATGTGTCACATTTTGTGAAGTTACTTGTAAATCCCATTGAAGATTCAATTATGGGCATGGCTTAGGATATAAAAGGATCCATAGTCTGATGTAAGTCTTTAAATGCAAAGCACTGGTCCTAATAATTGTTGTATGAGAAGATCTATATATTTCCCTTGTTGGCATGCTAGCTTGAATCACTGATTCCAGGTCTGTAAATCCTCTTATATAAAAAGTTAATTATAGCTTGTCTGATATGTCTTCCCACTTAACATTAAGGGGGAGTGTTGTGGTGATAATGTCAAGTGGGATCAGCCACTACAAGTATGTTCCAACATTTAATGTATAAGTTTGTTAATAAAAATTTATTGTGAAGGTATTTCACATTAAAGAGTGAAGCATCTCGACTGATTCACCCACCCATATTGATTTGGGTGATCCCTCTCGGGATTAGATGTCTAGTCTGTCTACAACATATACATGTTGTACATACTTGAACTAAAGACTCGAGATATTATTATAAGATACAATCGATGATCATTGTATGATCTAATCAAGAAAATATATTAGTAGACATTATGAATGAATGCGAATCGAAGTGGAAGTGTTGGGTTAAACTTGTGTTGAATTCTTAATAAAGATAGTGCTTTACCAGTGGATTTTTTCCTTTAGGTTTCTCCACTTAAATATGGTGTTATCTGTCTCTGCTCTTGTTCATTATTTACTTTCAAGCTCTAGCTCATTAAGCTCTACATTCACTATCTATTTTAAGTTATTCATGTGTCTAATCGACTGCATATCATAATCTATAATCTTCAGCTTTAATGGTGGATCTGTAATTTGTGGATTATTTATCCCTTACTAAATTTAACATAGAAGTCACCCGGTCCTGGGAAGGTCAAAACTTCTCTCTTTTGCACAAGAAAATTTATGGATCCTAGGTGGAATTACTCAGGGTTTTTATATTTTCCACATCATTAAATTATGACCGTACAAATTCCTTGTCACCCTCTCTGTTTATGCGGCTTTTTAATACATCTTTACTTCAAAGATTTTAAAAGAAGTAAAACTCTCTCAATTCGTTGATAACCTAAGTTGTTAGTTATGTGGATTTTCAAGATTAATTTACTTTTTTAGCTTAAGAAAAGTAAATCTATTTGGATTCAACGTAATGAAAGGCTAAGTAGTGGGGTTGGAATTCAACGCAATGAATGGGCTTAGTTCGGCGGTGTTTAGGAACTTCTTTACTTGTCTTAATAATAAGACAAGTAAAAGTATATGAGTTTAGTACAATGAATAGAATAAGTAAAAATGTTGATTTTAGCGCTAAACTAAGGAAAATAAACTAGTTCTGTGGTGTTTTAAAACTAATCTAATTTATCAACATGAAACACTCCAAATTAGTGCAGATAAAGAATTTTGAAAAGCCCAATAACTTAGAAGAGCAATAAATGAATATTTCATATGTCACCCCAAGAAAATTCCTGCAACCTCTTGAAGAATCATCATGCACTCCTACAACCCAGATGAGTTAAAGAAACAACCTAAACACACTGAACAATAAACAAGAGCCATAAACAAAAATGAGCACAACTCATCACAGGTCCTGAAAACTTAAAATTTCAAAGGTTTACCCAAATATTTCAGAAAGAAATCTTGGGGACACTAATATTGCTTAGTGTTATACATGTTATTGATATTATGGTACATCTTGTTTCTTTGAAATCATGACTTACAATTAGAGTGAATCTATACATATCGATGTATTATTTTGTTATGAGAAAATGATGATTAATGTTGAAAGTTACTGACTCCTTTTTGACATCGAACAATCATTTATCATGCAATGATAAGATAGATTTAAACTGAAGTAAATTCTAGATTTCAAGGTAAAAGTTTAAGTATCTTTATTACAAAAAAATATTAGTATGGTTATTTGATTATAATCATTTACTTATCTCTGTTTCATAGATTGACCATAACATTTTTGACATTTAATGAATTGTCAAAATTAATAACCATTCATTTTTATTAAAATTGTTTGGTTTAGCAATGGACTTTGACTAAACGATACTACATTGGTATTAAGTGATCTAGTTTATTAATGTTTATATTTATCGACATGGTTTTCTTAAACTGAATTACCAATATTCCTTGGATTGGCAATGAAATGGATAAGATTTTAAAGGAAATTTATATAGTTTATTACTCGGGATAATATTAAGGTTTTAAACCATGTTTATTGGCTTTTTGTTTTTCATAGCAATATAGTATTAACCATATTTGAATGGAATAAATTGATTTTTTAATATGTAAAGGTCGATTTGTGACCCATTCAAAGTTATTAAGGTTTTCTTAAAAATTAATCTTCAACCGATCGAGTTTATCACCTCCCAAACAATTTTGGAGGGAACTTGCAATTAGCGATGGTATGTTGAGAATAGAGCATTTGCGTGGCACCTATAGAAGTTAATGAACAATTAATGAATTCAAAAAACTTGAAGCTTCATCTAGAAGATAACCTTACATGCATCTTTTGAGTTAATTTTTATTGTTTAGTCATCATTTTTGGGTTTCGTTGTGGCTCGAGTTGTTACATGAATTTTTGATATGCACTTTCGGTTTAAGTATTTTATGAACCCATAATGGTTGAACCTACATTATTTAAATATGGTTTAATGGATTATAGGGTGGTTTTTCTTTCAAATCTATGTCGTAGTTTTTGGGGCTATCTAGAGACCTATTGTGGGAGATCTTTAGCTCAACCGATTCGGAGTTTTGAAGAATTATTGTGAATATTTTTTATAGGGACTTTATAAGGCATGGTTTATTACTATTTTTCTTGTTATTTACTTTTTATTTATATGAATATCTGTAAGGTTGATTTCTTGATGGTTCTTGGTTTCCATTTTTTCTTGGGTCGAAAATATTCAATTAATAAACTATTTAAATGAAATAAATGGGTGTACTATATTGACTTCTACAAAATTTGTTTAATGTATGGTATGCCCGTGAGATCATTTAATGAGGTGTTAATAGTTTGTTTTTATCTATTATTACGAAGTAGGAAATGGGTGCTAATTAGTTTTTATTAATAGTCATTATTAGTTTTAAAACAATGACATGTACTCCACAAGAGTATGGAAGTCTGAAAGTGTTTTTGGATATTATATTTAACTATCATGTTGATTATAGTTTCTTCTCTTATGGATTAAAATAGTTAGAACACCAAGTGGTTATGTCTCTACTTTGAAACCCATGATTTATGAAGCTCATTTAATCGGGCCTTTGTGGAATAAAATGGGTTCATATAATTAAAAACTGTGACATTTAAATTCATAGAGCATGGAAGATATCTTGGTTGTGAGTAAAATTTGGTCGAATAGGGGTTGAAGAATCCCTATAATATTGTCTAATAATTTCTTAGAGGGATTCTGTGTTTTTTTAAACTCAATCTTGAGAAGTAAACAATGAAGTTTCTGTTAGCTTATACTTGTTATTCTTCCCTTTAATTTTGTTTATTATGTGATCATTTTGTTTTATAATCTTTAGGGACCCTAAGACATGTCCTTTGCATTTTAAAAATGTTGTTTTATTAAACTAACATATGTCCAAGCTCGACTTATATAAGCCAACCCAATATGAAGGAAGTTTGTTTTCCTTTGAGATTGAATATCATTTACTGTCTTCAATAAGCTAATTTTGTAAGTAATAAATAAGGAGAAACTTTTTCAAAGAATCAATATGAGATAAAACTATTGTTATCTTTTGAGTAACACAATGTTTGTGTTTTATAATAGTTAACAAAAGAATGATAACTTGAAAGTGATTGATTCGAGCTACATGTAAAATAGGAAGGTGATTTATGAATACATTGAAAAGTTAATGTTATGATTTCTTACTTCGATAAAGTATAAGAATTAGGTACAAATGTAGCCTACTCTTATCAATGGCATTAAAAAGTTAAGCAAGAACCTCTTAATTGTTTAAGCATGTTGTACTTGTTGCTTAGATGAAATCTTGACTATTTGAGTATGATGAAACAATTGTCTTCCGTGACTTATTTCTTTATTATCATGCAATTTGTTAAACTTATTATGAACTATGTGTACAATAATTACTTAGTGTTAAATAAATAAGAATTTTTATTGATGTAATTAAGATCTAGATCGGTATTAATATGTCATGCAATAAATTTGGGAGTGCATATAGAAAATGTATCATAGAAACTTTGTTTAAATTCTTAGACCATTTTATAATAGAATTTATAGTTTCATAATGTGGTGTTTGATGTACTATCATTAAGTCAAATTTAAGATAATCATTTATTTTGTAACAATGAAACTAGGTAAAGAGTTGTAATCCATGCCGATTATGAATTGACCACGTATGTTACTATTTTTAGTTTATATATAACATGATGGATTAGTAATTACGAGGAGTTAATTGAACTATTCACATGCATGCTCGTCATGCGATAATTTTTTTATCTGATTGTAAACATTGATTTAAATTAAATCTAGAATTGGAATATGTAATCTTTATTGAGAGAAATATTATTTTAAAAAATTGTAAATGGAGGTTTTCCAAGTATATCATTCCTAAATTATTGTAATACTTGTGGAATAAGAAATTATCCTTAATGAGTTTAATATATACTTTATTATTTGACTAAATTTTTACGAGTTGTAATGATGATTTACGTTGTTCTTGGCATCGATTGTACATGATAATTATTGTGAACAAATTGAACTTGATTGATCAATTGTACTTTATTACAACATTAAATATGAATTATTAAATGAAAAATATTACAATGTTAATCATGACATCATTTTTAAATGAATAAATTAAGGGAGCAATCAATTAATGTTGTTTTGGGATAACATTGCAAGATTCGTGAAATAAGTATATTTGTTTGACTTGATCAAAAAGTGTTTAAGTAAATAATTGATTTATTATATAGTACAACCTAATAGTACATGGATGACTAGTTGTACCTTCATAACAATAACTTGTTAAATGACATAATGATGTCAAAGTACAAAATTACAATACCTTTAATTATTTATTAATATGGAATATGAATGAAATACTTCAAGTTATTGTCAACATTAAAACTTATTCAATGCTTAAGATTAATATATCTTTTTGTGAAGAGGCACTTAACGTTATAAAATTATAAGTTAGAAACACAACATTATCCAAGTAGGATTTTGTTGACCACTTAATCTTAATGAAATGATAAATCTAAACCTAGTCCTAATTATGAAGATCATTAAGCAAAACTAGGAGTTTGGGAGCTTAGATTGAAAGTAATTAGTGAGTTACGAATGAATCATCATTAAACATATAACTTGACTAAATCATTAACTATGAGATTACCTTATAATCATCTTACATATCAAGTAGACACAGACTCTAATTCCTGCACTTAAATTTAATTATACTCTAATGGTACCATCTTAGGACAACTACGAGAAGTGTAATGATTACTTCATGATGATAGTCATAAAATAATCATTATATTTCCCATAGGGGTCCTAAGTTTCTAATGTTAGCATACACTTAGTTTGAAAGACAAGACCTAGATTTTAGGCCTTCTCAATATATAAGTTTAATTTTTTTAATGAAATATAGATAACTTTGTGTGATGATTGTGTGGTTACGGACAAGTTTTCTTGACTTACATGTGGTCACAAAACTAAGCATGTAAAGCATAGCTTGAAATCTTTGGCCTAAGTAGTGTAATATATTAATACGCTATTTGATCACCAATTTCCTAATTAGAAGTGTGAGATGTCAGTTGAAAATCAATAAGATGATTTTCGGGTAGATACTTAGGAACAACATCAATTCACAAATCTAAATGAATAGGTTGACCAATTGCATACTAGATATGCACACTCGAAAGAGTGAAGATAAAGGGGATTGAGTAGATCTAATCGACATAAATACAATGCACAAGGTTTTGATGTTATCAAATGGATTGTAAACTAGATTAATTGTTGGATTTTTATTGTTGCATTATAAAATAATTGAAGGCATGTAATGAGGTTACGGGTCCATTTACAAAAATCCCTTAAACTAGAGTTATTATAAAATTGAGTGTTACATTTTGGTATTAGAGATGAATGTTAATATAACACTTCGACACAATGGGTCCTCATGCTAACACTAAAATTTATTCTTGATTAACATAACAAAATGGTTATTATAAGGGGAAATGTTGTAAATAATCAACCGATTGGAGATGAGGCCACCATAACTCGAAAATTTGATGACATACTTGTTGTCATGTAAGAAACTCACAATTGTATTAGTGTTCGGAACAATAAATTTTAGTTAAGGATGATGATAATGAAAATGAGTAAATTGAGAATCTGAGGGACCAATTCATGTAGCGAATCATAATGCTACAAATAAAAATAAAAATACAGTTGATCCTAATCCTATAAATAATAATAAAAATGTTAGGAATCAGAATGGTAACGGTGTCAATCCTAATGTTACAGATCAAAACCACTCTGAGAACAAAAAGGCATGTTTAGAAGTAAAATTTTCAAATGATATTAACCAAATCAGTCCCCCAAAATTTGATGGGAAAACACTAGGAGATGGATATGAGAATTGACTCAGCAAGATGGAGGAGTATTTTGCTATCAATTTTTTTTGAAAGAAAATGAAGGAAATTTAGGGAGTGTATCAATTCTCAAACAAGGTTTCCTTACGTGGGACAGACAAAAGTTAACTAGTGGTTGATGTATCTAAAATCATATGAGACCAGCTTAAAATTCTATTATGGCATCATTGGTTATCATAGTTTTAATATGACCAAAAGATGTCTAAATTTCAGACATTAGTACAAGGAAAATTCACTGTAACATAGTACTAGCAATAGTTCACAAAATTGTTAAAATACATTCCTCAAGATCGAGGTTGATGAAAATTTATGCGTAATAAATTTCATCACGGGACTTAATCTTGTCATAAGGGGGAAGTGGATGTGCATGGACCTTCAAACATGGAGGCATTTTTTGAAAAATACATACATCAAGAGCAGAAGCTATATGCTATATCTACTCATCATGATGAGAAAAGAAAGAATATTTTTAACTCACCATCACCGCTGGAACCAAATAAAACTTGGTGGAAGAAGGTGGGCAATAAAACTAAAAATGCAAAAAAAAAAATACAGTAGTAAAGCCTATTGTAAATCATAAGAAAAAGGAGAAATAAAACACAACAGTTAATGAAAAAACATAGAGAGGAAAGGGCTTCTAGGAGATGTTTTAAGTTTGGTGGTGATCACCATGCAAAAAAATTTCCTCGGTGAAACAAGGACAACAACTAACAACATAGGATTCATGTTGCAATTGAAAATAGGCAAGCTAAAAAGAAAGCTATAACCTATTGAAGTACTCGGTGGGTTGTACATATTACCTATAACTATTCTTTTTGATATTGGTGCTACTAAATGTTTCATTTCTAATACGTTAGCTGAAAATTTAAAAAGAAAATTTGGTTATATGAAGAAATCATGGGTATAATACGAGAACAATGTTTTCCACACGGTAAATAAATGCCTTTTTAGCACATCATTGGATATGCCTAGTTTTACAATTGAAATAGACATATATGTGGCTCTTTTAGGTTTATACAATGTCATAATAGGTATGAACTATTTATCACAACATAAGTCAATTATGAACCATTATAAAAAAATTAAGTTCTTGGATGACTGCGAGAAAACAACAGTCCTTCAAGGCATAAAAAGTGACAGAGGTAATGTAGATTTCTGTAATGTGGCTTAAAAAGGCTAAAAATAAAGGTTGCATGCTTTATATAGTTAAAATTTCTGATTTCAACAAAGAAGGTAATACTTATTTAGTTGATTACCCATTGTTACAAGAGTAAAATGATGTCTTTCTAGAGGAGTTACCTGGACTCCCTCTAAGACATGAATTTGACTTCACAATAGACATCAAACCTAGAACAAAACCTATCTCAAAATATCCTTACCGCATGAATACAACATAACTAGTGAAACTCAAGGTACAACTAAATGAGTTGTTTTCCAAAGGACTAATCATACCAAACATGTCTCATTAGTGAGAACTTAGTCATTTTTTTCAAAAATAAAGATGACACACTAAGGTTATGCATTGACTACCACATGCTTAACAAGGACATGATAAAGAATATGCAACCTTTTTCAAGTATAGATGATCTTTTTTTATCAAATGTGTGATGTATCATTTTATTATAAGATTGATTTAAGATCAAGATATCATCAGCCAATAATTAAATACAAAGACATACACAAAAATTATTTTAGGACAAGATATGGTCACTACAATTTCATGGTATTACTATTTGGACTCACAAATGCATTTTCTCGCATTCATGAACTTAATGAGAAACATATTCCAATAAAATCTAGACA
Organism: Taxus wallichiana var. yunnanensis; assembly: GCA_018340775.1. Taxonomy (NCBI): domain Eukaryota; kingdom Viridiplantae; phylum Streptophyta; class Pinopsida; order Cupressales; family Taxaceae; genus Taxus; species Taxus wallichiana. The sequence goes on along the minus strand of CM031242.1, from coordinate 127,410,980 downwards.
TTTTTGTGCTAATTTTCTTAGATGACATTCTAACCTATTCCAAAAAAATTGATGAGCATAATGAGGGATTGAGAATAGTGCTAGACATATTTAGAAAAATATAATTGTATGGAAAATTTTCTAAGTGTTCCTTTTATCAAAATGAGGTACAATAATATCATAAACAAGGAAGGAATATCTATAGATCCATAAAAATCAAGTCAATAACATAATGGAGAGCTCCAAAGAAAGTTCATGAAGTCAAGAGATTCATGGGGCTGGTTGGTTACTACAAAAAACTCGTGCAAGAATTTTCAAGAGTTACTTTGCTCAATAACATCACAAAAAAAAGGATAAGATTTTTTTCTTCTTCGAAAATGTGAGAATGCATTTAATTTTCTGAAAGATAATTTGACTACAACATCTATTTTAAAGGTCTCAAACCCCAAAAAATGATTCATCGTGGTAATAGATGCCTCTGGTGAAGGTTTGGGTGGAATTATTCTTTAAAATGACCATGTAATTGCATATGAGAGGAGAACATTAAAGGTACATGAGTTGAAATATACTCCCGCGATATAGATCTTTCATCCATAGTGCATACACTTCAATTTTGGAGACATTAACTGTTGGGAAATCCTTTTCAACTGAAAAATAGACCACTTAGGGCTGAAGTATATCTTAACACAACTTAACTTAAATGCAAGGCGGTTTAGGTGGCTTGATTTCTTATCACAATATAATTTTTATATACGTTACAAAAAAGGAAAATAATATATAATGAAAGATGCGCTAAGTTGTCGAATAATGTTTCGTGATTGTTACCCTTCAAACCTATTCATGGATGACATAAATAAACAAATGTTAACATGTTCATACTATCAACATGTTAAGGTTGTGTTAGCAGAAGATTCTAATGATAAAAGGTATGAAGGATTCAAATTTTACAATGAGGGAACTATTGTCTATTTTTGTAACCTTGAAAAAGTAAACAACTCGAGAAGTGCAGACCGAGGAATGAAGACAGAGAATTTTAATTATGTCATGAAGATAAATAAAAAACCGCGGGAAAAAGAATGAATTCCAGAGTGAAGGAAAAATATGAGAAAGCCACGGATAAGGATATTAAGCTTCCAAAGTCGGGAAATATCCACGGAGAATTGGATTATGTTGCATGGTTTTAGGAAGGCGAGAATATTAAATAAAAAGGTTCCATAGATGTTGAAAGAGTTGTGCCACATTAGACAAAGCCGTGGGTCAATACAAAGGAACTAGAAAATATGTGGCACATAAAGAAAAAAAATGGAGGCCACATGATATAGGGAGAGGTGGGAAAAGGTACAACACATAAGGAAGAACCGTGGAAATCAAAATATGCATAAGAATGGAAGGAAAAGCTGCATATCAAAGGAAAATGACAGTTTTCCACGGGAGACTAAAATTGCCATGACTTTCAATCAGATGATCCGATTTTAGAAAACTTTATATCGATGGAAAGGTATCAACATCCTCTATGTGACACACAAAAGGTACTATTCCAGGTAGTGCAACAACTAAAATTAAATACAACAAGGGTTCTGAATAAGGTAAAAGGCATGTGGCAGTGGATAATCAGAGGTGCCATGATCTTTGAGGGAATTTATTGCTTGTTTTTGGTGGTTGGAAATTTGAGTTCAAATTTCCCTCTCTTTTCTCCTCTCCTCTTCTTCTTCTTCTTCTTTAAATATGAAGCTTATGTATTGTAAAAGGGATTGATCCCTCTTTGTTGTAATGACACCATGCCAAAATGGTGGCTGAATTCCCATGGGTTTTAGACTTTGAGCTTGTTCTTTGCAATGCATTTTCACCTTCTGCCATGAATTCAGATAACTATGCATCCCTTTAGAAATAAAATCAGATTTTGTGGCTATTTATTTTCCTGGTCTCATGTTTTATTTCTCCTTTCCTCTCTATTTTCATTTCTTGGCATGTTGTGTGTTCTCCTTACTTGCAGGCTCCATTTCATGTGGTGTTCATGCACGGGAATGCATGGTCAGCGTGGTGCTTGAATGTGACACACTTTTCCACCCTCTCTCCCATGTTTTCCTATTTCTTTCTCCTTCATGGAGAGTGATCAACCTTTTTCACTAGTGTTATCACCACACCTCTTAGCTTAGGATTTCCCCTTTTCTGCATCTCCTTCTATCACTTGGTCCCTTGGCATGCTTAGGTTAAGATTTTATTTTTGTATTAGGAGTATTTTAGTATTAGGAATAGGTAGAGGAATTTGGCCTTCTCTAGAGGTTTGTCTTAGTTCACAAGTCCCACAACTGAGAGATAGTCCCATGTTGCCTCAAAATCTGAGTTGTCCATGATTCGAGTCTTGGTGCACATTTGATCTCCAATAGGAACCTTGAAATGCAAAGGTAGATTCTATGTACCTTCATAAAATGACTTAAGGATAAAATTTATGAAATAATTTCATGATTCACCATACTCTAGGCATCTCAATGGTAACGTCGTAGCTCCAATGCAATAAGTAAGATTCAAACAATGGAAAGAATATGCAAATAAGAAAACAGTGCTGCTCATACTCATAGATCGAAAAGGAAGTACAAATAGGGGTGTTTGTAACCCCATGCCTAAACAAGGAAATTAACTCCTACGATGCCACCGATGCATATGACGTGGTGACAAATATGATGCCACTAAAGGAGGAGTTACAATTCCAAATAAGGAATGTAACTCCTATGACACACTGATACAAATGACAATGACAGATTCTATGACATAATCTGACACTTGTCATTTGACTCCCTAAGACCTATGAATCTCGCAAGGTGAGATGAATCACCATGTGATGTGGATGATGACTAGGTAGGTCACACACACCAACACCCCCTTCATCGAAGCCGAGGTAGAGGTCATGGTAAGACAAAACATAAAAGAAGAATCCCCTAAACAACTAAGAAAGATGTGCCAATGGGGCCCGACAACTAAAGGCTTGATAAGGTGCCCATATACAAACAACATATTTCGGAAGGAAGAAGAGGAGGAGAAGAGGGAGATGAGAGGGATGCAGAAGATGTCATGGAAAAATCTAAACTCTGTAACTCTAAGAAGTCTCCCAAAATAATATGGATCACAAGAACCTCTGCCTCTAGACTGAAGAAGATCCACCCACACCGAACTATGTGTCTACCCTTAGGAAGGACATAAATGACATCTTTGGAAGTTTGCCCACTCCACAAAGGAAACTAAAGGAAGCAACATGAAGAACTCTGAGTCTGGTCCATGAAAGTGTGACATAGGTCTAGCAAGTGAGTGCAAAGGAACCAAAGGTAATGTCACAAGTGTAGAACTATCAGATTATGAAGGGTGAACACCTATAGAAAGGATGTCCAACTGATGTGAAGGAAAAAAACATCCCCCATAATAGAAAATGGATCCACAAGCAAGGGTGGATCAATGAAGGTCTCTGGAAAAGTGGAAGTGGTAAGAGTCCTAGAAGGGGAACTCCCAACAACGGAGATGATGAAATCCTATGAAATACATATAGATGGATGACGAACCTGTAGTACATCACAAGTGTACTCTACAAAAAGATGACTAAGGTTAGTAGATGCTCATCCCAATGAGGGGGCTCAATAAACAGAAGAGCGATGTCAGATAGGTATGAGTCATCTAATGAAGGTAGAGGAGTGAAAGGGGCCTCACACACTGAAGGTGGAAAAGAGGTGGGTGTGATGACTATATGAGACTGCTCAATATCTGATGAGATGTGGGATGTGTCAACACTCTCTGGAATAGTGAGAGAAGGAGGAGAAGAGTCCTTTGTAGTACTCTTGACATCGAATGGGTGCACAATCTTTATCATCGAAATAGAACCAAATGAGTCTCGTGTCAGTGGAATTGTCATCACATGAAGAAATAGAGGAGCTAACTAAATCAACAAAAAAAAAAAAAACGTCGACAGTATGTGAAGGGTCTCCATAGACATACTAAAGAATGCTCCAGACATGGTGGGGTGGATCTGAGTCTTCTAGGTGAAACCAGTGAGATGGAGATACATGCATCATCATGGTACCAAAAAAATAGTCACAAGTGTTGAGAAAATCATTAAGATGATGATGATCAGTGGATGTAGGAACTAGCCCAAGCAAGAAGTGTGAAAGACCCTCCTAGGTGAAGTAGCATTCCATAGAAGCATGCCGTGCTTTGAATAGTTCTCTCTCCTAGTAAGAAGCGGTAGAGGCTGTAAAGAGATCCTATGACACTCAAGTCTAGAAAGAGAACCCTCCATGATGTGGAATCAAAATTGCGAGGTGAAAAAATGCAAGACATTGAACTCAGTCGATAATGTGTCTGGGTGTGAAAACCCAACATTACTAGTGAACCCCCGAGAATAAGGAACTTTATAATTAGTGTGTTTACAAAAATGAAAATTTTATCATGTAATGTGTGAAAAATCATATAACTTTGACTAAATAAGCACTCAAAACCGAGCAACGAGTCAAAAGTTATAGCAAGAAAATGATTCCTGAATCGATGGAAAATACCAATAAGCCCTACAAATGGATTAAAAAAGTGCCCGAAATGGGTGCAAAGGGTTTCGTGTGGGTACTCGTTGGAAATGGCATCAAATTTTAAGTAGGGTTTTTTTTTCTTGCGAGGGGGATTAGCCTCTTGCCAACCCAGACCTCACCCTCTATCTTCGACACATGAATGAAGGACATTAAATACAAGCAAAATAGGTCCCAAAAATATTACAATGCCAAGATAAGAATGTTTTTTCCTTAAAAATTAAAAACAGGATTGTTTTAACCACCAAACAATTCTAAAAGGAATGAGAGTTGTGGATGCACCGAGCTACTTTATGTTGCACAAAGCTAGTTGGTTGTTGGTCCGCAACCGAGCCAAGAGTAGAGAGATAGAGTTAATAGCTAATCTAAGTTGTGTAAAGCTTCCAAGTTGAGTCAAATTGACAAGCACGGGGCCACGTTGAATAGATGAATGGTTGAAGGGAGCTAGGGCCACGTGTGGGAAGGAAGATCCACGTACTTAGCCATAAATCGGAGGGACGTGGTAGAGTTTGTAATGGTTAAAGGCCACGTGTGCACATGGAATAACATTGACGTAGGTTAGATTCCTCTGCAGTACATTGTAACATCTAAGCACGAGCCTAAACTAGATTCCCCGTGTAGGTAAGCATTACGCCAATGAGCTTTGACAAATGAAGAGACCATAGTTGGATCAAACATGAGACCACAATCGGTGACCCAAAAGCACTTCTATCATGAGAAAAAGGTGCCCCGAGATGGCAAGTGGTGATAGGAGCAAATGAAAAATGCACAACAGAGTGGAGGGAAATGAACCAGGGGCGCCAAACGTTAAATCCAACATGAGCACGAGCAGTCAAGGTGAATTCTAAGCTCGCAAAGGCATTCAACACAACTGGTGAGCACGAGCAACAACCAACCATGCGGATCCGAGCACCAAACTATAAGGTCAAGCCAAAGGGTGGAGTATAGGGGCCGGGTGAGACATGTACGGAGAACATAGATTAAGCTCACGGTTCAAGAATCCATCAAGAAAACCTCGTGAATAAAAGACCAAGAACAAGCTCAACCAAAATAAAATGCACAGATTACAAAACCATATCCACAACAATGAGCCACGAGTCCATGCCAAAGCGAAACCAAGCTCACAAGAATAGAAGCAATCAAAAACTCAAAGAATGATAATGTAAATCGACCAAAATACCCCAAAATTGTAACCACGAAACCTCAACGCAAGGTGAGAAATACGATTCCAAATTAATAATCGAAAAAACTTGCATGAGGAAATAAGAAGAAACCAAAAGTAATAAGCAACTGATAAACGAAGAGTGCACATTTTACCAAAACCTCGTGCTCTAATACCATGAAAGAGGGATATGTGAGAACTGATATTGAAACAATGCACCACAATGAAGTTACACTCTGATGGTAACATCATAGCTCTAATGCAATAAGCAAGATTCAAACAATGGAAAGAATATGAAAATAAGAAAATAGGTCTGCTCATACTCATAGATCGAAAAAGGAAGTACAAATAGGGGTGTTGTGTAACCCCCATGCCTAAACAAGGAAAGTAACTCCTATGATGCCATTGATGCATATGATGTGACTAACACATATGATGCCACTAAAGGAGGAGTTACAATTCCAAATAAGGAATGTAACTCCTATGATGCACTAATGCAAATGACGATGAAAAATTGTATGACATAATCTAACACTTGTCATTTGACTCCCTAAGACCTATGACTCTCACAAGGTGAGATGACTCACCATGTGATGTGGATGATGACTAGGTAGGTCACACACACTAACAAGAGTAGCTAAAATATTACTGATGTAAAACAACAATATTTTTAAAAGGAATTAAAACGACATAATAAACTACATAGCACAATTTTTGGAATGTTAGCGTGTACAACAAGAACACTACACTATGTTGGTCTGTTGTATCCACACAACATGAACTACATTATAAATAACATGTAATTATCAAAGATTTTGTGTAGAACATGCCTATGTCAAAAAATAAACATGAAACAATACTTGTAGTTTTTCAAAATTTAACAAAAGTAGCTCATTTTAAACTTGAAAATATGAAATATGATTCTCTCGTGTTTACAAAATGATTTGTGCAAGATATTTTAGATTTCATGGAGTTCCGTAGTCAATAATTTTGGATAGGCATCTAAGGATTACATATAGATTATGGGAAACCTTGGATTCAACTTTGGGAATGAAACTGAATTTTAGTTCAACATACCATCTAGAAACAGATGGTCAAACTAAACGGGTCAACCAAGTTATGGAGGATATGCTCAGGATGTACTGCATGGATCAACAATACAAATGGGAAGAATACCTTCCATTGGTTGAGTTTGTATATAATAACACCTACCATGCTTCACTTTGAAAAATGGATCCTTTTGAATCATTATATGGAAGAAGGTGTAGAACACCCATCAGTTGGGATAGTACAGAATATAGAGTATTAGTGGGCCCTAAAATGTTAATAGAAATGGAAAAGCAAGTGTAGATCATGCGTGAGCGACCAAAGAATTTGATGATAGGTAGAAGAGATACACTGATCTAAATTTTATGAACATGAAATTTGAAATAGGAGACAAATTACTCTAATGGGGTAAGCCCAAAAAGAGCTAGATAACATTTAGCAATGCTTTAAGTTGTCACCAAGATATGTTGGACATTTTTAAATCTTGAAACCATAAGTTTGGTAGCATATTGTTTAGCGTTGTCTCCCAAATTGTTTAATATGCATGATTCTTTTCATATTTCCTTTCTTAAGAATTATGTTTCATACGTAATGCATGTACTTAATTGGTACACTTTTGAGGTTCAAGATCTAGGAATTGTGGTGGTTGAACCAATAAAAATTCTAGAAACTCATAGATTGCACTTGAGAAATAGATAAGTTGTGCAATGCAAGGTTCGATGGGAAAAATATTTAGAAGAAATTTAAACATGATAGAATTTAGAATAAATTAAAAAAATGTTTCCTTATCTGTTTAGATCATAAAAACTGATATTTTTCTATTTATTATGTTATACTTGATATTTTTATGTGAGTTTTGAGTGCTGAAATGATTTTTTTCATGTTTGAGATAGTATGAAAAAATTGGATATTTTATAAGGTTGTTATAGCTAATTAATTGATTATAAATAAGTTGAAAATATAGATTTTGTTTTGAGTTTGGATGGAAATGTATGACTATCTTCCTCTGATCGTATGATATAAATTTGCATGTGGTTATCTATGTTGTTGTTAATGAGTAAAAATCATCGGGATGATGATTCATTAAGTGGGGAAGTTTTTCACTTCCCACATTTAAATTTTGTATAGTCACAAAATTTAGTTATTAACATGAAGTGGGTCATGAGTACTTGAGTATTGGAAGAGTTACCTAACTGGTGTCATAGCTAGCCATACGTAAGTTTACCCTGAAAAGGATAAACATATATACATGTAGTTGAGAATCCAACTGCGTAATTACACTTGTCACTATGCACTCGTGACATAATTTATGTTAATTCCTTATTATTTTTCTTGGTTATTTGAGTTTACTTACCTTATTGAGTGTGATAATTTCAATGTTTGTACATATTGCTTGGTTTTTACATTTATTGATAATATGGTACACCTTGTTTCTTTGAAATCATGAATCACAATTATGGTGAATCTATACATACTAATGTATTATTTCTTTATGAAAAAATAAATAAGAATGTTGAAAGTTACTAACTCCTTTTTGACATCATAACGATTTTTTATCATGCATCGATAAGATAGAATACAATTGGAGCAGGTAAATTCCATATTTCAAGGTAAAATTTTAAGTATATTTATTACGGAAAATGTTGGTACTTGTTATTTGATCATGAACATTTATTTATTTCCTAGCTTTACCATAGCATATTTAACAATTAATTAATGCTCAAAATTAATCACCATTCATTTTGATTGAACTTGTTTACTTTGGTGATTGACTTCTACCAAATGATACTCCATTAATATTAAGTGATCGATTTTATCAATGTTTATATTTATTGGCATGGTTGGCTTAAACCGAGTTATTAATACTCCTTGGTTTGGAAATGAAATGGATAAACTTTGTAAGGAAATTTACATGGTTTATTAATGAGGATAGTATTAAGGTTTTAAACCATGTTTATTAGATTTTAATTTTTGATAGAAATATGGTATTAACAATATTAAAATGGTATAAATTGATTGTTTATTATATATAAAGGTCGATTGGTGACCCATGAAAAGTTATTAATGTTTTTTTAATTTATCTTCGACCAATCGAGTTAATCACCTCCTACTAATTTTGGAGGAAGTTGCATTTAGTAGTGGCATGTTGATAGTAGAGCCACTACATGGTACCTATGGAAGAAATAAGGAGAAACTTGTATTTTTAATAACACAATGCTTATCAATATGGTGTGAGATAAAAATTATTGTTATCTAATCGATATGGTGTGAGATAAAACTATTTTTATCTCTTAAGTAAGATAATGCTTGTATTTTATAATAGTTAATGAAACTGATAATTTGTAAGGGATTGATTTTGGTTACATGAAAAATAGGGAGGTGATTTATGAATCAATTGAAAAGTTAATGTTATGATTGCTGACTTAGATAAATTGGAAGAATTAGGTACAAATGTAGCCTATTCTATCTATGACATTAAAATTTTAAGAAAGAACCACTTGATTGTTTAAGCATGATGTACTTATTAACTAAATGAAATATTGATTGTTTGAGTATGATGAAGTACTTGTCTTCGATTATTGATTCTTTATTATAATGTAAGTTGTTAAACTAATTATGAACTATGTGTACTAGCATTAATTATTGTTGAAGAAATAAGAATGTTTGTTGATGTAATCTAGATCTAGATCAGATATTGATATGTCATGCAATAAATTTGAGATTGCATATAGGAAATGTATCATAGAAACTTTTTTAAATTCTCGAGACCATTTTATAATAGAATGTATAGTTTCGAGAATATGGTTCTTGATGTATTGTCATTAAAAATAATTGAATATGGTCATTTATTTTGTAATGAAACAACTAGGTAAAGAGTTATAACCCATGTTAGTTCTATGAATTTACCATGTACAATACTATTTGTTATTTTATAGATAACATGATGGATGTGTAATTACAAGGATTTAATCGAGACTATTTCCATGCATGCTCGTCATGTGATAAATTGTTTATCTGATTATAAACATTGATTTAATGTATATCCAGATTTGGAATATGTAATATTTTTTAGAGAAATATTATTTCATGAAGTTGTAAATGGTAGTTGGCCAAGTATATCATTCTAAAATTATTGTAATACTTTTGGAATAAGGAATTATCCTTAATGAGTTTAATACATACTTTATTATTTGACTAAATTCTTATGAGTTGTAATGATGATTTATGTTGTTATTATCAGCAGTTGTACATGATAATGATTGTGAAACAAATTGAACTTGATTAATTAATTGTACCTTATGACAACATTTAATCTGAATTATTAAATGACAATTATTACAATGTTAATCATGACATCATCATTTAAATGAATAAATTAATGGAGTAAACAAATAATGTTGTTTTGGGACAACAATACAAGAGTCGTGAAATAAGTATATTTCTTTGACTCGATCAAAAAGTATTTAAGTAAATAATTGATTTATTATATAGTACAACCTAATAGTACATGGATGACTAGTTGTACCTTCATGAAAATAACTTGTTATTGTGAACATGTTAAACTTTTGCAATAGCTAACTAAAATAGACTAACACCTAGTAGTCTAGAGCTAAGCTCAAATTTATCAATGAACCATCAAGATCATAGCTTATTGAAATGCCTACAATGAATTAACATGAAATTTTTCATCTAATTACAACATTTCTACTTAGTATATGATTGCATTCTAAAAATGGACCTAAGAAGATCACAAGAAATCAAATTAGATGTTGTTACTTCAATATGGTGAAGAGATCTCACTAAAATGGCTACAAGGCCATGTTTAGATCTTCTCTTACTAACCAAGCATGAAGAATGGATGCAAAAGGATGATGCAAGCTATTCCATTAATGGAGTAAGGATCTTGATCATATGTTTTATATGATAATACTATTCAAAGTATGGTGTAAGGTGTGAAGGTAGGAGCTTGGTCCTTTTTATAGCTTTCTATTTGGGGAAAGCTTGAATCACAATGAATGTGGGACAAAGGATAAAGTAACTTTAGACTAATTAACCATGATTAGATGATTTAACTAGTGAGTTAACAACTCATGGGAGTTGGAAGTGCTTTAATTAATCAATTAGGATTAATTAATAGGCTAGAATAAGATTTTTAGGATATTTGGAGGTGATTTAGGAGGAATTTGATATGATTTGAAGCATTTGAAAGAGGGATTTAGCCAATAAGAGGGTTTATTGATTAAATACAAGGGTAAATAGGCTTAATTAGCTAATAATAGCTAATTATTTTCTTGAAGAGGATTATAACTAACGAAGTGTTATTAATTGGCATCTAGAATACGATAAAGGTTGGTTAATTAACAAAGTGTCATTATTTAACAAAAATAGAGGGAAATGTTGGTTAATTAGTAGAAATCACTAATTATAATGAAAATGATGAGATAGAGGATAATTATTACCAATTTTACATTAAAACTATGTAAGTGGATTTTAGGTGCCTACATTTACCCCCTTTGAGGTGGCATAAGTGCCACCACTTCAAGATAGTAGGCGCAGTTATAGCCAAGTGAATTTTGAATAAAAAATTAGTAGAATGAAGGATGCCCCCTCGAGTGTCAATGGGGTGATAGAAGAAGTCAATTGACGATAAAAAATATGAAGGAAATAGATAGAAGAATCCAGATGGGGGAGGGAGGGATAAAAATGATCTCGATTTCCCTAGGTATTTGGGAATAAAAATTGATAGTGATAAGACATGATAATGAAGAATATGGAAATAGATTTTGCATCCAACTCGTTCAATAAACAACTTTGTTTCATCACTTTTCTTAAATGATCAACATCATCGACCCTTATTAAAATGTACACATACAACAAAAGTGTAAAATAACATGTAAAGCTATAATACTAACATTTGTTCATTTCTTAAAATGATCAACTCCATGCAACATACATAATTCAATGAAATACAAGAAATTAAACAAACTAACTTGACAAGGAAACAAGTACATACACACATACTCAAACAAACAACATTCAAGACAATTGTACTAATGTTTTTATATCAAGCTTCAATTCATGAATGTTCGTGTGAAAGAAAAGGGTTAAAAATGATGCCCCAAGAAAGGATATATGTGAGGAGAATAAGGGAGGACATATGGGTCCTAGTGAAAAAGCATTTTTACATTATGAAACAATATCATTCAAATTGTTGTGACAAGATAGTATAAACATAGCAAAAACAAACCAAATTTGTAAATGCGAGGTAGATCAAAATGAAGCATGAGTCATTGTGCGAGAACAAGTGAAAATATAAGAAATATGTTTTGTAAGACATATTTTGATTTTTTTAATGACAATGCATTTGATACAGGTTCAAATTGCATGCATGCCATTTACCAATTTTTGAAATATTTTGAATTTTACATTTTTTTGGATTTTTTATAGAATTTTAGATTTTTAAATTTTCCAAGAAAAAATGAGGTATAAGAATGACAATATCATGGGACATTTCCAAATAATATTGGAAAGAAAAAATATGCCCCATGTAGTAGAAAGGGTTGCCATGAAGCAAAAGCATGCCCTAGTGTAGTGAAAACGGAAAAAATTGATTATTTATTAAAAATAATCATTGCGAAAAGTGCTAGAAGAATTCATAAGAATCAAAGCAATCCCATAGTGCTTCAGGGGTGAGAGACATGAAAAACTAGGTCACCATGACTATAAATAGTAGGGTAGGAGGGTAAAAATTCATCGCAACGATTTATTTTTTTCCCACCTTTACCACTTTTATTTATTATTTTTCTCTGCAATGTGAAAGGAATGGTGAGGATTCAAAACTGTAGACACCATGTAGACCGAGTTTGAGACTACATGAAGATTCATGGGGATGGCCCATAGGTATGCAAAGAAAAAAAATTCAATTTTGAGCTCATTTAATGTCATTTATTACACCTAGAAAAATGTGTAGCAATGCCAGTATGGCTCCTATGGCACGTAAGCTTGATTTGGGGTGCATAAACGTGAAGGAAACACCTAAGGGGTCATGTATCCATGAAAATTTATGCATGTGCATGTAAGTGTTAAAATAGAGGCATTGACACTGAACTAGGAATGGGGATCGAAGGGAATGCCAACGTGAGAGTGCAAGCACATGTGTGAGAATGGGGGTGTTAGCACTAGGGCACATTAATGCTAAAATGGGTATGCTTAGCACTAAAAGGCAAGCATTCACATGAATAGTTATCTTTGGACAACCTTAAGATAACATAGGAAATTTATAAAGGAATCTACTAATGAGTTCTAGAAGAAAATTATGTTCATAAGAAATTTCCCATATTTTTATATATTAGCCTACTTGGATTGGAGACACAGGAGAGACATGTGCGGCTGCGAGTCTATGAGGATTATTTTTCACGGTGCAAGCATATCTTCTTGGATATTATGCTATATGTCATGGGTCTCACTCATGTGGCTCATATGCCATAGATTACACTAGACCACAACCTTCTCACGACCTTAGCAGAGAGATGGTAGAGTGAGAGTCATACCTTTAGAATTTTTACCATAGAGATGAGAATCATATTAGAGGAGGTTTTACGATTATAGAGAGTTCCTATTTAAGGAAAGTTGATTATATCGATGACAACCATGGCCATATTTTGTAGTGTATTATGGAGGTGTTCGACTTAGCTGACATACCTCACCGGGAATGTCAATTGACTTGTATAGATGTTTTGTTGATCGTCAAATTTCATGAGTATTGGTTTACTTGATGGCTCTTGTTAGTAGCATCCTTCTTCCCGATAATATTGGAACACACTTTTCTTTGGGTCTAATCAAGGTTATTCATGATATCGTTAGTGGAGAGGTTTATTTTTGGGGCTAGTGTTTACTAGCCCACTTGTATTCAGATCTGCATTTGATAACGAGACCACGATTAGAAGATCATGGGTACAACTATATTATTATAGATATGGGTATGGGATAATATTGTTATAGGGTGCCCATTAGGATTGTTATGATTTTGGATCTTGATGAGCCATCTATTATGGATTAGGTGCTAGTTTATGAGGACATTTGCGGACATACTAGGGACTCAACATATTACAAGTAAGCATTGGATGATATTCAGCTCCGCATGGTTGCATGTCATCGGTAAAAATTATATCGATGGCATGAGGATGTTGTTTAGCTTAGCACAATAGAGGTTGACCACTTTATCATTGGCGTAGGGACTATATTATTTAGTGGTACAGTTGGACAGAGTCCAAAGACGGTTAGGACACATCCAGGAAATTCTCAGAGATGAGATGTGGTATAGGCACAAGTCAAGGGAGATTTTCAATATTGTCTCGATGGATTAGACCATAAATATCTCGGACAACTCTTGATTGGTGGTCTCATAGCCTTGGGTTGCACAACCACAAATAGTGGATCTCGAGGAGACTAGAGATTGTGTAGCATGGTATGTGAATGTGTTACCATGGAAGATCACTATACCATATGTAGCTATATAGGTCGGGATTTTAGTAGAAACATAGGGCTTATAAGGTAGGGCTCTTAGAACACGAGCACAAGCATGTGTAGATCCTCGTGCACGGGCCATGATATATTAGGTATAAATATGTAGGTGGAACAATAGGGTATTCATTAGGTACCATTGTATAGTCCTCCCTACAATAACCCGTACACTAGGTTATCCCCTGTATAGGGTCTATAGGGACATATATAGATTCCACATGTGCCCAGTGTTCCATTATAGGTACCTCCACATGTATTAATTCTACCCCAAAATCCACCAAGGGATGGATGAGATGGAGATGGAGGAGATGGAGTCGGTAGTGGAGATGGTTGGGATGGATGGGGGTCCCTATCACATATTATAGTAGGGGTATGGAGAGAAAACTACATATTGCCACATGGATCTCTACTTTTGATACAGCTACTCGAGTTCAAGTGATCTAGATTCCTTGAGGAAATAGTTACAATAGGTGACATCCTATAGAGATCATATGACTTTTGAGAGGGAATAGGTTGTCACGAAAGGTCCCATTAGGAAGAGCTAATGGGCATGAGAGTAGATCTTGATGCGCTCCAATGTAGGGGTAGCATCTAGAGTCCATGATTTAGTTTTTGAGTGTGTTGTCATTACTCGAGAGGCCACATATTACAAGATGTTATACCATGGAGCCATTCCATTGGGTAATACAGATTATGGATTATAGTTAGTTAGGCAACATCCAATGATATCAAGGTCACACAGCCATCTTGGTCGATGAGATTAGTTTAGCAGCCATTGACTCATCATGTAGCTTCTAAACAATAGATGCCACCATCCCGGGGTCCTAGGCGAGGTGATCTAGGTATGGGAGAGATTCGTGGTTGACTCATTTTATGATGATATATTTGAAGATGTACCTTTTTTTAATGTACGCTTCGATATGAAGGCACATTTGTGAGATGATTTATATGTACTTTTTTTTATTATCCCTCACGATGAAGGCACAATTTTATACCAAGCACATGATGTCATATTGTATCTGATGTATTATCAAGACACATTATTTTGTACATGGACATTTGATATTTGATATGGATATATGATGATGATGGATTGTGTTTATTTATCACATTTTGTGTTATGAGATAACATGTTTAATCCACATTTTTATTATGGTCTATGTTTGAGGGGGATAGAAGGTGATCCCTCTTTCCCCTCTTGGTGATATCATATGATGTTAGCTTAGCATACATGTTTAATTTTTAGTTTCATGATGATGTAGCTTAGCATTTATTGATATATGATGTATAGATGTGATGATAGATGATATGATGATGAGATGACAACAAAATGTACAAGCAAACAATCAATCACAAGTTAATCAAATATAATCAAAGCAACACAACTATGTACAAGTATGCAAGATAAAAATGAACCTAATGCACTCCATAATAGATTAAAGGATTACTTAATATTAAGAAAGCAAATGAATCCAATTTACAACACACAACAAAGAAACACTTTGTAAAAAACTATGTATAATTAGACAACTAAGTAAGCAAACTACTACTTTGTTTTTCAGACATCTGTGAAATGTTTTACACTATTTTTGGTATTATCTCGAGACAATGTTCTATTGTTTTTGAGTTTTATATGAAATGTATTTTAATGTTTTTATTTTTCCTGACTAACATATTTGAATGTTTTGGGATTTTCAAAATTTATACAAATGTTTTTTGTGATTTTCCAGAAGTTTTCCAAAGCTATGTGTAATAAAACGAAGAAACTTAGATGCCCCTAGTGATATATGGGATGTACAAGGGAATAATTCCATGTGTATGTTCAAGAATTGATGATGCAAATTTTACTCAGTGTTAGATGGGAATGTACAAAAGAAAAATATTTTCATATAGAAGTAGGATCATCCAGATCAAGGCCAAGACATATAGGTTCAATGTGATGATGAACGCAAGTCAATGAAGATCTAATAAGGAGAAAACATTCCCCAGTGTAAGCTAGCCAAGAAACACATGTTAGAAAGAAGTAGAATATTGTTTTATTGAAAGGGTACAAAGGTTTCCCTCTTGTATGGTAAAAATTCAATCTTATACACATGGATGTTACGAACGAAGTAGAAGAACAACTTGAATTCCATGTAAAGACATGGAAAATGTAGCTAGACACCTCACAATGAAAAGGTGATTAGCCCATGACATAGGTCATGAGAAAAATACAGACTAAATCAATAATTTGAACAAGGTCCCAAAAATACACTTGGTAACATACTAATCTTGTTTGCTCATCGAGATCTAGTATGTGCGGATGGAAATTTATTACCTCTTGAAGGGAAGACTTAATGGACACAAAGTGAAGACACCCTAGCCAATGTGTAGGAGTTATTTTTTTAAAATTTGATTTATGAATTTAGAGTGGAAGGAGAGTTATACATTACTCTACTACTAGCTAGGCATTCGGGGCCCGAAGAAGATGTATTTTATTCTAATCGTAAAATTTCTCTACTATCACCAAGCGTTCATAGCCCCAGAGAGATATTGGAAATAACCCAAGAGAGAGTTATATCTCAATTTGATTTTTCTTTTTGATTTTTGATTGATTTTTTTCTGAAAAATTTATTTCATCTCTCAATTTTCTTGATAAGGGGTTAAGAACCAAAGATGGCTTGATGGAAGGATTTGGAAGTGATTGTGATGATGACATTGGCTAGTGTCAACAAATATATCAAAAATTTCTTTGCAACACATTTATTAGATGCGAGATAATGATAGAAATTCTATTAGGTCAATATTTTTTTAATTTTCTAAGGTGATGGAATACCAAGGTCAAATAGATACCATAGAGATAAATTTCAAAAATTCATGAGAATAGACTAACCAAAATATCATCAAAGGGATGAAAATGGTAGATGCCTTACGAGGAATAGAAAGAAAGGGAGGTAAGAACATCTATGTGTATTCAATACCTTATTGCAATGTTTGATCTTTGTAATTTTGAATTTTTTCATAAAGTTTTCTCATTTTTTTGTATTTTGTATTTTGTATTTTGATTTTGAGAAAGTGGTACTAACAATTTCCCCCTGTGTGAAAAGATCCAACAATAATGTTTATGATTTCCTTGATAAGGAAAACTAAGTGTGTTTAATTATCAAGAGTCATATTATCCCTGATCTCGATGATCATGGTGAACTTATACTCAAAAAATGACTATGACTTATCTTGAAACATGGATTTCATATGCGGTAGCTTGAGTTCCCTATCCATATGTTTCTGCACTTTGTACCATAGTTGATGGTTTCGTTGGTGTGAATTTTTGAATCGTGTTTGATTTGAACTTTATGATCATTTAAATTGTTGGGAGATTTATATCTCTTGTAATTTTTTATCTTAGTTTGATGAAGAATTTTTTTGGGTTTCTTATAAGCTAATACGTGACTTGTCTGATCCTGAGAAGTAGGAGAAGAAAAAGTACTTAGAGGATTGATGTGAGAAATGAAGGTGGGCTTTCCACAATCATTGATAGAAATATAATGTGATGAATGAAAAGGATACGGTCCAAGAATTGAAGAAGATGGGATACCAAGAGGTGTCCCACATGATGAAGATGAAGGGATACTAGGATATGGCCCGAGAATAGAGGATAAGGGGATACCTGAAGAAGACCCCATAATAGAAGATGGAGGCCTACTAGGATATAGCCCCATAATAGAATATAATGGGCTACTAGAAGGTGACCCTCAAATAGATGAAGAAGGGCTACTTAGCGGTGGCCCACATATAGAACAAGATGAATGGCTACCATGTGGTGACCAAAGGTGATATTATTATTAAGGAATCATGATAGATAAAGATTGATTGGGTGATGAAAAGATAGGCCATGGATCAATGCTAGAACTAGGTGTTTCATCATGCAATGAAGAATGAGAAGATGGAAGAACAAGAGGAGTATCAATTTTTATAATCTTAGAATCTTATTCTGTTTTATGACAAAAGGAATCAACCTCTTCCCCAAAATACATGAATGTGTTGAAGTCTAAAGAGAATCCTTTCTTTTAAACCTCTAGAGGAATGCCATCACGTGGCCCCATAAATTTTCTGATCACTTCTTCATTTTGAAATAAATTGATTGGTATGGGTTGTTGTTCTTTGACTATAAGAGGTTCATTAGAAGAAATGGGTCCAAAGAAGATGATGACTCAAGAGACGAAGTAGATTTGGATTCAGATGTATCATGAGTGGAAGAAGATGTAGATTTGAAATTAGTTGGTATTGGATTTCCTAGAAGATGACATAGTGCTAGAAAAAATAGGATTGAGATGAAATTTCATAGATTGCAATGTAGGTGTCGACTTAATGATTGATTAGATGGACTTTGAGTCACACAAATCTTCAAAGGAGGAATATGTTGTTGAGGTGACTGATAAGGGGGGTCTTACGAAGAAATGGATGACCACATCTTAGGAGTTGAATTAGAGGAATACCTAATACATATTTAGAAGACCGAGTGGAATCAAAAGAATGGTTTGGATAAGAATCATCAGAGTCATACCACCGACTATGAGATGAAGGTGGGGAAAGGGGTAACTAAATGATTTCTCTAGCGTGAATAACCAAATAAGGCTTGGTCATGATGGGCATCCTTTAATGGGAATTCTAAAACCTAGGTTCCCTATTTTTATAAATGTGAGGAACCATGTGATAATTATTCATTAATGGGTCCAAATTTTGAGACCTAGATAGTGCAATTAAACTCCTTCAAATGGAAGGAAGTTCTATGTCAATTTAGGAAACATAATGGAAACCAACTAGACATTTTGCACATATGGGGATGCTTATATGATTTTCTAAAGGGAATATAAAGAAAAAGACATCGCAATGACATAATTTTGACAATCCAACAAGGTTTGGACAACAAGTTTGGAAGTGTAAATGTCAAAATGGTTGATAAAAATTTAGCAACATAAAGGATATAAAAGAAACTTTTCCAATGTTCATATTGACTTACTAATTTCTTGATAGAAAATATTTTTGTAAAGGTTTGAAACATGTATATATGTACTACAATGAACTTAGGTAAAAACAAATGGATTGGACCCTAACTTTCGATGCCCCATATTGTGATAGGAGGCATAAAAAACAAGGTTTCTCTAAGGTTGGTTTAAAATGGACCTCGGAATAAACCGAGTGGCGTAACGATGCCAAATCATCACAAATAATGTCAAATAAAGAATGGTAACAAGTCCAAAGGCAATATGAACCAAGGAAACCAATGAATAAATAATGACACACCGACTAAAGTACGTGTAACAACAAGATATTCAAGAAACAATGATCAAGTACAAGACTATGATCCAATCACAATAATAGTTACTCCCTACGTTTTCAAGTATAGTTTTAGTGAAAATAGTGACAACACAATATCACCACTTAGGTCAAGTTTAAAATAAACAAGACCTAAATACTAAGAAAGTGTTGATGCGATCTCCCAAAAAGGTATACTAAAACAAGTTTTAGAAACAAATTCCAAGTTATGAAAAAGGAGGCTACAAATGTGAGCAATGCAACAACACTATTTAGACACGTTAATCAAGCTTTATGGAAAAAGAAATATTTTAGTATAAAAATGATGTTACCAAAATTTGAGTAGAGTAATGAAGATTTTCAAAACTCAAGGCAATGTTAGGATCAAAACCAAGTATAAGTATAACAAGAAGTTTTTATTTATGCGAGCATCATAACAATACAACTTAGAGACTTAGATCAAGTTTCACAAAGGAAAAAAAATACGTAAATATCAAAATAGTCTTGATATGGTACAAGAAGCATAACAACTAAAATGAAGTCGGTGATGAGACAAAATAACTATAATGAAGTCTTGATTTGGGTATCGAGATGATGGATACCAAGATATAAAGATGAATGAACACACTTTCAATTATTTCTATTGCGGTTGCAATAAGGAAGGATATAAGTGGGTGAAAGAGTGGTGGAAACAATCTTTGATAACACTGCATATGTATGTTCTCTTTTTCCCAAAATGGGAAAAAATAAAAAAAAGGATTAGACCAAGTGGTGATGAAAAATACTTAGTGTAATTCCAGTAGAGTTTCACCTTGTCTTAAAAAAAGTGAAAAAATAGGAGAGTAACACTTTGTAAATTTCGTGATGAGATAACACATGGTTTCAACTTTATAGACTATTCCATTCTTCAAATAACAATGTTTTGACTCTAAAAAAGTTGTCACTTTGCAAGATATCTTTTGACCATGATTCATAAAGTCAAGTTGGCTCCAAGCCAAAATCCTCCTATTAGTTAACTCTCTAGGTGTCACAAAATATCTCTGTGAGAGTGGTTTTCCAAAGAAGTTGCACTGACTAAGTCACAGAGTATCCCATATCTACTTTACCCCTTTAATACAATGAGAAATAAATTTCATATAGGTGTATCACACAATGGTTGGGTGAAGATAATTTTGATGCTAATCTCACAAAGGCATACTAGTCAATTGGGTAGCAGAGCACTTCCTATTTTGTTCACCATTTCTCTCAAGGTGTGAACTACTTTAGGGTTCCTGGGGTAATCCTCACAATGATTTTTATGGATTATTATAAGATACTTCCCCCATTTCAAAGGGGATGAGTATTAATGCTTAACTGAACATAAAAATATAGTGTGTTGAATAATGTGGTGTATTTTTATTTTTGGATTAAGAAATGAGGTTTAGTACACCATTAGAAACCTACATACACGTGAAATTATAGTTTTCTTAGATCTGAATATAAAAAAATTAGGTTCTATGCACAAATGATTTTAGTAATTTCCAATAGAAAGTGAACCAAATTTATTTTTGATTCTCAAGATCATCCAAGGATGCAAGAGAACAACATATGATCCAACTAGATAAATGCAAAGGAAAACTTGATAATTTATTCATTCCTTTAAGACAAAAATGAAAGATTAAGTTTCTAATTTAACCAAATGTTAGAAAATGAAAACTAAAAGTTTCTTTTGATTCTCAAGATCACCCTAAGGTGCAAGAAAAGAACATACACAAAATTTTATCCTAACTTGTATAAAGCATGGAAACAAAAGAATTCATCAAAACTTAAGAAAATTTTTATAAATCTGATTAGAAATGTTAAAAACCTATAGAAAACAGTTAGGAAAACTTACAAAAAACAAAAACACAAAATATAAAATTACAACCTAAAAAATAGAGCCTAAATTTTCACAGATCATGGTAGCGTGAACCCTTTGACAATAAGCGCACCCCTTTTTATAAAGAAGGTGCACCCCTAGCAACACTAAGATGGCCCAAATAACATATGCACGAGATCAAAGATAAAATACGAATAATAACATACAATGCAACACCTACGTGGCTATAGAGACATATAGATGTCCCTTATGACATATATGTGGATTTGATACACAAGAGCGCAACCATCAAAGTAATAGTGTGGGGGTGAGACAAAGGATTAATAATAGCACGACCTTAGTAACACCGGGCGTCCTCTCTAATAGAAGTGCGTGAAGTATAAAAGTGCGTGAAGCATGATAACACCAAATAAGAGACTTCCTAAAGGTGATCAAAACATAGGAATTTTGACAAAAAATTTGTTAAAAAGCTAAAAAAAATCAATTTGATCACAATTTTATAGCACCTCACCTCTTTTGTTCCTGCAAAGAGCACAAAAACAAAACTATCCTAACTAGATGAGTTGAAACTTTATATTTATCTAAAAATACAAAAGAGGGTTAGTAAATCAAAAATTTGAAACTAATCTAAAAAGCTTGAAAATGAATGAAAAGGACAATGGAATATCTCCAATCGGGCGTGCCAAATGTGAACATGTTAAAATTTTACAATAGCTAACTAAAATAGACTAACACCTAGTAGTCTAGAGCTAAGCTCAAATTTATCAATGAACCATCAATATCATAGCTTATTGAAATGCCTACAATGATCATCTAATTACAATATTTCTACTTAGTATAAATTGCATTATAAAAATGGACCTAAGAATATCACAAGCAATAACATTAGATGTGACTAAAATTCCATGTCTATATATTCCCTTACTAACCAAGAATGAATAATGGATGTGAATGGATGTTGTAAAGATATTCCATTAATGGAGTAAGGCTCTTGATCATATGTTTTATATGATAATACTATTCAAAGTATGGTGTAAGGTGTGAAGGTAGGATCTTGGTCCTTTTTATAGATTTCTATTTGGAGAAATCTTGAATCACAATGAAAGTGGGACAAAGGATAAATTTAATTTAGACTAATTAACCATGATTAGATGATTTAATGTTATCTCAATTTTGCCCCCAACAAAATTGATCAAACACAACCCTAGCGCAAAAGAAATCCAAGGGACATTTCTGTCGAATGAGCCTACATTTCAAATCTGATAGTCAAGTTACAGGAAGGATCTACAATGGAGTAACATGGTTGGGAAGGGCCAAATAGTGTCACAGAAAACTAGAGGCTCAAAGTCGAAGGCTTTACAAATGATTAAGAATGAGCCCAAATTGACTAAGTATGGAAGAATTAGTGGAAGCTTCCACATGCCTCATCGGTGCTTCTCCAAAGGTTAAACCAAAAGTAGAGGCTCGAACAAGCACAGAGCTTCCACGTGCCCCAAACCTGAAAAGGGACATAGCTAGTTGTTGAAAATTCCAAATGAGTAGAAAGAACCACATGTCAGCTTGACACAATTTCAAAAGAGAAAGCTCAAGGTAGAGACTCACTCTAGCGCTAGCTCTCCACATGGTCAGGGTCCAACATAAGTCACAGAGTAGCAGCCCAAATCGGTTAAGTATAAGAGTGTTGGTGAAGGGTGCCAAGTGTCTCAACGATGCACATTCAAAGGCACAGCCGAAAGTGGAGACTTAGACAAGTGCCAAGCCTGCATGTGTTTAGGGTTCAAGAAAGGAATCAACCCAAATTGGCTAAGTATCATAGACTCACGGAAGGAACCACGTGTCAGACTGATGCATCTTCAAAGGTAAATCTAAAAGCAGGTCCCCCAAACTAGCATTGGCCTTGCACGTGTCACAGGTCCCAAAAGGGATAGAGTTAATAGTTGAAAAGTCAAGATGAGGCGAGTTAGCGCAAGGCACCACTTGTCATCCGATGCAACCGCAAAGATTAAAACTCAAGGGGAAAAATCGACAAGCGCCAAGTCTCCATGTGTCTCGGGTCAGATATATGGCCCCGCCAAACAAAAGGACTTAGCCAAAACATAAAGGAATAGAGAAAAGCTGTGGAAGGTGCCACATGTCTCTTCGGCGCAATTTAAAAAAATGAAATCCAAGAGCAGTCCCAAAATGTGCACCATCTCTACACGTGGCCATGCTTCAAGTCAAGGCAGGTTGTTGGGGGAAATTCAAAATTTTTGGCTTGAAAAGGCGTAAAGTATAAAAATGAGCCGCACATCCATTGATGCCCAAGGAGCCATGTGTCAGACCTAAATTACATGCAAGCTTGGGGAGGAATTTTCGCCCAAATGGAAAATGTGGACCAGCGGGCCTGACGATGGTTTTTTGACAAGAATGAATCGCGGGGTGGCGAAGAATTTTTGCATTTTTGTATTTTTGTGCTAAAGGGTGCAAAGTGAATTTTGGGCCCGCATACCTATTCTACTAATTGGTTTTTGCCATTTTCGTATGGACCCAACTCAAAAATTCAAATGGACATATATTTCAATATAGTATGTGAAATTAAACAAATTTGGCACCATTAGAAAGGTCTCGACCTCATCCACACCATGGAAAATTGTGACTTTAATTTTTGAGGTTAGGTGGGTGAAAAATGGAAAAAAATATTCACACCATTAATATGCAATTCGATTACTCCTGAAAATCAGATCAGATTCGATTTAATCCATCATTTTTCCTTCTTCAACACACCAAACTAAAATAGAGTGGCGGAATTGATAGCTTGTGGGTGGATTTGCATGGCATTCATGGTTGGTAGCTGATCTTCAAATCAGTTTTCCTACCTCTCTCCTTCTTCTCTTTGTGCTTTGCATCTATAAAAAAAGGATCCGGGCTCATTGTAAAGGGTTGGACAGTTTTGTTTTGCACCCTCCCTTCTTCCCTTGTCTACAAGAGAATTTGTGGAGATTCCAAACCTCCCATTTGAGTTGTAATACAAAATTTTTACTCTTGGCTATTGTAGCGTATTGTATCAACTTTGGAGCAATAATATATGTCGTGGATTATTACGAACCCTTTTATGTGTTCATTGTTGTCATCCGATCTCTCATTACAGCTTTGGTTATTTGTGAATTGTAGTTGTATTGCATTTCTATGGTCTGTGTTAAATTGCAAAATGAGTGTCTAACATTCCTTTGGTGCATCACCTTGTTAGCTTAGGTTTATTTTCTCATATCTTCTCAACCCTATCTCCTTTGTAAGATAGAGTAGGTTTTAGAGTAGATCCTATGCAATTTTTGTATGCACCTGAACAAAGGAATAGGAATCGACCTTCATCTGGAGAGCTCTCTCAATTTCAAAGTCCCACACTTTGAGAGATGCTTCATGTTGTGAAATCACACCGAGAGTCTTAATTCCTCTAGTTGCAAACATTCATTCGGGTGTTGTGATTCTGTACTAACAATTTTTTTCTCACCCAATGGTACAAAGAGGTCTCCATCTTTATTGCAGCAAGATTGATGTGCACTTGTTGTAAGTTTTAAGCTTTTAAGAAGCTCTAAAATTGCACATCTGGTGACTCCAAAGGATCGAATCCACTTTGGTTTAAATAATCCAAGCTTGTCAAACTCATGAGAATAATATAAACAAGGTCAAGAACTAGAGAGGAGTGACTATTTTTTTATCTACACTTGTCCCCAGATAGAGGGAGAAGGGGGAGAAGAGCCCGAGGCCTCCATCTCCACCAAACAGAACCTTGTAAACACCTCCTCCTCGTAGGCTATTCATTCAATCAACAAGGGTTCTCGGGATAACTATAATGGCACAACCACCCTACCCATATGTCAAATTCACTAGCAGCAGCCCACTCGCTCTCAATTCACAAAAACCAATCCCATTGCAGCTATAAAGAGCATCCCATATTTCACTTTGGAGAGAACCATAATTATCCTAGTGACCACATTCAAGACATTGCAAATTTCTGCACAATCCATGAGATCACCGAGATGGATATTTCAGTCAAATAATTAGCCTCTTCAATCAAGGGTAAAGCTTCATAATGGTTCGGGAGTCTAGCGGTAGGCTCTATTTAGAACCTGGGACCATATGTGCAGATCTCTTGACAACCAATTCAGAGAGAAGGAAGATAATCTATCCCTACTGGAGCATTTGACAAAAATCAATAGGGCTCTTAATGAGCAAGCTGGTAGATTTCAACTTCAGATTTCAAAGGACATGGGATAGGATTCCATTGGCCGTGGGGCCAACAGATGAAGGTTTTTTCTTATACTTTCTTAGAGCTCTAAACTCTTATATTTCTTTAATGATTCAATCAATGGGATGCACCACCTTACCTGCAGCTTATGAAATTTCCATTAGAGCTAAAAATTGTTTAATTCAGTGGTAAACTTGATCCTAGGCCACCTAGGCCTCTGTATCCATAACTAGGAGCTCCAAACACTAGTCAAACACCCACATTAGCTCCCATACCTACTCTAAGAAATCGAGGTCAAAGCTTCCACCTCATCCTCTAGAACTTAAAAATAGCTAAAAGATGTTATGAAACATCTGCATGAACCTTAGGAATGAGATAGTGACTATTAAAAGGCAATACACTCAGATTTATAGACCATATTAGCCTCAAAATCAGTGTATCAATCTAGGCCCCCATACCAAAAAAATAGACCACCACTTTCGGGATGCAAATCAAAACCAAAACTAAGGACAACCTCAAGCCACTAGGCCTTTCCAACCATATGATCCAAACATAGCTTCAACATCAAGGGCCTTGGTTCCAACACAAAACAATATGGCACAAGAATATGACTAGTGTTTCCCATGCAATCGTTCACACAACCATCAATGTGTTTCAACAACGGTGCACTAAACCACACCTTGATGGTACAGACCATTGGTGTGTCCCAAGAGCCCATTCAAGAGGAAAATCAGCAGCAAGAAACTCGGTAGAGGTAGCTTCAAGTGAGACTATGCATGTCAATTGGTAGGCTAAAGACTTCGTGGAATTAACCAAACTCCTTCTCAAAGCGTAGCTACCAATACTGGTCTAAGAAAGGGAATATTAGAGAGGGACGGTTGTCAAACTTAGGTAATCCTCAACCTTCTATTATTCCAAATAGAATTGGCACTCAAAGTGCAGCTCCCAATGTGTAGAGTTAGCCCAAGCCACCCTCTAGACCCACTCAGACACCGGTTGTAATGACCCATGTGCAAGAGAAAATGTACCGGGAAAGGGGTAGAAAAAGATAGCTCAACCCCATTTTACATCATTGCAAAAATGAATAAAACAAATGTGAATATTTCAATGTGGGAGTCATTGGATATCCTAGGCCGAGAGAGACTGTTGCAGTGCTATAGCCAATTGGTCAACCTCAAATCAACCCCTCAAACAACAAGAGAAAGTGCTTACCAATGCGGCTCAACCCAAAGGAAACCATGGAGGAAAAAAAAGGTAAGAATCAAGCCCCCTCCTTTCTATGTTTCATTGATCATTGGAGACATATTGGTACATAATTGCATGATTGTTTCACGGGAAATCAGCTCACGTAGTTCCAAAACAAATAGGTGATTAGCCGGGTCTTCAATACGAAGTTATCTCCAGGGGGTGTAGTGCGGTTAGATGGGATAGCGGTAACAATAGTTGGAGTCATCAAGGATTTGAACCTCACATTGCATGCATGCCCTAATGTGATTGTATTACAAAACATATCAGTCATATAATTTCGACACATTTTGTATTGTGTTTGTCAAGAGACTTCACCGCTAAAATTGGAGGCTATTTGTCTACTGATTGGTCGCACATGATTTTTAGAACAAGGTATGGAGCTAAGGCTATGATCAGATCTGAGCCCATTGTGGATTACCATATTGATCCTTATGTACCTAGCCCAATCAATGCCAATTGTTCAACCTTTGATCAGGAGGACCTCCCAAATGTTTGTGAGGCAGATACCAAGGTTGGGTGTATTCTAGACTTGACCCTCGACGAGTGGGTGA
Organism: Taxus wallichiana var. yunnanensis; assembly: GCA_018340775.1. Taxonomy (NCBI): domain Eukaryota; kingdom Viridiplantae; phylum Streptophyta; class Pinopsida; order Cupressales; family Taxaceae; genus Taxus; species Taxus wallichiana. The sequence continues at coordinate 127,383,529 of CM031242.1, read as the reverse complement.
AAAAGAAGCATGATTTTGACCCCTATAAGGAGATGGAGGAATATAAGCTAGGAGTCTATTGTTTGCATGAGGAGAATCATCCTCTTCTTGACATCATTAAGCCAAGCCACAAAGATGACAATAAGGTATGACAGTTGTTCTTTGATGGTTCAAGAAGTAGAAAAGGATCCAGAGGAGGAGCTATGCTTGTTTCACCTCAAGGTAAATTTTTTTTATTGATAAGGCAGGTTGAAGGGATCCGTTCCCTATTTAATAAAAATAGGCCTAAATGACTGAGAAAATTAACTTGATCAGCTGGGCCTAAATCCTAGATTACAAGCCAAAGACACTTATTACCTACGAAAACCAGTAGCTACTATTTCTCACCCGGGGTGGAAATAAGTCTTCAATATTACCCATCCAACCTTTTTTGTTTTTCTTGTTCTTTACTTTCTTCCACTCACCAGTCCCTATTACAATTGTTAATGAAAGATCACCAGGCTTCATAGAATCTAACTGATTTTCCGATAGGGATTTCTGATCAGAATCTAATTTCATAGGAGAATGACCCCTTTTCATTCTGCTAACCACCATAGTACCTTGAGGCACTAGAGTAGTGTCCATCCTCACACTTGGCACTACCTTCTCCTCGGTATTGGAATTGTATGACTCCTTAAATGTCACAACTTCCACCGTTCCGGATCCACATCACCCCAACCACGAGGGAGGTCGAGCCATGCTTCTTTACTGGTTTCTTATTCATTGGACAAGATGCTTGTAGATGGCCAGGATTTCTACAAATTCTACACTGAAATGCAATATTTTTGTAATCCAAGGGTTGTGAGTGCTCAAAATTTCCAAATTTTAGATTTATTCGTTACAAAACCCTTTACTCAAATCAACTTCAACACAAATGTGAGCAAAAGAACACAGACCCACATGAGTTCTATCCAGGTCTTCCTTTAAAAACCTACCCAAGACATTACCAATGTCCTCCAGAGCATACCACAAATGCAAAGGAAGATTGGGAAGTCGCACCCAAACCAGTGTTTTGGAAATTGAAAGTGTATTGGGATCAAATTCTAGGAACCAAGGAGTAAAAACAAACCCACATTTCCCCAGAACCATGGCCCATCTGCAAGACACCTCTAGTAGTCCTCCGCCTCTTTAAAATGAACAACAAAAAAACCTCTGGAACAAAGGAAAATTTCACATTTATCCATCCAATTTTTAAAAATCCATTGGTATAACTCTGTAGAGGAAGGCCAACGGCCATTGAAGTGACCTATTATGGTGTCCGGGATAGATTCTGGTAGTACTCCTCCACCTCTCGAAACATTAACGACCAGTGAGGGGATTTTATCGAAAGGTTCACTAGATATGGTTGTTACTGTCACAATATCTTCGGTTTTACCCAGGGTGGCTTTGAAAGAGACCCTAGGTTTAAAATTCCTGTAACCTAGGTAACCATTCCTCGTAAATCCTTTGGCAACACCATTAAAACCCCCTATGGGCCCATCTGTTGCCTTCTCATTTCTCCTACATGGTCATAGGTTAGGGTATGAATTCTTCCCTTCCCCGAAATCTGTTTCACCTTCCCAAGGGGCCGAGTTCCTCTAGTGCCTCCATCTCCACTCAGCCCCAACCCTCCACTCCACTTTCTCTCCCCCTCGCTACCTTGATGAAATTCTTCTATCTTTTGCGCATCCTTAACCTTCACCAAATCATCACTCAGGATATTGCTCACACACGGGTAAAGAAATCTCAAGGTAAAAAATATTACCTAGCCTTCTATTTCCAATTTTATTGCTCAAACAACATAGCATAGTATGAAGCCTCGATCCATGGAATGCATTGGGAAAGGAAAAGAGGAATCAAGCACTTGCAAGTGTTTGACAATAATGAGCTAGTTACTGAATCAAGTCTAAGGACAAAATGCTGCCAAAAATGATATGTTAAAGAAATAAAAGAATCAGGTATGGGACCTCATCGAGGATTTCAAATAATTTGGCATCAATTCCATCCCAAGGAAGAAGAATGAAGTGGCGGATAGGTATGACAACTATTGGGGCAACATTTGATGTTGTAGAGAGTATCAAGAGTGATAAGTCTCAACCCCATATTAAAGTGGTTATGAGACTAGATGTCCTTGATAATAACACAAGTTGGCAAGTCTTCGAGAATGATCAGAAAATTGTCAACTTTCTACAAGAAGAAGCTGAGTTCTCCTCCAGAAACTAAGACAAATTGGAACAATAGTATGGTGACCAAGTGGTGCAGCTGAGAACCAACAAACTACCAAAGGGTCTTGTAACTTTGGAGTCAATATTTAACCCAAATGATCAATTCTAAAAGGAGAAAGCAAGTTTTTAGGTAAAGGGTGAAGATTCAGAGCCCATTTCCATAGAAGAAGGAAAAACGTTGTGAATTAGCAAGGTAAGTACTCAACAAGAAAAATCTGAATTCATTCAACTTTGTCAAGAATTCCCAAATGTCTTTTCCTGGACTTACAAAATGTTAATGCAAAATCATAGCAACCCCAAATGATTCGTCATATATGATTTTCTAAGGAAGATTCATTTGGTGTGATTGAAATAACATTGAGTTTTCCCAAAGTGTGGACTTTGCAAATGGGAGAAATATAGAGATTAAAGGTTGGTTCCTATTCCTTTGTTTAGGTGCATACATGGAAACTTGCAGAGGACCTATTCCTAAACCTAATCTAAGTTTTACCAAGGAGACATGGATAAAAGGAATACAAGAAATCAAAACTAAGCTACAAGGTGATACATTGAAGGAATGATGAACATTAGTTTTGATGATAGACACAAACCAAAAAAATACATACAATAATCAAGCACATATAACCAAATTTATAATGAAAGACCAGATGAGAGCAAAGGAGACAAGAAAGGATCTAAAATTGATCACAAATGTGTTTTATTTCTCTACAGATTGATACAATGCATTACAAATGGCCAGAAGGAAGGAAACATATTGCAATTTAAATGGAAGGTCTGAAATCCATGAATTCCTTTTCCAGAAGGAAGGGGATCATGTAAAAACAAAAGCATGTCTAACCCTTTACAATGAGTCTCAACCCTACTTTTATAGATTCAACATAGAGGGGAGAAAGAGAGAGAAGTGAGAAAAACAATTCCAAGCTCAACCACCACTATTAATGCCTCCCATAAAATCTGCCCCCAAATCTATCTTGATTGCATCAAATTCTTATTTGGCACCTCGAAGGAGGAGGAAACGGTAGAGCAGATCAAATCCAATTTGGTTATTGGGGCAAAATAGATCCTGCATTGATGGCCTTGAAGACATTTCTCCATTTTTCTCCCACCTAACCTCCCCAAACTTAAAGTCTTAGATCTCCATGGCATAGACGAGGTTGAGATCTTTCCAACGGTGTTAGATTTGCAATATTTCAAGCCTTGAGTTGAAATATATGCCCCTTGAAAGTTTTTATTGGGTTCGTATGAAAGGGAAGGAAAACTATTTTGAAATATGGGCCACCCCTTTAATATGGGATGCGTGGAGGGCTGACAATTATTCGAGGGTGGCTTCTATATTTTTCTCTTAGAATGGCATGGGGCTGACATGTGGGTTCCTCCGTTGGCCTGCTTAATTTCTATGTTTTTGGCTAAGTCATTTTCTCAATAGGTTCATATTTCGTAACCAAGGAAACGTGGTGGTTTGGAACTTGTCTGGAAACCCTCTCTTTATTCGACCCTTGAGTTAGCACTATTTGGACACTTGGCACTCTCCACCGGCCTGCCACCATGCATTGAATATTCAACCCAACTCCATCCCCTTTTTTTGAAACTGTACGTGTGGAGGCTCTGTGCTTTCTTGAAATCCCAATCAAGATTTACCTTTGAAGGAGTGTTGGGTTGAAACTTGGAAGCTGTTATCTAAAATAAGCCCATGCTTGTTTTGGTTAACTTGCTTTCATTCTTCCTTCCTTTTTCTGTAGGTAGATTTTTGCAAATTTAAAGCACTTAAAAGTTCCTAGAGATGGCTTCATCATATAGGATTTTTCTTCCCCTTTCCAGAAAGGTAAAGAAGTCCTCCTAACTCCTTGTATTTTTTGAGTTATGGCTCAACGGAGTTTAAAGGGAATTTTTCCCAAGGTGGGCGATAGACCTAAGGGATTGGCGAGATTTAGTAGATTGGTGGAGTGATGGGAAACTTTTAGCACTTAGGAATTTTTGTAAAAATTCTTAAAGTCAAATTTTAGCCCGGGAGGAACAAAGCGCATTCGTGGGGCCAGGGAGAAAATTTTTCCACTTAGCCTTTTTGGGCAAAAGTATTAAATTCAAAAATGAGCCCGCGATTCCATCGATGAATTGGGAAGTGCCACATGTCCATTCATCGGTGAAATACCTTGGAAAACTTTTCCCTTGCAGAAAAGTTGGGCAGAATGTGATTTTGAGACCCATGAATCAATCAGGGAGTGCCACGTGTCATCGAGTGGCGGATCGGTGGAGGATTTTGGGAAAATTTTCTAATTTTGCAAAAGGGGGAAAGAGGTCAAATTTTGGCTCACGACCCGTTGTTTGCCCTAATTTGCTCTGTTTTTCCCTAAATCCTCATAGGGCCATATCTTTTGACCCAGAGCTTAGATTTTTGTGATCCTTATATAATTGAAAAGATGTTGAAATTCTCTACATGATGGACCCCTCAATTTTGAATTTTTACAGAGTTTGATGGGAAAATTTTGAAGAAATGTCTCTGGCATAGGAAAAAATGTAGAACCGACCCCCAACCACCAAAATTGATGAAGTATGGTATCTGTTTCTTCTCGGCAAGATGGTGAATGCATCATAAAATGGATTTGTGAGGGTGTCCTTACTGTTTTAATGAATCTTGTTGGTGGTTTGAGATATCAAATCAATTTTCCTACATTTTTCACCTTTCTTCATTCTGTTTGATCGATATATGCCAAATTTCATCTCATTTGAAAGCGGTGGACAATTCTTTCTTGTTTTGCATACTCCCCTCTTCCCTTTGGCAAGTGAATTCATGGAGTTTATCAGACCTTCCATTAAAATTGCATGTATTTTTTCCTTGTGGCCATTTGTAACACGTTGTATCGATCTATAGGGCAATAATACATGCTTTTGGGTGATTTTTACCCCTTTTTGTCTTCATTGTTCTTAGTTGATATTCTATTACAAGATTGGTTTTTTGTGTTTGGATATTGCATGCAAATTTCTGGTTTCTGTTTACCAAAAAAACAATTGTTCATCACTCCTTTGGTGTATCACCATTTTTTACTTAGTTTTGTTTCCTTTTGCATCTTTTAACTCTGTCTCCTTAGAATCTAGAGTAGGATTTATCATTGAACCTCTACAAAATTCATGCATACACCTAAAAAGAGGGGTAAGAACTAGCTTTCTCTAGAGATTTTTCTCACCTTGCAAGGTCCCACACCTTAGAGAAAACTCAATGTTATGTAATCACACTAAATGACCCAATTACGACTGCGGATATGAAGCTCATTTTGGGGGTGCTATATATTTGCACCAACAATTTTGGCACACCCGATTGGACCTTAGAGGTCTTCATCTTCATTGCAATAAAGTTGATGTGTAATTGTTGTAAGTTTATTTCTTGAAAGAGCCTTGATTTGCACATCTGGCAACTCCAAAAGGATAGAATCAACTAGTTTCAGCAGTCCAAGCTTGAAGATTCATGAGAAGGATCCAAACAAGGTCAAGGACCAGAGAAGAGGGATTGTTTAACTATCTACAATTATCCCCAAAAAGAGGAGAAAGAGGAAGAAGGATTCAAAGGTCTCCATCTCCACCAAACATAACTCTATCAACTCCTCCACCTGGTAGACCTTTCATCCAATCAACAAGGGTTCTCAGGCCAATCAGAATGGCACAACCCAATCCTTATGTCAACTTTACTGGTAGCATCCCACTTTCTCTCAATGCACAAAACCCAGTTCCAATTGCAGCATTGAAGAACATCCCATACTTTACTGGAGAAAATTAGACCACTCCTAGTGATCATGTCCAAGACATTGCTAATGTTTGTGTAATCCATGAGATTGTTGAGATGGATATTATGTCAAATTTTTGGCATCTTCATTCAAAGGGAAATCCTTGTAATGGTTCAGAAGCCTAGAATTAGGCTCTATGCAAACTTGGGATCATCTATGTTTAGCCCTCCATAACCAATTTGGAGAGAAAGGGGACAACTTATCTCTATTGGAGAAATTGACAACTATCAAGAGAGCTCCCAATGAGTAGCTAATAGAATTCAATTTCAGATTTCAAAGAACATGGGATAGAATCCCATTGGCAGTGAGGCCAACAGCTCAAGGTGCTTTCTTATACTTTCTCAAGGCTTTAAATTCTGACATTTCTATGTTGATCCAATCCATGGGAGGTGCAACTCTACCTATAGCTTACAACATCACCATTAGGGCTAAGAATTGTTTGATCCAAGCTGGTAAACTTGCACCTAGGCCTCCTATGCCCTTATATCTAGAGTTGGGAAGCCCAAGTACTAGTCAAGCACCTACTTTAGCTCCTATTCCCACTCCTAGAAATTAGAGTTCAAATGAAACTTCTACTTCATCCTCTAGTGCCTCAAATGAGCTTCAAGAAGTTATGAAACAATTACAAAATTTGGGCAATGAGCTGGTTACGCTCAAGAGGCAGCAAGCTCAAAGTTTTAGGCCTTCTTATCAGCCTCAAACTCAGCCTAATAGACAACCATATTAGCCTAATAGGCCACCCAACCTAGCTGCAAATCAAAATCAAGTAAGGCCTCCTGCCAATAGACCATTTCAGCCCTATAACCCCAATGTTGCATCTACCTCTAAAGCCTTAGTTCCAATGCAAAATAATATAGCTCAAGAGTATGATTGGTGTTTCCCATGTAATGAACCTCACAACCAAACTATGTGCTCCAATGGGGATTTGAACCAAGCGTTGATGGTGGCAACAACTGGTGTAGAGAGTGAAGTGAGTCGAGAAACAAAGCAACAAACAAGGGATATCTCAATGAGATACAACTCCAAATAACACTACACTTGTGAATTTGCGGGTTGAAGATTTTTGTTGTATGAATCAAACACCTTCTTAGAGTGTAGTAGCTAATACACTGGTCAAAGAAGAGGAATATTGGTGAAGGAAATTCATTATATCAAAATGATTCATAACCTTCCATCACTCCATAAGGTGTTGGCAAGCAAAATTTAGTTCCAAATGTGCAAGGACAACTGAAGCCACCTTCTAGACTAGCTCAAATGCCAGCTATTGTATCCCATGTACAAGAATTGAGTGTGCGAGACTAAAGGGTAGTAAAGAGATGGTTCATCCCCATTTAACATCATTGAAAAAATGAAGAAGACCAATGTGAACATATCTATGTGGGAGTCACTATCCATCCTAGGACAAAGGGATCTATTACAAGCTGCCATGAAGAATTGGTCAACCTCAAATCAACTAGCTCATATGTAAGAGAAGGTACTCATAAATGCTACTCACCTAAGGGGAATCATGGAGGACAACAAGGTAAAATTTTGAATCCCCCTCCATTCTATGTTTCATTGATCATTGGGGATAAACTAGTACATAATTGTATGATTGATTCTGGGGCAAGTAGTTTTGTGATGCCCAAGAAAATAGCTGATCAGCTGGGCCTTCAATATGAAGTCATATCCAAGGGGGTGGTGCAATTAGATGGGACATCAGTAGCAACAGTTGGGGTAATTAAATATTTGAGCCTTACTTTGCATGCATGCCCCAATGCCACTATTTTGCAAGATGTGTCGGTGATAGATTTGCCACCACTCTTTGTCATATGTTTGTCAAGGGATTTCATGGCTAGAATTGGGCTACCTATTTGCTGGTTGGTCACACATGCTATTTAGGACAAGGTATGTATCCAAGGCCACAATCAGGTCTGAACCTATTGCAAACTTTCACATTGAGCCTCATACTCCAAGCCCAATCAATGCCAACTATTCACCATTTGATAAAGAGGATTATCCAAGCACACATGAAGCTGACACCAAAGTTGGAAGAATTCCAAATTTGACTCTTGAAGAAGGGGAAAGCAAGGTACATGCTTTTGATCCCTATAAGTAAATAGAGGAATTTGAACTAGGAGTCTATTACATGCATGAAAAAATCAACCTCTTCTTAGCATCACCAAGCTAGACCATAAAGATGATAATGAGGTATGGTAGTTCTTATTTGATGGATCAAGAAGTAGAAAAGGTGCAGGAGGAGGAGCTATGCTTGTTTCACCTCAAGGCATTAAGTATTATTCAACTTTTAGATTTCAGTTTGCATGTTCTAACAACACTGCTAAATATGAAGCTTTGATACATGGATTGCATTGGTCAAGGAAGAGAGGAATCAAAACTCACAAGTCTTTGGTGATCTTGAGCTGATTTTTAATCAAGTTAAAGGATAAAATGCTGTCAAGAATGACCTACTCAAGAGTTATAAAAATAGGGTATGGGATCTCATTGAGGATTTTGAAGGCTTTAGCATCAACTCCATCCCTAGGAAAGAGAACCAAGCTGCTGATAGGATTGTAGCAATTAGAGAAAAATTTGATGTTTGTGAAGAGTATCAAAAGAGATAAAATGCAGCCAAACATCCATGTGATTGTGAGGCCATCAGTGCTAGAAAATATTGCAAGTTGGAAAGTGTTTGAGAGTGACCAACAAATCGTCAATTTCTTGTAAGAGGAAGCTAAGTTCTCAGCCAAAAATTAGGAAAAGTTGGAACAACAGTACGATGATCAAGTGGTACAGCTGTGAACCAACAAAATTCTAAAAGGACTAATGACTTTAGAGTCTATCTTCAATCCTAATGATCAATTTAGGAAGGAGAAAGAAAACATACAAGTAAAGGGAGAGGATTCAAAGCCCATCTCAGTTGGAGAAGGAAAGTCACTTCAAATTGGTAAAGTTGCAACTGAGCAGGAAAAGTATGAATTCATGCAACTTTTCCCCGAGTTGCTAGATGTATTTTCTTGGAGCTATGAAGAATGAGGTTTCAATCCCAAGCTATCTCAACACACAATTGAACTAGATCGAAGTGCTAAGCCCATCAGGAAAAAACAAAGACTAGTCAATCCACACATTGAGCCTCTCATGAAGAAGGAATTGAATAAGTTAATAAAGGCAAGTATCATATTCCCCATCAAGCATTCAAGCTAGGTTGAAAACTTGGTTCCAGTTAGAAAGAAGAGTGGAGAAATCAGGTTGTGTGTAGACTTTAGAAATTTGAACAGAGCATCCCTCAAGGATCACTACCCACTTCCTTCTATGGCACAAATTTTGCAAGTTGTTGCTGGCTCTGAGAGGTTTTCATTGCTAGATGGTTATTCAGGGTATAATCAGATCATGGTAAAGGAAAATTATCAGTTCAAAATAGCCTTCACCACCCAATGGGGAACCTATGGATATAGAAAAATGCCATTCGGGCTGTCTAACGACGGAGCTACTTTCCGAAGGGAAATATATATGGCATTCAAGGGATTGATCAACAAAATAGTGCTGATATACCTAGATGATATTACTATATTTTATAAAATTGCAGCAGACCATCTCTTTCATTTGAGACAAGTGTTCCAAAGATGTAGAAGATTTGGGGTATCCTTGAATCCCAAAAATGCATATTCCTAGCTCATGAAGGCAAGCTCCTAGGCCACATTGTTTCCAAATAAGGGTTAGTAATTGATCCAGAGAGGGTTGAAGCAATAAGAGCACTTCCATTACCAAGTCATAAGAAGGCTCTTCAAATTTTCTTGGGAAGAATCAATTTTTTTCGAAGGTTTGTTCCAAAATTTGCAGCCCTTGTCAAGCCAATAACTATGATGTTGAAGAATAATGTGGCATTCAAATGGAAAGTTGAAGGTAAGGAAAGTTTTGAGGCAATCAAAGAATCTATCTCACGGGCTCCAACTCTCATTAACCTATATTTCTCCAAAGACTTCATCCTTTATGCATTTGGTGGTGGTGATACAATTTCTACAATTTTAGTACAGCAGAATGAAGAAAATGTAGAGCAGCCAATTTCCTTCTTTAGCAAAATCTTGGAGGACTATGAAGTAAGGTATTCCTTCATTGAGAAGCATGTTCTTGCAGTGATTAGGAGCTTAAAGAAATTTAAGCATCTAGTTTCAAACAACAAGGTTCAACTGTTGGTTTCTCATGTGGGAGTTAAAGACTTCCTCCTCAACAAAGATCTAAATGAAAAACGTGTAGGGTGGATTACTCATGTCATGGAGTATGAAATTGAGATAAAATTCACCAAGCTATTATGAGGAAAGGTATTTTGTGAGAAATTGGCCTTGAGTAAACCAATTGAAACAAGAAAAGAGAAGAATGTTGTTTTGGTGTTACAAGATAGCCAAGAATAAATAAATGTTCAAGAAGAAAATGGTGGTGTGCTCACTCCTTGTTGGACCCAAGACATAATGCAATTCTTAAAAATAGGCCTATGCCCTCTAGAGATGAACAAAGCCAAAAGAAGACACTTCATATTGCAGGCTATTCCATATGCACTTGTTGATGGTGTCTTGTTCAAAAAAGATATCAATGGAGTGTTGCTGAGATGCATTGGGACAAATCAGATTGAGAAAATGTTAGAAGAGTTCCATGATGGATCAGTTGGGGTCATTTTTCTCCAAGAGTGACAAATCTCAAGATCATGAAGGCTGGTTATTATTGGCCCAAAGTGTTTAGTGATTGTTATGCATGGATCAAGAGGTGTAAGAATTGTGCATTCTTCACAGGAAAAGAGAGGTTAGTAGCACTTCCATTGCACCCAATCTCAGTTGACCAGCCATTCATGCAATGGGGTTTGGAATTTGTTGGAGTCATTAATCTAAACTCAAGCCAAGGGCACAAATGGATTCTAACAGCAACAAACTACTTCACCAAATGGACTGAGGTGGTGGCACTCAAAGAGGCAAATGAATCTAGCATTCTAGACTTCTATGAGGGGATAACAACTAGATTTGGTACACCTGCCACTATAATATCAGATAATGCATTGGCATTCATAAGATCAAAGGTAACTTAATGGGCTGTTAGAAATGGGATCTATTTGAGCACTTCATCAAATTATTACCCTCAAGGTAATGGCCAAGCTGAGTCCACAAACAAGATTCTTTTAAGGATCATCTAGAGGAATCTTTATGAAAATCAGAGGACTTGGCACACTAAGATCAAATCAATTCTATGGGTTGATAGGATAACTCCTAAGAGATCCACAAGAAACTCTCCATTCAGACTTGTTTATGGGAAAGAGGCAGTCTTTCCTATATCACTTGAGTTGCCAACATTGGAAATCATGAAGCAATTGGAATTGTTGGAGTGTTAGCCCATGGAGGTTAGATATGTAGAATCGATGGAACTCCAAGAAATTAGAGAGCATGCAACCCAAACAATGGAAAAGGACCAAGAATTGATCAAGAGAAGCTTTGATAAGAAAGCTAAGGCTAGAAATTTCCAAGTTGGAGATTTAGTGTTGAAATGGGATGCAGACCAAGCAAAGCCAAGAAGGCATTCAAAATTTGATGTCATTTGGAGTGGCCCCTAAATGGTCACAAAATGCAAAAATAGAAAGCCTTCCAATTGTCTACATTGGATGGTGAGGAACTACAGATTCTAGTTAATGGAATCCATCTAAAGCATTGCTACTAAGAAGGAAACTTCTCACCTTGTACATATTAGCTTATATTTTTCATTCCTCCAAGTGCTTATGCACATTGTTTTGTTGTAGCTTAGATTTACATTTCCCTAAGTGCTTTGGCACAGTTTTGTTGCCCTAAGGATGCATCTTTTACAGATCATGTTCTAGGTCAAAGTAATTTTCTACTCTCACAATCTTCATCTTAGAGATTTTCTAATGAATTGAGAGTAACAAGAAGTTGAGTTCACGACTCCATACCCAATGGATTGCTTCAGAAGCTGGTCAATTTATCTAGTAGGTAGATGACCCCTCTGAGTCACCAAAATTGTTATCCAAAATAAGTGCATGCTTGTTTTGGTTAACTTGCCTTCATTCTTCCTTCCTTTTTCTACAGGAAGATTTTTGCAAATTTAAAGAACTCAAAATTTCCTAGAGATGGCTTCATCAGATAGGATTTTTCTTCCCCTTTCCAGAAAGGTAAATAAGTCCTCCTAACTCCTTGTATTTTTTGAGTTATGGCTCAACGGATTTTAAAGGGGAAATTTTCCCAAGGTGGGCCGACGAACCTAAGGGAGAATTTTTGCCAAGGAGATTTGGCGGACTGACAGAGTGATGGGAAAATTTTAGCACTTAGGAATTTTTGTCAAAATGCTCAAAGTCAAATTTTAGCCTACATGCCCGAAGGAGGAAAAAAGTGCATTCACGGGGCCAGGGAGAAATTTTTTCCACTAAGCCTTTTTGGGAAAAAGGGTTAAAGTCGAAAAATGAGCCTCGATCCCATCGATGAATTGGGAAGTGCCACGTGTCCATTCATCGGCGAAGACCTTGGAAAACTTTTCCCTTGTGGAAAAGTTGGGCGAAATGTGATTTTGAGACATGCGGATCAATCAGGGAGTGCCACATGTCATCAGAGTGGCGGACCGGCGGAGGATTTTGGGAAAATTTCCTAATTTTGCAAAAGGGGGAAAAAGGTCAAATTTTTGCCCGTCGACCCATTTTTGCCCTAATTTGCTATGTTTTTCCCTAAATCTTTAGAGGGCCATATCTTTCGACTCGAGCTTAAATTTTCATGATCCTTATATCATTATAAAGTTATTGAAATTCTCTACATGGTGGACCCATCAATTTTGAATTTTGATGGAGTTTGATGGGAAAATTTTGAAGAAATGTCTCTGGCATAGGAAAAATGCGAATCCCAAACCGTAACATTCCCATTTTAAGACTTTAGAACCAAGAGAATTTTTTTATAATAATAATGTTCACTATTCTAAATAAAGCAATATTTAGAACAAACATTCCATGCTAATCAAATTCAATGGATAAACATATGCAGCTGTAATGACTCGTGATTCACCGATCAATCCATTCCATAACTCGGTAAGCTACCGATCTATTGATGATATCTTATGTATTGAATACATATTGTATACTTCTTATACTTAGTCATCCTACCCTACAATGGGTACTGAGTGATCTATTTAAAGAACATATCTGAATATCTGTTACCAATATTCATCGATATCACATTGTTTTAAACTTGATGATGTAGGACAACACAACCAGTAGTTTGCGATACTTTGGCCAAAGCTTTATAACATACTATGTATGTCACTATTCCTAGACGACATACTCATCATATTGGAATACGTCCTTCACCTCACTCTTCTATTATCATGATTGGTCTTAACTCGACTCACCGTCAGTCCACTTGTTTCGGGTTTAACCCTAGCCCCGATAGAAACATTACCTTTTATTGGAAGATGCTTACAAAGGCTTAGGGTAGATGGGCATACTTGTTTGACCTAAGTCATCTGAATGTGCCAATGTACCCTGAGCCCTTGGAAGCTAATTCCTATCCTAAATATGTTCCTTTCTAGACCTAGAGAGAAACTAGGTTCAAGTCCAAGTTCCATATGTGTGTAGATCTAGATGATCAATGTGGAAGGGTGATGCCACATGTCAACTACAACACTATACTATCGAGAAGACCCAAGCCTTCTTAAAAGTAAATCCCTGCAGGTTGGCGTGTGCCAACATCCTACAGAAACTACCTCATCGAGATGTACATACCCCCAAGGATATTGTTAATGCTTTGTTAGTTTGGGTTATTTCATGATTACCTCAATCCTTCTAAACCCTAGTCTAACACACATCAAAAGTTTCCCCCTAAATTTTCTTCAATTATCCCATTAATAACTTTGTTATATTCGTTGTCACTTTTTATGTTTGAACACATAGTTAAACTACCAATTAACCATAACTGTACAATGTTATGATATGTCATATTTAAAAAGTAAATTTTTTTTTTGGAAAAGTTCAATGCCAAAATATATCCAATATAAAGTAGACTTCATACAAAATAAAGTCTAATAAGTCATAGTCATATTTCCAAACCTTTTTGGTTTATGAACAATTAAGAAAGAGAAAGAGTCTTTCTCTACATGTTAAGTGTTAGGGTTTATTCTACCCAATGTCTACATTTCTCAATGTATGTTAACCACACTATACATTACTATGTCATACAGTTATATAATGAATATCATAATATGCAACTTTACAAGCTGCATCATAAGTAGGGAGGTTGGACTAAATCCCTCTATCCAACTTATTAAAAGATATCCAATTAACATTTAAATAATATGAAGAATAACAACAAGATAGAATCCATCTCTTTCATATAAGTACAAAATAAGTTACACAACCAATACAGGTAACTCTCAACTTTCAATTTAACTTTATAACTTATACATTTACAAGACTTATGCATTTAGGTATACTGCATAACAATCGTCTTCATTATAAAAGAATACTACTTTTCTCTCTCAATACAATCTTAAGAACGAATCAGAGTTATTCACATGAATCAAACTTAAATCAACCAATGTATCATATAAGTTTTGCCTTCTTTATCACTTACAAAGTCCATCTGCAAAAATTGCTAGCACGGGTTAGTTCAATGAACTGAGCATGATAAGCACTAAGCCTTAAAACGAAGTGCATTCCAATAATTGTTCCATTAAAACAACTCTTCTTTAATGAGACAATTATTACATCATAATATCAATACAACAATAGCAAATGGAAGAGAAGTATATTTTTAACTAATTGAATTCACTTCCAAGAAAAGGACAGAATATAATCCACTATATCAGCCTTACAAAATTAGAGTTTAATTGATCTTATCAAATATCCTTAAGCAAACAACAGATCATATCTTCTCATTATTTCCCTATTCTATCATAATAGAATACAACATTTACTTTGCTCCAAGCCAAAAGAAGGGTTTACAACATGGTTCTAATTAGGATAATTCATCTAACTCATAAGAAAAAGAAGAAGAGAATCATTGCCACTGTGCCCAAACTCAAAACATCCAAAAAACAGAACAGAATCATAATGTGAATTAACTATTTCATTTAAAGGACAACTACCTTAAAATTTAACATTTAAGATATTCACCAGAATAGAATCTCATTTCAATCCAAGAAGGAAGAGAGAATCAAACAGTCTACCTGCAACTCTAAATCTACTTCCACATATAAGAAGTTAGCATTTAAAGATCTAAATCAATGTTCACAAATCAAAGTAGACTCATACATGAGTTAATCTCTACTCGAGTCCATCCAAGGAGAATTCATAAAAAGATAGAGTATAAGAGAAAAAATTACTCATCTCAAACCAAACAAGCAAGCCTTGTCAAACAAACATTCTGCCAAACAAGTTTACATTTTCTGTTCAACAACCGAATCATCTAATCTCTTCCTACAACATTTCAACAAAATATTTGAATAAGGAAGACCAAACAACTCATAAAGAAATATCCATTTTAGAAGAGAATCAAAACAGAAAAGTTCAACCAATGATCTATCCAAAGAAGAAGAAAGCACTCGCCATATTCCTTACACTTCTTTACCTTCATGAACATGAGTTTCAATTCCATACTCATAATGGAATACAAATAGTAGACCTAAAACACGCTTTGTTCTAAAGGAATCACATTCCTTTCTTTTATACTGACACAAGGTGTATTTACTATATCCAACAAGAGCTAGAAAAATAACTGATTAGTAAGATAAACATGCTTAAACGTATCAATGAACTCACAAACTGAAACCCCATTATTAGGCTTCATTATTGCATTACAAAAGAGTAATCAATTCTTGATTCAATAAGTTTTATAATACAAAAACTATTTGAACAGAGACAAGTAATCCCTCCATAAAAATACAGAGCACTAAATTACTAACTCTTCTCTTAAACAAAACCCAGAACTTATTTTAAGAGGTCTGAAGATGTGAGTTTCCACAAAACAGAGGGGAAAAGAATACCTCGATAAAATGCCATTGCCATCCCAGAAAAAGAAGAAATAATTCTAAAAAGAATTACCAAATTTATTCATCAAACAACGGCGTTTTCAGTTAAGGTCTCTAAGATTTTTCCTAACAACTCAGCCAACTATTCTCCCAGTTTTCTTTGAGAAATAGTTCAACAAAATATTTGAATGTTTTAAACATTTATTACAAGTAAAACCCAACTCAAAATACTAGAACATAGTTGACACGAAGTCTCGAAAAAGTTTAGAACTACACAATTAATAAAATATGAATGCGGTGAAAAACACGAACCTTCATTAACAGTCCAAAATTTCACCAAATAAAACATGGGTATAGAGCCACATACGGTGTCAACAGCAGTCTGAGTTACCCAAGATACCAAACACCGGTTCAGAACAACAAGTGGTTCCAACACAAGTTCATATCAAAACGCAAAGCCCAAATACTAGCTCCAATGGAACCCAAGGTTCCCACAAAGTTCAGAATCCACACAAGTAATAAAATACGAGTGTTGTGTATATTATAAACTTCCATTAATAGTTCAAATGGTCATTAGAAAATAACACAAGCTCTATGCCCTATACAGACTTCAACAACAGTCTAGGTCATCTCAAGAATCAAAACATGATTCCAAAGTACAAGAACCTCTAACAACAGTTCAGGGAAACACAAGTAATGAAATAACGTGTACAGAGCCATATAATAACTTCAAACAATAGTCTAGAGCTACCCAGGTTTCCAAATGTCGGTTCAGAACAACAAGAAGCTCCTACACAAGTTCATATAAAAACACGAAGTCCAAATACAAGCTCAAACAGAACTCAAGGTTCCCATATGGTTCAATCCATATATTGCAACGAAGGTTGGTTTTAACACCAAAAAAACCTTGTATACACAATTCGAAATGGAAAACAGAGCTACTAATACAAGCTTCACATGTATGTATCACTATTAATTATCACAAAGATAATTTTAAAACCAACGTAATTTTTGCCATGGTTTCATATCCAAGATGACAGAGATTATAAAACCCAGCAGACAAGTAACCAGATAAAGCATGCAAGCCAAGAATCTCAAAAGATCAGAATCATTTTAATGAAACATTTAGAAGAAAGAAAGAGATCTTAAAGATTAGAGCCTATCATGCCTGATAGTGCTTCTGCCAAATCAAAGGAGACCTCCAGCTGAGCTCAAAACTTCTCATCTCCACGAAAGATCAAAAAACCATATTCTTTTTCCAAATTGTCTCTTATACATCCCACGAATTGAAAATAGATCAAAAATTTCAAAAATAGCCATTAAGTGCAATTCAATCTGCTGGTTTGAAAAACCAAAGAGCATGCAAATAAAAAATCACGAAGTATGCAAATTGAAACAACCCCATACAAACTCGTTTGCATGCCTTCTAAAACGGTTTGAGCATGAGAACCGAAAACAAGAAATTCCATTAATTCCAATTTTCCCACCTCTCCTTCCTTGTCACCGCCTTCCAAGTCTGGCGAATGCCAAATCAAATTTAACATGAAATTTCATTTTAGTGACACTTCCACATAAGCCTCCACCAAGTCAACTAGCCCCTGCCAAAACTAGTAGTACTTCTATGCAATTAAAACCTTATCAACAACTTAAATGCCATTGGAACCATCGCCTATGATACATGTGACCCATTAGGTTCCCATTTAAAATAGTTTAGGATAGATCCCTTAGAACTTAGGTTAGATCTTAGGTTAGCTTATAATATGTAACCTTAGGATATAACCCAAACATAATAGTTTTAAGCATTAGGTTAGTTCATCACATAACCATATAACATTAGGTTTTAGGTTAATTTAATTAGCCTAATAGCCTCTCCAAAATCCTTTAGCACAAAACTTAGGTTAGGATAAAAATTCAGTTAAGTAACATAGCTTAGGCAGCAAATATTCTTACCTAGCTTAGGATTCCATAGGATAGTCCTTTTTAGGATCCCGAATCCTCCCAATGTCATGAACAGACTGTATTTTGTTTACGCCAAAGATTGTCCCGCTTACGATCGATCTCCAAAGACCCAAGCACAACATAAAAGCCCGAATGGAAATACGTTCACAAAAAAATCAAAGAACTTGTAACAAATTTTTTTAGTCAATATGTCACTTAATTCATGGAATGTCAATTTACCATTCGTTCAATAGAGCAGGTTTAAAACATTCATTGGATCACTGAAATTGATCCAAGGATGAGTCAGATTAATTGATAAGCTTTCAACTCCTAGACCAGATTACAACTCACCTATAGAAGTGAAAAATGGATTCAAGGAAGCTATTCCAATTCAGTCTAATGATCTTAAGAGTAGAAAAGATTTATCCATATCAAGCATGATCTCATCAATCAAAAGAACATATCTTTATAAGGAAGATCACATGTCAACACTTGAAATACAATGGAGGAAAATAACAACTGTCAAGGGTGTTACACCAACCACTAAAATTGATGAAGTATGGCATTTGTTTCTTGTCCAACATGGCTAAATGCATCAAAAAATGGATTTGTGAGGGTGACCTTGCTGTTTTAATGAATCTTGTCGGTGGTTGGAGATGTCAAATAAATTTTCCTGCATTTTTTCACCTTTCTTCGTTATGTTTGATCAATATATGCCAAATTTTGGCTCATTTGAAAGAGGTGGACAATTCTTTCTTGTTTTGCATACTCCCCTCTTCCCTTTGGAAAGTGAATTCATGGAGTTTATCAGACCTTCCATTAAAATTGCATGTATTTCTACCTTGTGGCCATTTATAACACCTTGTATCAATCTGTAGGGAAATAATACACTCATGTGGGTAATACAAGATTGGTTATCTGTGTTTGGCTATTGCATGCAAATTTATGGTTTGTGTTTACCAGAAAAACAATTGTTCATCACTCCTTTGGTGTATCACCATTTTTACTTAGTTTTGTTTCCTTTTACATCTTTTAACTCTGTCTCCTTGGAATCTAGAGTAGGATTTAACATTGAACCTCTGCAAAATTCATGCATACACCTAAACATAGGGGTAAGAACCAACTTTATTTGGAGAGTTTTCTCACCTTGCAAGGTCCCACACCTTGGAGAAAACTCAATGTTGTGCATTCACACTAAATGACCCAATTCTGGACTATAGATCTGAAGGTCATTTTTGGGGTGCTATAGATTTACACTAACGAAAGCCTCCAAAAGTCTTTGGAATTTTCAACCTCTCCCTTAGATTTCAGACCTTGGGCTATGTTGTAGACTGACACTTGTTTAAGCCTCTACTTTTTATCTACCCTTGGAGATGCACCGCTTGGACATGTAACTCTCTTCGCTGCCTCCTCCATACTTAGCCGATTTTTGGACTCGTTCTAAACCGTTTTGAGCCCGAAGACTTTGGATCTTTGTCATTTCTTCTTTTTCTTTCTCTTGGATTCTTTGTGACACTTTGCTCCTTTTCCCTAGCCCTATTATTCTATTTTTGAGTCCACATGTAACCCATTAAATGGATTTAAGATAAATATCTACTCGACATAACTGTCTCTTCTCTTTCTTCTTGCATAAGGTCATTTGGCCTTTTACAAGCCCCATCTCTCTATTGTTGAGTCCTTCATGCCATGTTTGTAAGATTTAACCATGTTTTCTATATTGCTTCCTGAGCGGGGTTATGGCTGATCCAATACTTTTCCCGGGGTGAAATATGGATAACAATTTGGTGACTCACAGGGGTATCTCCTACTAGATGAAAAGACCAATTTCCTTATCATATACATTGGGCATGGAATTGAGAATGATGATCGATACGATCCTACCTAGGATTCACAAGCCCACTTTTGTACTCTCAATTTTCATAAGAAATCTTGAAATGATGGTTTCTAAGAGTAGAAAATTGTTTTGACCCGGGGCTTCATCTATTTCTAAATGGGTTATGCAAGAGCAACAAAACAACACCACAACTATATACAAGATTTGAAATCATACATGATCCGAGTAGAACATGCAAAGAACTTAGGAGAAGAGAAACCTAAACTACAAGAAGACAATGTGCACAAGCACTTAGAGGAATGTGAAACTAAACTAATATGTACAAGGTGAGAACTTTCCTTCTAGTAATGCTTTTAAGATAAATTCCAATCACTGGAATCTGTAACCCTTCACCATCTAATGTAGACAATTAGAAGGAATTTCTACTTTTACATTTTGTGACCATGTAAGGGCCACTCCAAATGGCATCAAACTTTGAATGCCTTCCTAGTTTTACGCGATCTGCATCCCATTTCAAAACTAGGTCTCCTTCCTGGAAGGTCCTTGTTCTTTCCTTTTTGTTGAAGCATCTCTTGATTGAGACCTGATCCTTCTCCATTGTTTGAAGTGCATGTTATCTATTTTCTTCCAACTCCATCAACTCTTCATGCCTGGCCTCCATTGGTTCAAACATAGACATCTCCAACTACTTCATGAGTTACAATACTAGTAACTCGAGTGATATAGGCAACACTACCTCTTTCCCATAGACAAGTTTGAATGGAGAGCTTCCTGTAGACCTCTTGGGTGTTGTCCTATCAGCCCATAAGGCTGATTTGAGTTTCGTATGCCAAGTTATCTGATTTTCATCTAGAGTTCTTCTCAAAAATCTTTAGCGAGGTTCTTGTTTGTGGAGTGCTCTTGGCCATTACCTCGAGGGTAATAATTTGATGAAGTGCTCAAGTAAATCCCATTCCTAACAGCCCATCTTATGATTTTGGAACCTATGAATGCCAATGCATTGTCTGATATAATGGTGGCTAGCACTCCAAATCTGGTCACTATCCCTTCATAGAAATCTAGTATGCTAGACTCATTAGCTTCTTTGAGTGCCACTACCTCGGTCCACTTGGTGAAATAGTCTATTGCCGTTAGAATCCATTTGTGGCCTTGGCTTGAATTTGGATTGATGACCCCGATGAAATCCAATCCCCATTGCATGAATGGCTGGTCAAGCCCAAAACTAAGTGTAATGGAGGTGTTGCTAGCCTTTCTTTTCCTTTAAAGAATGACAATTTTTTTACTTTTTGATCCATGCATAGCAGTCACTAAACACCCTAGGCCAATAATAACCTACCTTCATGATCTTGAGTTCTATCACCCATGGAGAAAAATGGCCTCCAACTGCTTCATCATGGAACTCTTGTAACACTCTCTCAATCTGATCTGTCCCAATGCATCTTAACAAAACACCATTGATGTCCCTTTTGAACAAGATGCCATCAATAAGCACGTATGGGATGGCCTGTAGTATGAAGTGTCTCCTTTTTGTTTTACTCATTTCTGGAGGACACAGGCCTGTTTGAAGGAAGTGCACCATGTTCTGAGTCCAACAAGGAGTGGGTACATCATCATTTTCTTCCTCTTGACTATTTTGTAGAACAAAAACAACTTCCTTTTCACTTGTTTTCCTCATCTTGTTGACTTGAGGCTAGTTGTTCACACAATCCCTTCCCATAGACCAACTTAGTGACCTTGATCTCAATGTCATACTCCATGACACGAGTGATCCATCCTGCACATTTTTCATTCAGATCCTTGCTGAGAAGGAAGTCCTTAACTCTGCATGGGAGACTAACAATTTGATTTTATTATTTAAAACCAGATATTTAAACTTATTTAACCCTCTAAACACTATCATGAATTTTTTTTGGATGAAGGAGTATCTCACTTCATAATATTCCAGACCCTAGCTAAAGAAAGCAATTGGCTGCTCTATATCCTCTTTGTTCTACTATACTAGGATTGCAGAAATTGTGTCACTGCCACCAAAGGCATATAGTATGAAATCTTTAGAAAAATATGGATTCACAAGAGTTGGGAGGTGATATAGCTTCTTTGATGGCCTCAAAACTTGCTTTTCCTTCAGATGTCCACCTAAACACCAAACCCTTCTTAAACATCAATGTTATTGGCTTGATAAGGGCAAAAAGTCTCAAGTGCGAACCTACGAACAAAATTGATTTTTCCTAAGAAGATTTAAAGATCCTTCTTATGGCTTGGAAATGACAATGCTCTTATTGCTTCAAATCTCTTTGGGTTGATTTCCAAACCTTCCTTTGACACAATATGGCCTAGAAGCCTGCCATCACGGGCCAAGAATATGCATTTTTAGGGTTCAATGATACCCCAAATATCTTACACCTTTGAAACACCTACCTTAGGTGAAAAAGGTGGTTTGCTGCATTTTTGAAGAACACAGTAATGTCATCCAGATAGATCAATACTATTTTTTTATCAGCCCCTTGAATGCCATATCCATTTCCCTTTGGAAAGTGGCTCTGGCATTAGACAATCCAAATGGCATTTTTTTGTAGGCATAGGTGCCCCATTTGGTGGTGAAATTTGTTTTAAAATGATCATCTTCTTTCACCATGATTTGGTTGTACCTTGAGTATCCATCTAGGAGAGAGAATCTCTCTGATCTAGACACCACTTGCAAGATCTGCTCCATTAAAGGGAGTGGGTAGTGATCTTTGAGGGAAGCTCTATTCAAGTCTCGAAAGTCTACACACAACCTAATCTCTCCATTCTTATTCCTGACTGGGACCAAGCTTGCAACATAGCTTGAGTGTTTGATTGGAAATATGATACTTGCCTCTATTAGCTTGTTTAGCTCTTTCTTCATTAGAGGTTCAATGTGTGGATTAACTGGTCTCTACTTTTTCCTGATGGGCTTAACAGCTGGATCTAGTTCAATTGTGTGTTGTGCTAGCTTTGGATTGAACCCTCTTAGGTCTTCATAGATCCAAGAAAATACATTTGGAAACTCTTGGCAAAGTTGCATGAATTTATACCTTTCTTTCTCGGTGGCCACTTTGCCAATTTGAAGTGTTTTTCCTTCTCTAGCTAGAATTGACTCTGAATCTTCTCCTTTGATCTATATATTAGCCTTCTCTTTTCGAAACTAATCATTAGGATTGAAGATAGAATCCAATGTCACTAAGCCTTTGGGAAGCTTGTTTATATGCATATGTACTATGTGATCTTCATATTTCTTCTCTAATTTGTTTTGATTCCTAGTGAGAACTAAGATTCCTCTTGCAAAAAATGATGATCTGTTGATCATTCTCAAACACCTTCTAGCATGTGTTGTTATTTAGCACTATTGGCCTTATGATCACATAGATGTGTGGCTATCCTTTGTCCCTCTTGATGTTGTCAACCACATCAAATGTTGCTCTAATTGGTGCAACCCTATTAACAAATTCATTCTCCTTCCAGGTATGGACACAATGTTGAAGGATTTGAAATCATCAATGAGATCCCATACCCTATTCTTATATCTTTTGAGCAGGTGATTCTTGACAGCATTTTGTCCTTTGACTTGATTGGAAACCAATTCACTATCACCAAACACTTGTAGGTTCTTGATTCCTCGTCTTCTAGCCCAATGCAATCCATGAACCAAAGCCTCATCTTATGCTTTGTATTTTTTGAACATGAAAAATGGAAATGGAAAGATGAGTAATATTTCATACCTTGAGGTGACACAATCATAGCTCCACCTCTGGCTCCTTGCCTACTCCTCGAGCCATCAAAGAACAATTTCCATACTTCATTGTCATCCTTATATTCTGGCTTAATGATGTCAGGAAGAGGATGATTCTCTTCATGCAGGTAGTAGAATCCTAGCTTAGATTCTTCCATCTCCTTATAGGGATCAAAAGCATGTCTTTTGACCACCCATTCATCAAGAGTCAAGTCCAGGATACACCCCACCTTGGTGTCTACTTCAGAAGTGTTTAGGAGGTCTTCCTGATCAAAATCCAAACAATTTGCATTGATTGGGCTAGGTACATAAGAATTAATGTGATAATTTGCTATGGGTTTGGATCTGATTGTGGCCTTCACTCCATACCTTGTTATAAAGAGCATATGCAACCAGTCAACATATAAATAACCTCTAAGTTTGGTAGTGAATTCCTTAGAAAAACACAATGCAAAATGTGGTGGAAATTCTATGATCGATACTGATACATTATGCAACACAGTCACATTGGGGTAGGCATGTTGAGTGAGGCTCGAATCCTTGATGATTCCAATAGTTTTCATTGTAGTCCCATCCAATTGTACTACCCCTCTAGAGATGACCTCATACTAGAGACCCAGTTGAACAACTATTTTTTTGGGCATTACATAACTACTTGCCCTAGAATCAATCATGTAATTATGCACCAATTTATCCCCAATGATTAATCTCATGTTCTTACCTTGTTGCTCTCGATGGTTTCCCAAGTTGAGCTGTATTGGTGAGAATTTTCTCTTCTTGGTTAGGGGTTGATTTGAGCTTGACCAATTTTGCATGGAAGGTTGTAATAGATTCCTCTACCCTAGAATGGCCAGTGACTCCCATAGTGAAATGTTCACACTTTTCCTCTTCATTTTCTCAATCATAATAAATGAGCTATCCTTTTGCTGCCCCTTCCCTAGCACATTTTGTTCTTGCACATGGGTTGTTACAACCGGTGCCTAAGTGGATTTGGAAGGTGGCTTAGGTTGGCTCTACATATTGGGAGTTATATTTTGGATGCTAATACCTTGTGGAGAAATGGAGGATTGAGGATCACATGAGTTTGGTGAATTTCCTTCTCCAATATTTCTCATCTTGGACTGTGTATTGGTAGTTATACTTTGAGAAGGAGTATGATTCATTCCACAAAAGTCTTTAGATTACCAATTGAGAAGGATATTTTAACTTGGAGGTCCCTCTTATTGAGCTCCTTACTGCTGATTTTCTTCTTGGCTAGGTTCTTGTGACATACCAACAGTTTGCACCATCAAAGCCTTATTTAGTGCACCATTGAAACACATCGATTGATTATGTGGCTGACTACATGAGAAACACCAATCATATTCTTGTGCCATGTTATTCTATACTAGAACCAATTCCCTTGATGTTGAAGTTGTGTTTGGATCATATGACCTAAAAGGTCTAGCAGCTTGAGGTTTTCCTTGGTGTTGACTTTGAGTTACAACCTGTGCTTGTGGTCTAGCATGATACTGAGCTTGAGGCTAATATGGCCTAGAAATCTGAGCCTATTGTCTTTTGATGGTTACTAACTCATTCCCCAGGTTTTGAATTTGTTTCATAATTTCCTAAACCTCCTTTGAGGTGGTAGATGATGAGGTAGAGGCTTCAACTGAACTTTGACTCCCGGGAGTAAGTATAAGAGCTATTGTGGGTGTTTGGCTGGTACTTGGGTTTCCTTATTTGGGGTATAGAGGCATGGATGGCCTAGGAGAAAGTTTTCAGCCTGAATTAAATGATTCTCAGCTCTTATGGAAAGACTATAGGCTACAGGTAAGGTTGTGCCCCCATTGACTGAATCATTAAAGAAATATCAGAATTTAAAGCTCTAAGAAAGTATAAGAAGGCACCTTCATTAGTGGGCTTTACTGCTGCTGGAATCCTATCCCAGGTCCATTGAAATATGAGGTTGAAATCCGTCAACTACTCATTCGAGATTTCTTGAATGTTGTCAGTTTCTCCAACAAGGATAGGTCATCCCCTTTTTCTTTAAACTAGTCATGAAGAGCTTTGCATAGATGGTCCCAAGATTGAATAGAGCCTGCTGCTAGGCTCTTGAACCATTATGAAGCTTTACCCTTGAGTGAAGAGGCTAGAAAATTGACTGCAATGTCCATCTCAATGATCTCATGGATTATACAGACATTTGTAATATCTTGAACGTGGTCACCGAGAGATGTCTAGTTTTCCCTAGTGAAATATGGGATGATATTTAATGATGCCACTGGGACTAGATTTTGTGCATTCAGAGTGAGTGGGATGCTACTAGTGAAATTGAAATAAGGATTTGGATGTGCCATCCTGATTGGCCTGAGCACCCTTCTTGATTGAAATAATGGCCTATTGGGAGGAGGTGTTGATAAGGCTATGTTTGGTGGAGATAGATACCTCTGGGCTCTTCTTCCTCTTCTCATTCTATCTAGAGATAAGTGTAAGTGTACACAATTTCCTTCTTCTCTTGTTCTTGACCTTGTTTGTATCCTTCTCATGAACTTGGGAACTCGGACTGCTGAAACCAGTGGATTCTTTCCCTTTTGGAGTCACGAGATGTGTAGTTCTTAAAAGCTTCTTAAAAGCTAGAATCACAGCAAGTGCACATCGATATTATTGTAATAAGGATGGATACTTCTTGGTCCCATAGGGCATGCCAAAACTGTTAATGAAAAATCATAGCATCCCCAAATGAGTTTTCGATGTAATTTTCTAAGGCGATTCATTTGGTGTGACTCATATAATATTTAGTTTTCCCCAAAGTGTGGGACTTTGCAAATGGGAGAACTCTCTAGATTAAAGGCTGGTTCCTATTCCTTTGTTTAGGTGCATACATGGAAACTTACAGAGAACCTATTCTTAAACCTAGTCTAAGTTTTACCAAGGAGATAGGGATAAAATGAATACAAGAAATCAAAACTAAGCTACAAGGTGATGCACCAAATGAATGATGAAAATTAGTTTTATTGATAGACACAAACCAAAAAGTACATACAATAATCAAGCACATATAAGCAAATTTATAATGAAAGACCATATTAGAGAAAAGGAGACAAGAAATGATCTAAAATCGATCAAAAACATGTTTCATTGCTCTGATTGATACAATGAACTAAAAGTGGCGAGAAGGCGGGAAATGTATTACAATTTAAATGGAAGGTCTGAACTCCATGAATTCCTTTTCCAAGAAGGAAGGGGAGCCTGCAAAAACAAAAGAATGTCCAACCCTTTACAATGAGTCTTGACCCTACTTTTATAGATTCAACATAGAGGGGAGAAAGAGAGAAGCGGGAAAAATAGTTCCAAGCTCAACCACCGCTATTAATGCCTCCCATAAAATCTACCCCCAAATTTGTCTTGACTGCATCAAATTCTTATTCGGCGCCTCAAAGGAGGAGGAAACGATGGAGCGAGATCGATTCGATCAGGTTCTTGGGGGAAAATAGATCCCGCATCGATGGCCCTATAGACATTTCTCCATTTTCTCTCACCTAGTCCCCCAAACTTAAAGTCTTAGATCTCCATGGTGTAGACGAGGTTGAGATCTTTCTAACGGTGATCGAATTTGTAATATTTCAAGCCCTGAGTTGAAAGATATGCCCTTCAAAGTTTGTATTGGGTCCATACAAAAGGGTGGGAAAACTAGTTTAAAAAATGGGTCCCCCTTTAATATGGGACACGTGGAGGGATGGTGCTTGTTTGAGGGAAGCCTCTATATTTTTCTCTTAGAATGGCTCAGGCTGACACGTGGCTTCCTCCTCCGGCCTATTTAATTTCTATGTTTTTGGCTAATTCCTTTGCTCGGCGGGGTCATATTTCTTGACCGAGGGACACGTGGCGGTTTGGCACTTATCTGGAAACCCTCTCTTTATTCAAACCTTGAGTTAGCATCATTTGGACACTTGGCATTCTCCACCAGCCTACCACCATGCATTGACTATTCAACTTGACTCTGTCCCCTTTTTTTAGACTAGACGTGTGGAGGCTCCACGCTCACTTGAAATCTCGATCAAGATTTTCCTTTGAAGGAGTGTCAGGTTGACACTTGGAAGCCTCCATAAGTCTTAGGAATTTTCAATGACCTCTCCCTTACCTTTTCGGACCTTGGGCTATGTGGTAGACTGGCACTTGTTTGAGCTTCCACTTTTGGATATACCCTTGGAGATGCGCCACTTGGACACGTGACTCTCTTCGGTGCCTCCTCCATACTTATCTGATTTTGGACTTTCGAACCGTTTTGAGCCCAAAGACTTTGTATCTTTTTGTTTCTCCTTTTTCTTGCTCCTAGCTTCTTTGTGACACTTGCTCCACTTTCCTTGACCCTCATATTTTATTTTCAAGCCCACCTATAACCCATTAAATAGATTTAAGGCATGGATCCACTCGATAGATCTATCTCTTCTCTTTCTTCTTGCATAGGGTTGTTTGGCCTTTCGCAAGAAGCCTCGCCACTCCATTTTTGAGTCATGTTGCGACCTGTTTGTAATATTTAACTATGTTTGCTATAGTTCTTCCTGAGTGGGGTCATGGCTAATCCAATACTTTTCCCGGGGGATGAAATATGGATAACACAAACATTTAATAGGTTTTAACCCAAATTTTGTACAACACACTATCGAGCTAGATCCAAGAGCCAAGCCTTTCAAACAAAAGCAAAGGCCAATAAATCCTCACATTAAGCCTCTCATGAGGAAAGGGTTGAATAAGCTAATTGAGTCCAACATAATCTTCCTATCAAGCACTCAAATTGGGTTACAAACTTGGTTCTGTAAGGAAAAGAAATGGAGAAATCAGACTGTGTATAGACTTTCGTGATCTAAACAGAGCTTCACCGAAAGATCACTATACACTTCCATCAATGGAATAGATCCTATAGGTTGTATCTAGCTCTAAGAGGTTTTCATTGCTAGATGGATACTCAGGATATAATCAAATAATGGTGAAAGAGGAATATCAATTTAAAATAGCTTTCACCACCAAATGGGGTACATATGCTTATAAGAAGATGCCATTTGGACTATCAAATACCGAGCAACATTTCGGTGAGCTATGGACATGGCATTCAAATGCTTAATCAACAATTTTGTCTGGTGTATCTAGATGATATCACCATCTTCTCAAAGAATGCTGCAGAACATCTCTTCCACCTCAGATAGGTATTCCAAAGGTGTAGAAGGTTCGGAGTGTCATTAAACGCAAATAAATGTGTATTCTTGGCATATGAAGGGAAATTATTGGGCCAAATTTTCTCAAGAGAAGGGTTAACAATTGATCTTTGAAAGGGTTGAAGCCATCCGAACACTCTCATTACCATAACACAAGAAATATCACGTAAATATTCTTAGGGAGAATTAAATTTGTTCACGAGGTTTGTACCTAGTTTTTCCACTCTTGTGAAGCCTTTAACAATGATGTTGAAGAAGAGTCTTGCATTTAAATGGACAATAGAAGGAAAAGAGAGCTTTAAGGCCATCAAGATCATAATATCACCGGCACCAATACTTATTAACCTAGATTTCTCAAAGGACTTCATGTTATATGCTTTTGGAGGGTCGACACAATCTCAACTATCTTGGTTCACCTAATAAGGAAGGTTCAAAACAACCCATAGCCTTATTCGATCGTAGGAGCTTGGAGGATTACGAGGAAAATTACTCTTTCATTGAGAAGCATGTCCTTTCGACATTAGAACTTTGAAGAAGTTCATACATTTAGTCTCAAACAATAAGATTCAACTGCTAGTATCTCATGCTGGTGTAAAATATTTTCTCCTGAACAAGGACTTGAATGAGAAGAAAGATAGTTGGATCGGTTGGGTAATGGAGTATGAAATTTAAATCAAGGTGATCAAACTAGTTTGTGGAAAGGGTTTGTGCAAGCATCTCACTTAGAAGTAATAGACCGAGTCAATGGATAAAGAAGAGGTTGTCTTATTACTATAGAATGATCAAGAACAACCAACCGATGATGCACCTATTCCATGTTAGACTCAAGCCTTTGTACATTATCTCTAGATAGGTTTGTGCCCTCTGGAATGGAACAAATAAAAAAGGAGATACTTTAGACTACAAGCCATCCCATATGTGCTTGTTGTAAAAGTATTGTTTAAAAAGGATATCAATAGTGTCCTATTGAGGTGCATTGGGACAAGACAAATTGAGAGAGTGTTGCATGAGTTCCATGATGGAGAAGCAGGAGGCCACTTTGCCCCTCGAGTAACAACTCTCAAAATCATGAAAGCTGGTTATTACTGGCCTACGGTGTTTAGGGACTGCTACTCATGGATCAAGAAGTGCAAGAAGTGTGCATTCTTCACAGGGAAGGAGAAGTTAGCAGCCCTGCCCCTTCGCCCAATTTCAGTGGATCAACCATTCATGCAATGGGGATTAGACTTCATTGGAGTGATTAACCCAAACTCAAGCTAGGGCCACAAGTGGATACTTATAGCAACAAACTATTTCACCAAGTGGACTGAGGTAGTGGCACTTAAGGAAGTAAATGAATCCAAAATCTTGGATTTCTATGAAGGAATAACCACCAGGTTTGGAGTCCTTACCACTATTATATCAGATAATGCATTAACATTCCTAGGTACAAGGATAACTGAATGGGCTATCAAGAATGGTGTATACCTCAACACTTCATCAAAATATTACCCTCAAGGTAATGGCCAAGAAGATTCCACAAACAAGAACCTATTGAGGATTATTAGAAGGACTTTTGATGAAAATCGAGAGGAATTGGCATGTAAAGCTCAAATAAGCTCTATGGGTTGATAGGATCACATCCAAAAGGTCTACAGGCATCTCCCCATAAAATATTGTATATGGAAAAGAGCCAGATGTGCCCATATCATTGGAGTTTCCTACTCTGGAGCTCATGAAATAGTTGGAACTAGCTGAGTTTGAACATATGGAAATCAAGTATGCGAGAGATGATGGAAGTAGGAGAGGCAAGAGAGCATGCAATGCAAATCATGGAGAAGGATCAAGCATTGATCAAGAAGATTTTTGATAAGAAATAAAGAATGATGACCTTTTAAGAGGGGGAATTAGTTCTGAAGTGGGATGCAGATCAGGTGAAGCCAGGAAGGCATTCCAAGTTTGATGCCCATTTTGAGCAGCCCCTATATGATCATAAGGTGCAAAAGTAGAAATGCCTTCTAGTTGGCTAAATTAGATGGTGAAGAATTGTAGATCCTAGTCAACAAGATCCATCTCAAACATTGCTATTGAAAAGGAAGGTTCCACCCTTATAAATATTAGCATAGGACTTTAATTTCCCAAAGTGCATATGCACATTGTCTTGTTGTAACATAGGTTTCATTTCCCTAAGTGCTCCGACACAAGTTTTTTTTGTTGCTCTAGGTTTTCATCGTTATGAAATTTGATGTGCCTTATGGAGAATGCACTAGGCCCTTTAGCATTTATAACAGGGAGACCCGTGGTTGCCATAACAGTTGTTAATTTTAAAATATAAAAATACGAGAGAAACTGAAATTGGATCTCAAAGGCTCCATTTTTAGAAGAACAAGACCAATGTCGAAGCTACCACCCACGACTCCATGCCTAATGGATAAAACAAGGAAACTGATCTCTTCATCTAGTAGGCAGATGCCCCTGTGAGTCGCCAAATTTTTATCTCAATTTTTCCCTTGGAAAAATTGATCAAACATGACCTGCGTGAAATAAATCCAAGGGACATTTCCGTCGAATGAGCCTATATTTCAAATCTGATAGTCATGTTATAGGTAGGATCTACAATGGAGAAGAAATGTCAGGGAAGGGCCAAACAATGTCATAGAAAACTAGAGGCTTAAAGGAGAGAAATAGAGAAAGTATCAAAGTCTTCTAGCTTTACAAATGATTGAAACAAGCGAAATTGACTAAGTATGGAAGAATCAGCGGAAGATTCCACGTGCCTCATCTGTGCTTCTCTAAAGGTTAAACCCAAAGATAGAGGCTCGAGAAAAGCACAGAGATTTCACATGCCCTAGACCCAAAAAGGGAAAAAGCTAGGTGTTGAAAATTCCAAATGAGTGAAAATAACCACATGTCATCTTGGCACAATTTCAAAAGAGAAAGCTCAAGGCAGAGACTCAAACTAGCACCAGCTCTCCACATGGTTAGGGTCTAATAGAATTCAAAGAGTAGTGGGCCCAAATTAGTTAAGTATAAGAGTGTCGATGGAGGGTGCCAAGTGTCTCAATGACACACATTTAAAGGTGCGACCCAAAGCGGAGAATCAGACAAGTGCCAAGCCTCCATGTGTCTAGTGTTTGAGAAAGGCATCAACCCGAATCGGATAAATATCAAAGACTCACAAAGGTGCCATGTGTTAGCCCAACACATCTTCAAAGGTAAATATAAAGTGGGTCTCCCAAACTAGCGTTGGCCTTCCACATGTCCCAAGTCCCAAAATGGATAGAGTCAATAGTTGAAAAGTCAAGATGGGGCAGAGTCAGTGGAAGGTGCCACATGTCGACTTGACGCAACTCCAAAGGTTAAAACTCAAGGGGAAAACTTAGACAAGTGCCAAGTCTCCACATGTCCTGGGTCATATATATGGCCCTACCAAACAAAAGGACTTAGCCAAAACATAAAGGAGTAGAGCAAAGCCGTGGAAGGTGCCATGTCTCTTCAGCGCAATTTCAAAAAATGAAATCCAGGAGCGGTCCCCAAATGTGCGCCATCTCTACACATGGCCATATTTCAAGTCAAGGTGGGTCATTGGGGAAATTCAAAATTTTTTGCTCAAAAAGGCATAAAGTATAAAAATGAGCCGCACATCCATTGACACCCAAGGAGCCATGTGTCAGGCCTAAATTACATGCGGGCCAATGGGCCTAGGGAGGACTTTTCCCCCAAATGGAAAATGCAGACCAATGGTCCCGTGGATGGTTTTTTGACAAGAATGAATCATGGGGCAGCGAGACATTTTTACATTTTTGTATTTTTGTGCCAAAGGGTGAAAAGTGAATTTCAGGCCCGTGGACCCATTCTGCTAACTGGTTTTCACCATTTTTGTATGGACCCAACTCAAACATTCAAATGGACATATCTTTCTATCCAATACTCGAAATTCAACAAATTTGGCACCATTAGAAAGGTCTCGACCTCATCCACACCAGGGAAACCCAAGACTTCAATTTTGACAAGGTTAGATGGGCAAAAATGGGAAAATGTCTTCACACCATTAATATGTAATCTGATTGCTCCCAAAACCAAATAAGATTTGATTTGATCCACCATTTTTCCTTCTTCAACACACCAAACTGACATAGAATGGTGGACTTGAATGATTATGGGTGGATTTGTAGTGGAATTGATGGCTGGTAGCTGAGCTTCAAATTAGTTTTCCTACCTCTCTCCTTCTTCTCTCTGTGCTGCATCTATAAAAGAAGGAGTTGGGCTCATTATAAAGGGTTGGACAGTTTTGTTTTGCACCCTCCCTTCTTCCCTTGTCTGCAAGAGAATTTTGGAGCTTGAACCTCCCATTTGAGTTGTAATACAAATTTTTGCCTCTTGGCTACTATAGTGTCTTGTGTATCAACTCTAGAGCAATAATATATGTCTGTGGATGATTCCCAACCCTTTCATGTGTTCATTGTTGTCTTCTGATCTCTCATTATAGTTTGGTTATCTGTGCATGGTAGTTGTATTACATTTCTATGGTCTGTGTTAAATTGCAAAATGAGTGTCTAACATTCCTTTGGTGCATCACCTCATTAGCTTAGGTTTATTTTCTCATATCTTCTCAACCTTGTCTCCTTAGTAAGATAGAGTAGGTTTTAGAGTAGATCCTTTGCAATTTATTTGTGTGCACCTGAACAGAGGAATAAGAACCGGCCTTCATCTGGAGATCTCTCTCGATTTCAAAGTCCCACACTTTGAGAGATGCTCCATGTTGTGCAATCACACTGAGAGTCTCAACTCATCTAGTTGTAGACATTCAAGGGTGCTGTGATTTTGCACTAACATTTACCTAGTGAGTTAACAACTCATGGGAGTTGGAAGTGGTTTAATTAATCAATTATGATTGATTAATAGGCTATAATAATATTTTTAGGCTATATGGAGGTGATTTAGGAGGAATTTAATATTATTTTAAGCATTTGAAAGAGGGATTTAGTGTACAAGATCGTTTATTGATTAAATACAAGGGTAAATAGGTTTAATTAGCTAATAATAGCTTTTTCCTTTCTCGAAAAGGATTATAACTAACAAATTTTGGTTAATTGGCATCTAGAATGTGATAGAGGTTAGTTAATTGGCATAAATAACTAATTGTAATGAAAATTATGATATGGAGGATAATTAGTACCACTTTTACATTACAAACTCGCGTAAGTAGATTTTAGGTGTCTCAGTGAGTTACAATGACATAATGATGTCAAAGTATAATATTACAATACCTTTCATCGATTATTAATATGGAATGTGAATTAAGAAATTCAAGTTATTGTCGATATTCAAAATTATTTAATGCTTAAGAGTAATATATCTCTTTTCAAATAGGTACTTAACGTTATAAAATGATAAGGTCAAAACATACCATTATCTAAGTAATATTTGGTTGAGCACCTAATCTTAATGAAATGATTAATCTAAACTAACTCCTAATGAAAAATTTCATCAAGCAACACTTGGATTTTGGAACCTAGAATGAAAATAATTAGTGAGTTACTAATGACTCGTCATTAAATGTATAACTTGACTAAATCTCATAATGATTATCTTACCTTATAATCATCTTACATATCAAGTAGGCATGGACTCTAAGTCCCGCACTTTAAGTTGATTGTACTCTAACCATATCATCTTAGGAAAAATACATGAAGGGTAATGATTACTTCATGACAATAGTCATAAAGTAATCATTAACTTTCCCATAGGGTCCTAAGTTGGTAAAGTTAGCATACACTCAAGTCAAAAGATGAGACCTAGATTTTAGGTCTTCTTAATAAATAAGTTTAAAACATTTAATGAAATCTAGATAAATTTTTGTGATGATTTTGTCGTGATGGGACATGTTTCACTTGACTTGTGTGTAGTCATGAAACTAAGCATGCAAATCATAGCTTGAAATATTTGGCCTAAGTAATTTATTAGCTTAATACACTATCAGATCGATGAGTTACTAATTAGCACTATGAGATGTCGGTTAAAACTCGGTAAGATAATTCTTAGGTTAAAACTTAGGAACTACATCAGTTAATAAACCTAAATGAATAGGTTGACCAACTTCATACCATATATGCACACTCAAAATAGTGAAGATAAATGGGATTTGGTAGATGTAATTGACCTTTACAACTACACATGGTTTTAAAGTTATCATATGGATTGTAAACTAGATTGCTTGTTGGATTCTTATTGTTGCATTATAAAATTGTTGAAGGAATATAATGGGATTAAGGGTTTGTTTAAAAAAATTCCCTTAATATGGATTTGTTATAACATAGGGTCTTACACACATATATTACGATAGGGTCGAAAAATTCAAATGTGCACAACTTGCCAATATATAGAAAATGGGGAGAGAGAGGGTTGGGGGAAAAGAGGGAAACTAATTTTTTTGATTTTAATCACAAATAAAATTAATCAAATAACTAAAAATAGGTATGGGATTATTGTCAAAATTATTTTCCCATGTAATTTTTCTTGCGGGGAGAAGGCATGGGAATGATTCACCATTAATTATGGTAGTTGAGCTACCGGAATAACACTTTTATGATCAAGACTATTTTTACCCTTTTCATCCTCATAAATCAATCTATTTATAAATTTCATGATATCAAAGTGAAGGAATTTGTGAGATGTTTCTAATGAGCCCAAGTTTGTCAAATTTGGAGTTACATGGAAGAATTTATGTTAGGGTGGATCCATATTCCATGATATAAGCAAGACAATGCTCCACACAGGACATCAAAGGAAGCATTAAAAATTGTTTTCATTGGGTTGGAAAAATCCGTCGAGGTGGAGAAAAAAATGAATGAGGGAACTATTCCATCCATGTCCTCGTAGCTTTATGTGGTCAATTAGAATCAACAAAGTGCCATGTCTTCCCTCTTGTGGCAAAGGCGACCGAGCGGAGAACTCTAGGAATAGAAAAATTATTCCTAAGGTTCCCTATAAACCTAACATTCCTGATTACCCATGTTGTGTAGAATTTACGGAGAAATGAGGAATGGGAAGAACAAAGGAATAGTTCCTCATGTTCTTCCAAAGGCTAATTTGGTCAATTTTTCCCTAATTGACCACATTTTCTTCATTTTTGGCTAAGTATGGAACTTAGAAAGCTTGGAAAGATGGAAAAAAAGGTTTCAAAACATGAATTTTTCCTCAACACTACGAGACTTTCCTAATCTGTATATCCATGACAACATTTCCCAAGAACATAATTTTATCTAGAATTTCATCAAATCCTTTATAAAACATCCAAAATATCCTAGGAGTGATTATGGAATAATAATTTGGAAACTTGATGGGGAAACCTTCTTGCTAGGTGGAGATCAATGGATTTTTGAGCATCCAAATGGGCAAGGATTCATCTTGAAAACTTGAAAAAATGATCTAAATTTTTGAAAAATCTTACCCCGAATCGGTTTGAAGCATGATATGGACTTAGCTCATCAATGTGGAAATGTCTAGAATTTCCTGACGACAATTGATTTGTTAGGAGTTATAAATGAATATTTTATAATGTCCCAATTTTGTTTTCCACTATGAAACATTCCCTTAAACCTAGAAAATGGACCATTTGATGAGGTATGCAACAAACATGTTTTTAATGAGAGTGGAAAATTGCCTTGAAATTGATTTTCCACCACATTGCTTATAAATTCATTAGTACATTTGTGAATAGTTCCTCTATCAACATCTTAAATTCTTGAAAGCTAGTTTGAAATTTGTTATACTACTTGGGGCTCATCCCTTTTTACCTTCTAAATTTACTTGAAATATATCTTCTTTAGAGTCCTTCATGAACCACTCAGTAACGGAAAGTGCCACTGAAACAACAAGAACACTATGGAAAGACTTAGGGAAATGAAATTATACTAACAAAAAGACAATATGTTGGAAAGAGCTTAGAGGAATTTAAAACTAGTCTACTATGTATAAGGTAGGAACTTTGCTTTAGTAGTAATATTTGAGATATATCTCATTTATTGGGATCAAAAGATCCTCTCTATCCAATTTTGAAAATTGGAAAGCATTATTTTCTTTGAAGCTTGAAATCATGAAGGGACCACTCCAAATTGTATCAAAATTTGAGTTCTTTCCTAGTTTAACTTTGTTTGCATCCCACTTTAGGACTAGATCTCCTTCTTGGAAACTCCTAGCCACTACTTTCTTGTCAAAATACTTCTTGATATGAGCTTGATCCTTTTCCATTATTTTCATTGTTTGGTTTCTCAACTCTTATAGCTCTATGAGCTCTACATATGTAATTTCCATGGCCTCAACCTTAAACATTTCCAGTAGCTTGATGAGCTCTAATGTTGTCAATTTAAGAGATATTGGCAACCTTACTTCCTTACTATAGAGCAATTTGTAGGGGAGCTTCCCATTGATATTTTGGGAGTGAACATATCATACCAAAAGGATGATTTCCATGTTCTTTTATTTTCATCCAAGGTCCTCCTTATGATTCTCAAATGATTCTCTAATGGTTCTTATGGGTTAATTTATCTTGGCCATTACCTTGGTGGTGATAGTTTAAAAATTTCTCAAGTAGATCACATTCTTAATATTACGATCAGAGATATTTGTGCCAAGGAATGCCAAAGAATTATCGAGATGATCATGGAAGGAACACCAAACCTAGTCACAATGCCTTCATAGAAGTCTAGGATGTTGGCCTCATTTGATTCATTCAATGATATTTCTTTTGTCAATTTGGTGAATTAATTTGTAGATTTCAAAATCCACTTGTGACCCAAGCTATAATTTGGATTTATTACTCCAATAAAATCCAATCCCCATTACATGAATGGCTGATTTACATAAATGGGGTAGTGTGAAAGATTTGCTAGTCTTTTTACTTGTAAAGAAGGCATGCCTTTTACATTTTTTACCCATGCATTATAGTATTTGAGGATATTAGGCCAATAATAACCATATTTAATGATCATGAGAGTTGTACTTGGAATAAATATCATCATGTTTCTTCATTATGGAACTCATGCAACACTTTCTCAAATCGGTTTACCACAATACACCTCAAGTGAAAACCATTCACATATTTTCTTAAGAAAACTCCATCAATCAAAAGGTAATGAATGGATTAGATTCTTAAGTACCTCCTCTTTTTCAATCTCAAACCTTAGGGACAATGGCATATTTGGAGGAATTTCACTATATTATGGGTCTAACCAGGAGTAATCAAGGAACAATTGGTCATTCTTGATCATGTTAGAGCATGAGGACACCATTTTCTTGAACAAATTGTTTTAAAACCAATTCACATAGCCCCTTTCCTCTGATAAGCTTAGTCACCTTGATATCAACATCATACTCCATCACCTTAGTTATCTAACCATCCCTTTTCTCATCTAGATCCTTATTCAAAAGAAAATATTTCACACTAGCATGTGAAACAATTAGATGGATCTTGTTGTTCGATACCAAATTCTTGAATATCTTTAAAGTCTTTATGAAAGCTAGGGAATGTTTCTCAACGAATGAGTTACTAAACTCATAGTCTTCTAGAATATGGTTTAAGAATGTAATTGGTTGTTCCAAACTTTCTTCATTTGTCTACACAATCATGGAGGATATTTTGTTTATACCCAAAAATCATATAATGTGAAATCTTTAGTAAAATAAAGGTTGATGAGAGTTGGGGAATTTACAATTTAATTCATAATGGATTAAAATCTACTCTTTCCTTCAATATTCCACTTGAATGCCATGTTATTCTTTAGAATTAGTATTAATAACTTGGCATGTTTGGAAATTTTTGGGACAACCCATTTGAAAAATTAATTCTCCCTAAGAATCTTTGGAGTTCTTTCTTGTGGTTGGGTAATGGAAAATCCAGTTTACCACCAAATCTTTCTATATCAATGGTTAATTCTTATTTTAAAAAAATATTTCTAAGGATATTACCCTCATGAGTTTGGAAGATGCATTTTTGCGGTTGAGAGAGACTCCAAACTACCTAAATCTCTCAAAAAGTTATCTCGAGATGGAGTGGATGCTATTTTTTTCCTTGGAAAATCGTAATATCATCTACATATAAAAGAACAATGTTACTTATCAGTCCTTTAAATTCCATATCCATGGCCCTTTATAATTTTTTTCCTATGTCGATAAACTAAATGGCATTTTATTGTAGGTCTAGGTTCCCCATTTTATTGTAAAAATTTCCTTGAACTGGTCTTCATCCTCCACCATAATCTTTCTATATCCTAAGTATCCATCCAATAAGGAAAACCTCTCGACTGATTGCAAAATTTATTCCATAAAAGGTCATAGGTAATGATCCTTTAAGGAATCTGTGTTCAAGTATCTGAAATCAACACATAACATGATTTCACCGCTTCTTTTCCTAACTAGGAATAGATTGGAAACCCAAGATGAAGTTTTAATGGGGAATATAATGCTAACATATATCAATTTGTTAAACTCTTTCTTCATTAGAGGCTCAATTATTGGGTTGATAGGCCTTTTCTTTTTCCTAATGGGTTTGGCCATTGAATATAGCTCAATGGTATGTTGTGCCAAATTAGGATCAAAACCCCTAAGGTCTTCATAACTCCATGTAAATATGTAAGTAAATTCTTGACAAATGTCAAAAATGCATGTTTCTCTTGTGGAGTACATACCTTAGTAGTTTTAAGTAACTTGTCCTTGTAAATTGTGATGGGTTTATAATCTTCACCATTGATTTTCATGTCTATTGTTTCCTTTCTCGAGTTGAACATTAGAATTGAAAATAGATTACAAGGTGACTAAGCCCTTGGGAAAATTGTTTTATCTTAGTTGGACAATCTGATCTCCATATTGTTGTTCCAACTTGTTTTGATTTCTTGAAGAGAACTCAACCTCTTCTCTGATAAAATTTACAATATGTTGATCACTCTCAAACACTTTCCAATTGGTGTCATTTTCTATTATGGTAGGTATTACCACTACCTTGATATGTGGTTGTAATATTCCTCTCTTAACGTTCTCAATAACGTTAAACTTTTCTTTAGTGCATACAATTTATCAAAATCTTCATTATTTTTCTTGGAATTGCATGGATATTAAAGTCTTCAAAATCCACCAAAAGGTCCCATAATTTATGCTTTTCATCTCTTATTAAGTCATTATTAGTTAAATTTGATCCTTTGTCTTGGTTCATAATCAATCCACTATCCCCAAAGGTCTATAATTTTTATTCTTTTTCTTGCCCATTGTAATCCATAGATAAGGGAATCATACTTAGTTGTGTTGTTCTAGAGAAACTAAAATGGAATCTAAAAGAGGATTAATACTTCATACCAATAGGATATAAAATGATTATGTTAGGTAAAACTTGTTTTACCGAGTTAAATTATGCATTGTATTTACCATAGGTAAATATTAATTTTTATATTGTTATATGCTTAAAACCATGTATTTGTCTTATTTGTATTAACGTATGTATTTTGTTGCATAGTTGCAACAATGATATTTGTTTGTATTACATTTTACTATGCTTCTCGGATGTATTTTGGAAGCTACTATAACTATGTTTGTTATTTTGTTATTGTACAATACCTATAAGTATTGCAACACTTCATTTCATCTATAATCTAGATGTAATGTGAATTATTTCATATGAATAAAATAATCGAGAGACAACCTCATTGTTTTTGGTCCTTAGCGGACTACACATCCTTTTGTTCCTTGTCTTCTTCTTGATACATAAAAAAACATCTACTAAATTTAATCCTCTTGTTCATCATTTGATTTTACAAGACTAACAAGGGTGAATTTTCCTAATGTAGAAAATAAATACCAAGGATAGCTTCTTCAATCTATTGATATGAATTGTAATATCCTCTATTTGATTGAATTAATTTATTGGTGGATTCCCTCATGCTAATAAATGTTGAGTTGGTTTACATTATAACTTGTCAAGTAATGAAGTGTTAAGATGATTTATTGATTTAATCAATATATATATGCCTACATATATGTAGGTATAAAACTATATATATGTATATATGTGTATATATATACCTATACATACATACATTGTTAATGGATGGCATGTAAATTGGTAAATAGACCATTAAGGCATGAGATTTGTTTGATGGAGATTAGTTTGGGTCATGGCATTGTAATTACCACCATACAAATTAATCGGTTTCTAAAGTTTTAAATAATCTTCTTTTAACTTAAGTTTCTTGGAAAATTTGGAATGTTTTGTTATTGAGGTGTATAGTTTTTGGCTCAGTTTTGTTCGAAGCCACGACATGGAACTTAAGATAACAAGGACTATTACAAATTTAATGTTTTTAGTATCATTGGTAGCCATTAGCTTCTTGGAGAATCTAAGGCATGAAAAGTGAACATTTTTTTATTTTCATTTGGTTTTTCGGAAGCTCTGTTTGGAGTTGTGTATGGATTTTTTTGTGGAAGTCTATTTGGTTATTATTGCATGCGAATTAACTGTTGTTAATCTCTATTAAACATGGAATTTACTATATGAATATGCTATTGGAAGATTGGTAGTGGTTTTGGAAGCTTTCAAAGTGGGAGTTTACAACTTCAAAACAGATTTCGAGAGAAGATTGGAAGAAAATACGAGCATGGATTCTTTTAATCTTACCGTATGTTGTTATTTTAATTATATAGATAAATATGATATTTGGTTAATGAATGTTATGCAAGATTGG
Organism: Taxus wallichiana var. yunnanensis; assembly: GCA_018340775.1. Taxonomy (NCBI): domain Eukaryota; kingdom Viridiplantae; phylum Streptophyta; class Pinopsida; order Cupressales; family Taxaceae; genus Taxus; species Taxus wallichiana. Next base: position 127,342,125 of record CM031242.1, on the reverse strand, counting down.
AATAGTTTTCTGGTTTTATAATCAAATCTATATTTGGTTTATTAAGTGAGGTTTTGTAACTACATCCCTTTTGGGTTATTTGGGTATGGTCAATAATAGAAGGATAGTTATAGCTCATGTAGAGATTTTTTGTTATCATTTGGTTTCAGCCCTTATTTGAGCTTTATGGATATCATTTGTTTTATAGCTCTTGAAGAGCATGGTTGTTATTACTATTTATATAAACACATTATGTTTTTTATTATCAAGTGGATTAAAAGGAATGCGGTTTGGGTTACTCGGGCATAATGTCAAATATTAAAAGGATAATTTTTGATTTTGGAGGATTATGAGGAATCTAAACATATTTTTGTTATAGTTTATTACTTACAATTTTGATCTCATTTCGGCGATGATAAATTTGGAAAAGAATTATGTATTTTTGGGATATTCAAAAGATCTGGAAATGTATACGTTTGGGGTTTTAGATTTTTATTTGTGACCTTGTAATCTGTATAGGATTTTGGTTTAGATATGATAAACCTAGGAAGAAGAATGAGAGTTGGTAATGACACTTCTAGAGCACTATTTTTAATTTGTTTTTTTAATAAAAACCGCCCTTTGGATCATTATTATTTCATTCCTTCTTTGAAACAGAGTTTGAGGATTTTGGTTATTATTTTTTGTTAAATAGAAAGGGTTTGTCCCGGTTCCTTTTAGAGAATTTCTTTTATTATTCTAAATCTATTTTATTGGGATTATTGAAGTAAATTTGGAAAATACAATGGGATATTGTAAGAAACGAAAACATACTAGTTAAGTTAAAAATATCTCTCTAGAGCATTGATGTTTTAATTAATTTTTATAACTCTTTTTGGAGCATTGATTTTTATTAGTCCTCCTCTAATTTGGATTATTATTAGATTTTAAAGTGATTAAATGGTTAAGAAGAATATAAACAAAATTGTTTTATTTATATCTCTTCTTGAAATTTGTTGATATCATTTTTTTATCGATCTTTTTAGAGTATTGTTGTTTCATTATTTTCTATTTCTATAAATAAATGTTATTCTCCATTCACAATGTCATTGTTAATCTATTTGCAATTTTTTTAGGAGAATGGAAATTTTGAAAGCATAAAGGTTGGTTAAATGATAGTTGACTTATCATTTAGTTCACCGTTATTTTCAAATAAGAATAAAGGAATTTTTGGGAAAATCATTAAACTTCATTGATCTTAATAGTAAAAAAGGAAATCACCTTTTCATTCATAATTTATATGATGTTCACTTGGAAAATTTCTATATATTGTTCTATTAGATATGTGCAATGGCTTGATCTTTTGATAGTTGAACATGAATTTTTATAAGTTAGTTAGAAATAATTGTGAGTTATTACATCAGTAAATTATGATTGGTGATGTGTAATGTGTTTCATTATTATCCGAAGGACTAAGATACAATAGGATAGTTAAATATTATGATAGTGAACATATTGTTTTTATATAATTATGAAGTTCATTATTATTGTTAATGAGATAGATCTCTTATTATAATCTAGGGAATTTATGATTATAATTTATTGATTAAGATTGATCTGAAAGGCGATAACCAGATCGTGCGAAGCCAAGAACAAATATGCTAATCAAAACACCACGATCAATAAGATGAGAGCAATTCAGCAGAATAGCTTTACATAAAACATTTGCAAATAAATGAGCAACAATATCATATATTATTATGGAACTCAATGCAATACATTGAGAATGGGCCTTGCTTAAATAGGAAAGGAATAACAATCTAAGAACTAGTCAAGGTCGTAGATCAAGCCATAAATCAATGAAATAACTAGTCATTAAAGAACTAGTCAAGACCATAGATTTAGGAGAGAACTAGACATCTAGGATCTAATCAATACCATAGATCAAGGAAAGAACTATACCTAACAACTATATAATATCTCCTAATATCTAAATAAGATAAAATAAATATCCACACATATAAGTGGGTGAGGATAGATACAATAAAAGTAAATAAAGTACCTAGGTGAACATGAGCTAAGGTAAATACCTACTCTAACATGATCTTACCCATATCTTATTATTTTATTTCATTATAATTAAATCATAGAATAAGTGTATGTAGACTCATTCCAATTTATATGAAATGACCCATATCTATCTCTCTCCTACAATTTTGAATGAAAGCTCGACATACTTGAAGTAACAGTTTGGATTGGTTTTTCTTATTGTTCTATGTTTTGAGTATAGGATAAATAAATGTGAAAAGGATTATTGTAATCAATTGATAATGTGATTGAAGTATAATCACATCTTAAAAGGGAATTATGGCCTAATGTATTATTCTTGTTTATTGATGCAAGTCTTTATTGATGAAGATTAAGGTTTATCCTTTATTGAAATCGTGTTTGAATTATCTTATTTTTTGAACTGAAAAGTTATATACTTTACTTATAATATGATTTATCTAGTAAGGTGATAAATTCTTAAGTATGAGATTATTTTTGATATAATCAATTTCAGATAGAATAATCAATGCAAGTGAATAATGAGATTAGCTAAAAAGAAACATAGGAAACAATATAAATACATTTATGTACTTTATGGAATTAGTGAACTATTCATGATGAGTAAACATAATTAATTAACTCGGTATGGGATAATGAATAGTTAAAATTCACCTAACAAAAATAACTATGATATAGAAAATATGAAAAGAGGTACTAATAATGCTAGTTCTTGGAAGACCACAAAAAAGGAGCGGTTATTGAAATGAAAGGGATTAGCATTGATATTTCTATGGATTCGGTCACTAAAGTGATGGGTCTTCCCATTTGTTGGGAGGGAGGTCTATAAACCCAAAAAAGAAGCCTCTGACAAGCTGAACCTATTTCTCAAAGGTAATGAAAATATCACTCCCCACTTTGTTGGTTATCTTCGTTTGTCTTTACCTAAACCGTTTGACAATGTGGCTCTCACTCTTACCCAATTTCTCACTCTTAAGGGCCATCATAAATGCATTTACACCTATCACCTGTCTATGCTCAATCATTAAAGGTGTGGCCATTCTTTTAGCTTCCCCTACTTTCTTTTCACTCCTTGAGTGCTTCTATCTCTTAGTTTAAAAGTAGAAGGGTCTCTGTCCCGCTCCACTAGGGATTTATTCTCACTCTTGTCAAGAGAGAAGATATAGATATTAACAAGTTTAGTTCTGTTACTAAAGACTTGGAAGCTTATGTGGATGGGGTTGACTTGGAATTAGAGGAAGAAGACTCGAGTGAAGATTTTGATTCTCAGGAAGGTGACTCGAAGGAGGATAAAGATGGTATTGAAATCGTGGTGGCCCAGAATCTTAGGGAGATGAAATCCAAGTAGGTTCCTAGTGTTTCATTGAATACCAAAGGGGAGTCTAGTAAACAGGATTTTTAGGCTCCTATCAATGTGTAATTGGAACAACAGTTCAAGGCTATGGGGCATGTTAGACCTGTGAAAGGGGAGAACCATCTAGCTAAGATGGTGGTGGACATTGAAGAACTTAAGGGAGATATGAGACTCACCAAGAGATCTATGCAGTTTTTGTTCAACGATTGGCATAAGATGAAAGCGCAGGTTGAGGAAGTTGTTAATAATGAGAATAACATATTAACATGTCAGAAGCATCACAATGTTGAGTGGAGTCCCTAAGGATATTTGGGGTATAGATAAGGAGAGAAATAAGGTCATCTCGCAGTTGAACGTTAATGATCCAACACATATCACCACTCTAGCACTTTTTACCTCCCTACAGATGATCAAATCAAGGATTGAAAGGGATTCAAAGAAATAATACTTCCTGAGCAGGATGGAGGTGTTCAAGTTGCTATTTTGTTTCGATAGTATGCTTTGTTTTTTTCTATTTAGTTGTAGTTATGTCCTTGTCTTGATTTTTATTAGTAGCTTCTCTTTTGACTATTGTTGGACTTATTATAATATCTAGATTCAGATCCTATTTTGCTGATTTTTCATGTTGATCTGACTATTGAGATTTTTTGTAACTTGGTATATTCCCTTTAAAACTATTTACCTTTAATAAAAACAATAATGGGAATGACAGAGAGAGATCAAAGTTCTAAAATCCAACTATGGTTTCATAACCAATGAGTTGGACCATTTTCGTGCTATTATTCACAGCTACATGGAGTGGAGTGTTGTCACAATTAAATCAAATTTGCAACATATCCAAAATTTGGGTCATCTCACTAATTCTTATAGTGTTATGGACAATCAGAGAAGGAAAAGAAAGGTGACTCCCAAAGGTCTCAACTTGGTGTCTTTGGCTGGAAACATAGATGCTCTAGCTAAGGAATGGGAAAAGGTATTGGAGGGGCTTGAAAAATCCTATAAGTGATATGGGGAGGGGTGTTTGTTTTATTTATTGTCTCTGTGTCTTTTTGGCTATTAGTTTCTTCATTGTTGTTAGTTCCTCTATGTTTTTTCTATTGCTGTTATTTAGCTACTCTTTTCTATTGCTCCCAGTGGAGCCCGTTTATTATGGACTTTTATAATATCTTTTTGTTGGGTATGTAATGTTTTTATCTTCTCATATGGAGATTTGAATTTTTTTGGGGTAGGGTCCCCTCAACCCTTTTTTACCTTTTATAAAAAAAATTATTAACTGAATGAGTTATTATGACCTCTTATGGAAACCTATTAGTATTTTGAAAACTATACTTTTAAAACGAGTTGTTAAAAAATACTTATTTGCATTATCTAAATAAGATTGCATATGAATATAAGAAGCGTATGCGTAATGATTCTATGTCAATCATTAAAAATATTAGCCATCCTACCAACTTAGGATGGCTACGGGAAGGGTAGAGAGGATGTAATGATGGGTAATCATTACGTGGTCCCTATGTTTCCCATAGGTATCCTAATATGGCATGGATGGGAATTTTATCATTTAAGGAAATGATTCAATAATGGTATCTACTTATTTTTAACTAAATCAACCTTATTGAACAATAAAAAGGAATCTAGATAGTTGTTTTGAGATGGTTGTGTGGTGATGGAAGATAATTTTCATAGGCTTATGTGTGGTCTCGAAACTAAGTTTGCAATCAAATGCTTGAATCTTTAGCCAAAATAATGCATTAGTTGACTACATTTTCTTATCGCTAATCCCTAATTTATTAATGTCAAATAACTAATGGAATACATTATGAATGTCTTCTAGGTATATACTTAGGAGGTTCATATAGTTATCATAACATGTAAAAGGTTTAACCAAGTATAAAAACTTTTTTAATATTTTATAAAGATAGGGTTTTGATAGGGGCCCTTACTTATTACATCATGAAATCCAAAATCTAGATACAAACAATTAGCATTTCAAAAGATAAAACTATTCCAAATATCAAGTGAATTTGGTGCAAACAACACAACCCAACTCACAACCAGAACAAAACTAGCTCAAATACAAACAAAAAGAAACACAGAGTCCAAAACAGACTTCTCCAAAAACACAATCTAAACAACTATGGAACTACCAATAAAAATACTAAGAGATTTTCCATCCTTGTATCTACCAATACGATCACTATTAGGGATGATTTTTAACGTCTTCATAATGGGGAGCCTATTGTCCACTATGATATTATAGTATAACCTGAGGTGTTATAATAGTATCTCAATGTTTGATAAAACACTGTTGTAATCCACATCAACATATCTAGAACATCTGAAGAGATAACATAATTAAACTTATCCTTTTTTTGGATATTGTATCTCTAAGAAATTAGGTTCATATTACAACCTTTTCCTCATGGTACTCTTGGGACCTCTTTATTTGCAAGAAATGGTCTTTATTAAAACATTTTCCTTGGCCCTTTATGGTCCAAGTTTGATTTCTTTCCTATTGCTATTTATCTTTCTGTGAGTCTTTTTTTCTCCTCTTTGTTTGATTTTTTCCCTCTAGTGATATAACCTCCAACATCATCTCTTAAAGAGTGGTTGGGGTTCCTAGAGGAAGATTCTTCTTGAATCTTGTTTTTCCCCTTTATAGGGGTCACTATGATCTTGATTTCCTCAATCTTCTTAAGATTTGATCTTTTCCATGAGTTTTTTTCTTTATCTGGAACTATTTTCAGTTCTTGTCTTATTTTTTGTTCCTTTTGCTAATCTTGAAGTAGTATTTCTTGACTACACTCTAATATTTCTCTTGGTTCTTTTTGAACCATTTCTAATTTTTCTTCCTTTTTCTTTTGGGTTTCATCATCTTTCTACTCTTTATCACCTATCATTTCCTCTTGATCCTTCTTATTCTCATTCTCATTACTCTCATTTTCTTCTAGACTTATGAATGGAATTAGAAGTACCTTTAATTGTGTATGTTTGAGAAAATCACCTTCCTCCAATGAATCTTGGTTTTGGATTTCAATATGCCATGTATCTTTGTGTCTTTTAGGGTGGTTTTCTCTAGTTTTTCCTCTCTACATTTTCCATTTATTTTTATGGCTCTTTTATTTGTTTCATTAGTTCTTGTGGGTTTTCTTGCCATTCCATTTTTTCCTTTGATCTCTTGTGTTTCCATTTTTGAGGCGGACATTAGTATTATGTCCAAGTTTGCTGCATTTCTTGCATCTAGATATTTTGGTTTCATATTCCACTATCTGTCTCTAAGTGCCCAAATTAGAGTGTATATGTAATATGTCTAGTAAATTTCTTTCCAAATCCACATTTACAAATATTCTTGTGTAGGTCTATCTATTTCTAGCCTTTGTTGCATCATAAAAATCCACTATAGAGCCAAAGAATTTAGCAATATCTCATTAGCACATCCACATCCAAAATTCAAGAGTTACTCCATGAAGTCATATCTAGAGCGACATAAAAATTATATTTTCTTTTTTAGGTTCGAATACTGGAGTCCATTTTAAAAAAATATACCCATGTTTCCTAGAAACCATGGTCCCTCCACCATAGCATGAGTGCAATCTTCCAGTTGTTTAACTGAATTAGGAAAAACTCTTTAGCCATCAAAGATATTTCCATATTTCCTCTAGGGTTCCATTTTCTAAAGGCTCATCTCCTTATGATATCCACATTGGGTATTGGCCCATGAAAATTTCATATCGTAGATAATTGTTTTAATGTATTGATCTCTCAATGACCACATATGGTTTAGTGAATGATGTCATTTTGTTGTGTTGTGGTGTTTGATTTCGATCATCTCCGTATCATTTTTGGAGATTTTGTTTTGGTTTGAAAAGCCTGCACTAGAAGCAATTCCCTTGCCCACCACTAGATATGCCCATGAATCCTGCAGGTGGGTAATCCTATAAATATGGGGATGGCCCTGGACTAGGTCAAACACTAGCTCATCATCCAAAAATTTGAAATCTAATTCTTGCTTGTTTCTTGGCATTTGGTCCATGGTTATCATTTGTTATCGGATGGATTATGAATATTTTAATAATGATGTATTAATTAACAACAAGTTAAATAATAATGTTAATAATTAATGACATTATTTGTAAATTAAGGGTACATTTTACAAAAATCCCTTATTTTAGATTATCATAACATGGGTGTTAAAGTTTGGTATCAGCTCTTTGAATTAATGGGTTGATAATGCTAACGGACATCTTATCATTTCATTAACAACATATTGTGGTCATAAGATGGGAAAAATGTGAAGCTAGAAATTTTTTTGCTAATGTTGAAGGTTCAAAAGCGAGAAGTTAGATGAAATTCTAATAGTCCTTTAGGACACTCGTAACCATATAGTTGCCTTGGAGCAGCAAGTAATGGGTGAAAATGAAAATAAACAAGAATAGCAACCTAATTAGAAAAATTATTATAGTGAGTGAGGGGATAAAAGAGATCGATTGGATGTTGAACTTTCAAGAGATATAAAATGTATTAGCCCACCCAAATTTGATGAAACTATTTTGGGGGATGGTGCTGAAAACTAGTTAAATGAGATGGATAATTAATTCAAAATATGGGACTTTTCAGAGGAAACTAAAGTAGTTGGGGTGTTTTCCAACTCTCAAAAAAGCATCTTCTTGGTGGGATAACTATAAGATGAAGTTAGGAGTAGATACTTCCTCCATCACTTGGGAGTAGTTCAAGGTATATTTTCATCAATGTTGGTTGCCTCGGGCTTACTTTGATTTAAAAATGTCTAAATTTCAGAACATAACTAAAAGAAAACTGAGTGTGGTGGAGTTGTGGAAATATTTTACAAATTTGTTAAAATAAGTTCCCCAATACTAAAAATATGAAACTTTTACAATTCATAAGTTTATCATGGGATTAAACCCAAACATAGGAGGTGAAGTAGATGTTCATGGACCATCTATAATGGAAGTAGTGTTTGAAAATGCTATAAGGAAGGAATAGAAATTGCAAGAAATTTCAGCCTTTAGGGAAGAAAAACGCAAGAAGAGCATTAGATCACATGCACCACTTACTCCTAGGAAAACTTGGTATAAGAAATAGGGTAGAAAAATTAAGACCCCAAGAAAATTACATCACTAAACCTGATGTAAAAAAAAATGAATGAATGAGCGAAAAAATGTTTATTTTGGTGAAAATAAATTTGAAAGAAAAGGGCATGTTGGGGGATGTTTTAAATGTGGTGGTGATCACTATTAGAAAACTATCCCTAAAAGAATTATGAGAATAACCAACATAAAAGAGTTCATGTTGTAGTGGATAATCACCAAATGGAAAAACAAGATACCTAATAGAAGTGTTAGGCAAGCTTTATAGTTTTCTATTACTATTTTGTTTCACACATGTGTTATCAAGTGATCTATTTCAATTAAGTTATCTGGTAAATTGTGTAAGGAAGTTGAATTTATGAACACTTGGACTTTTGAATATGGGAATGATGTTATTCATATAGTAGACCAATGTCTGTTTAAAGTGGCATTGGAATTAACTAATTTTACCACTAAAATTAACCTTTATGTGACTCACTGTTACGGTCCTATGGCATCATAATAGGATTAAATTGGATGTCTAAACATAAGGAAACAATGGTTTGATTTGAGAAATGTATATTATGTCTTGATGATGCATATAAAATAGCCATCATTTAGGGCATTAAGAGAGATTTTTAAGTTAGAAAAAGATTTGTAATGTAAGTGAAGAAATCCAAAAGTAAATGTTCCATGATGTAAACAATTGAAATATTATATTTTAGTGAGGAAGGTAAGACTTATTTATAATATTTTCCACTTTTACGTGAGTTTAGGGATGTATTTCTAGAAGAATTACCTAGATTTCCTCCTAAAAGAGAGTGTAATTTCACAATTGATATTAAACACGGAAGAAAATTAATATCAAAATCACCTTATAGAATCATGACAACTGATTTGCTTGAACTAAAATCACATCTACATTAAATCTTTTCAAAATGTTTGATTTGATCTAGTGTGTTTCCTATAAGAGCATTGGTCATTTTTGATTAAAAAAAGATGGAACATTAAGGTTATCCATTGAATATCATATGATTAACAAAACAAAGATAAATAATACATATCCTTTGCCAAGGGTTATTGACCTCTTTAATCATATGAGATATGAATCTATTTATTAAATGATTGAGTTATGATTTGGTTATCATTAGTTAATAATAAAAATGAGGATATTCAGAAAACAACATTCGTAACACACTACGGGTGTTATGAGTTTATTGATTTTCCATTTGGACTCACTAATGCATCAACAACATTTATGAACCTTATGAATAATATTTTTCAAGAATAATTAGATGCAATTTTTATATTTCCTTAATTATATTCTGATTTACTCAAAGAACATTAATGAGCACAATGAAAACTTAAGAATAGTGTTGGAAGTGTTGAGAAAAAGGAATCTCTATGGTAAGATTTCAAAGTGTTTGTTTTATCAAATTAAAGTAAAATATCTTGTCCATATCATAAAAAATATGGCATTTATATTGACCCGTCAAAAATCAAATCTATTACTGAGTGGCCAACACCTTAAAATGTTTTCTACTAATCAATTTGATCTCAAAATTTTATCCTGAGTGTGCCTTCAAAATTTTTCCTTGAGTGGTTTCTCAATGTTAAAAACATGTATGCTTGAGGAATGAAATAATTTTGAATACAAATGAAATCCCATATTTAGGTTGTGAATCCTCTTTTTTAGTCGAGGAATATGATAATCATGTCATTCCTAAGCATTTCCTATGAAAAATATATGATTGATCATGTTTATCCATGTACATCCTCCTCGCATATCGTCCCTAGACTTTCAATTAAAATTTCATATTTTCCTCTGCCACATGAAGATACGTGGCATTTTTCCATTGGTTGTGTTATAACGGAATTGTTATACAAATTACACAACTAACATGATAAGTACAAAGTGCAAGCCTAGCTCCAAAACCTAACTTAATATTTTAGGGAATATTCGAGTTACAAGTACAAAGTGTAAAGAAATTTCCACTTCCATAAAAAGGAATACATGTCTAAATATGATTGGAGCGGGGAAATGGGTTGTCGGTGCACCTTTCCACAAAAGGCTTGACGTGGTGAAAAATAAAAATGTAACCCCGAAGCCCCATGCAAGACACATGTCGAGTTTATGGGAAAAGTGAATAGGTGGATTTTGGGTTAATATTGCAATCTTGCACCCATTTAAGAAATTGGTTAAAAATGAAAATAATTCCCATGACTCAATCACTCTTAAGATTGATAAATGTGTCACCCTCTCAACAAAATTCAAGAGGCATGGTTTTGGGTCACATGAAAACTCTTACTCATTTGAAAGGCAATGCACATGTTCGAAAAAATCCTTGAGCCCACAAAGCACTAGATTAATCCACGTGGACGGTCCACATTCAAATGAAGGAAGAAAGTTGGATAACTAGGATGTAATGCATTTATGGTTTCCATCATTAATGCATTTTTACATGAATCAAAGTGAATATTTTAGAAGTTTTCAAACATTTTGAATCAAAACCATTGCATATGAGGATTTGGGTGCACTAGCTATGAGAATTCATAAAAACATAAAGAAAAGTTGACTGAGAGGTGTCGATATTGAGCTAGATAATTTAGAATTAAAGGAGCAGGGGAGAATTGCACAACACTTGCATGAAAAATGGGTAAGGCTTGTATTCCGTTCATGTTTTTATTGTTTGACTTACAATTTGCAAGAAATTAAAGGGTGAAATTAGGGTATAGAAAATGAAGCCACTACAGTCGGGATTTCACGTCACCTCCAGTATCACCAATGATTTAGAAAAATCACAAACACAAATTTGGTAAATGTTGATTTGGATGATTTCTTGCAAAGGCTCGTAGTCCAAATAAAATTGAATTCATGACAGTAATTGAGGCAAACAATATTTCCCTAGCCACTTCTATCCCTCCCTAAGTACATTATCCCAAGCTAGTGAGAATTTGTGCTATGAATTATGATCTAGAAAAAAGGAGGTCTTGGATGGAAGTGGTGATAGAGTTTTGACTCTAACACCCAAATCATTTAGGGTAATGCTAAGATTACAAAAAATCACAACACCAGTAACCATAAGCATTGAATCAGCTCTTAGGGATTTTAAGACCAAAAAGGACTATGCCAGGGTCATAAACATTAAATGGTTGTTGATGGACAAAAAGGTTACCACTAGACTCCCAAAAATTGGTTAGGTCACAGTTTGTGGAGGAAGTAGAAGACATAATTGTGTTACTAAGTAGGATGTCTATGATAGAAAGAGCTAATGAATTCAAAGAATGGATGTTCCCATACATCTGGGTCATTTTGGAAAATAAGGGAAGTATTTGTTGGGCAACACTCATAGTTGAATCAATTCATGCACAACTTTTTACATTGGCCACAAAAATCAACATGGGTGTCACTGATGATCTTGAATTCTATATGATTTCATACCTAATATACAATATTGTAGGTCATAAACATTTCCCTAGCCTCCCACCATAAGAACATTTCAAAGAATGTAAATTTCATGAGGTTTATCCCTAGTTACACTTGAGTAATTGGAAAAGAAATGTGAGATTAGTAAATGATGCATTTTTACACCTGTGATATGTTTATTCAAACCTGAGTGGGAGCAATATAGAATATCTGAAGAGGCTAAGAATGCAATATTGGAATATGGTTGTTTCTTTATCCAACATAGATTTTTCACTTATATTAGAGCTAGTGGATTCAAGGGGAAGCCATGCAAACTACCTAGATATCTAGATGATAAGATGGCCTTGTGTGAGCTTTCAAGGAAATTAACACAAGTACACAAATTGATTACAGGAAAGCATAAAATAAATATTAAATTCCCCATCAATATTGGGAGATACTCATGCCCCTCCATTGCAAAGGCTAGATTAATGGAGGAGGAGATGGAAATATTTGGCATGGAAAAATTTGAATCAAGGTCTAATTATGACATTAGATGGGTTATTAGCAATGCCTTGAGAAGTTCATTTGAACATGAACCACACTTTGAAGATTTACTGGATGAACTCAGAGATGAGGAAGAGGTTACACTCATATACTTAACAAGAATTACTCTTAGAAAAATTATTGACTTCAAAATTGTTGTGGTGCCTAAGGGAATTGTAGATGATCAGAAAATAGTGAGTCAATACTACATTGATGATAAAATTGAAGGACAACCAATTATTCCTATAGAATGGAATTTGAAAGAGTCGACAACCCTTATGAAAGAATTAAAAATATAATGAGACAAAAAATGGCTTAGTTACAAGGAAAAGGTATGGATTTATCCACACAAAACAAAAAAGTATTGAATGAGTTCATGGATTTGGGGATTTTAAAGGAAGATCTCCCCTTTTAAAATACAAAGAAGATAAGATAGATCCCTTAGGAGGAAAGGATCCTTAGCTTCCCATGAAGAGACCTAATACAAACATCATTAATGAGTGGACTACTACTAGTAGTGAAACTAGGACTTCTATGTATGCTTTGAAGCAAAAGATAGGAATTTCTTTTGAATTCAATGCAGAATGCCCCTATTACTTTTATAGTACCAATACAAGCTAAAGGAATGGGTATGACTAAAACAGGAACCCCCACAATAATATTGACAGGGGCATCTAGTTAAACCAAGAAGATGAGGGGGTATTTGTTAGATGTGGACCCAGTACCTTTAGTACAAAGTGCAAAAGGAAGGGGAGGCCCTGAAATCAAATGTTTTGAGAGAAATGCAAAGAGATTTAAAGTAATATTACCTTTGGAGAGAGAGTTAGGTGGATCAACAGAGGGAATTATCCACCATGTAAGGAAACACAAAAGAAGAGATCCTAAGGTGATTGATCCTCCTGCTCTAACTGAGGAACAAAAGAGAATAGTTACTTCCTTAGATCATCAAGTAACACCATCACAAGATCAAATAAAAATTCAAGTGGATTCATTGGTACAAATAGGGTTTTCAACTTCATTCTTATTTCTATGGTGGATAGTAGCATATTTTATTCAAGAATAGGTGACTCATGGTACACCCTTGTCTAACCATCCGAGTAGTTTGGTGACAGAAAAGGGGCCAGAAGAATCAGGTGCAACACAATTTGAAGGTATGGATTTGTCTCATTCTAGTCAGCCACATGAATAGATAATAAATCTAGTTGAAATGATGGACATAGATGTATTGGGGAGGTGCCTATACTCGAACCTTTTGATGTGTCAGTTGAATATATAGTAGAAGGTACAAGTGTTCCTCAATTGGATGAAAAAATGAAGGAAATTTCCTAGTTATTAACTATTGAAACAAAATCCCCAGTGTAAGAGGTCCCTATTAAAATCTCAACAATTTCAGGAACAGATGAATCAAGGATTCAAGTAGTTGTAAGTGGAGTACCTGTGGATAAAATTATTTCCATTGAGGAGTACCCTCAAAAGGAAGCAACAATTATTAAAGTAAATGAACCACCTTAGGCTAGAGACAATGCTAAGGAAATGGTGATGGAGACAACAAAAGAGGCCACCTTTGAAACAATGGAAATACAAGATAAATAGGAAGTGGAGAATGATGATAAAGATAAAAAACTAGTTACTGGATTTTAGTTCACAAAACAACATGAATAAAAACCGGTGGAGAAAATTGTTGTTAACATACGAGCTTAGGAAAATGTCTCCACTTAACATCAGCCTATAAAAGAGGCAGATAATGCAGAAAGGAAGAAATTTTCCAAGGTAAAAATTATAACCAAAGAAACCCTAAAAGATACTACAAAAGTGACTGGTACTCTAGATGAAGATAAAGACAAGGGAAAGGAAACAACTGATAGTATGACCCAAAATAAAACTAGTCAATCCCAAACTTAGGGTAAAAAAGAGAAGCATTTGGAAATAATAACAATATAGGATAATTCTAAAGATCCAGGATTGGGGGTGGATAAGGTACAATAAGAAATACCATTAGTGAAATATCCCCAAGAAAAATCTAAATAATTGATAGTTTTTCTGAGGCATCCTAGCTTGCATTATAAGAAGCAAAAGTGGGAAATACTCTGACAATTGGCTAGTTGAGAGGACTGATTTTAGAGGTATAAGAGGTAGTTGTCTCAGAAAATTTCATATACATCACAAATTTAGATTTCCCAAAGCTCAAAAAGGATACAAAAAGGAAAAGAGTTATCACTAAGACCCATGTGGACCAATCTGGATTTAGAACCTTGGAGATTGTCACTCCCCACCAAGGCAAGTCAAGGGATGACATTATAGCTAGTGATTATGATATCAGGCACATCCCATTGGGGAAACCTTCTAGGGAAATGCTAAAGCAGGAAGTTACAGTGGCATTTAATGGTTTGATGTAAAAATTGATGAAGATAAAATATCAAAAAAGAAATTGAAAGAATAGATAAAAACATTATCTTCATGCTTTAAAATATTTATAGGGCCATCAGAGTAAGGTCATGATTTAGAAAACAACACATTACTCCTAAAATTTTGGACAAAATAGAAAGGGAAAGTGAGAAAGCTGAATCAATGGATAAATGGGTGGAGGATCTATCTCAGAAAGGGAGAAAAATCATTGAGAAAGAAAGAAAAGGTATGCAGAGCTGACCAATATGCTCAATGATGTGAATGATTTAAAATAACAATGTGAAAATGAATTATACTATTGGGAGGGGATCCTCCCCAACTTTGACACCATAAATCAGTTTGATGAAGAAACACTTGAAAAGGAAGGAATAATGTTACTTGAAGAAA
Organism: Taxus wallichiana var. yunnanensis; assembly: GCA_018340775.1. Taxonomy (NCBI): domain Eukaryota; kingdom Viridiplantae; phylum Streptophyta; class Pinopsida; order Cupressales; family Taxaceae; genus Taxus; species Taxus wallichiana. The sequence goes on along the minus strand of CM031242.1, from coordinate 127,326,914 downwards.
AAGGGATGCAATATGTAATGGAGGATTTAGCTAAAATAAGGGTGGAAGTTATAAACCAGGTTAAAGAAAAAGTGGAGATAGAGAGAGAATGGATAGGAAGATCTATTGACATTATAGATGGAAGACTAGAAGAAGTGGTATTTCAAAAGGCACCTCCACGCATGGAGACTCAAAGATTGATGTCCCGAGCCAATATTTCAACAAATACATCAACTAGGAAAACTATTCTTAAGAGGTTATCAAAAGGCTCATCACTGTGGAGAAAAAGTTTGTTGAGTTAGCTAAGAATCTTAAAGAATACAAGTGTTGGATGGAATAATGGCGAGGGTGATGAAAAACATAATTTCATATAAAAACACCATGCAAGACCTGATGAAGAAGATGTGATTAGATTGCTCCAAAGATTTTATGTTTATAGGGACAGTAGCAAAAGCAGAATAAGATGATGAAGAGAAAGATGATGATCATGTTGGATTGTGAGCAAGCTTAGGCTTGTTTTTTCCAAAAAATTCTTTTCAATTATTACTTTCACTCGTAACAGTTACATATTATTTTAAATTTTGGTTTCCTATCATGTATGTATTGTTAAACAATGCAAGTAGGATTTCATTTTATTTTAATAGAATCTTATGTCTATTTTAACATGAAATTCATTGTAAAATTTTACATATTTTTCATTTTGAAAAAGGAAAGTAGAATTTGGTTCTATTAGGGGCTTGAACCCAGGAAAAATTTCACATACATTTTGATATTATATTCGATAAAAACTAAGAGAAAATGTTGAATCTTCTACTGATACAAAATACTCTCTGCAAAGAGGAAGTTTCTTCAAAATATTATTCTTTCTAGGAGAAAATTATTTTTTTGAATCTCCATTTTCACAAACATAATATCCCCTGCTAAATTATGAGACATGCCCAAAGACATAAGCTCATCAATACTTGCCATAAGACCATCCATAAAACCTATCAATTCTGATCTCCTCTCATAAGAGGAAACCCATTCAGTAATATCTAGACCACCTTTAGGAAAATCCTTCTTCCTGATGCTTTGAAGGTGGAAGATGGACTGGAAGTCCATGAAAAATATGGAAGTGCAACTATAATCAAGCTTTCGAGTAGATGAAGAAGGAAGTTTGTACGTAGACTCATCCCTACATTTCTTCATGAATATTGGTGATGTCCTAGGAGGTTGTGAAGACATAGTTTTGTTGGTTTCTTTTCAAGAATTGAAACATGTTGCTCCAATTCATTCATCTTGCAAAAGAGAGTAGGAACAATATCTATTGAAATCCCTTCATCAAGCACATAAGATTATGAGGGAATATCCTTCATAGTGAATCCCTCATCACAGATGAAATGACATGTGTTATGAGATACACCATGTATAGTAGCTCACTCTTGAGCCAAAATTATTTCAACACCTTAGGAGTTTTCTGGTGTTCTAACTTGAAGAGGTGAAAATACATCATTTAGAAGGCAAAGAACATAGAATTGATCCTGATCAATATTTATATCAATGTAACTTGAATAGCTTAAGTTTTCAATGGCCCATTGTAGTCTTCAAGATCCATAATCCCAAATAGCATTCTCACGAATGCTTCATCTGGGCCTGATAAATCAAAAATCAAGTGCAAGTATTCGAAGATGTCTTTCAAGATAGATGTTAATGATGTTCCTGCCATATTGCAAACAAAATCTCACCAAGCCTCTTGCACTTAGGAGAAAAGATGTGAGTTTGTAATGGAAACAATGTGAATTTATAGGAAATATGAGGCTGACAAGTTGAACTAAGTAAAATCATGGTGAGGTGACTCCTGAGATTTTTTGTGATACCCACATGAAGGAAATAAACTTGAAAGAGACTGAAATCATTCAAAAATGGAGTGATTGGCTTGATGTGACTTGATCCATGTGGAAAAACTCAACTTAGAAATATATGTTAATGAGTGTGTGTGTCTCAAGGCAGATTCTCAAAAGAAGGAATGATTAAACATCAAATCAAACCATTTGGGGGCACTCAAAAATCATCGAAAAGTCCCTCAATTTACCTAAAAAAGAAATGATTAAACAAATTATGCTAAAAAGGTGACATGACATCCTAGTCATTCTGGGAGAATAAAAATACAAATCATTTGTAATCCCTCCACATGGCACCATGAAATAAAAGTATTTTCAAAGGAATAATAAGTAGATCAGATTGTGTGCCAAAAGGAAGAATATTCTCTTGAAGATTAGTTTTTGGGGGAAAAAATAAAAGGTGAGAGGAAGAGAAATTGGTATACATACGAGAGGAATGTTCTCGTATGAAAGGGGGTTAAATTTTCTAAATTCTTAATGAAAATAGAGAAAACCCGAGTGTACTTTTCCTGAGAAACCTGAATCAAACCGAGAGACTAGTGAGTTATATTACTTTGTCCAAAATTTCTCATGTCAATATCATTGCGAGTGTATAGTCATTGGAAATAATTGAGGCCATATGTTTTATGGTTGCTTGCTGAGAAATTTTAACTTCTTGAAATTAACTATGTGTTATCTCCTGAGAAATGTTATCTTTGTTCTTAAGGTAGAATACTTTGAAAAAAACTACTTGCATCCTTATTGCAATATTATATTAATGGTTCCTTTGAATTATACTAGATTTTATCTGAATTAGTGGCATTTTGGCAACTACAATTACACTATAAATAGATCTTTCTTTTTGTGGTGTGATAAACAATTTTAAATTCATGTTTTCTTTTTTAATTGAGAAGATTTTAGTAAGCCTGCGAGTGTATCTTGAGTGTAGTTGAACATGATTTGTTGATGTTTTGTTTAGAGTTTGACATGATCTTTTATGTTTAAGTTATCAAAGGTTGTGTGAAATCTTGTACTCTTAGGCTTCCATGAGTGCATACCTTCTAGTTAAAGGGTTGTTGTTAGTTGTGTGATACATTTTTTTTTCTTGGGGAAATTTCCAAACATTTGTAAGGTTTTCTTGTTGGATTTGTATAATAAAATTTATCATGATTTAATCTCCTTTTAATTCACAATATCTATGACCTATAACTCATTAAATCCATTTGAATTACCCACATTTTCCCTACTTATAAAAATATGTGAAGGGAATTTTCCATTTCCATCCTCCATTTCCATAAATATGTAGAAGAAAACAAGGATCCATACTTGTCTAAAGCAACCCAGGGTCCTATTCTAGAAGACATCTACATTATTTAATGTCACGACTCATGTGAGTTAAATAATGTTTACATTGACCATGTTTATTTAGGACTATCCTTCATATTTATAAGAAATATCTTAGAGACTGCAATATTATCCACCTCTTCACAATAACAGAGTTACAAAACCGGTCATCACACCCTAGTTAAAAGAAGAACCTAAAGTAGTAGGGAAGGTCATCCCCTTTGTGAGTGCAATCCAATCTCTCCCAAGTTAAGTTCCAAAGAGTCTATCAAATCTGTGCCCGGCTACAAATGACTAAATCTTTAGTCTTTCTCTCTCTAAGCATCCAAATCAGATTGTAAATGCTGCTCACCTCAAAGGATGGTGCAGATTTGGGTACCGACACTCTCTTTGTGCCATTTTTGGAGACTCATTTTCATAAATGTGAAGATATCTTGACCTCTAAGTAACATATTCATTATGTTTAGATGCAAATATATGATCTAAACTTGATCCTTTGTTAAAATTTTCTCAAAATGAGCTTAATTAGAAGTCATTTGCTCGATATTTTCCTTGTTTAAGAAAGCTTTCAATTAAATTTGACTTTACTAGGGATAAATATTGATAAAGGATAGAAATATTTTCCAATATTTGATGAAATTGATTATGAAGTTTAAGTTAACAAATTGTTTAAAGTGATTTACCCATTTAAGGTGCAAGAAATTAGTTGTGACACCCTCTTTCTTAGAAAATTTGGTAAATACTAGTACCTTAAACTTTAATTAGTGTAATATATCATAAAGATCCTCAAAGCTAGAAGGAATAAGGTCCTTCTTCAAAACAGATCCTACTAGAATATTCTTCCTAGAGTTGAGAAGGACAAATACAACAAAGAAACAAGTCTAGAAAGCATTGGGTGATCAAATATTAGAAGAAAAGGTTGTTCCTATTTCTGAAAGTGATCAACCTTTGGTAGAAGATTACTCTAGTACTTCAGATGGTTCTGGATCAAGTAGTCCCTACAAAAATTTGTATACTCCAACTTGAGAGGGTCCTTCATTTTCAAGTGATCTGGGTATTCCTCATTTCCCTCCTTTATTGATTAGAAATAATAGAGTATTTTGTGAGACAAAATCATTAAAGGATCATTACTTTGAAGATCATAATCCATTACCTCAAAGACCCCTAGTTCCCACCATTTTAATCCTTCAGTTGTAACACCTCATCAAAATAATATGGCTCAACCTCCACCTAGACCTACTTTTTTTGTGAATGTGTACAATCCTATAGATTTTTGGGGTATGGTGGGTTATCCTAATGTAGTCCCACATGAGGTAAGAAATATATTGCCTAAATTCTAGGGTAATAATGCCATTAGTGGTGACCAACACCTCAAGATATTTTCTAATACCATGGAATATTTTGAGATTGAGTATGAAGATGTATATGTAAAGTTGTTTATACATACTCTAGAAGAAGATGCCCGAGATTGGTACAAGTCACTACCAGATAACTCTATTGATTCATGGACAGAGATGAAAAATTCATTTAAATCATAATATGGTGATAAAATTGATCCAAGGTTCCTCCTCGCAAAATTTGAGAACATAAAAAGAATACTAATGAGCTCGTCCAATATATTAACACCATATTTATTAACACCTTGACACGAATACTTGTAATATTGAGGCCAAGTGACGAATCATGCCTAATTAAATACTCCGATGTTGTTGACAAGAAACCAACATATTACTTAAGGGAAAAAAACCCTAGGACTTTGAGATAATATTTATCCATGGTAGTGAAATTTGAGAATAATATTAAGGTTGTTGGAAATCCTCCTAAGAGAGAGGGTGTCAAGATGATCAATCTGAAAAATCCTCATGCAAGCAAGGGAGTAGATTTAGAGGAGGTGGTTAAAAATCTAGCAAGAGTAGTGAAGGACATTTTTACAAAATTTCTAGAGAAGAAAAAGGGCCAGGTCAAAACTCTCGGGATCAACACCAACCTCAAGGGAAAAACAAATTTGGAAATCATCTAAGAGGTTATCATGGAACTGATGATAGAGGAAAGGGAACCATGGGAACATGAAATAAGAAAAAACCACCAAGGAAAACAAAGATGTTCCATGATCCACTAACTTCTAGAGTATCTATGGTAGAGGAGGATCATGTTTTTGAGTGGTGGATAAGTTCTTTCTACCATATTCCCCTTATAATATCAATGAATAAAGTGAAGAGGTTGATGATAATGATAACTTCGGTGTTGTGTGTGTTGGTACCCAAATTTGTTCTCCTTTTCAGTCTGAGTAGCATCAAAAATATGGCATGAAGCTTGAAGGCAGATAGATCTTTATATATGTCGGTGTGTATCTCTGGGGATGTTATCTAACCGCACTCAGATTTGTGGAGAGATGGATAGCACTTTGAAAGTATTTTGATCTAACCCTCACTATTTTAGGTTGTGCCTTTCAACCAAGGTAAGAGAACCTATATTTCAGCCTCTGTTTTGTGAAGGAGGTGGAGATATCCTTATACTGTGCATGTTGTATGGAGATGGCCTTGGGAAAACATGATCAATTTTCCATTATTCAAACTCAATAGAGCTATCACTACTAAATGATGGAAATGCTTTCAGGACAAGGCTGAGGCTAGACATTGTATGATCCTGATTTGCTTTGTGCATTTTTGTAGATGGGTTAGATTCTTTTGTTGACACATAATTCAATGCAGGGGTATTATGGGTAGGATTAGTTATTCAGATGATTTTTTGGTGGGGTATTGACAAGAAAAACTTGGATATATCAAATCTTTGACAACCTCTACAATACTTGAACAACTATTAGATAGAATGCTTCAAATAATCAGGATGTTATTTCAACCAGAAGATGCATAAATGGAATCCCAAGTTACACTCTTCACACGATATTTGAGAACTCACCACAAAATCTTGAAGTAAAAAAACTCAATTAAACACAAAAATCCTTGATCAAACCATGCCTAAGGTACCCCCAAAGGATTACAAGCAATACCAATCAACAAATGAAGGTGGAGTGATTTTAAACTACTTATTTTCAATGCCAGATAAAAACTCTTCTGACAAACACAACTGCAAGTGTAATTGAACTATCAATAAGGAAGAGATTCTGTGTGCAACAAAAACAATGAAAACTATTTATAGGTATTTAAAATGATAACAGACATCATATTGCCTAGAAAAACATAGATTTAACTCAAAATCTTGTTAGATTCATCGCCAGGAGAGTTTCATGAACAATCTCGAGTTGTGTGATGGATATACACTTGTAACCAACTCATATACATGAAGATCCAACACGTAAGAAAGTAACTTTGGTTCTTTGGTGGGTTTCTCGAGAAAAATGAGCTTTATCTCAAAATTTACTCATGATTTTCAACTTCCCGCCCCTTTGCATTTCTCAAAAATGCATTATATATATCTTGCCACATTGGAGCCTTCTTTTCAAAGCAAAGCATATGCCAAGGGATCAAGTTTGTTACAACAATTTCTCATGATTCACTGAAAATGACATTTAACAAATTTGCAACGAGAGTTGCCAGGTGTTTTAAAGACTAAATCATTACAAATATTTGGATCATTATCTTTCCTAGAGGCACATTTTTCATCATCAAGGCATGTAGATGCCTTTCCTCTCATCATTTCACTTTTTGACCTTTTAAAACTACCTCTACAACTTTCAAATTTGACATTTCATGTGTTTGGACGGATTAGGGAAAAACATTATTTCAAAAACACCTCAAATCTACAAATTAATCCCTAAAACCACTTGTATTGATCTTTGCAGAACAAAGAACATGAATTCATCAAAAATTCGATTGAAAATGATGCAAAATTTGCATCTCCAAGATTCTGGAGCAAAAATGGTAGCAAAAATGAAGATGTATAGTTACCCTTGATTTGATCTTTCTCCTTCAATTTGGGCCCTCCACGTGTCAAAATATGATTGGGAATCAATCTGAGCTCACCTTTTGACCTTTTGACTTTTATAGAAAAATGGAAAAAATTGACTTTTTCTCCCGCCCTCTGCCGTTTAATTTTGGTGATGACACGTGGCACATGGTGGGTCCCATTGGGACCATGCTTCAATTCTGCACATTTTGACCTTTTTGAAAATTTGAAATTTTTCATTTTTCCCCATGGGCCCGCGCCTCTGATTTCTCCCTTGCCACATGTCGCTCGATGATTCGCTCATGGGCCAACGCTTCAAATTTCCATACTAAGTCTTTTTTACAAAAGGGAAAAATTTCCCTTTTGCCTCCGCCACCCCACCGACCCACTCTACCTTTGCCACGTGTCTCCTTGTGGCTCATTCGCGGCCCGCAGCTCAATTTTTACCTTAACTCTTTTTGCCAAAAGAGGAAAATTTCCCATTTCCCTCCACGGCCCGCACTTCCCCACTCACCTCGTGTCCGCCACCTACTCCATTGTGGACCCGTGGGATTTTCTTCCACTTTTCTCCCCTTCACCAAAAGGAAAAATTTTCCTAAGTCTTCCGCCAGCCTTCCATCCCACCTTGGCATAGGAACACGACACGTGTCCTCCTGCAGAGTTGCGGGGGTAAGTTTGAATTTTTTCCCAAAGTAAAAAATGGCTAAGTTTTTCAAAGAAACCCACCGATCCTTGTCCAACCAGAAGCGGCCACGTAGGAGATGTCGTTTGAGCTTAATTTTGACAGTCAAATGACACCCGTACGACCGTAAAAAAGTAGAATTTACCAGAGATGCCCGAATTTGATTTTTTCTTCGTGGGTGAGGGATTTTTTGCTCAAAAAACAAGGGGAAGTTGATTTTATGCAAGTTTCGACCATGGGGATAGATATTTGAGGGAAAATATGCATGAAACAAACAAACTCGAGCTCCACAAGCTAGAAAAAATGGAAAAAATGACCAAGGCCCATGGATTTGGAAATTTAGGGCATAAAATAGAGCCTGAATGTATTTTTATTTCAAAATGGGGCAAAATAATTAGTTTGTGAGCCTTTGAAAGCATTCAATCTGGAGAAAAAAGTTTGCAGACCACCAAGTTTGAAGAAAAATATTTTTTGAGCATGTAGAACAAAGGGGAAAGATGGGAAAATGATAGAGGATCAAAATGGACACCAACATCGGCTCCTACTGGGGATGGGCACTCCCAATGAGTGCCACAAGAACAATAAGTAGACCAAGTGCCAAACAATCCATTGGGAAAAGGAGTCATGAGCCAAAATCACCAAAAACCAGCGAGAACCCAACAAAAATGGCTGCCACATAGCAAGGCAAACCAAAAACTGACAAAACACCAAAAATAGAGTGAAAAACCAAACACTATACACCATAAAAGCTATGCATACCTCAAATTGGGTATTAATCCAAGAAATGCTTCAAATGCCTACCATTAATAGGCAGTTCAAGCAATTCCCCATCTAAATCTTTGAGAAAAAAGGTATTCTCACCAATTCTGATATCAATGGAGTAAGGGCCCATCCATAATGCATCAAATTTTCCATGTTTTCCCTTATCTTCATTTCTGCTATCCCACAAAAAATGAGATCTCCAATATTGAAGGCCCTAGGAGTGACCTTCTTGTCAAACAATCTTTTCAACTTCTCTCTAAATTTGATATGCCTCTGGTGGGATGCTCTTCTCTCTTCATCTAGCTCCATAATCTGATTAATCCTTGCTTCATATGGGCTGACCTCTTGATCTTCAAGTTGTTGAACAAACTGAAATGAAGATAATTGTAGATGTAAGGGTAGAAGAGCTTGAGTTCCATACACCAACTCAAATGGGCTCTTACCAGTAGATCTCTTGGCAGTAATTTTATCAGCCCAAACTACAAATTTTAGTTGTTCACCCCATTTTCTCTTGTTCAACTCCAAGGTCCTTCTAATGATCTTCAACAAATTCTTATTGCTGGACTCAACTTGTCCATTTCCTTGGGGATTATAGTTTGAAGAATAAGTTAGATTGGTTCCATACTCCTTACACATTGTCATCAAAGGTTTGGCCCTGAAACACATGGCATTATCAGCCACAATCTTGACTGGCACACCAAATCTGCATATGATATTATTCAACAAGAAGTCCATAACAACTTGGTGTGTTGCTTTCTTGGTGGGGATTACCTCTACCCACTTAGTGAAGTAATTTGTGGCTACAAGGATCCATTTATGTCTAGCACTAGAAGGGTCTAAAATATCACCAATGAAGTCCATCCCCCACTATTTGAAAGGAGCTTCAATTGATACAGGCTACAAAGGAAGGGAGCCTGAAGCTTTCATTCTTCTAGAGAAACACTGATAGCTTTCACATTTTCTGATCAACATGGTTGCATGTTTGAAGAGAGTAGGCAACCAATAACCAGCTCTCAAAACCTTGTGTGTTGTAACCCTTCCAGAAAAGTGTCCTCCACAAACTCCCCCATGAAAATCAACAATTACTTTGGGAGCTTCATCTTCAGTTACACATTTCAAGAGGACACCTTCAGGGTTCTTCCAAGCTAGCCCAAAGTCGGTGATGATGTATTTTTGAGAAGCCATCTTGAGCGATATTTTCTGATTTTTAGTCAAATGATCAAGACAACATAGGTGTCTCGAGGTAAAATATTATGTCCTTCTACCACTCGTAACTTACTAATTTCCCAGAACATCTGCCCTTTCTTCTTCTACTTCATGAGCTTAGCAAGACCCAAACCTCTTACCAACTTTGTGGTTTGGATGTCCATATCATACTCTTGCAATTTGTTCACCCATCTACATATTTTACTTGAGATCTCCATCTCGATAAGATGTCTTTTACCATGGTGTGGGGAACATAAGTAACAAATTTTGAACTTAAAATATAAGACACGAAAACCTTTGTTGCTTTCACCAAGGAAAATGCTTGTTTTTCTATGATTGTATATTTCAACTCAACATCTTGTAAAGCCTTGCTAAAAAAGGCAATAGGCCTCTTAGCCCCATCTTCATCCTTGTGGAGAAAAAGATGCAATAATACTTTCGAAGAAAAGGAGAAGATCCGGAAAGGATTCTTGTAATTCGGAGCTGCCAAGACAGGTGCATGTTTAAGTTCCTCTTTGATTCCTTCAAAAACCTAAACACCAACCTCTTCCCATTTGATAACTTGATCTTTCTTTAACATGCATGTGATAGGAAGAGTCAACTCAGCAAAAATGGACACAAAACTTCTAATGAAATTGATTTTGCCAAAGAAAGATTGGATTCCCTTCTTTGTTCTTGGGATTGGTACCTGCTTTGATTGCTTCTATTCTCTTTGGATCAATCATGACACCAGCCTTTGATACAATATGACCAAGCAGCTTGGCCTTTTATACCCCAAAGTGACACTTCTTTGGATTGAGAGACATTCCAAATTCTCTACATCTGATCAACATTCTTTCCAAATGTTGCAAGTGATCTTTTCTACTCTTTGAAAATATAGTCACATTATCCCGATAAACCGCAATGAATTCATTTATATAACCAATAAAAGCAACATCCATTGCTCTTGGAAAAGTAGCCCCAACATTCATGAGACCAAAAGGCATTCTCACATAAACATATGTCCCCTAAGGAGTGGTAAAGGTAGTTTTAAATCTTTCGACTCCTTGACAACAACCCGATTGTAGCAGAGAAACCATCCAAGGTGGATGACAATTAAGATCCAGTCATTAATGCGGCATGTTCTCCATGTTTGGCAACAAATAATTTTCTTTCAATGAAGCTCTATTCATATTTCTGAAGTCTACAAAAAGTTTGATATCTCCATTCTTCTTTTTGGCTGGCACAAGGTTTGCAACCCAAGATGAATACCTTATGGGTTGAATGATACCTCCCTCCTTCGGTTTCTTTAATTCATCTTGCATTTTCATGGAGAGGAGTGGATTAATTGGCCTTTGCTTCTATCTGATTGGTTTGGAAATTTTCTCAATAGGGATCTCATGCTGAAATAAGTCTTCTCTATATGCTTTCAGCTTTGAATATGACTAGGCAAGGTAGTCTTGATATTGTTTGAAAAATTACAAGTAGGACTATTTTTCTTCCTTGTTTAGACTGTTTCCCAACCAAACTCTTCTTGGTTTGTCCTTTTTCCCAAGTCATGCTCTTCCACATCCCTTGAGGCATACATGTTTCTATTGATGATGCAATTAGCATATTTAAAATTAGACTCAAGAGCAACAAGGCCTCTAGGAATGGTGTTAGTTTTCAATTAGATAACATATTTTCCAAAAAATTCTCTCTTCCTCTAGTTACACACACCATTGGTTCCCAATCAATATGTTACTATACAAACTCACCTTGATTTTGTAATAACCTTTACACTTGAGCATCATCATTAAACACTTGCCAATGTTTGATGTTGTCAGGGATAACTGGCCTAGTTAACACTTCAACATTGTACTCACAATAAGGTGAAAAGTGCAATCTCCAAATATTGACCCCAACACTACCAATTTTTCAGTAGTAGAATTGAAACTTCTGTCATGGTGCACAATATTGAAGGAATCAAACATCTCAATTAGATCCAAAATTGCATGCTTATCTTTGCTTCATCCGCTATTTTTTTATAGCATACAATTTTCTTATTTGTTTGACAACTAGCTTTGAATCTCCCTTTGTAATGATGTCCTTGACACCATAATTCCATGCAATTCTTAGACCCAACAACAAGGCTTCATACTCAGCAATGTTTTTAGTACATTCAAAATTAAGCTTGAAGGAAAAAACAAATTCTTCCAAGCTAGGAGAAATCAGAATTACACCAGCACCATTTCCAAATTTGGAGCAAGCTCCATCAAATAGCAAGGTCCAAGGAGAACATACCTATTCAAGGAACTTTGACTGATCCATCTTGTGTTCTTTTCCATCAGCAAAACCAATAAAATTATCAACATCAACATTAGTAAATAATACTTCATAAGAAGCATTGTTTGGATCCTCAATCAAATGCAACATTTTCTTTTCTCCATAGAGCTTGACAAGGATTCCCTCAATGGGAATGGTGGAAAAATACATATCCATTTGGAAACTCCCTCCAACACTTGTAGCCCACTTTCTTGATAATAACATACCCCATTTGGCAGGGAAATCAACAATCACAACATCTAATTTTAAATTCCTCCCGAGGATAAGATGCAAGCTGCACTACCAAACCCTTCACACAACCAACAACCAGCACTTCTCTTGAGTCCATGGCAGTACATTTTCCATAGGTTATTTTCACTTTGATATCCAACTCATTCATGACTTCTAGAGGCATGACATTACATGATGCACTGGAATCAAACATATAATTGTGAAGTAGCCTATCCTTTATGATCAAAGTTGTGAAGAATGGATCAACATTCAATTGGGAATCAACCAAGGATGTCCCCAAATATACCTCAAGTGTCTCTCCAAGATCTTCTACTGTTGGTGGTGTTTTAAGGTCAGTAATGATTTGAGGAGGAGTCTCAACAACATTTATATTTCTACTGGAGTAGTCTTCTCCTCTTTCAACCCCAAGTACTCAAATGCTCTCTTCTTATGCTCAGGAATCCTAAGCAACTCAATGATTGGAACACTCACTTTGATTTGGCTCAATACTTAGGCTATGTCATAGGGAACACTCTTTGGAAAAGTAGCATTGGAAGGGAGATAAGAAGATTCATTTGATGGCAAGGGATTCTTAGCAGCTTGGGCATGAGGAGGACTATAATTTTTGTTTGGGACAACAGATCTTTCGGCAAGTGTTTCTCTCCTAGGATATTCCTTTGGAATGCTTGTGAGCAAGGGTGTTTTAGGTTTGTCTTGAGGCCCAACTCCCTTAACAAATTTTCTTCTAGTGTTATAGTATTTCTCTTGAGCTACAACAACATTCATCAACAATTGTCTATCTTCCTTCAAGGAATACCACCATCATACTTCTTAATCATCAAAGCTCTTAAGTATTCAAAGTCATTGTTAGGAATTTCAAAATATTGCACTACATCAACTTCAAGAGTATGAGGGGGAAGAAAGATTTGTACCCATTTGATGCAATCCCAAAAAGTTGCAGCAGTCCTAGCACTTATTACTTTAGTAGATGTTTCTCCTCCTTGTGAGCTTGAAGAACAACCCACCATGTAAATATCATCATCAGTACCATCATCATTATTAGCTTCACCTTCTTTCTAGTCCACTTCACATGGAGGATGGGGTAAAAACACCTATCACACCAATCAATATCAGAAACTTCTTCAACAATAGTAACCCTAGCAGTTAAGGGATCAGGTAACACTCTCCCTTCATGTGCTTGAGGATGTCTATTTACAAACCCCATGGGTCCTTTCCCTCTATCATCTGCCCTTTGATCACCTCTAGGATGATTGGAAAATCTGTCATGGTTTTGTGCTCTTGGCTGACCTTGTGAAGTCTGCCCAATTCCCTTCTCAGCTCTTGCCAACTTATATGAGATTTCTTTGATAGCCCTTGCCAAAGTTTTCACAACCTCCTCTAAATCAGCACCCTTGCTAGCTTGAGGTTTTTAGGGTTTATCAATTTTACACCATCTCTCTTGAGAGGTTTCCCAATAGCCTTGATATTGTTTTCAATTTGAAGTGCCATGGTGAAATCTTGTCTCAAATTAGTAGGGTTCTTTTCTCTTAAGTAATAGGCTGCCTTCTTATCAAATGCATCTGCATATTTGATTAAACAAGACTCATCACAAGGCCTCAGAATAACTGCCAGCCTTCTCAAATTTTTGTTAAACCTTGTGTTGAAGTCATGAAATGATTCATGGGGTTATTCTTGATATTCTCAAACTCAGACAAGAGAAATCTAGGATCAGTCTTATCACCATATTGCAACCTAAATGCATTTTTCATTTCAGTCCATGAATCAATAGAATTATCAGGCAGATCCTTGTACCAATCCCTAGCATCCTCTTCTAATGTATGAATGAACAACTTAATATACACATCTTCAAACTCTATCTTGAAATATTCCATCATGTTAACAAAAATTTTGAGATGCTTGATCACCAGTTATTGCATTGTTACCTTGGAATTTTGGCAATCTATTTCTGACATCTTGTGGGACAACATTTGGGTAACCATCCATTCCTCTAAAGTCTATAGGACCAAAGGTGTTAAAAACAAATGGAGGTCTAGGTTGAGCCATATTTTTTGGTGGAGGTGATCTTGGAGGTGAAACAAGATGATGAGGAGTGCAAGATCCTCGGGGCTCAAGAATGTGATTCACAAGATTGGTATTCTCTAAATGTTGATTTTCTTGGAAAGTTTTATTAGGATTGAAACACACATGTGCAGATTGAAGAAGGAACTTACCAGGTACAACAGAAGGACCTTCACTAGCTGAGGAAAACAAGTTTATGAGAGGATTTCTTGAATTAGAATCACTTGAAGAAGAGTGATAATCCTCTACCAAAGGCTGATCTCTCTCACCTATGGATATATCTTTGCCTGATGTTTGACCTTTAACAACTTTCCAAACTCTTCTCCCTTCCAACTCTGAGTTTCTTGAATCTGTAAACAAATTCTTAGCAGATTCTTTAAGGAAGAGAGATCTTCTTCCTTCCATTTTTGCAGAGATTAGCAACATAAAAGTAAATGACAAAAATGTTAAGACACTAGTACTTTATCAAGATTAGAACAACATGGAGTCGCCACTAAGGACTTTCACCCTAGTTGTGCAAATGCACTAAAATACTCTATCAAATATCTACTAGTAATGAAAATCTTGCCAAATGTTATAGATCAGAACTTTCTTTCTTTGAATTTATCAACCACAAATGCAAATGAAGTGTAAAAGCTGCTGAAACTGGTAAAATTTGTAGGCGAACCTATATCTTCACTTAATCCTTACAAATATGATTATTAAATGATACTTCAACAATGTATTTGCATGCATAATTTTCAAGGGACATTACCAGGGTTTGGTATGCATTCAAATATCTCAAATATGTATAAAAATGGATCGATGAACTAAGAGAATATCAAACTCAGAACTCTACCCTTCATTCCAATCTTATAAATCTGATTAGAAGATGATACTCATATTTGTAATTACACATAAATCACACAAGAAGCATTACTAGGGATCTGAAATATTGAAATACTAAATAATGTCCTCACAATGGCACCATTTAGGTATTGGTACAAAAATTTGTTCTCCTTTTTAGTCTGAGTAGCATCAAAAATATGGCATGAAGCTTGAAGGAAGATAGATCTTTATATATGTCATTTTTAGTCGGGGATGTGATCTAACGCACTCAGTTTGTGGAGAGATGGATAGCACTTTGAAATTATTTTGATCTAACCCTCACTATTTTAGGTTGTGCCTTTCACCAAGGTAAGAGAACCTATATTGCAGCCTCTTTTTGTGAAGGAGGTGGAGATATCCTTATACTTGTGCATGTTGTATGGAGATGCCCTTGGGAAAACATGATCAATTTTCCATTATTCAAATTCAATAGAGATATCACTACTAAATGATGGAAATGCTTTGGAGACAAGGCCGAGGCTACTTTGGAGACACTTTGTATGATCCCGATTTGCTTTGTGCATTTTTGTAGATGGGTTAGATTCTTTTGTTGACACACAATGCAATGCAGGGGTATTATGGGTAGGATTAGTTATTCAGATGATTTTTTTGTGGGGTATTGACAAGACAAACTTGGATATATCAAATCTTTGACAACCTCTACAATACTTGAACAACTATCAGATAAAATGCTTCAAATAATCGGGATGTTATTTCAACCAGAAGATGCATAAATGGAAGCCCAAGTTATACTCTTCACACAATATTTGAGAACTCACCACAAAATCTTGAAGTAAAAACTCAATTAAACATAAAAATCCTTGATCAAACCATGCCTAAGGTACCCCCAAAGGATTACAAGAAATCCCAATCAACAAATGAAGGTGGAGTGATTTTAAATTGCTTATTTTCAATGCCGGATAAAAACTCTTCGACAAACACACAATTGCAAGTGTAATTGAACTATCAATAAGGATGAGATTCTGTGTGATTTCTAAAGACTTTCAATGTAAGATTGCAACAATAACAATGAAAACTATTTACAGTATTTAAAATGATAACAGACATCATATTGCCACTGAAAAACATAGATTTAACTCAAAAGCTTGTTAGATTCATCAGATAGGGGAGAGTTTCATGAACAATCTTAGAGCTGTGTGATGGATATACACTTGTAACCAACTCACATACATGAAGATCCAACATAGAAGAAATTAACTTGGTTCTTTGGTGGGTTTCTTAGAAAAATGAGCTTTCTCTCAGAATTTTCTTGTGATTTTCAACTTCCCGACCCTTTGCATTTCTCAAAAATGCATTATATATCTCTTGCCACATTGGAGCCTTATTTTCCAAGAAAAGCATATGCCAAGGGATCAAGTTTGTTACAACAATTTCTCATGATTCACTGAAAATGACATTTAACAAATTTGCAATGAGAGTTGCCAGGTGTTTTAAAGACTAAATCATTACAAATATTTGGATCATTATCTTTCCTGGAGGCACATTTTTCATCATCAAGGCATGTAGATGCCTTTCCTCTCATCATTTCACCTTTTCACCTTTTAAAACTACCTCTGTAACTTTCAAATTTGACATTTCACGTGTTTGGACAGATTAGGGAAAAACTTTGTTTCAAAAACACCTCAAATCTGCAAATTAATCCCTAAACCCACTTGCATTGATCTTTGCGAGGCATAAAATACATGAATTCATCAAAAATTCAATTGAAAATGATGCAAAATTCGCATCTCCAAGCTTCTGGAGCAAAAATGGCGGCCAAAAATGAATATGTACAGTTACCCTTGATCTACTCTTTCTCCTTCAATCTGGGCCCTCCACGTGTCAAAATATGATTGGGAATCACTTTGGCCTCACCTTTTGACCTTTTGACATTTTTGGAAAAATGGAAAAAATTGAATTTTTTCTCTGCCTCTCCACCCTTGAATTTTTGTGATGACACATGGTGGGTCCCATTGGGATCGTGCTTCAATTATGTACATTTTGACCATTTTTGGAAATTTAGAAATTTTTCATATTTTCCCCCACGGGCCTGCTCCTTCAATTTCTCCCTTGCCACATGTCACTCGATGATTCGCTCATGGACCAATGCTTCAAATTTCCATACTAAGTCTTTTTTACAAAAGGGAAAATTTTCCCTTTTACCTCTACCACCCTGCCGACCCATTCTACCTTTGCCACGTGTCTCCTTATGGCTCATTCATGCCCCCACAGCTCAATTTTTTGCATTAACTCTGTTTGCTAAAAAAGGAAAAATTTCCCCATTTCCCTTCTGCACCCACACTTCCCGCTCGCCACGTGTCTCGCCACATGATCCATTCCACCCATGGGATTTTCTTCCACTTTTCTCCCCTTCACCAAAAGGAAAATTTTTCCTAAGTCTTCCGTCATTCTTCCATCCCACCTTGGCATAAGAACACAACACGTGTCCTCCTGCGAGTTACGGGGATAAGTTTGAATTTTTCCCAAAGCCAAAAACAACTAAGTTTTTCAAAGAAACCCACCAATCCTTGTCCAACTAGAAGTGGCCACATAGGAGACATCATTTGAGCTTAATTTTGACGGTCAAATGACACCCGTATGACCGTAAAAAAATGTAGAATTTACCAGAGATGCCCAGAATTTGATTTTTCTTCGTGGGTGAAAGATTTTTGCTCAAAAAACAAAGGGAAGTTGATTTTATGCAAGTTTCGACCATGGGGATAGATATTTGAGGAAAATATGCATGAAATGAACAAACTCGAGCTCCACAGGGTAGAAAAAATGGAAAAAATGACCAAGGCCCATGGATTTGGAAATGTAGGGCATAAAACAGAGCCTGAATGTATTTTTCTTTCAAAATTGGGTAAAATAATTAGTTTGTGAGCCTTTGAAAGCATTCAATCTGGAGAAAAAAGTTTGTAGACCACCAAGTTTGAAGAAAAATGTGTTTTGAGCATTTAGAACAAAGGGGAAAGATGGGAAATTGATAGAGGATCAAAATGGACACCAACAATGTGAATGATGGAATGACTTGATAATCTACAATAAGGAGCTACTTATCTTGAATTACTTAGTACTAGAACTGTGGAATGTTTTTGGGATTGCATACACCGGGTATCTTCTATCCCTTCTACTAGTAGTCTTGATGTTGATATGGTTCATGCCTTTGAGTTACCTAACCATGAATTTGAATATTTAAGGGCATTAATGATAAAAAATATGATGGTGGTATTCCTTCTGAGAAGGATAGGAAACTCTTAATGAATGTAGTAGTGGCCCAAGAAAAATAATATGATCTGATAAATAAGATAGTAAAATCACCAAGGCCACAACCTAAACCAAAAATATTCTCCTCACCAATATCCCCAAGGTTTTCCCAAGAAATATTTACCAAACAAAGGCCCAATCATTTCTAAGAAATCTGATTCACCTTCCTCTGCTCAAGTCAGTAAAAAAATTCATACCACTAGAAAAAACATTAATCCTACCTCTTGGTGGAGTCTTTCTTAAGTATACCCCTTGTGATATGGCTCAAATTTTGAGTCAGATCAAGGTTATTGTGCCAATTGTTGAGTTTCTTATAATTCTTGAGCATAGAAGAAGAGCATTTGAATACTTAGGAATCAAGGAGGATTTGGTGGCCACAAGTAAAGAGGTTAACAATGTAGATCTTCCACCTATTATTGTAGAGTTAGAAGTGCCCCAAGAAATGGAAAGTCTGGGGGAATCACCTGAGATATATTTAGGCACTTCTTTGGTAGAATCTCAACTTGATGTGGATCCATTTTTTACTACTTTGATCATCAAAGATAGACTTGTCCACAATTGTATGTTTGATTCAGGAGCTTCATGTAATGTAATGCCTCTTGAAGTTATGAATGAATTAGACATCAAAGTGACAACAACTTTTGGAAAATTTCAGGCCATGGATTCAAGAGAAGTGTCAGTGATAGGATATGTAAAAGTTTTAGTAGTGCAATTGGTAGCTTATCCTGGTAAGTACTTGACTATGAATGTGGTCATTGTTGATTTCCTGGTTAATGGGGTATGTTGTTTTCTAGAAAATGGGCTACAAGTGTTGGAGGAAGTGTACAAATGGACATGTCCTATGCCACCATACATGTGGAAGGAAATTTGGTGAAATTGTACGGAGAGAAGAAAATGCTACACTTGATTGAGGACCCAAACAATGCCTCCTATGAAGTGTTGTTTGCTTGATGTAGATGTTGATAATTTTGTTGGATATGAAAACTTTGAAGACCATAACATAAATGAAAGTCCATGCTTGGAAAAATTTCAAGCTCCTTAGACTATGATGTTTGATGGAGCATGCTCCAATATGGGTAATGGAGCTAGTGTAGTGCTTATATCCCTAAACAAGGAGACATTTAATTTCTCTTTCAAGCTAAAATTTGAATGTACAAATAATATTGTAGAATATGAAGCACTATTCCTAGGATTGAGAATTGCATGAAGGTGTGGAATAAAATATATAATTGTTAAAGGAGATTCTGAGTTAGTGGTAAAACAAGTTAGAAAATTGTATGCAACAAAAAACCAAAGAATGAAGCAGTATAAGCATGCAGTGTGGGACTTCATTGAGATGTTTGAATCCTTTAATATCTTGTACCATGATAGGGCTCAGAATGCTATAGCTGATAAATTGGTAGTGCTTTCATCTCAGTTTGACAATTGCATTGTTTATCCTTATTGTAATTATGATGTAGAAATGTTTTCAAGACCCTCAATGCTTGATAATGTAAAGCATTGGAAAGTGTTTGATGATGATGCCCAAGTGCAGAGGTTCTTGTAAAATGAAGGAGAATTTACAAATCAGTGCATGGATTGGGAGCCAATGGTCTCAGTATGTGATGGAAAAGAAACCCTATTTGGAAAAGACATAATTCAGTTGAAAATGAACACATTTCCCATATGGTTGGTTACTTTGGAATCTAATTTTGATAATGCAGATAGGGTGGTCTATAGGCATATCTCTGCTTCAAGGAATGTTGAGGATTACAATTTGGGAACCAAGGAGAAGCCTAAAAAAGTGTGGTTAGGGAGAAATCTAAGTAAAGAGGAAAAACAATCTTATGTAAAACTATTGCCAAAGTATCAAGATTTCTTAGATTGGTCTTATTTAGAACTGAAGGCTTATAGGGAATATATACGCAACCCAAATTTACATATGCTAAATTTTAAGAAAATGGTTGTAAAAGTCCCCAATGATGATTCATGTCCTTTCATAATATGTTTGATCTCCTAAACCCATATGCAGTGTATATTTTTAGCTTAGACATCCTTAATTAGCCTTTTCATGCTTTCTTCCAGATTCCCACTTCATTATGTGCATGTTTTAGCCTTTATTGTTAGAACCATTGCCCGGGAAGGGTGGCGAGTCCTAAGTGGTTTTTCTAGAATTTGTCATGCGTGTTTTTAACATGTGATGCTTCACTTAACTTCACTTTTAGGATGCATTTGTGAGCCAAATTTTCTAAAAATAGTTTTGATTTCTTGGTTCTCCTTCCCTCTTCTATTTTTAAATAGATTTAGTTAGTTGGAACTTCCTCTTCTTTCCTTATGCATGAAGTCACATTTGAAACCTAATTACTATATAATCAATTTTTGTATTCAAGCAAATGTCCTAAGAATTTTGTGTATCTTGCATAGTATTTTTCCATGATCATGCTAGGAATTGCATAACCAAGCTCATATCTCTTGAGTTATCTCTCTTCTACTTGCATTACAACTAGACTACCTTCAAGATACCATTTCTCAAATGTCTTCTATTCCTATTTTTCTTGCATTCCCAATCCCTTAGACTCATATGGACACACAGAGAAAGAAAGGATAAACTAAGGGGACAAATTACTACATACCTAGATTTACCTCTATTTCTGTGAATTCCAGGTTGAATTTGTTATTTGGTTTCCTTCATTCCTACAATTTATCATTGTTACATCATATCAAATGGAGTATAAATCAATTTAATTTAATTTGCAAGTAATTAGTTAATTTCTAAGAGGGTTTGAATCTTTCATAGCAATCCCCTAGGTGATGGATTCACTTCCTCCCATCCCTATGGATATGAAGGAGAGAATACCTATAGGAGGTTTTCTACATATCATAGGTCATATGGAAAAGCTCTTGTTTTAAGTTAGTTTAGTTTCAGGTAGACTCATAACAGGTGAACAACCACATAGGGTTATCTCGATTGTTTAGTTTTAGTGTAGAAATATTTTAATTATTTAGAATAGAAGTAAATTGTTGTTTGTGATTGTAATATTTCAATTTTGTGATTTGTTTAGATTATTTTCCCTTTCAGCAGTAGCATAGATTGTTATTTTCAGCTTAGTTAATTTAGACACTTCAAACTAGATCAACACTTAGATCTAAGTTAGGAAAACAAACAATAAGGAATTTACGCTACCCATTCATAGCCTTTAAATCTCCCCTTTGCAAACTCAGCTACCAAAAGATCACGCTACCATATCTTAGTCACTAGTCCTCCTATAGCTAGCTGCACACATTTCAACATTGGATTCTCTAACATAACCTCGGGGGTCAAGTGTGGTTGAAGGTTGCATGTCAATTTTCATCTCTGCATACAAATTGGTGAACCTGATATGAAGATCTAGTCTCTAAGTCTTTCGACTTTCTTCTTCCATCCTTTATTAGGTGAGAATTCTTATACCCCTCGAATATGGTGGGATATGATGAGTATGATTGACCCATCCCGAGGTTATGATATGTACAATTATCAAATAGGTATACCACAACAATCACCTTCACTCTCAACATGGGTAGATAACCGCTCAACTGCTCAAAATCCTCTTCTTTAGGGAACCAATGTTGGTTCCTCTATGTGTATTGAGGAACTTGACCAGATCACATAAACATATCCTCATGAACAATCAAGTTCAAACAACATGAATTTCACTGGGGAAGCAAGTTCATCTCCTCGGGTATTGTTTCGACAACCCATTAACATGCAATCGGACCAGATCCACATCTAGATGAGGATTACTTATCAAAATTCACCAAGAATGAACAATTCTTCAAGGATATGAACTAGGATTTTTATAGGATGCAAGGACATGGTGATGTCTTGCTTCAAAAAAATAACACTACCCCTCTAACAATGGAAAACATTGCTAATGAGGGGTGATAACATAGTGAACAATTCATAGTAGGATACCAAACTCCTCAACAACCTCCAAAAGTTCAACAATAAGCACCTAGGAAAAACACCATCCCATCAATGGGTGATGTCATCTCAACATTAGTTGACAAGGTCAAAGAGTTAGAGCTTTCCCAAAATGCTCAAAGTTCATACGTAAGGAAAGTAAGAACTTCTCACTATCTACATAATTATGGACAAGTACCTACTGCGTAGAATCCTCTGGTTTATATGGGTGCTCCAAGCCCTGGATATTTTCTAACTGGGATGGGCACCTTGGGTATGCCCCCTCATGCCACATATGGATATCTACAATAGGCACTACATGAAAGTGCATTCTCAAATGCCATACTAGCCGGAAATGCAACATTCCTTGGCTTTGTGCCTTTGACTCCATATCAAAGTAGTCAACCCCCTATGTGCACATGTACTCTAAATAACCACAGGGGGCTATTTATACTTACCCATTTCCTTATGGTCATCCACAGGGATGCCATACACCCCAAAAAAATTTATGCTATACCATTTCAGCAACCGATGTAACCTCCACTTCCCCACCAATGATCTTCAATGGTTGAAACATATGTAATGGCGACCTATTTTGAATATCTTAAGGAGCCTCTAGACTTCTCCATTTGGACAGTCATGCTCCCAAGACCCTTTCTTGACCTTCCAAAGTTCAAAGGGGAGGGTTATCCTAATGCTCACATCAAAGCTTACACAATGGCCATTTGAGAGCTGCTCCCGTGGGATACAATTATTGCAAAATTTTTCCCTAAGATGCTAGACGACAACGCTCTTGACTGGTACTATAGGATACTAGAGGCTTCAATACACTCCTTCAAACAACTCATATCAGAGTTTATTAAGGATTTTGATATGAATAAACTTTTAAGGACATGAATAAGATAATTCCTTCATATCAAACAAGAGCACAATGAGTCCATAGCCCACTTCATTCAAAGGTGGCAATAGGTTCTTTACTCCTTTGCAAGTTTTCCAAACATGGATCAAATAAAGCTTTGTGATTTGTTCCTCCACTCCCTCAATATGGAGACAAAGGAATAAGTTCAAAAATTCCCACTAAGGATCTATGAAAAGGTTTTAGAAGATATTCTTGAATTTACCAAGAATCCATTGACAGTGTTCGTAAGACTTATGGAGAAAATGGAAAGTTAGTCACTCCTAACCAAAATAATCTTGGTTACTCCAACAACATGAGAAATAATCAAGGACCGAATATCCTTAATAAGATCGTGGGGTCACAACAGATGGTGTTACTGATCAGCCCAATAAACATAATGTTGTTAGTTCTCCTAATATAAATACTACCAATAACAACAAAAATGGAAATAATAAAAGAAACAATAACTTCTTTCCTTTAGTCAACATTGTATATTTTAATCATCCTCAAGCAACAATAAAAACAACAACCTTAGAAATCAAGAAAAATGAAAACCCAAGGTCCTAACCAATACCTAGGAGGGTATCCAAACTAATTCCAAAACCAAGGGAAAGGGTTCCCAAATTTGAACTATAAAAACCAGCAACCAAACAATAATTGTAACTTGAGACTACAATAAGGCATAAACCAAAGGCCTTGAGATTATGATCCTAATTTGTATTGCATTTTTAATAGGGTTCACAAGCATGAAGCAAGAACATGCCATGTTTACAACCAATTTATCAATAGCTTATCGAAGGATCAAATATAGTTATTTGTTGACATGTTTTTGGCAAACCCAACCACGCCAACTCAGAACACTTACATGGGACCGGTATCCCCAAAAACACACCACTTGGAATCTTTAATGATCCTCTCCCATGACCCAAAAGATGGTATAATTGATCCCAATGGCTCAA
Source organism: Taxus wallichiana var. yunnanensis (assembly GCA_018340775.1). NCBI lineage: Eukaryota > Viridiplantae > Streptophyta > Pinopsida > Cupressales > Taxaceae > Taxus > Taxus wallichiana. The sequence goes on along the minus strand of CM031242.1, from coordinate 127,302,673 downwards.
AAAGGGTATTGTAATAGGAACCAATGATCATGAAGCCTCAACTTCATTGAACCCACAGGTGGCACCTCCTTGGATGGCCGCCAATAAATTAAAATTGTGGTATTGGTAGAGTTGGAAAATGAACCTCAGATTAATCTGCTGCTACTAGAAAAAAATATTATTCCTCATAGCCTATCCTTATCTACCCAACTATATTAGATGACATTCATGATACACTAGGCAAGCTAATAGGAGCTTATGACTTGATCAATGACCTAACTAAGACCTTCTCTCACATTTCCTTCTTGGATCTATTAAAGAATTCCCCTACTCACATAGCCACTCTATTAGAAGCACTAGGTCTTGGCCATTTGATTAACGTCACCCCTCCTCTAGAAGCACAGATAAACCACATGGACTTTGATTTCTATCCTCTAAGGAAACCTGAAAGAGATGTTGGATTCGTATTTGACATCAACAAGATGCCCAAAATGCTGAAATAACTCGTAGAGGTGATCTGACTTTGTTTTTACAAGTTTGGATTTACAACAACTATGTAAAATGTGTGATGATTGATGATGGGGAAGTGGTTAACATAGTCCCCTTCTCTTTCCTTCAAAATTTAGGTTATGGAGAGACCAATTTCTCCTCAATGTGAAATACGCTGAGAAGCTACAACAACCTCAAAGTGAAGTCAATCAAGACTATAGTATTGCAAGTCACTCTCGGACCTAAGACAGTGCTAACTAAGTTTTATATTATAGATTGGGAAACCAAATATAATATGATCCTTGGCCATCCTTGGATTCATCACATGAAGGAGATTCCCTCCAATTTATTTTAGGAATTCAAGTTCCTACACTTAGGAAGGTCTTTATGGTGCAAGGTGATCCAAAACCCTTTGACATACATTTAGCTAACTTAAAGAAGAGGCCAGGGGTCCACTCTAAGTTTGAGCTTCCTAAAAATCAGTTAAATAAACCTACAAGCTTAGCACTAGAAGAAAAGATGGTTCCTACAACAAAATTAGAAGTCATGGGCTTGATCAAAGGCATTCCAAAGATAAGGATGAAACCATCATCATAGAGATAGTGTCATTAGGAACCACAAAAATATTGTTGAGCTATTGGAGAAGGATTTACCTATTCTCCTTCCATTTGATTCTATGGGTATGGGACATACCTTGGGACTTAGTTCTCTTCCAAAGTAGATGAAGTTTGTATGGTTGAAGTAACTGAGGTAAAGGAAGAAGATACAAAGGATGATCCAACATCCATTTTTCCAAGTAATTGTTGGACTCTCCATTTTGATGGAGCCAAGTGTCATTTTGGCATCAGGGAAGGTGTGATCCTTACCTCTCATGAGGGAAGGATTCTACATTTTTCCTTCAAGTTAAACTTTGAATGTACAAATAATGGGGCTGAATATGAAGCCCTCCTACTTGGTCTCATTATAGCCAAAATAATGGGTGTTCTTAATATTAGGGTGTTGGGTGATTCACAACTGGTCACAAATCAAATATCTGAGGTATATGAGACTAGAGTTGAGCATCTACAACTCTACAAAACAATAGTGCTAAACCTAACAAAGGGGTTTGACTTCATATCGATTGAAGCAATTCCATGAGAAAAAAACCTCCTCGTAGACTCTATAGCAACTTCTACTTCCCGCTTCACTCCAAGCAGTGAGTTGGAGGATACAAACTTCACGGTATCAGTTTGTGCTGAACCTTTGGTTCATAAAACACCAATAACCCCAATGTTGACATACATAGAAACTGAGAGTGATTCTATCATCTCAGATCACATTGATAATGATAAAGAAACTTTGGGATATCTAAACGCTTTTGCATAATTGCATCTTACTCATCATGAGGTTGATCTTTCCCTAATCCCACATTCTTCTTCCTATTTTAGAAATCCCATGATAGAATCTTCCCCGGGAAGGAGCTCAAAATTTATGAGGTAGGAGAAGAGGGGGATTTAGAGTTACCTCCATCCCCTCCTAAGTTTAAGGAAGGAAATTCCTCCTTAATTGAGGGAACAATTGATATAAACATCGGGACAAAGGAGGAACCAAAAATATTGAAACTGGGATCCTCTCTAACTCCCGAGGAGGTTGAAATACATACACATATCCTCAAGGAGAATCAAAATATTTCACGTTTAGCTACAAGGAAATGACAAGAATTACACCACACATTGCAGTTCACAACCTCATCACCAAGCCAGATGCTAAGCCAATTAAGCAAAATTCAAGGCCCATGAAGCCAAAGGTGGCCCTCATGGTGAAGGAAGAAGTGATGAAACTCCTACAGGTAGGGTTCATCAAGCCAGCTGAATACTCACAATGGGTGTCTAATATCATCCTCATTCTCAAGAAGAATGGAAAGATCCACATTTTCATATACTTTTAGGATATCAACAAGGCTTGTCCCAAAGATGATTTCCCATTACCATCCATCGATGTTATTATCAATGTAACAATTGGTTTTGAGTTGTTGTCTCTTATGGATGGGTTTTCTAGGTACAATCAAATCAAAATATCTAAGGAAGATTAGGCCAAAAATACATTCATAACTCCTTGGGGAACCTATTGTTATGTTGTCATGCTATTCGGACTTAAGAACGATGGTGCCACATACCAACAGACAATGAATTATATATTTCATGATCTTATACATAAGATTATGGAATCCTACATGGATGGCCTTCTAGTTAAGGTTAGAAAATGGTGCGATCACCTAGAGGTGCTTCATAATTTCCTATATCACTTAATCAAATATGATGTCACATTGAATCTAGAAAAATGCATGTTTGGTGTAATGGGGGGAAATATTTTGGGATACATCATATGCTCATAAGGGATTGATATAGACCCAACAAAAATATGAGCTGTAATGGAAATGAATCCACTATCACACAAGTCTGGCATCAGATATTTTCTTGGAAAACTCAGTGCAATCCAAAGGTTTATCCTGATTTGACCTTTTTATTCACCCAATCAACAATTTTTTGAAAAGGATTACTACATTGATTGGACAGAAGAATGCAATGAGGCATTTGAGTTGGTTAAATAGTTCTTATTGTCTCCTCCCACACTCATGCTACCTAGGTTAGATCACCCCTTGATCCTATATTCACGAGCTACGGATGTCTCGTTAGCATGCATGTTAGCTTAATAAGATGATGATAAAAAGAATGTGTTGTCTATTTTATTAGTCAAACATTGCTTGATTATGAGACACATTATACATAGGAAGAGAAGGAATGCCTTGCTATAGTCTTTCGACAAAGTGCTTAAGACATTACATGCTAAATCAAGAAACAAGGGTTATTGTTAAAACAAATCACCTACGGACATTCCTCACACAAGGGTCCTTATCTAAGAAAGTGGGGGAATTTCATAACTCTAATGGGAGAATTTGAGTTAACATTTGTAAATCAGAAATTTGTCAAAGGAAAAATCATTGTGGACTGGTTGGTTGATAACCCATTGGATGGAGGTGATCTAGTAAATCTAGACTTCCTCGATGAGTGTGTGTATTTCTTTGAAACCAATCCTCCCATTTCTACATGTCCATGGTACACTAACATCATTAATTTTATAGTGGACCATACATACCTAGAAGGGGCAACACCACAAAAATAAGGTGGTTACGTGTTATAGTCACTAAGTATGTTATCTTAGAACAAGTGCTCTATCGTAGATCCTTTGATGGAATGTTGTTAAGATGTGTTGACAAATAAGAATTTAAAAATATTCTTTATGAATCACATAGCGGAGTATGTGGAGGTCACTTCGGCAGCCACACCACTACTCGAAGATATAGTGAATGGGATACTTCTGGCCCATGCTAGAACATGACACAATAGAGTTTGTGTGCAAATTCCATTTATGTCAAGATTTCTCCCATGAGATCCAAATCTTTACATGTCATAGACTCTGCAACCAATTGCAACACCATGGCCCTTTTCCACATGGGGCCTAGATTTGATAGGGAAATTCTCTCCCTCATCAATAAATGGTCATAACTTCATAATCACGACCACAAAGTACTTTACTAAGTGGGTAGAAGCCATGCCTCTTACCATCGTGCTTAGATCTATAATTGCTAAGTTCATTCTAAACCAGATCATTTGTAGGTATGGGGTCCCACAAGTCATTATCTCGAGATAATGACACATCTTTAAAAATGATGAAGTACGTGAACTGTGTGAAAAATTCAAAATAAGTCACCACACGACTTCTCTCTATTACCCTTAGGCCAATGGATAGGCTGAGGCTATGAACAAGACATTGAAATCCATTCTCCGGAGAACAAATGAGATTGGCATTTAAATATTTTTTTGGCCTTATGGGCCTATTAGACATCAATAAGAATGTTGATAAGGGAAACCCCCTTTTCTTTGGTATTTGGTGTAGAAGTGGTTTTACCACTCAAAGTCAAAATACCTAGTCTTCGTATCTCATTGCAAGGAATTATGGGAGAAGAAGGCTATCAAGAGGTATGAATCTCTCAACTAGAAATTATTGATGAAGCTAGACTCAACGTTGAAAAATGGCATAACATTTATGTTGATGGATGGCTTGGAAATACAACAAGAAATTCTATGAGCATGAAATATATGAGGGATATTTGGTTTTAAGACTTGACAACCGAATAGACAAAAAGAACAGTGAAGGAAGGAAATTCAGACCCAGGTGGTTGGGTCCATATCGAGTAATAGAAGACTACAAAAATGGGGCATTTCACCTATGTACACTAGAGGGTGAGGAGTTTAGCAAATCTATAAACTCTCTTCACCTGAAGAGGTATTCACATGATCCATTAGCATTTTTCATATGTACATTATTGCATCTGCATTGCATTTTCATCTTCTAGTTCATTCTGTAAAATTTGTGATCAAGGGACTTATTCTTATAGAAATTCCTAAAAATTATGAAAATGTTGGAAAAACATTCAAATCATGCCTCTACAAATCTTCATGGTATCATCAATTATTTCCAAATCATTTCATTGATCCAAGAAAGGTAAGACAAAGTTTTTATGGTAACCATACCAAGGCCTGCATACTTGGTTCTTCTTATAGTCTCTTTCTAGATTATGTGTCTTTTCCTATAGTCTTTTCTAGAAGCTTCATGGTGTCACATCTATCTCGTACACATATATTTGGAAATAAGAACATTCTAGCCATTTTGTCTAGATAAATAAGTCAAATGTAAATCCACAGAAAAAATTTATTTTACACATTTATTTTCCCTACCAACCTTTGGTGTTGAGCCTACGTCTCTTACTAGTGATGTAGGGTTGAGAAAAGATGGAAACTCCTTACTCGCATATGCCTTATCCATGGTGATGAGCCCATACTTCATACTGATAGGATGGGGAAAGGTGTACATGGTCTCTTTGATAAACTTGAAAGTTCGAAACAATTCGTTAAAATATTGTGAAATCATAAGTAAAAACAGCAGTGAGTTAGATGTCCAAATTCCAAAAGATTTTAAAACCTCAAAACTAGATTTGGTCAACCAAGCACCCATCTATAGATCTAATTCTAGATAAACTGGAAAGTAATTCACATTCTAAACTATGAAGTAAACTTGGGTAGATGGAGGTCGTAGTGTCCCAATTTGGTTTTGTCAAATCCTTGTCTTTTTCTCATCATTACCATTCAAAAAATTTCATAACTTGTGCCCCTTCTAGATCTTTGTGTTAAGCCCTCACATATTACTGGTTGCATGGAGTTAGGATCAAGGTAAGTTCATTCACTTATCATATCACTCTTTCACTATGTTTTTCCAAAATAATACGAAGTACCAAAAAATTCTTGGAGAAACTATAATTCAGCGTTCTGATATGATTGCATTATCATATACCAACATTACAAAAAAAAATCATTTTGTTAGCATTCATATCCATTGCATACATTCTAAAAGCATAGAAAATCATAAATTCTAAACATCTAAGGGTACACACATGATTTAAATAATAAATGGAAGTTAACTCGAGATACAATGAATTACCGAACCAAAAAGAAGAGTCTCGTATGTATCATTATAAGTCCAGTTTATGTACAATGCCATCACGCGCTAGGTGTAGTGAAAAAAATCACAATGAGCCCAAAATATACAAAAAAAAATCGTATAAATGCCTGACAAAATGGAAACTAAGAAATAAAGGCACTCTGCCTATCCGCCTCTTTAAGGCCCCTTATGACCATTCTAGTTACAAATTTCTTAGGAGTTCTTCTCAAAATCATTCAAACAACAAAGGGCCAAGCCTAATGCAAAATACCATTCCTAAATCCATTCCAATTCAACCATACTCACAAACAAAAATGGTCACCATAGGTCCAGAGCTCAAAAATCACCAAGTCGATATGCACAAATGAATTTGAAAATGAGTTTGTTTTTATATATATATATATATATATATATATATATATATATTGTTATAACTTCATTTTGACTACATACATTCATAGGGTTGGAGTGTCTATGTAGGTATATTTCTATATCCCTACAAAAATGGTAAGTCCTCTTGTTGTTTTGATTTAGTGTTTATTTTTTGATATTTTATCTATCTGCACTTGAGTCTTCTCTCCCTCTTGCAGTGTAGCAGAAGCTTACATGGAAAATTTTCAACACATGGGCATGTCAGGTATAGCTTCTAACTCCCCATTTCAGGAATGCCATACTCGGAATCTATGTTTTATTCCTCTTCATGGCTAAGATGCTTCTCTAAGGGGGAAATATATATGCACCCAATTTTTCATGTGCTATATTGTCAAAAATGGTTACAAAAGTCCCTAATGATGATTCATGTCCTTTAAGAAGATGTTCGAGCTCCTAAACCCATCTGCAATATATATTTTTAGCTTAGACATCAATACTTAGCCTTTCCATGCTTTCTTCTAGCTTCCTGCTTCCTTTTTGCATGTTTTGGACTTTAGTGCAGGGACTGCCGCCTTGCTGGCACTTGGTTTTGAAACTATTGCCCAAGTAGGGCGTGTGGTCCCGATCACTTTTTCTAAAATCCATCATGTGTGTTTTTTAACATGTGACACTTCACTTAACTTCACTTTTAGGATGCGTTTGTGAACTTTGTCTAAAAATAGTTTTGATTGTTTGGTTCTCCTTCCATCTTCTATTTTTAAATATATTTAGTTAGTTGGAATTACCTCTTCTTGCCTTGTGCATGAAGGCACATCCCAGCCCCAATTCCTATATAATCAATGCTTGTATTCAAGAAAATGGATTGAGAATTTTGTGTATCTTGCATAGTATTGTTGCTATAATCTTGCTAGGAATTACATAGCCAAGCTCATATCTCTTGTGTTATCTCTCTTCTACTTGCATTACAACTAGATTGCCTTCAAGATACCATTTCTCAAATGTCTTCTATTTCTGTTGTTCTTGCATTCCCAATCCCTTAGAATCATATGGATACATAGATAAAGAAAGGATAAACTGAGGGAAAAAATTACTACACACCTAGACTTACCTCTTTTTCCTGTGAATTCTAGGTTGAATTTATTATTTGGTTTCCTTCATTCTTGTAATTTATCATTGTTACATCATATCAAATAGAGTATAAATCAATTTAATTTCATTTGCAAGTAATTAGTTAATTTCCAAGAGGGTTTGAATCTTTCATAGCAATCCCCAGTGATGGATTCACTTCTTCCCATCCTTGTGGATATGAAAGATAGAATATCTGTAAGAGGTTTTCTACATATCATAGATCATTTGGAAAATCTCTTGTTTTAAGTTAGTTTAGTTTCAATACACTCACCACATCTGAATAGCCACATCGGGTTATCTCGCTTGTTTAGTTCTAGTGTAGAAATATTTTAATTATTTAGAATAGAAGTAAATTGTTGTTTGTGATTGTAATATTTAAGTTTTGTGATTTGTTTAGATTAGTTTCCCTTTCAGCAGTAGCATAGATTGTTATTTTCATCTTAGTTAATTTAGACCGTTCAAACTAGATCAAAACTTAGATCCAAGTTAGGAAAACAAACCATAGGGAATTTACGCTACCTGTTCATAGCCTTTAAATCTCCCTTTGCCAAATCAGCTACCAGGAGATCACACTACCAGATCTTAGTCATTGGTCCTCCTATAGTTAGCCACACAAATTTCAACATTGGCTACTCGACACGACCTTGGGGGTCGAGTGCGGTTGAAGGTTGCATGTCAATTTTTAGGAAATACCCTTGGAACCTAATACTAAGAAATTAAGGAAAAAGTAGAGCCCTATTAATCTTCTTCTCTCTCATTTAAGATGCAAGAATAATTGAAAAAGTTAAGGGATGGAGGAATAATACATCACACAAGATACTCTTCATGGGTGGAAAATATTGTACCAGTAACAAACAAAAATGGAAATATAAGGCTTCGTGTGGATTTTATAAATCTGAGTAAGGCCTCAATCAAATATAATTATCCATTTCCTAATATGGATACCATGTTAACTGTTAGTCACAGAATTTGAATTACTCTCAACTCTAGATGGTTTCTCAGGATATAATTAGGTAGTGGTTAAATAATCAGAAAGGATTAAAACTACTTTCACCACCCCATGGGGAACATATGTATATGTGAGAATTCCATTTGGTTTGATGAATGTTGGGGATACTTTCCAAAGAGCCATGGATGTTGCTTTTTTAGGTTACATTAATGATTTTATTGTTGTGTATCAAGATGATGTAACTATGTTTTCCAGGAAGAGAAGTGACCACTTGAGCCATGTGGAGAAAATGTTGGTAAGATGCAGAGAGTATGGGATCTCATTAAATCCCAAGAAGTTTCATTTTGATGTTCAAAGGAGAATCTACTTGGGCATATAATATATAAGGAAGGGGTCATGATAGATCTCGAGTGAGTATAAGAAATTACAAAAGTTCCTATACCCACATTAAAGAAGGGTATCCAATATTTCTTTGGGTAGATCAATTTCATTAGGAGGTTTATTTCAAATTTTTTGAAATAACCATCCCTATCACTAGCATGCTAAAGAAAGACCAGGTTATCAAATGGGAAGATGAGGCTATCCAAGATTTTGATGGGATCAAGGAAGCATTGAATAATGCCCCTATTTTAGCCATCCCATATTATAAGAAAGTGTTCCAATTTTTTTCCTTTGCGTATGTATTGTTGCAGAAGGATGATGAATGGAGAGAGAGACCCGTTTCCTTTTAGCAAAGCTTTGCAAGGAGCTAAATTAAAATACACCATCATGGAAAAGCAAGCTTTTGCACTTGTTTCGAGAAACTAAAGTTTTTAGGCCATATATATTGAGTTCAAATATTATAGCTTATGTCCCTCATACAATGGTAAAGGACATCTTGTCTGAGATGGAGATATCTAGCAAGAGGTGTCGGTGGGTAAACAAATTACAAGAGTATGACATGGACATACAGACTACCAAATTGGTTAGGGGTTTAGGGATTGCAAAATTAATGGTAGAAAGTAACTTACAAGTGATGGAGATCAATGAAGTTGAAGAAGGAAATGTGGATATCCAAGACAAGATGATTAATTCCACATGGTATAAAGATGTAATATTTTACCTCAAGAATTTGGAGTGTCTAGAGAATTTGGATAAAAAATCAGAGAAGGACACTTAAATTGGCCTCTCAAAAATATGTTATAACTGACTATGGGTTAGCTTGGAATCCTATTGAGATGAATCATAGAAGAATAAGCCCCCAATCTTATTGTCGAGTTTCATGGGGGATTTTGTGGAGGTCATTTTGCTAGAAGAGTGACTGCTCATAAGATTTTAAAGGTATGTTACTAGTGGCCCACACTATTTAAAGATGCATCTTTGTTAGTCAGAAAGTGTGAGAGTTGTCAAAGATTCTCTGGGAGGTTGAAGGCCTCATGTGCTTTACCTTTGTAACCAGTATCATTGGAAGCCCCTTTCAAGCAGTGGGGAATGGAATTTATTGGAGAAATTTCATATTCTTTGAGTGCTAGACATAGATGGATCATGCTTTGCTCCTGACTACTTCACTAAATGGGTTGAAGCTATCCCTACCAAGAAGGCAACCCACCAAGTAGTCATGGATTTCATTTTGAATAATATAATTTGTAGGTTTGGGGTACCTGCAAAAATAGTTGTTGATAATGCTATGAGCTTTAGAGATAAACCATTAGTAACTATGTGCCAAGAATATGGAATCAATTTGACATATGCATCTAATTAAAATCCTTAAGGGAATGGTCAAGTTGAGTCAAGTAATAATTTTTTTCTCAAAATACTTAGGAGGAAATTGGAAGTCAATAAAATAAAATGGGGTGAGAAACTTAAATTTTCCTTATGGGAAGATAGGATTACTACTAAAAGAGATACTAGAAAAATTCCCTTTGAGTTGGTCTATGGAGTCCAGGATCTCTTACCCTTACATATGCAATTGTATTCCTATCAGTTCATGTAACAACTTGGGGGTAAAGGGAAGTTAACCCTTATGAAGAAAGGATGAATCAAATCCTGAAGTTAGATAAAGAAAATGGGAATCCCACCAGAGACACCTTAAGTTAAGAGATAGACTCAAGAAAATATTTGATTAAAAAGGGGCTCTAGAGAGCCTTTAATGTTGGAAATCTTGTTTTGTTAGGGGATAATAGGCATGAGGACAAATGAAAACATGGAAAGTTTGATGCCTTATGGATTGGTCCTTAATCCATTTATATAAGGATTTGTGAACACAAATTCTTCTTGATAAATTGGAGGGAGAATTAATAGAGTTGTTTATCAATGGTAGGCTCCTTAAACATTTTTTGGATTGAACATATATGGTCAGGTATGAACTTTTGTATAGTATATAGTCTTGTTGTTTTTGTTTCCCTTTTCATTTTTCTAGTCTACAGTGACAAGTTTCCTTAGTGTCTCGGTGTGTTTTTGTGAAGTAAGTTATCTATTAGACCTGATGCATGTTTTTGAGTGACTTTGTTGCCTAATGGATTAAGGCACTTGGTCTGTGAAATATCTGGTTTATATGGTTCTTGTGGCACATGCGGGGGTGCCGATCCTCTATTCGAAGCCAATGTTAGTGCTCAATTTGATTTTCCCTATTATCTCGATTGTGCCTTTGAAAAATTTCCTTGACCACATATTATTGAGGAATGAAATCATGTTGAATAAAAATGAAATCCGATGTTTAGGGTGTGATTCCTCTTTTTTGGCCAAGGAATGTGATAATCATGTCATCCCTGAGAAATTCCTATGAAAAAATTGATGATTGATCATGTTTAACCATGTACATCCTCCATGTATGTCATCCCTTAGACCTTAAATGAAAATTTCATATTTTCCTCTACCACCCAAAGATACGTGGTATTTTTGCATTAGTTGCATAACAATGGACTTGCTTTACAAAATTAGACAATTCACATGATAAGCTGCAAAGTGAAATCCTAGCTCTAAAACCCAACAGAATATTCCACGAAATATTTGAGTTACAAGTGCAAAGTGCAAAGAAATTTCCACTTCCCAAAAAGGAATACATGTCTAAATATGATTGGAGCAAGGAAATGGGTTGTCAGTACACCGCTGCACAAAAGGATTAACACGGTGAAAAATAAAAATGTAGCCCCTAAGCTAGATAGAGGACACGTGTCAATTTTCTAGGAAAATTCAACATGCATATATTTGGGTCAATATTGTAATATTGCACCCATTTAAGAAATTAGTTTAAAAAGCAAATAATTCTCATGACTCTATCACTCTTAAGATTGAGACACATGTCAGCCTCTCATTAAAAGTCAAGAGGTGGGGTTTTGGGTCAAATTTGCAAACTCGTACTCATTTCAAAGGCAATGAAAATGTTCAAAAAGACTCCTTGAGCCCACAAAGCACCAAGTCAAGCCACATGGATGGTCCACATTCAAATGAAGGAAGCAAGTTGGATTTAAAGAATGTAATGCATTTATGGTTTCCTCCATTGATGCATTTTTGCACAAATCAAAGTATTTTTTTAGAAGTTTTCAAAAATTTAGAATCAATACCATTACATACGAGGATCTGGTGCCCTAGCTCCGAGAATTCACAAAAGATTAAAGATAAGTAGATTGAGAGTGGTCAATATTGAGCTTGTGAATTTGGAATCAAAGGAGAAGGGGATAATTTCACAACAGATTGCACGGAAAATGGGTAAGGCGTGTATTGCGTTCTTGTTTTTATTATTTGACTTATAATTTGTAATAAAGTGAAGGGTGAGATTGTCAAGATAAGGGGTGAAAAGGTACATTCACCAAATTAATTAACTTTATTAAATGTTAGGTTAACATACATTAATAAATGGAAATATAAATGTGCACACCATAGTGAAAGTAAATAACAACATAAAAAAAATACACAGTGACACCGTATGTAACATGGAAAACTTCGTAAATGGGTAAAAAACCATGGAAGAATAATCCATTATAGAAAAATATTTACATCACCAATCCAGTAACTCCTTCCTCACTTCTACTCCATGTATTTACCTGAAATCCATTGATTCACGTGATTTTGAATATGACCTAAAGCCATATTTAAATAATCCGAAGGGTTATGTCCATATTAAGTGATGGGGCACACCCTGATTTAATAAATAGTTAGTTAATTAATAACTAACAAACCTAATATAAAGTTTATATTTAAATAATAAGAATATAAACTATTCTATATTAGTTTATTATAAACTAAATATTATGATACACTTAATATTATAGTTCTAACACTTCCCCTTAATATTAAGTGGGGATCCATATGCTAACATTACTGTTTCTACAATAGGATTTACAAATCCATAAAACCTAAAGGTTTAGGCTAGAACATGTAATTTTGAAGGATTTATAACACCTTCATCATGGTCACCTTACCTTTTGGTACAAAATTATTTGGAATCCACAAATCGACATATCATTTAGGCTAAGCATGATTTGTGAGACTACATCTCACTGTTTCTTGTGTAAATATTCTTATACCACATCTCTAGGATCCTTTTATAACAAAAGTACATCATTTACAAATAGATGCACACACTAGGCTTTGTTTTTGTAAACTCTATTAGTTTACATGTAAACTCTATCACTTTACTTTATATCATACATGATCTTTTACAATTCTTTTCAACCGAGTAGAAGTATAAAGGAGAAGGAGTCAACAATCGGTCGTCCATTGGGAGGTGACATTGCATGCACACTCCCCCTCAATGGAAAATCTGAAATGCCAAGCATTACACACACTTACAATACTTTACAACACGCATGGCCCGTAAATATATCTCTGCAATATAATCTTCATTTTGGAAGAACTTGAGATCTCTATCACCATAAAGAACCTTCTATTGAATAACATGCATATGAACTTCAATATGCTTCATTATCTGATGTTGAACTAGATTATTTATCAAGAGTAATAAAAATATGAAAATCACATAGAATATAAATACTTCCTTTAACTTCCATGTGTATCTCTTCCAATAACTACTTCAACCATATGGCTTCTTTTCTCCTTCCATTGTACTTCTCTACCTTAGTAGAAGAAATGAAGATTGTTGGTTGCTTTTAGTTGTTCCAAGTAATGGTTCCTACACCAAACAACTTGAACAAATATCTAGTATATATTCTATCCAACACAACATCAGCATGGTTAGATTCATAATATCCATATAGACAAAATAAGCATATAAATCATTATTGATTTCACTTTTAACCATCTGTAAAAGTTAAACACTAGTTGTATAACAACTAACAATATGCTTAACAACTAACCATGTTAAAAATATGTTGAAAAAAATTCAACATACTATCCTTGTAAAATATGTATTAGATGCAATCAGTATTGGATGTCTCCAATACAAATGCAAGGGCATTGTAAGTGTCATTTGATATGCATATAATAATATTTTAGTTTCACATACTAAGACAATGTTTTATAAAAACACATATATCTTCATTATCTTATTGTAAGCCTTTACAAATGAGATAAGACTTGATAACATATCAGATAATCAAGTTATACAAGAATAATCATAGTATTCACTAAAAACATAATCCACTAATTGTGGATATTTCCCATGGATTTTGCTTCAAACAATGATCATGTAAGCACTTTTCAATACATTTAAAAATTTAAGCCTATACATATCATATATGATTAGTTTTTCATGCCAAAAGATGAATAATAGTTCTATTTTTGAATAAAATATCAAAAATGAAGCAAAAAGCACATATAAGCTATTTGAGTATGTTTTCAGTTGTAGTTACTTCTAGTTTATCTGATTTTATTATGAAAAAAACTCCTTTTTCAATAGTATACAAATAGAAAATATACTTTTCATTTAGAAGTAATTTAGAAAGCTATTTTTATTATCATCATCATTATCTTGATATGATTTATTCCATTTTTATTTTGAAATTTGATGTGTTTTAAAATTTACAATCCTCTTTCTTATGTCCAAATTTCCCACAGCTTATGAAATTTACCATCAAAAGTAATTTTTAAGTTTCATGGTTTCTTGTTTTTATTAAGATTTTTTAAAGTTAATTTTTGATTCTTGTTAATCCATGAAGGATTAAATTTTTCTTTACGAGAAAGAAGTGCCTATGTGGCATTTATTTTCAAATCAAAATTAGTCATAACCTACCCTTCCTAAACCAGAGATTACTAAGGGTTTTAAAATTTGAAATGTTTTGTTCGGATTGCTATTTTGAATTCAAAATTGAAATGAAATTTCTAAATTTTTCATGAATATTTAATTGGATAATAAAATAGAGCAATTTATCATGAATCAAATTACTACCACATCCATCTAATTATGACTTAATATTTTTTATTTTTGCTAAATAATTAATCACTTTTTCATCCCCCTTCAGGAGTTGTCATAAGCTCTAAAACCAATTTTTTTTTTTTTTTGATAAATGCGTACCTTCATGAATCAACTCCAATTATGTCCAAGCTTCACTATGACTCTCTATATTTCTGATATGAAGCAAAAAATCATCATGTACGCTCCATGCAAGATAATAGACATCGCCTCTTGTACTTTTTGTTTATATGTGGTGAGATTATCAACAGTTTCATGTCTTCTGGTAGGAGCTCTCTCACTTCCATTTACAAATTCCCAAATTTGCAAGTCATGAATTCTAATTTTAATCAAATCTTCCAAATGTTGTAGTTGTTTCCATTCAACATCTAATATTTATCAATTGCAAATTGATTAGACCCCATTTGTGTGTAAAATATAGATAAAAATGATTAACAAACAAGGATTAAAATAAGAGTTTTATAGAAAATCCCCTTGTCATATTTTAATCCTCGTAATCGATCCCGATCAATTTTACATCACAAAAGAAGATCATGTATATAAAAGAATCTATACACGAAAAAGTTAGAACGATATCAAAAATTTGAATTGAAACGTGAGTGAATTTTTTTTAGTTTTGCACTAAAATGACGACAATGATCTAGACATTGTGTCATACAAAATATATCATTTTAAACAAAAAATGATTATATAGTTTTTACAATTTTTCAAAATAAATAATTTTCATGACAAAACACAAAAACAATAATTTATATACTTTTCAAATAATAATAATAATAATTTATGAAAATTTTAAGAACTCTTACTCCTTATTGGTTTGAATCTCTATCAACTTGGCCTTTAGAAATTATAATTCTCCTTTCATACACTAAAAACAATCTTGTGTATACATTACATATATAAAATAAAGATTAAAAATGTCAGAAAGATATTCTTTTTTGCTTTAAAAATATCATTACTTAAAAAAATATCCATGTTATTTATGAAAAAACTTCTAAACTTTTATGCGAATATTTTATATATTTACCACACTCCATGTGGGCCACCAATAAACATATATGGGGGTGACCACATAAAATTTTATTTAAACTTTATAAACTATGTAATATTAGGTAGGATTTAAAGTTTTTTTAATTAAAAAAATAAATCCAAACATATATTTCCACATCCCAATGCAATGAGTAAGTTTAGTTCATAGGATTTTATTTTTGTTTTTACCTTTTTATCAATTTATATATATATATATATATATGTCCCATTCACAACGTCTCATTTGACTAGGATGGTTAAAACAAACAAATATATTATAACCGCCCCTCTGAATTTATGCTATCCATATAAGGGGGTATTAAATTTGTTTTATTTAAACTAAAAGCTAATGTTATAATTTCCAACTCACTACCAGTGGTTAAGGAGGGGTTAGAGAATTAAAAAAATCCTACTAAATAGGAAAACATGTATTATGCCAAAAATGCATAGTTTAAGATATGGGCTTGGTTTAGTTTATATATATATATATATATATATATATATATATATTTATATATATATATATATATATATATAAACTATACTTTATGCATGGGCCGCCTTTTTAAATGTTTATTTAAAACATTTAATCATAATTTTGGGCCACATAGATTAATTGTTTAAAGGGTTCAAAATTGGTCTAGGTTTCTTAGTATAGTTTATAGTAGATAAATTTAATACTAAGGTTTTAAATTGAGTGTGGCCCATATACATAGGTGTTTAGGTTATGGATTATAAAACTAGACATTATAGTTTTTAAGAAGAAATTTCAAATGTAACTAATTTTTAGAAAAGGGTATGAGAAAAGACATAAATATTTGTTTTTAATTTTAGAAGGTGAACACAACTTTACCAAGGTTTTATCAACTTTACTAAGGGAACTTTTATAAATGATAAACCAATAGAAAAATTCATTTCCTATTCTCATGGGGTTTTTGTCCTTGCTTATAACCTTTTACTAATTCTTGAATTTACCCCAAAATAATTCAACTTGCACAAATTTGAAACTATAGAAATCTGTTATCCAAATAACTCTCCCAGTTATTTAGGTAACTTGTATAAACTTTCTAGCTCTGAGATCTTCATTATGAGGTTGCGCGCGATCAAGTTCCTTGGCACATTCACTTGGTCAATATTTCCTTGCGTGCTTCCCCTTCTTCCTTCCACTCTCCTTTTCCTCTTTGTTCCACTCTTGTCTTGTGTGCATCTTCTACGCATCCACCTTCCTCCTAGCAGCCATTCACCCCGCACCTCATTTTTTCACGCACATTATATTTGCGCTATCCTTTGTGCATTTCCATGCCACATAATCCTTGGACATGCTTGAGTGTGCCACACACAACTAGTTAAAGCACACCAACAAGGTGTTGAATCCTAACAACCAGATAATGAATGACACGTGGTAGAAATGACAAATCAAATGAATGGTTAGTCAATTTCTTCAGTCAATCCATGCGCAACATGTGTTTTGCATGCCCAGACAGCTCTGACATCTTCTGACAGCCATATCTTTTTCTATATATCTCTGATCGGCACGCGGGTAGTATAAATCAATAGCTACTAACATAGGTTACAATGCTAAACATTCAAATTCAAATTCTTGGAGGATCTAGTAGGTGAGAAATGGGAAATGTCTTTCTAGGCATTAATGAGCATATCTGATTGCTTCAACCAGTCGGTTTGATATGATTCACCCTCTTTCCTTCTTCAACATGCCAAACAAACTTGGGGAAATGTATTTGACAAAATTACAGGTGGATTTATAGACATTAAATGCTTCTTGTTGGTGGTTTTATTTCAAATTCAGGTTTTCCATTGTTCTTCTCTTCTTATTCCATGGATTCATCTAAAAATGTAAGAATTGGGATCATTATTAATGTTGGACACTTTGGATCCTTACGCACTTTGCTAAGGACTTTATATTTTCTACATTTTGAGTTGCAGACCTCTAGATCTAGCTCTTGCATGTGGGTATCGACCTCTTTCACCATTGAATAGAGATATCTGCATTTCCGGAAGTAATAGAAGCTTCGTTTTGTGACTATTATCAGTCCTAACATGTTTACATTCCTTCTTCTTGTATTTTCTTTTGCATTGTGTGCTCATTGTGCCATTCTACATCCCTTGTAGTTCCTTATTTAGTTTTTTTCCATGAAACTGATCTAGTAAATATGTTTTAAGTTGTGCTACATGTGCCTAGCATTCTTTCACGCATTCCCCTTCATTTTCAATCGAGCAGATGATAGTGTTCATCCCTCTTTTTAGGCGCTATCACGTTTTAGTATAGGTTTCATTTCATGTTAATATTTTATCCCCGGTGCTTTGGTATTATTAGCTTAGTTTCCCTTTCACTAGAGTAGAGTGCAGCAAAGAGTAGTAGAAATAAATAGAGGAACCGGCCTTCTCCGGAGGAACAACTTGGGGATGCTTCCATTGTTGTCTCAAAATCTTGTCTCTTCCGGATTTGAGACGTGGGTGCAAGTTTTACAACCAAAAGTTTCTAGCATGCCGGTGGGACATGTAATGAAAGCTTAAATTTCACATTGCTAAGGTCTAGTGTGTGGACTTAGTATTTCTAGCCTTTAGAGGCTTATTTCAACATATATGGCGACTCCAATTATCTTTAGATCTCTATTTTAGTAGCCATGAGCGCGTTTCATGAGAAGAATGCATATAAGGAGAAATATAACAGATGAATAATCTTTTGAGTACCTCAAACTATCCCCGAGAAGAGTTTGTTCCGAAAAGCCCACGTGCACATCTCCATCTCCAAAGTGTTCTGTGCCCATTCAAATCCTCCTCATAGTAGCAGAGCGCCTAGAATTGTGCACCAACCACATCCTCCACTAAGGAACTTTGTTAAATTCACCGGAGGAAGTCCCCGGTTCTTTCCGGGTAACCGAGATATGATGAATGTCATGCTAAAAAGTATTCCATACTTTACCGGTGAGAATCAAGTCACCCCTCAGAAGCATATCCAAAATTTAACAAATGTATGTTCACTCTATTTGATCACACATGACGATGTAGAAATCAAGCTACTTACAGCCTCTTTCAAAGGAAAAGTGATTCAATGGTATTGAGGATTGAAAATTGGATCTATTTCCACCTAGGATGAGTGGGAGTAACTCTTTGAAATTATTTTGAGGATAAGTCGATCACTTATTTTTAGTAGAGCAACCGAAAAAACAAGGATGACACCCAACGAGAAGATGACTAATTTCAACATTTGATTTCAAAAACTTGGGATAAAATCATTCTTCCAATATTCTTTTCTCAGTATTATCTAAAGGTGTTGAAAAATGATATCTCAGGTCATGATTCTATCCATGGGAGATAGGACTTTACCGGCCGCTTATAATATTACAGAAGGGCTAAAAATTGTCTCATTCAAGAAAAAAAGATAGCTCTAGACCACCTATCCCCTTGTTCCGGAAATTTCACAAGCACTCTAGCATTTTGTGGCCCATACTCCTATTCCTAAGCAAATCATGCAACCATGTTGCATAAACATCCTACTCTTAGGTGCATAAGAAAGAAGATGAAGAATTGAAGACCCTTTAGAAATTTTTCAAACAAGGTCATATCATTAGAGAAAGAACCAACGCAAGCCTATATAGGTATTTATCATCAAGTGCATTGCTAAAGAATTAAACCTTGGTGGAATCAATATGGAAACCAAAGATATGCTCACAACCATCGGAATGATAGATGGCATGCTAGTGCACATCTACCCTTGTAAGTTATTCCTCTCATGCCCTCTCTTCTAGCGCTTAGCACAAGTCGTGTGCTTGTTCCACCATAAAATTTTTGCACGAGGCAGTGGTTCTTTCCTTGCAACATGCCTTACAGTCAATATCATTGTGTCAATGTTGCGTGCACACAAGCCTACATGATTCAGAACACTTCCATCTATGAACCTTCAATGAGTGGACCTGAAATAGAGAACCAAAAAGGCCGAGGTTTTTCTTGATTCCAATTTTATTTTCTTTGGTGTTAAAGACTTTTATGTAATCAAACAAGCTACATAGGACACAAGTAGACCCCGTATCTAAGTTACGGATAACATAAGATATAAGAAGAGAATTCTCGAGTCTGCACACAGTTCAATCCTAGCAACATAAGCCAACCTTTATAAGAAGAAAGTTGTAGCTAGGGCATCTAGTGGTAAAATTTCTCAAGTCCCTATACAAGAGATCCCACACAAATATCCTCTAAAATTACTATGAGTCCCTCCTTTGGTAGGTCAAGCCATTACGCCGGCTAAGGCCCCTTCTTCTGCGCCTAAACAATCAAGAAAGGATACCATTGTACCCTAAAGGCATAAGTCATCAAGTCTTCCATTTAGTATTGTGGACTAGATTAATAAGGAAAATATAAGTATCATAATGTGGGATGCTTTAACCATTCCATCTCAACGGGATCTGCTACATGAGGCCCTATCACAACTTTTGCGTGCCAATCCAAATATTCACAAGTTGGACGCTTCTATTAACATCTGCCAAGAAGAGGAGAAGCAAGTAAGTAAATTTGTTAAAACCCCACCCTTCTATATGTCTTTGATCATAGGAAAACATATTTTCCATAATTGTATGATTGACTCAAGTGCTAGTACTTCTATCATGCCTAAGAATATTGTTGATGTCCTAGGTCTCACCTATAGCCCTTGACAAAAATCATCTTGCAACTTGATGGATCAACTGATACTACCTTAGGAGTCATCAAGGATCTTGAGTTGACCCTTCATGCATGTCCAATCCTCACCATAACTCAAGATGTATCTATCATTGACCTACCTCCTTTGTTTTCCCTATGTCTATCAAGATAATTTACTACAAAATTTGGTGGTTACTTGTCTTATGACTTGTCTCATATGTTACTCAAGACAGGTATGGTGCCCGGTTTACCATATAAGATGAACCTATATTTTTCTATCATGTAGAGTCATATGTTCTATCCCCTCTCCAAGCCAATTGTTTAATCCAAGAAAAACAAGCTCCGGTTCTAAAGAGCATACTCTTCCACCTTATATTCTTGATCTAGTACTATATGAGTGGGAAGAGAGGCACCATAAATTTGACCCATATGCTAAATAACTAGAAGCTTATGAAATTGGGCTTGGTACTTACTACATTCTTGAAGAATAAGCTGTGCTTCCATGTGCATTCAAGAAAGACCAAGTTGAGCCTGGTCTATAGAAATTATACTTTGATGGATCCAAAAGTAGAAATGGCGTGGGAGCAAGAGTTGTTCTCATTTCTCCTAAGGATGAGAAATTATTCTTTGCTCACAAGTTGTAGTTTACATGTTCCAACAATGTGGCAGAGTATGAGGCATTGGTGGAAGGTCTAATTATTATCGAAAAGAAGAATATTAATGTGCTACAAATATTCGGGGACAAAAATTGGTTATTCACCAGGTTACCAACAAGTGCCGAGATAAAGAATATTCTTCTCAAATATTATAAAAATAGATTTTAGGACCTCCTTGAGAGATTTGATGCTCTGAAATTGAAGGTGGTACCACAAAATATGAATAAGGAAGCTACCCAAATGATCGTGCTTGGTTCACGCTTCTCTCCTACTAAATACTTTGTCAAAGGAAACAATCAACACATTAAGATGGTGATCGGACCATCCATTCCGACATAACAACACTAGCTGAAAAGTGTTTTACAATGACACATAGATTGTCTAGTTCATCCGAAATGAAGATGAATTATCATCAAGCATGCAAGATAATTTGTATGACAACTATGGATACCAAATGATACAACTTAAATCAAATAAGTTTCCTAAAACATTGGTAACCTTAGAGAAAATTTTTAGCCCTAATGATGAGTTCAAGGGTGAAGAAAATTATATGCATGCCACACAAGAAGATTTTTCCTCAGTCACTATTGCATGTGGAAAGGATTTTCTACTCAATAAATCTTACGCGCATGAGGAAAAGTAGGCCTTCATCTCTGTATGTCAAAAATACAGTGATATCTTCTCATGGGAGTATGAAGACCTCGAGATGTTTTCATCCAAGTGTCACTCAACACTTTGCATTGACTAGTTTCCTAGGCTCAAGCAGAGACCATCAATCTAAAGATAGAGCCCCTCATGAGAAATTAATTATCCAAACTCATTGAGGAAAAAATTATTTTTCCCAGCAAGTACTCTACATGGGTCATGAATCTAGTTCCAGTGCGTAAGAAGAACGGTGAAATTAGACTCTGTGTTGATTTCATAGATTTGAACAAGGCATATCTAAAGGATCATTATCCTTTTCCTTCCATGGAGAAAATTTTGTAGACTATGGCTAGCGCACAAAGATTCTCAATGTTAGATGGGTATTCAGGTTTCCATCATATCTTGGTCAAGGAAGAGGATCAATTCAAGACATAATTTATAACCAAATGGGGAACATATGCATATCAAAAAAATCCCTTTGGTCTGTCAAAATGAAGGTGCCACATTCTAGTGCACCATAGACATTGCTTTCAATGGTTACATCAATGAGTTCATCTTGGTCTACCTAGATTACATCAATGTCTTCTCAAAGAAAAGCACGGATCACATGGCACACCTAGAGAAAGTATTTGAGAGATGAAATTTTTTTGGAGTGTCTCTTCACCCTAAGAATTGTAACTTTGCGGTAGCACGGAAACCTCTTGGGCCATGTGGTTTCAAAGGATGGCATCAAATTTGATCCCGATCACATTTTAGCCATCCTAGCTATTTCCTTTCGATGCATAAGAGATCCTTACGGTCCTTACCAAAATAAATTTTATTAGGCGTTTTATCCCTAACTTTATGGGACTAGTCCGGCCCATCACCCTCATGCTCAAGAAGGACATAACCTTCAGATGGACAACATAAGGAAGAGAGAGCTTCAACGAATCAATCGAAAGAAATTATTTGTGTAGCAACACTCATCAACCCAGATTACTTAAAGGATTTCATCCTTTATGCTTATGGCGCTGATGCGAGTGTTGATTTTTTCCTAACATAAGAAAATGAAGAAGGGATGGAACAACCAGTGGCCTTCTTCAGCCAGACATTGAAGGATAATGAATTAAAATATATTCACATGGATAAGAAGGTCTTCACCATCATGCACACGCTCAATAAATTCAAAATTATACTTGCCACAAATCATATCAAGGTGTTAGTCTCCCACTCTTCTGTTAGAGACTTCGTTATGGGAGTAAAAATCAGTTAAAAGAGAGCACGATGGATGAAAAAAATCATGGAATATGATGTGAATATCAAAGCCACAAAACTGGTAAGGGGAAGCATGATTTGCAAGTAGATTTTTAAGGATGCGCGAGAACTTGAGATTCATTTTTCTCGGATGATGATCTATTGTGTACGAGAACTTGAGTAGAATTTAGACCCTAGAATGCACGCATGGATGAAGGACATGATCACATTCATTTCCAAGGGCACATACCCTCCTAATTTGAACAAGGAAAAGATAAGACATCTGAGGTTACAATCTATCCCTTATGTTTTGATTGATGGAATTCTCTTCAATAAAAATATTAATGGAATGCTGTTAAGATGTATCAATGGCACGCAGAGACTAAAAAGGCATTGGTAGAATTTAATGATGGATTCTCTGGTGGACAATTTTATGCCAAAACTACAGCAATGAAGATCATAATGGTAGGAATATTTTTCCTACCATGTTTGAAGATGCACACAAGTGGGTCATGAAATTAAAGGATTGTGCTTTCTTTGCGGTCGGAAGAAATATGCATCGCTTCCCCCACCAATCCAAGTGGATTATCCTTTTATGCAATGGGGTTTTGACTTCATGGGCATGATCAATCCACCTTCAAGTGCTAGACATAATTAGGTTTTGAGAGCTACAAATTACTTCACTAGATAGACAGAAGCTGTCGCACTCAAGGAATCAACTGAGTCAATTATCCTTGACTTTATCGAGGATATAGTCATAAGGTTTGGTGTTCCTCAAACCATTATCTGTGATAATGTAAAATCCTTCCTTGGAACAAAAATCACTTATTGGGATCTAAATTTTCTCATCTATCTGAAGACTTATTCCAACTATTACCCTCAAGGAAATGGTCTAGAAGATTCAACAATCAAGAAACTGATCAGAATCATAAAACACATAATGGACATCAGCCAAAGACAGTGGCATACCAAGGTCTCACGCGCAATCTGGGAAGATAGAATCACAATTAAAAAGGCAATAGGAACTTCACCTTACAAGATTTTATATGACAAGGAGGGTACCCTTCCTTTGACACTAGAATTGAATTCATTAGCGCTTGCCTAGAAAATGGAATTTGAAGCCACAGACTAGAGAGAAATCAGAATTATAGAGCTATTTAATCTTGAAGAATCAATGAACTCTGCCATGATCAGGCTAGAGCAGCATCAAAAAATGACAAAGAAATTATTTGATAGAAATGCTAGGCCTCAAGCTTTCAAAGTTGGGGACTTGGTCTTAAAATGGGATCTTTGAAGAAGCTAAAAAGGGCACCATTCAAAGTTTGATGTACTTTGGAGTGGCATATACATGATCGAGTTCATGTAAAGAGGCTAACTCTTTTGAGTTAACTCATCTTGATGGAGGCGCGTTGTAAATCCCAGTAAATGGGATCTATCTAAAAACCTTCCATTAAGTTTGCTACATCATTTTGTATATATTAAAATAGTTTCAATTCCTCTAAGTGCATTGTATGCACATGGTTTGTTGTATATGGTTATTTTCTTCTTGCATGCTCTTCCTTTCCTTCCGGGTTTTGATATTCTTCCAGTAGCTTTTTAGTAGTTTGTAGGATTCAAAATAGATTCAAGAAATGATCTTTCAAGTGACTTTAGGGCTAATTCTTAACAAGCTCCATGCCCAATGGATGCTTCGAGCTACTCGATATCCTTCATCTAGCAAGAAGATGGCCCTGAAAGTCTCTAAAACTATTATCCAAATGACTCTCCTAGCTATTTAGGTAACTTGGATACACTTTCTAGCTCGAGATCTTCATTTCAAGGTTGTGCACACTCAAGTTCCTTGGACCATTCAATTGGTCATTGTTTCCTCACTTTCCTTTACATGATTCTCCAAGTATTCCTTTCACTCTACTTTTCCTCTTTTTCCACTCTTTTCTTGCATGCATCTTACGCACATCCACCTTCCTTCTAACATCCATTCATCCTACACGTGCCTTCCTTCTCGACTCCTTCCCACACCTCATTCTTATTGCACATTATATTTGTGCCCTCCTTTGTACCTTTCCATGCCATAGAATCCTTTAACATGCTTGACTGTGCCACATGTAACCATTAAAAGTGCGTCAACAGGGCATCAAATCTTAACAACCAACCAATGAATGACACATGGCCAAAAATGACAAATCAAATGAATGGTTAGGCTAATTACTTCAATTAATCTACATGTACCACGTGTCTTGTGTGCCCAGATAGCTCGACATCTTTCGATAGCCATAAATTTTTCTATAGAGCTCCGATCGGTGCATGCCTAGTATCAATCAATAGTTGTTGACATAGGATACAATGTTAAACATTAAAATTCAAATTCTTAGTGGATTTGGTAGGTGAGAAATGGGAAAATTTCTTTTTGGGAGTTAATGAGAAGATCTAATTTCTTCAACCACCCAATTTGATATGATCTGCCCTCCTTCCTTCTCTAACACACCAAAAACATCGGGAAATGTAATTGATAGATTCGCAGGTGGATTTACAAGAATTAAATGCTTCTTGTTGGTGGTTATATTTCAAATTTGGGTTTTCCCTCCTTCTTCTCTTCTTCTTCCATGGATTCAACTATAAATCTAAGATTTGGGCTCATTATTAACATTCCAAAATTTGGATCCTTATGCACTTTGCTATGGAATTAATATTTTCTATATTTTGAGTTGTAGACCTCTAGATCCGGCTTTTACATGTGGATATTGGCATCTTTCATCATTGTAATAGTTATGTGTATTTATGGTAATAGAAGCATTTTTATGAATATTCTTGGTCCTAACATGTTTGCATTCCTTATTCTTGCCTTTTATTTTGTATTATGTGCTTTTTGTGCCATTCTATGTCCCCAACAGCTCCTTATTTAGTTATGTTCCATGAAATTGATCTAGTAAATAACTTTTAATTTGTTCTACACATGCCTATCCTTCTTTCACACATTCCCCTTCATTTTCACTCGTAATGTATAATGTTCATCCCTCTTTTCTAGTGCTATCACCTTTTAGTGTAGGTTTCCTTTCATGTCATCCTTCTATCCCTGGTCCCTTAGTATTATTAGCTTAGTTTCCCTTTTAGCGGTAAGAGTAGTCTTGATAGAAATAGATAGAGGAACCGGCCTTTTCTCGGAGATCCATCCCAAGCGTGCGGTTTCCCACAACTCGAGGATGATTTCATCGTTATCTCAAACAACTCATCTCTTCTCGGATCGAGACATGGGTGTAAGTTTGATGACCAACACAAACATAATAAAATCTTTCATATAAATATTTAAACCTTACCTCTATTTTCCAGGCCTTGGTAATTCTCCCGAGTTCAGTTTTTGCCTAAGGGTAAAAATATTCAAAGAGGTTTCCACTTGTGTACACACACGTTCATCTCCAAAAAAAAATATTAACATTAATTCATCCGGAGAGGGAAGGGGGCTTAAATAATATTTCAACCAATTATCTCGCTCTTGTACCATGTTAGTATGAGGGGTGAAAAGGAACATTCACCAAATTAATTAAATTAATTAAATTTTAGGTTAACATACATTAATAAATGGAAATATAAATTTGCACACCATAGTGAAAGTAAATAACAACATAAAACAAAATACATAGTGACACCGTATGTAATGTGGAAAACCCGTAAATGGGTAAAAAACCACAAAAGAATAATCCACTATAGAGAAAAATTTACATCACCGCCTTATAAATCCTTCCTCACTTCTACTCCATGTATTTACCTAGAATCCATTGATCCATGTGATTTTTAATATGACCTAAAGCCATATTTAAATAACCCGAAGTGTTATGTCCATATTAAGTGACGGGGCACACCCCGATTTAATAAATAGTTAGTCGATTAATAACTAATAAGCCTAATATAAATTTTATATTTAAATAATAAGAATATAAACTATTCTATATTATTTTACTATAAAATATATATTATGATGCATTTAATATTATATTTCTAATAGAAATTATGGTATAGAAAATGAAGCTACTATAGTCGATATTTCACGTCACCTCCAAAAGTATCACCAAAGTGACTTGGGAAAAATAATAGACAAAAATTTGGTGAATGATGATTTGGATGAATTTTTGCAAAGGCTCAAGTGAGTCCAAATAAAAGTGAATTAGTGATGGTAACTAAGGCCATAAATATTTCCCTAACCATTATTATCGATCCTCAAGATCATTGTCCCAAGATAGTGATAATTTGATCTTTGAATTATGATCTGGAAAAAGGAAGGTATTGGATGGAAATGGTGATAGATATTTTACTCTAACACAAAAATATTTTAGGGCAATTATAAGATTACCAAAAATTGTAACACTAGTAACCATAACCATTGAATCAACTCGTAGGGATTTTGAGACCAAAAACAAGGATTATGTTAGCATCACAAACACTTTGAATGGTTGTTGACGGACAAAAAGGTTACCACTAGACTCCCTAAAAGATTGGTTAGGTCACATTTTTTAGAGGAAGTAGAAGACATAAAGGTGTTACTAAGTAGGATGGTTGACCTAAACACAAATAATGAATTCAAATAATGGATGTGCCCATACATCTAGGTCATTTTGGAAAATAAGGGAAGTATTTGTTGGGCAACACTCATATCTGAATCAATTCACACACAAATTTTTACATTGGCCACAAAAATCAACATAGGTGTCACTAATGATCTTGAATTCTATATGATGTCATACCTAATATACAATATTGCAGATCATAAATCAACATAGGTTTCACTGATGATCTTGAATTCTATATAAAGTCATACCTAACATACAATATTGCAGATCATAAATGTTTCCCAAGCCTCCCACCACAAGCACATTTCAAAGGATGTAAATTCCATGACGTTTATCACCAGTTACACTTGATTAATTGGAAAATAAATGTGAGATTAGTAAATGATGCATTTTTTTCACCTGTGATATGTTTATTCAGACTGAGTGGGAGCAATATAGAATATTTGAAGAGAATAAGAGTACAATATTAGATTATGATTGTTTCTTTATCCAACATAGATTTTTCACTTATATTAGATCCAGTGGATTCGAGGGGGAGCCATGCAAATTACATATATATCTAGATGATAATATGGATTTGAGTGAGCTTTCAAGGAAATTAACACTAGTACACAAACTAATCGCATGAAGGCATAAATAAATAATAAATTCACCATCATGATTGGGAGATACTCATGCCCCTACATTTCAAAGGATAGATTAATAGAGGAGGATATGGAAATATTTGACATGGACAAATTTGAATCAAGGTCCAATTATGACATCAGATGGGTTGTTAGCACTACCTTGGGAAGTTCATTTGAACATGAACCTCACTTTGAAGATTATTGGATGAACTGTAGAGATGAGGAAGAGGTTATACTTATAGACTTCTCAAGAATGACTCTTAGACAGATTATTGACTTCAAAATTGTTGTGGTGCCTCAAGGAATTGTAGATGATAAAAAATAGTGAGTCAATACTATATTGACAACAAGATTGAAGGACAACCAATTGCTCCTATAGAATGGAATGTGAAAGATTCGAGAATTCCCTTATGAAATAATTTTCAATGTAATGAGATGGAACTTGACTTGGTTACAGGGAAAAGGTATGGATTTATCCATACAAAACACAAAGGTATTGAATGAGTTCAGGGATTTGGGGATTTTAAAGGAATATCTTCCCCTTTTAAGATAAGGAGTAGATAAGATAGATCCCTTGGGAGGAAAGGATCCTCAAGTACCCATGAAGATACCTACTACAAG
Organism: Taxus wallichiana var. yunnanensis; assembly: GCA_018340775.1. Classification (NCBI taxonomy): domain Eukaryota; kingdom Viridiplantae; phylum Streptophyta; class Pinopsida; order Cupressales; family Taxaceae; genus Taxus; species Taxus wallichiana. Next base: position 127,273,841 of record CM031242.1, on the reverse strand, counting down.
CATCATTGATGAGTGGACTATTGTTGCCAGTGAAATTGGGACTTATATATCTGTTTTGAATTAAAAGATAGAGGAAATGCTTTTAAATTCCATGTAGAATTCCCCTATTACTTTTGCAATACCAATACAAGCTAAAGGAATCGGTATGACTAAAAAGGAAGCCTCACAACAATATCGAGAGGAGAATCTACTTCAACCAAGAAGATGAGGATTATTTTTCGATGTGCACCCATTATATTTAGTGAAAAGTGAAAAAGGAAGGGGAGGCCCTGAAATCAAATGTTTTGAGAAAATTGTAAAGAGAGTTAAAGTAATGTTACCTTTGGAGAGATGCAGGTGGATCTGTAAAGGAAGTAGCCACCATGTAAGGAAGCACAAAATGAGAGAGCCTGAGGTGATTGATCCTCCTTCTCTAACTGAGGAACAAAGAGAATAGTTACTTCCTTAGCTCATCAAGTAACACCATCAAAAGATCAAAGAACACTTCAAGTGGATCCATTGGTACAACAAAAGTTTTCATCTTCACTCTTATTTCCGAGAAGGAATAGTATCGATTTGATTCAAGAATAGGTGACTCATGGTACACTTGTGTCTAACCATCTTAGAAGTTTGGTGACAAAAAGGGGCTAGAAGAATCAAGTGTAACAACATTTGAAGTTATGGGTTTGTATCATTCTATTTATCCACATGGACAGATAAGAAATCTAGTTGAAATGATGGACATAGATGTATTAGGAGAGGTTATTATACCCAAAATTTTTGAGGTATCAATTAAATATGCAGAGAAGGTACAAGTGTTCTTCAATTAGATTAAAAATGAAGGAAATTTCCCAGTTATTAAATAGTGAAACAAAATCCCGGTCTGAAGAGGTGTTTATTTAAATATCAACAATCTTAGGAATAGATGAATAAAGATTTCAAGGAATTGCAAGTTGAGTACTAGTGGTCAACATTGTTTCAACCGAGGAGTACCATCAAAAGGAAGTAACAATTATTAAATGAAATGAGCCACCTCGGACTACAAACATTGCTAAGGAAATGGTGATGGAGACCACAAAAGAGGCCACTTAAACAATGGAAATCAAGGATAAATAGGAAGTGCATAATGATGATAAAGATAAAAAACCAAATTAGTCAATTTTAACCAACAAAACAACATGAAGAAAAATAGGTGGAATGAAAGGTTCTTAGTATACCAGCTCGGAGAAAATGTCTCTACTGAACATCAACCTCTGAAAGAGGTAGATAATGCAAAAAGGGAAGAATTTTCCAAGGTAGAAATTCCAACCAAGGAAACCCCAAAAGATACTACAAAAGTGGCTGCTTTACTCCAGATGAGGATAAAGACAAGGGAAAGGCAACAACTAATAGTATGACCCAAGAAAACACTAGCCAATCCCAAACTCAAGATTAAAAAAGAGAAGCAACTTGAAATAATAAAAATGTAGAATGAGTCTAAAGATATAGCATTGGGGGTGAATAATGTACAACAAGAAATACCATTAGTACAAGATCCCCAAGAAACATCTAAACAATTGATAGTTTTTTCTGAGGTATCCCAGCCTGCATTACAAGAAGCAAAAGTGGGAAATAATCTCACAACTAGCTGGTTGGGAGGATTGATTTCAGAGGTAGAATAGGAAGTTGTACCAAAAAAGGTCATATACATAACAAATTTAGCTTTCCAAAAAAGGATACAAAAAGGTCAAGAGTTATCACTAAGACCCATGTGGACCAATCTGGATTTAGAACCTTGGATATTTTCACTCCCCACCAAGGAAAGTCAAGGGATGACATTATAGCTAGTGATTATGATATTAGGCACATCCCATTGGGGAAACCTTCCAGGGAAATGCTAAAGCGAAGTTACAATGGCATTTAAAGGTTTGATGTAAAAAGTTGATAAATATAAAATATCAAAAAATCAATTGAAAGAAAAGATAATAACACTATCTTCATGTTTTAAAATATATGTAGGGCCATTAGAGAAAGGTCATGATTTGGCCAACATTTTGACTCCTTAAATTTGGAAAAAATAAAAGGGCAAGTGAGAAAGCTGAATCAGTGGATAAATGGGTGTAGGATTTATCTCAGAAAGGGAGAAAATCATTTAGAAAGCAATAAAAAGGTATGCAAAGCTGACCAATATGCTCAATGATGTGAATGATTTAAAAGAACAATGTGAAAATGAATTATACTATTGGGAGGGGATCCTCCCCAAGTTGGAAAACATAAATAATCTTAATGAAGAAACACTTGAAAAGGAAGGAATAGTGTCACCTGAAGAAAAGGGTATGTGATATGTAATGGAGGACTTAGCTAAACTAAGGGTGGAAGTTATAAACCAGTTAAAGAAAAAGTTGAGATGGAGAGAGACTAGATAAGAAGAAATATGAAATTATAGATGGTAGATTAGAAGAAGTTTTATTTGATAAAGGCAAGTCCACTTATGGAGACTGGGAGGTTGATGTCCTAAGCCAATATTTCAACCAATACATCAAGGAGGAACACTATTCTTATGAGGTTATCAAAAGGCTCATCATTGTGGAGAATAAGATTACCGAGTTAACTAATAGATGAAAGAATATAAATGTTGGATGGACCAATGTGCGAGGGTGATGAAAATGCATAATTTGATATTCAAACACCATGTAGGACCTGATGAAGAAGAGGTGATCCAATTGTTCCAAAGATTTGATGTTTATAGGGACAAGTAGCCAAAGTAGGAAGAAGATGATGAAGAGAAAGATGATGATCATGCTGGATTGTGAGCAAGATTAGGCTTGTTTTTTCCAAAAAAATCCTTTTTCAATTATTACTTTCACTCATAACAGTTACATATTATTTTAAATTGTGGTTTCCTATCATGTATGTATTGTTTAACAATGCAAGTAGGATTTCATTTCATTTCAATAGAATATTATGTATATTTTGACATGAAATTCATTGTAACATTTTACATTAGTTGTATTATGAAAAAATTAAAGAATAATGGAGCTCTATTAGGGCCCCAACCCATGAAAAAGTTCACATACATTCTTGATATTATATCTGATAGAAACTAAGAGAAAATACCTAATCTTCTACTAATACAAAATCCTCTCTGCAAAGAGGAATTTTCTTCAAAATCCTATTCTTTCTAGGAATAAATTATTCCATTCCAATCACCATTTTCATAAACACAATGTCCCCTACTAAATTATGAGACATACCCAAAGACATAATATCCTCAATACTTACCACAGGACCATCTAGAAAACCTATCAATTCTGATCTCCTCTCATAAGAGAAACCCATTAAGTAATATCTAGACCACCTTTAGGAAAAGATTTCTTTCTTGATGCTTTGAAGGTGGAATATGGAATGGGAGTCTATGCAAAAGATGGAAGTGCAAATATAATTGTTTCGGAGAAGATGAAGAAGGAAATTTGGAACTAGAATCACACCTACATTTCTTCATTTAGATTGGTGATATCCTAAGAGGCTGCGAAGACATAGTATATGTGGGTTTATTTTCTAGAATTGAAACACATTACTCCAATTCATTCTTCTTTTGAAAGAGAGTAGGCACGATATCTATTTAAATCCCTTCATCAAGAGAATAATGTTATGAGGGAATCACCTTTATAGTGAATCACTCATCACAGATAAACAGGCATGTGTTGTCAAATGCAAATTGCACAATAGGATTTCTCTTGAGCCAAAACTATTTCAACACCTCAGGATTTTTTTGGTGTTCTAGCTTGAAGAGGTGAAAATACATCATTTTGAAGGAAGATAAAACATTATTGATCCTGATCAATATTTGTATCAATACAACTCAAATAAATTGAGATGCCAATGTCTCTTTGTAGTCTTCATGATCCCCAATCCAAAATAGCATTATAACAAATGCCTCATATGGTCTTGATAAATCAAAAATCAAGTGTAAGTCTTTGGAAGACCTGTATTTCAATCTTGATGTTAATGATGTTCCTTCCATAATTCACACAAGATATCACCAAGCCTCTTACACTCAGGAGAAAAGATGTGAGTTTGTAATGGAAACGATGTGAATTTATAGGAAATACGAGGCTGATAAGTTGAACTAAGAAAAATCATGGTGAGGTGACTCCTGATATTGTTTGTGATACCCACACGAAGGAAATAAATTTGAAAGAGACTGAAATCATTCAAAAAAGGGAGTGATTGGCCTGATGTGATTTGATCCATGTGGAAACACTTAGCTTAGAAATAAATCTTAATGACTATGTGTATGTCAAGGTAGATTCTCGAAAGACAGAATGATTAAACATCAAATCAAACCATTTGGGGGCACTAAAAAATCGTCAAAAAGTCCCTCAATTTACCTAAAAAGAAATGATCAAACATATGATGCTAAAAAGGGTTACATGACATCCTCTTCATTTTGAAAGACTAAAAATACAAATCATTTTTAATCCCTCTAGATGGCACCATGAAAGAAAGGTATTTTTAAAGGGAATAATAAGTAGATCAGATTGTGTCTTTGAAAGGAGAATATTCTCTTGAAGATTCACATTTTTGGGGGGAAAAAAGAAAAGGTGAGAGGAAGAGAAAGTGGTATACATATGAGAGGAATGTTCTCGTATGAAGGGGGTTAAATTTTTCTAAATTATTAGAGAAAACAGAGAAAAACCGAATATAATTTTCTTGAGAAACTTGAATCAAAATGAGAGACTAGTGAGTTTTTTTACTTTGTCCAAACCTTATCATGCCAATATGATTGCCAATGTAAATTCATTAGAAAGCATTGAGGACATAGGTTTTATGGTCCCTTGCTAAAAAATTGAATTTCTTGAAATTAACTGTGTTATCTCCTAAGCAATGTTATCTTTGTTCTTAAGGTAGAATACTTTGAATCAACTACTTTCCTCCATATTGCAATCTTATGTTAATGGTTCCTTTGAATTACACTAGATATTGTCTTAATTAGTGGCATTTTGACAACTACAATTACATTATAAATAGAGCTTTCTTTTTATGGTGTGATAAATAGTTTTAAATTCATGTTTCCCTATTTAATTGAGAATATTTTAGTAAGCTCTTGAGTGTATCTTGAGTGTAGTTGAACATGATCTGTTAATGTTTTGTTGAGAGTTTAACATGAGCTTTTGTGTTTAAGTTCTCAAAGGTTGTGTGAAATATTGTACTCTTGGGATTCCATGAGTGCATACCTTCTGGTTAAAGGGATGTTGTTAGTTGTGTGATGTGTTTTTCTTGCCTTGGGGAAATTTCAAAACATTTGTAAGGTTTTCTTGTGGGATTTGTATAATCAACTTTATCCTACTTTAATCTCTCATTCATACAAAAAAATTAGTACCTACAATCTGTTAAATCCATTTGAATTACCCATGTTTTCCTTCTTATAAACATATGTCAAGGGAATTTTCCATTTCTATCCTCCCTTTCCATAAATATGTAGAAGCAAGAAAAGATCCACACTGTCTAGAGTAACCTGAGGTCTTATTTTGAAAGACATTTGCATTATTTAGTGTGACAACTCATGAGAGTTAAATAATGCTTGCATTGATTGTGTCTATTTATGATTATCCTTCATATTTCTAAGAAAGAGCTTAGAGACTGTAATATTATCCACTTCTTCACAATAATAGGTTACAAAATGGGTCCTCTCACCTGGTTAAAGGCAGAACCTAAATTAGTAGGGAAGGTCATCCCCTTTGTGAGTGCAATCCAATCTCTACCAAGTCAAGTCCCAAATAGTCCATCCGACCTTTCCTAGTTACAAAAACTAAATCTTCGATCTGTCTCTAAGAATCCAACTCAGATTGTAAATGCTACTTAGATCAATATGTGGTGCGATTTGGGTACCAATAAAGTTTATGACATAAGAATGTTTATGGGACCGGTTAGGTGTTATATAGAAAATTTGTTAAATATTTATAAAGAGTGAATGGACCAATTACTTCATTATAAAAAAGGATAAAAAATTTGATAGACTAATACATGTGAGAGTACATTTAACTTGATAAAATAAAAAATTACAAATATACCTATATTAAAGGTTCCAGATCCCAATAAAAAATTTATCGTGGTTATTGATGCCTCAGGTGAAGGATTGGGAGGAATAATTTTACAAAATGATCACTTAATTATGTATGAAAGTCAAAAACTAAAGGTACAAAAGGAGAAGAGCTTGCTTTCATAGTTTATTCCTTACAATTATGGAGGAATTATTTTTAGGAAATCCATTTGAACTAAAAATAGATCATTTGGGGTTGAAATACAATTTTACACATCCCAATTTAAACATATAATAGTATAGGTGGTTAGAATTTCTATCCCAATATGAATTTGATATTAGTTATATTAAAGGAAAAGAAAATCAATTGGCTGATGCGTTGAGTTGCATGAAGCATATTTTTGCAATTGTGATCCTCAAGACTCAATTTAAGGAATAAGGTTAAGAAACAAATTTAAGATGATTCGTATTATCAACAAGTGAAAATTGTGTCAAACAAATCGGAATGATAGAAGGTACAAGGGTTTTAAGTTTGAAAATGAATGAGTTTTACAAGTTAACAACAAAGTATATGTTTCCTTGGGTAGTGATCGAGAGTGAAAGTCTTGAAATGGTTGCATGATGCACCGTACTTTCGGGCATCCCAAGTGACAATTTTTTTGGATGATGTTAAAAATGGTATTTTTTTGAAAGGAATGAATAATAATATGATAAATTATGTTGCACATTTTTTCAAATTCCAACATGTAAAAGAGGAACACTTGCATTCCGTAAGTCTTCTATATGCTTATAGTATTCTATAATATAAATGGAATGTAATCAACATAGATTTTGTGCAAGGACTATTACTATGGAAAAAAAAAAAATGATATGATTTTGGTAGTAGTGGATAAACTAACCAAAGTATCTCATTTCATATTGGGAAATCTTAATGATGATTCCACAATACTTGCAAAAAGGTTTGTGCATGATATTTTTTTATTGCATGGAATTCTAGAACTAATCATTTTAGATAGGGATCTAAGGATGACCTCTCAGTTTTGGAAAACATTGAACTCTGCATTGGGAACAAAATTAAATTTTAGTTCAACTTACCATCCTAAAACAAATGGAAAAATAGAAATAGTGAACCAAGTTATGAAAGATATGCTCGAATATATTATTTCATGGATCAATAATACAAACGAGAGAAATATTTACCATTGGTTGAATTTACTTACAATAACACTTTTTATCCCTCACCGAAAACGTCTCCATTTGAAGTGTTGTATGGTAGAAAGTGTAGAACTCCAATTAGTTGGGATTGCATGGAACACGAGAGAGGTGGTAGGTGTAGAAATGTTGACTAAAACAAAAAATCAAGATAAGCTCATTCATGAGCAGTTTAAAGAAGCATCCGATAGGCATAAAATCTATGTTGATTTAAAAAGGATTGAAAAAAATTTAAGCAAGGATGCAATGTCCTTTTTAGTGTAGAACCCAAAAAGAACTCTATTTCATTAGGCAAGGCTACCATGTTATCACCTAGATATGTAGGACCCTTTGAATTCCTAGAAGTTATAATTCTAGTGGCTTACCAATTAGCTTTACCTCCCACATTGTCCAAGATGCACAATGTTTTTCATATATATTTGCTTTAAAAAGAATGTTTCAGAAATAACACATAATTAATTGGAACTCATTACAGGTTTAGGACCCAGGAATTGTCATACTTGAGCCAATAAGAGTGTTGGAAACTCATAAAATACATATTGTAAACTGATAAGTTTCTCAATGTAAGGTCTAATGGGACTTATATTCTAAGAACAACACAACTTGGGAGAATATGAATGATATGATGATTATTTTTCCTTTCTTGTTTCAGTGATTAGAACAATTGTTTTTATCATTTTGATGGATTTCATTGAAAACTATTCGATACTTAATATAAATAAATGTAAATATAATCCATATTGAAGAATTTTTGGGGATTAACTTGCTAAGATAAGGCCGTTATAATGAGTTTTAGAACTAAGATTTATTAATTTCAAGAAATTTCTAATTTATGAGAAAACTGAATTGTATTCTTCAGTTTTGTTTTTAAATTTGATTACGATTTATATTGTAGCATATTTATAATTAAATCATCGAGAGGATGATTATTTTTAGAGGGTAATTAGGTAATATACTTTATTTGATTAAATTCATTTATTGGTTAATTTCCCCATGCTTATGAATGTTGAGTTTGTTTACATTATAAATTGTCAAGTAATGAATTATTCAAATGATTCATGGATTATATATATATATATATATATATATATATATATATATATATATATATGTATGTATGTATGTATGTATGTATGTATGTATGTATGTATATGTGTGTGTGTATGTATAGTTACATTTATACTAATACATAGTTAGATATAGAAATATATACATGTATGTATATATACATACGATTACGTATATACTAATACACATACATATGTGTGTGTGTGTGTAACTATATATATATATATACATACATACATACATACATACATACATACATACATACATACATACATACATACATACATACACTTATATTTGATTTGTTAATGTATGGCATGAAAAATCATCAATAAACGAGTAAGGCACAAGATTGGTTTGATGAAGATTAGTTTGGGTTGTGGCATTGTAATGCTCACCATACAACTTAATATTTTTGTAAAGTATTAAATAAACTTAAGTTTAAATTAAGTTGCTTGGAAAATGTGGAATGTTTATTTATTGAGGTTTATGATTTTTGGGTCGATTTTATTGGAAGTCACGACGTGGCACAAAGGATAATGAGGAATATTACAAATTTAATGTTGGTCAGTTTCCTTGGGAACCATTATCTTCTTGGAGAAGCTAACGAATTCAAAGTGTACACATTTTTTTAATTTTATTTTGATTTTTGGGACTTGTGTTTATATTTGTGCATGCGCTTTTTAGTGGAAGTCTATTTTATTATTATTGCATTTTGAATTTATTGTTGTTAATATTTTTGAAACACTGCATTTTTACTATATGAATATGTTATTAGAAAATTACTAGTGTTTTTTTAAGATTTGGAATTGGGAGTTCAAACTTGGAAAGCATTTAAGATAATATTGGAAGAAAATACATGTATGGGCACTTTTATCTTACCCTATACTTTTTTTTATTATATAGCTAAATACGGTCATTGATCAATGTATTTTAGATCATGAAATATTCAAATACTTTCAGGGATTTATAATGAGAAATATATATTTGATTTTGGTTTTGGGTTTATTAAGTGAGGTTTTGTAAATCGCAATAGTTCTTAAGGTTATTTGGGTTTGGTAAATAATATAAGGATGATTATCGTTTTGTTTCAACTCTTCTTTAAGATTTACGGATAATATTTATTTTATAGATCTTGAAGAGCATGGTTTTTTAATCTTTTTATAAACACATTTTGATTTTTTACTATCTCATGGAATCAAAGGAATACGGTTTTGGTTCTTTTCATAATGTGAAATTTGAAGAGGATACATTTTGATTTTTGGAGGATTATGAGGAATCTAAATGTATTTTTGGTTCTAGTTTACTACTTGGAGTTTTGAACTCATTTTGGATTATTATGATAAATATGAAAAAAGGATTATGTATTGATTTTAGGATATTCTTAAATATTTGGAAATGTATATGTTTAGGGTAAATTTGATATTTATTTGTGACCTTATAACTATGTATGCCCTAGGGTTAGATATGAGAAACAAGGGAAAAATAATGGGATTTGGTAATGACTCTTCTAGAGCACAATTTTTTACTAATTTTTAATAAAAAAATTCTCCCTTTTAGAGCATTGTTGTTTCATTCCTTCTCTTAACTCATTTGAGTATTTTGGTTATTATGTTTTGGTAGCGATGGGAGTTTTCCTAGCTCATTTTTAGCATTGTTTTTATTCTTGTAAATCTATTTGGTTAGTATTATTGAAGGAAATCTAGAGAATACAATGGGAGATTGTAGGATATGAAAACATATTGGTTGATTTAAAAATATCTTTCTAGAGAATTGTTGTTTTATTTCTTTTTTATAAATCCTTTTTGGTGTATGGTTTTATCACTCCATGTATGAATTCGATTCTAATTTGGATTATTATTACATTTGGAAAATGATTAAAGGGTTGCGTGGAATAAGAAAAAAATGTTTTTTTATTTATAGCTCTTCCCGAGATTTGCAGATATCATTTGTTTATTATCTCTTTTTAGTGGATCATTGTTTCATTCTCTTTTATTGCTATTGATGGTTAGCTTACAATTTAGTTTTTTTTTTTTCAAATATGAATAAATGAATTTTTGGGACAACATTTAACTTCTTTGATCTTAATAATAATGAACGAAACGACATTTTCATTTAACATTTATATGATATCTACTTGGATAGTTTCTACATACTATTGTTATTAGATATTTGTAATGGATTGATCTTGTGATAGTTCAACACGACCATCTAGAAGTTAGTTGGAAATAATTTTCATTTATTACATTTTTAAATGATGATTGGTGATGTATAATATGTTCCATTATTTTCTAAAGGGCTGAGATATAATAGGTTGGTTGCATATTGTGATAGTAAACATATTGTTTTTATAATAATGAAGTTCATTATTATTATAGACACCTATTGTTTGATCAAAGTGACTTTATTACTAAAATTTTACTAACTATTCTAAACCTCATGAATTAACTACACTATGTTATAGTTAAATAACCCACCTAACTCTCTCTAAACCCCTAAATCACACTAATACCCCTCTAAATGGATTCCACAAGCCTATCCCTATTAATTAAGCCACTTAGGGTTAATTGATCCCCTTTAACTTTTTAAAAGGCACTTATCTTTCTAAAAGTGCATTCCCCTTTCCAAAATCAATTTTATTTGAATTTCACCTTTTGGGCCTTTTTGTCCCACATGTATCAAAACCACCCCTTTCCTGAAATCAAAATACTATAAATAGACCTCTACCCCCTCACTTTTTCTCGAACACTTCTCCTCATTTAGTATAATTATAGTATTTTTTTGGGATATTGAGTATTCTTCCATTGTTATTGAGCTATTATCTTCCATATCATACTCCATCTCAAGCTTGGGTAAATGAGGGGAACCATATGGTCTTGTAGCCATTAATGGTGAGCCTTCACTCTCAAAATCTTGAGCATCAAACAATCAAATTTTATTGTTAGGATCTTCATAGGTTCATGTTTTGTAGCATTCAAAGAGTAGAGAGTAGTATATACATGTTAGTTTTATGTTTTTTCAAAGTTATAATGCATGCATAGGAGTATCTCTTGTTTATCTCTTATCTTGATGGTTCATAGTTGAGTTGGTAAAGCTTTGAGGTTTCTTTAGTGTTCTAGCCAAATTTCTATAGCTCTTCTAATTTACAGATGTTCACATGTGGCACATCCGGTGGGACCTTACTCCATGGTCTCCAAAATTTGTTTTTCAAGCTTTTGATAATCTTAAAAGTAGTAAATATTTCTTTTGAATGTAGATTTATTGGGTTTATATTAGAAATTGAATTAAAAGGAAAGAGTTCTAATATGTTTACAGATTTAAATTTTTGTTTCTCTTTTTTTTTTGGTTTTTAGGCCCACACCCAAGTGTTTTGGAAAGGCACACACATGTTGAAAATCATGTGCACTTTTTTTGACAACACATATACATGTTCACAGGGACACACACACTTTTCCCTTCCCGAACACCTAATACCCCGTATTTTTACCCTTGTTAACAATTTAACCAGAGCCAAACACATGTCATGATCAAAACACATATATTTTCCTACACACACATATGTCTCTCGAGACATGGAGGTGTTTATTAAGCTCTGTGTCAACTCACCTTTTTACCTTTAATGTGCATATGTTTTCTGAGGAGCGCACATGCTTAAAAGAACATGTAGGTGTCATTTTATGCATGCACATGTTAATTACTAATTTTGTTTTCCACATATCCATGCACATGTAATTTTAGGCACACACATATTGTTAGGAGCATGCACATGTCATAAAGGGCACGCAAGAATTATTTTTAAAAATCAAGCTTTGTCCTAACACTTGTAGGAGTTGATTCTTTGGAGTCTCTAACACTTTGCAAGTTTTTTTTGTTGATACTAATCAGTGAGTTTTCACGTTACTTTGATGATATTGTAGTTTTGTGCCAAATTTTAATTAGTTGAGTTTATGAATGTTGCATTTTTATTTGTAAGGTTTTGAAATGCGCATGCTCTTCCCTTGCACCTTCTAGGTGATCTTGGGAATAAAAAATTCTTCAATACCTTGTTTACGCTTTCACAAAACTTCAATTCAGCTTTCTAAAAGATTAAACTTCAAAGTTGGTTAAAAATAACTTACTTATCATAATTTGATTGATTATTTTCAATTCTCGCAAGATTGGTGAGATTATTTTTGTGTATTCTCTTTCCTTATGTCTTAGGATGATCTGGGAAATCAAAAATGACATTCTATCTATTTTATATGATGTTTTGATCACTTGGAAAATTACTAATCTTTGTGTAAAGGTCCATATTGCATGTGAAAGAATCGAAGTCTAAGTGAAAGATAAATTAGTTCTTATAGGTTGCCAAATGGTGTGTGAAAAAAACCACATTAAGTTCAAAATATTAAAAACACACCATATTCAACACACTTGATTTATAGGTTCAGATAAGGGTACACCCCATCCGCTTTAAACTAGGACACAATGACCTTGGCATAATCCTTAAGCTACAGCAAAGGGGGTGGTCCTAGGAATCCCAAAATAGTTCACACAAGAGGGAACCTTGTGGAAGAAATGAGAAATTCTCCACTTACCCACTTGAGTAGGTTTTACTTGTGATTTTATCACCAAAATATTCTTCATTGCGACCCAGGTGAAAGATACACTTGAATGCATTCATTTATCATCATATTTGAAGGGGTTGAATTAAATTTTAGATACTTGAAGACTGGTCAGTGTGAATTTCTTGGTAAATAGAGCTCACAGAGGGTGTCTGTGGTACCTAGTTTAGAGAACCACCTAGGAAATCCATATCATCTTGGAGCCCACTTTTCCATATCAAGCCATCATGTTTTATAGAGCTCTCATGAAGTGATGACTTTCTTGGAGTAAAAACCTTGTTATTCAAACAAGGTGAGAGTCCAATTAAGTTGAAACTAAGTTTTATTCATCATGGGACCTATGATGTGTTACTTTGACATAGTTATTCACTTACCCTAAGGTAAGGTGAAACTCGACAAAGTTATACTTATTTTTTTCATCATCGCTTGGTCTACACCTTTGTTATATTGTTGCCCATTTTAGAAAAGAGAGAAACAACACACATGGATACTACTAGAAATAATCGTGTCCACCACTTTTGTAGTCTAATTACATGACTAGGATACACTACCACAATGTAAGTGTTAAAAGTGTGAATGGTATAGCATCATGTTCTAGTAGGCATTATGTCTCAAACTCATATGGAGACACATTATCGATGTATTTAGGCTTGATTCACCTTTTAATCTCCCTTAGACATGTTACTTTTTTCGCATTGCATTGACACAATTATGATACTTATATCTCCTTTCTAGTAAACATAATCTAAGTGTCTCTATTATGGCATTATGCTGCCCACATATTAGTAAATCCTTAGCATAATTACACTTAGTTTTATTTCAAACATTACCTAAAATCTTAAAGTGTGGTGGTTATGTTGTTTTTGTATTGTATTTATATTATTTCGGTACTAAAACCTTGATTTCTCTTAAAACATGGTTAATGTACCTTAGTATTGTTGTGTTACTTGACATGTGTAATTTTTACCTTTTAGGACTTAGGTATTGCTTGTCTATAAACTTGTCATAAGTATCCTTTGATTGGGAGTCACATAAACCCCTTGTTAATACTTACACCATGTTCATCTTGAACTTGACATAAGTGTTGACATTGAGTTGATCATTTATACGTCAAACTACCATTGGGAAACATAAGGTGTAAATTGTTAGTTGATTGACTTGGTTTACTCGTAGACTTGCATGATTGTTCCTTATGTGATAACAGTTGCATAGACTTATATCTAGGAAAATCATTAGATTCTTTGATTCTTTAACCCATTATTCATTAAAACATTGATTGGTGAAACATTGAGACTTTAGGAAACTTATACCATGTTGCACCTAGGTTTGTTACACCTTGATTACACTTAGAAAAAACCTAGTATAGAAGAGACTAGTGATGCCACCTATCACAAAAATGGAATCTAAGAGAGTTGAACATGAATTAGAGTTAAATCCTTTTAGCACAAACTATCCCTTTAGTGGTCACAACTTAGGTCCCCTCTTTTTAGAGGTTAAAGACACAAAAGTATTAATTGACCATAGTGGGGATGATAATGATTATTGTAAAGAGAAAAAAACTCTTGATCTCACCCACTTCAATGAACTCCTATTCTATAATAAAGATCAATTACTCTCACGGGTCCTAGAACTAGGAGCCAAATTACCATAAGAATGTGAAGCGTATCAAAAAAATTAACCAAGAGGAGAAAGAACCACAAATACCTCACCTTATCGATATGGATAATCCTTTTGACAGAGGATACACTTCCACTTTTGGTGCTCATAATAAAAACTTTGAGAGTGAAGGAAAAAAAATAGATTATTCTTAGAGACCATACTTTACAGCCTCATGAAAATTTAGGATTGAATGTGAATAGAAGGAGCTACCTCCTCCTCATTATGAATAAGAAGACAATCCTCAAGCAAAATAAGAGGTTATAAAAAGACAGATATTGAAGCTTAGTCAAAAGTTAGTGAACTTAGCTTCCTTGAGCAAGAGTACACATAAGGAAAAACTTAAATCCAAATTTGGTGAATTTCACACTGAACCTTACGACAATGAAATGTTAAAGGTTACTCAAGTGAATAGACCATCATCCCCTATGAAAGAGAAAATCATTACACAAGAGTTACAATCCATGAAGAACATGCTCACAACCCTCCAAGAGAGTAATGTAGGCCATAATAAAAATTACCAATATGAAGAACTATGTCCTTATCCCTTTGATAGAGACATGTTACGAGTGCCATTCCCTAAAAATTTGACTGTCCTAGGTTTGAAAAATATAAAGTTAAAGGTGATCCTTGTGATCATATTAAAGACTTCTACATGGCTTGCCAGGAAGTATATTTTAGTGATAACTATCTCATACCTTTTTTCCCTTGCATCTTAGGAAGACATGCACTAGAATGGTTCCTCCACATACCTAAGGGAATGATCACAACATGGCCCACACTAGATGAAAAAATTGTCCATCTTTTCTCTTTTAACATGGAGAGTGACATTACTGTGGTAGATTTTTGCAACGCAAAAAAAAAACCAAATGATACATTCATTGGTTTCTTATAGCGATGGTGGGGGTTAGCAATCTATTTCCCTTGTCCCTTTCTAGAAAAGCAAATGGCCAACATATTTATGTCAAACTTGAATCAAGACATAGCCTTTCACATACAAATTCAATGTGTCACTAACTTTAAAGAAGTTATTGAGAAGGGAATCTAAATCGAGAACACTCTCATAGCAAAGGGAATGATCAAGCCATTTTCAAAAGATAAACACAAGTCAAAATCCATAGACAAAGCCAAGCTCTTCAATAAAACTAAGAATGTCATCAAAGATGGCATCACAGACTCCAAAATAATTGAAGGTGTACAAAATAGTATGCTCTTAAAGCTTACATAAGGAACTATCCCAAAATTTCCCTCGAAAGGAACATTTACACCTTTAACAGAATCATTATCTAGCATACTTAAAAAGCTAGATGTTATAAATATAGTGTAGTATCCAACCACAATAGTACTTTATCTAATAGATGCACCTAAACCAATATGGTTTAGGGTGTTTCACCAATAATTTACGTACGTATGAGAAAAATAGATAAGGTAAAGGTGAGGAGGAATACCTGTAAAATGAAGGTGGAAGGTAGAATGCACGTGTTCTGATTTCCCGATCTAATGCTGATTGCGAGAACTTCCTTTTTACTAGGAGGAACTACCTGTGAATGTAAAACAAGACCAAAAGAAGAATATTAAAAATACATGTCACTAAACTTCCTAGGGTGTGCTAGATTTAGGAAGTGTGATACTTCCTAGATGGTTGTCAATCCACTGTTTATCAAATAAATGAACAAATGCAAGAAATAGAGGTCCTATTGCTAACAAGTTGATTTTGATATCTCAAGTTATTAACAATATATTAGATTAAGTCGAATATTGCAATACAAAATTAGATCTAACTAAGGTTGGGTTATGTTTTAGGTTGGGTAGGTAGCCAAGGTGATTAGAACAGGTCAGGATCAAGTTTTTGGTGGTTTTGGGTTATTTGGGTGAAGGTTATTAGGTCATTGTTATAAGCGGATTACCGATTCACAGAGACTGATGTCGGTCTGGTATGACCGATGACAGTTTAGAGGGAAACCGACGACGGTCAAGGTGACCGACATCGGTAGAGGCGGAATGGTAGAAACTCAATAAAACTTGGTTTTGGAGGTTCTCTGTGATTACACAGAGAATAAGAAGGATGGCTAGGTTGGTAAAGATGCTGAGAATGCTCAGAGATGTCTGGGGGTTGAATATGGGGAGCCAAAAGGTTATGGGTGGTTAGATGGGTGGATTGACAGGAAGGTGAGGATGATAGGATGCAAAAGAGAATAGGATTTAACAAAGAAAGCTAAAGAAATGATGATCTAAGTAAGTATAGAATGATATAGATCAAAACACACTTACTTTTATTTATTATCCTAGTGGTTGGATGATGGTGATGGTTGATCTGTGAAATTGGTGATCAGTGTCATGGAAGTGCTTCCTGGAATTCTACTGTGAATGCCAATGCCTTCATATCAGTCTTGGTGCTTTGGCTAGGGTGTGTTTGGATGTGTGAGAGGGATCTGGTTTGTGCTTGCATGTAGATCTCTCTCTCTCTCAAACTCAAATAATTTTTACCAACCTTTGGGAACAAGGTTACCAAAATTAATATATGGTAACCGATGAAGGTTATAAGTTAAACAACATCGAGTTTAGGGTTAATTGACATTTGTTACAAGAAGAAATCTTGGGTTTTCCAAAATAATAGATCTTAGCTATATTTTGGCCAGTTCTACCTATTGGTTCCGATTGAAAATGGTATTTTCCACTTAAGTAAGTGGGCATGTTGTTAGAGAAATAATAGGCATCTAATTTTAGGGTTAGACTAAGTCTCAGATAATTAAGGTAAGTAAAAATTGAGTCTTAGTTAAAAGAAACATGCTAAGAATAGGTCCACGATGAGTTGTTTCGATGACATGGCTAGGTGAGGTGGTAAAGTGAGGATATTTATTAAATTAATTAAAATAATTAATTTAATTAATCATGTGCTTTATGGGATATGAATATGTAAGGTATGGCTAATTTAATTAACGTTGTTATAAGGGTGGTATGACCTAATTTTGGTGTCTACATTTTTCCCCTTTTGTCACGCAGCTTGTATTGGTAAGAGATACTTAAAAAAATAGGAAGTGAATGCCCCATGTGTAAGTGAGAGTAGGGTTTCCCCAAGTGTGGGCAAAGGTGATCCCCCTCAAACTAGGAACTGATGAGGTGTTAGACAGAATCAGCGAGTGGTTTGATAAATGTTTTGTTGGTGTGAGTTAAGGTTAGTGGGGAAGAGTATGGGTGTTTTGGGAAAGGGTAATGGTTAACTCGGGTAATAGGTAATAGGCCGGGGTCAAATTTGGTAATGGGTAATAGTAATCGAACTCATGTACATGTATAAACTACAACATAGTACCAGGTTGAAGAGCTTGCAAACTCTACATCGTCCAAGGTCAATAGGTTTATCCCAACAAGGTTGAAGTGATTCAAGTATCCAAGGTATAAGATATGGTTCAAAAACACAACGTAGGTTAGGTGTAGGAATGTTTAGGTATGTTCCGGTACACCAAAGGTTGGGTCGGGATAAACAACACGGCAATAGGCAAGGTAAGGTCATTAGGCCAAATAACATGGGTAATGACATCACAAGGTATAATGAGTACACAAGGTCAATGGTCACATAAAGTAGGTTAGGTCTAGGTAAATAGGTCATGACATGGGCAAGGGAAAGGTATGGTGTTTATGCTAAAACAACATAGGTAACAACATCACAAGGTATAACGAGTACACAAGGTCAATGGTCAGAAAAAGTAGGTCAGGTCTAAGTAAATAGGTCACGTCATGGGAAAGGGTAAGGTATAGGTAAAATAACAAATCCCTAGACGTAATTAAGGAAATATGGGGGTATTTTAGGCTTGTAGGTAGGTTGCAATAAGTGTGGGTAAGGTCAAAGGGTATCTAGAAATAATGAGTTGAGGTCAAAAATGGGCAAAATGGGGTGAAAATGGTAATGACACATGACCAATGTTTGTTATAAAATGACCGATGTAGGTCATGTCGAGTTAGGGTCAATAAAATGAAAAATTTTTACTTTAAAATTCATTTAAACTTGTTTTCATTTGTGAAAATGATAGAGTGATAGTGCCTTCATGGAAAATGACATAACAAGGCAATGAGTTGAGTTGGCAAGCCTCGTAGTGGGTGATTGGCATTCGATTGGCGGGTCCATGAGATTGGTTTGAGTGATTGGATTTGTAGGGAGATTCGAGGTAGATTTGTGTCATGGCAGAGGTAGGAGAGGGTTTGGGTGGGCTATTGGCGTAGAGGCCAGATTTACCACCACGTAGAAGACACCAATATGTTGTAGGATTCAATCCGCTTCTAACCTTTGGTTTAAAATAATGTGTTGAAATTGGTTTGGGTTAAAAGGGTTTTGGGTGGGAGTTTTATTTTTAATTTGTGGGTAAAATTAATTGAGGGGGAAAAGGTCCAATGTAGCTTAAATAGGGTTGGTAATGAAGTTAGGTTAGGTTTGGGTAGGGTAGAGTAGGTGTGTAGGTTGTTTTTAGGGATTTTGGTAGATGGGGGTTTCAATTTGGGCACTACGACAAAGAATGATGTTGGTCTAAGGGTGGCCAACGTTGGTTTGATTTAGGTGGCATCGGTCGTCTTAGGTGAACGGGGTTTAAGTGAATCAATTTCCGTTAAGGATAACCGGTGATAGTCAGGGTGACCATCGTTAGTTAGGGTGGATGAGAAATAGGGGTAAGAAAGGTTAGGTGGGAAAGAAAAATAGGTGAAAGGGGAGAAGGGAGGGTACATGTAGAGTGATGGGGGTAGAAGGTTAGCGTTGGATGAAAATATAGGTAAGTAGGTGAAATGATGTTTTTAGAATGGTGAGTCATGATTGCAATGGGGTAGGAGGTTGGTAGGTGAATTAGGTAAAATGAGGTGGGTAGGATTGGTGTGGTTGGGTATGGTTTGGGGGTTAATAGATAAGTGAAGGTTTTCAAGTTTGTAATAATGTTGTGGTTTTGTTGGATGTAGGTTAGGGACCAACTGTGGATGTGGGATAGAGTACCACCTCTATTGTTAGTGATACAACTGAGTGTGACCACGGAGGAGTGGAGGCATGTGATAGATGTTGGCTTGAGTGGGATCCGATGCTACAGGTGTGTAGCTCGAGATCCGAGTTTGATGGTCACACTCATCAATAGATGGGACTCAATGACCAACATGTTCCACTTACCGACGGGTGAGATCACTGTCACCCTGGAGGATGTATACAGGATCCTATGGCTACCGATAGTTGGGGAGCAGGTATATTCTATTATGTTGGAGGCATCAAGGGAGTTGATAGTTATTATTTTGGAGAGGCGATGGTGGAGTTGAGGTACCATAGTGCGAGTCTAAGCTATGGAGATATGTATGTGGCCCATCCTTAGGAGATGAGGTTGGTGGTTTTTTTGATGGAGGTGGTATGTTGTTTTTCCTTACCGGATACAGAGAGAGTGGGATATTCCCACAAGAAAGAATGGGGTTTCTTCATGACATGATGGAGGAGCGGGTCCATTTTTCTTGGGCATTGACATTCTTGGTGTAATTATATAAAGAGTTGTGGGCCTATGGGATGTTATGGAGGTTTAATTTATGTTATACCTTCCTTCTACATTGTTGGGCATACGAGCACATCGTATGTGTACATCTAGTTGGCTTGCCCCGACATGATTGGTTTGGGGGTGGCTTAGTCAAGGTTGGTTACAGGTGATGGGTACCACTTAGTGGACAACATAGGGTGACAAGTACCACACACAATGCTGCATATTACAGTAAGTGCTAGAGGGGCTATCTAGGGTTGATATTTTTGGAGGCCATATGTTGGATTTCCTTCATATAGGCACATGGAAGAGGAGTTGGAGTTATAGTTGCTTAGGTGGATAGAGGGGCACCATGCTGGTGAGCACGAGATGATACCAGTGGATAGGGTCAGACGATAGTTTGGGCTACCACAAGATGTCTTTCCACCATTCCCACAATATAGGATAGATGACACGGAGAGGCCTATGCATCTACCATAACCCATCTATTCTAACATGGCGGGAGGAGTAGGTGATGGACATGTGGATTGATGACGTTGGGGTCACAAATAGATACACGTAATGGTGGGCGGTATAGCTACAGTGGCACCATCAAGGCTAGGGTAGCTTGAATTAGCTTTTATCACAAGAAAGTGGGATACCTTGTAGGGTTAGGTGGCCACCCTTCAGACACAACTTGGAGTATTACAAGGAAGCTCGTAGGGTCAAAGGATTAGGTAGCCACTTTATAGGCATGGGTGGTAGCCCCTGTAAGCACATGTTACACAAGGATAGATCCTCACACAGGGGTGGTGAGGGAGATAAGGGATATGTAGTGGCCTTACAGGTGTAGATAGTTGGTTTGTGAAAGCTCATATTATGGCCCTATAGGTCCATATTATAGCGTAGGCACCTCCACGTAGAAATGTGGGATAGGGTCTAATGGTATAGGGATGGGGATAGGGTATACACGTACGGTGTCCAAGGTCATCCCTAGTAGGATAGAGCTCACAGGTTACTATGAGACATATGGAACCACCTTAGACTATGTTGATGGTGACATTCAAGGATGCTCAATGAGGCACAATATTATAAGGATCACTTGACAACCGCAGGGATAGATGTCACTTCATATGCTGAGTATAGGGCACAACGGGTAAAAAGTGAGAGGATGAGCTCTCACACTCATAGCTAAGAGAGAATAGGGGTTCATTGAGCCCAGAGAGACAGTTCAGGGTGAGACACAAGTTCACAAAGGCTAGACCCAGCTGTAGGTTAGATGGAGATGAGACCGAGACCTATGTAATGTGGAGAGATGTTGCCGGTGCCGCTAGATAGCTGAGAGGAGGAGACATATGAGATAGGGATGGATATCAGGTGGGGTGGTGATAAAATAAGAAGGTGATTTTCACCTTTTTATTATGAAAAAATTTGGAGTCGGTAGGTGAAGTGGGTATCTAAGAAGCTAGACAAGCAATGGTATGTGAAAATTTATTAATAGAACATGGGGTGGTTTGAAGTTTGTAATAAATAAAGGTAGTCAAAAGTATGTCAACATGGTGTTTATACTTTTGAATTATTTCATTTAAAAACTGATATATACCACTAACTTGGTTTACAACTAGTTGAGAGTCACATAAGATATTAATTGATTTGACATCTAGGGTGATGGTAGTTTGGAGACCTAATACAAGTGCTTCATATTCGGCAATGTTGTTAGTGCAATTAAAATATATTTTGAAAGATAACGACATAGGTTCACCATCAAGAGGAATGCGAGATAAATATTACACCACCCCCATGCGACACTTGGAACCATACAAAAATAAGGTCATTTGGTAAACGGTATCATTGAAAGAGAGGGTAGAATGGATTCGTCTCAAAATCAAAGTTAGATGCTTGATTTCAAGAGAGGAGTGCATCTGCAAGTTGGTTAGGGATGGTTTGGCCCTTGATAGATTTTTTATGGATGAATTCAAGGTTGAGGTCTGTGAGAAGCATGAGACAACGTTTAACATGTTGATGTTGGTAGGGTTTTGCATACATGTAATGTAAGGGGTCAGTGTTAGTGACGACAAAGGTTATTTGGTTGAGAAGATAATAAAAAAATTTAGTGGAAACAAAAACTAAGGGTAAGAAAAGTTTTTTGGCATGGGTGTACCTAGTTTTGTAGTCCAAAAGGGTATGACTTATGTAATAAAATACTTTCTCCCTGTGTTTCTCGTCCCAATGAGTGAGCATGGCACCCAAGGAATGATCAGTAGTGGAAATGTACAAGTAAAATGGTTGGTCATCCGTAGGAGTAATTAGAAATGGTGGTCGAGAAGGTATTTTTTTAAGGTGTCAAGGCTTTATTGAATTAATCATCCCATTTGAAGGAGATGTCCTTTTTGAGGAGGTGGTGAAATGGCTAGCAGGTCGGAAAGTTGTGAAATAAACTGATGAATAGATTGCAACTTACCTTGTAAAATTCAAAGTTGGTAGATATTAGTAGGAAGAGGAATTTCGAGAATAGCCTTTACTTTAACAGGATTGAATTCTATGCCACATAAAGAAACAATGAAACCAAGGAGCTTACCTAAGAGCACAATGAAGACACACTTCTTAGGTTGAAGGTGAACACAATACTTGATGAGGTGGTCAAATATGACCTTAAGGATTGTAAGGTGTTTGGCCCGATGTTTGGATTTGGCAAGAAGGTCATCTACATAATCTTCCAATATGTGATGCATTATTTCATGGAAGATATAAGTCATAGCCCATTGATATGTAGCACTGACGTTTTTAAGGCCAAAAGACATGAATCAGTAACAAAAGGTCCCCCAAGGAGTGATGAAGGTAGTTTTGTGTTGATCGTCTGGGGTAAGTAATATTTGGTTATAACCTAAGAAACCATCCATGAGTGATAACATCTCATGACCAGTGATGAGATCAAATAGCTAGTACAGAAATTCATCTTTGGGGCAAGCTAAGTTGAGGTCATAGAAATCAATGCAAATGTGAAGTACCTCTGTCACTTTTGTGGTAGAAACAATGCTAGCAATCCATTAAGGATAGTCAATGGGTATAATGAAGGAAACCGAAATAAGGCGTTGAATTTCTTCTTTGACAAGAAGGGCAATGCGAGGATACATTTTCTGCAACTTCTGTTTTATGGGTTTGGCTTCAGGAATGGTTACGATATTTTGGACCACAATGTTTGGGTCAATACTAGACATATCAACATATGACCAAGAAAAATTGTTGCTATGATCCCAAAGGAAAGAATTAAAAGCTTCATGTTCAGTGGAATCTAAAGACTGGCCTATATTTAGAATGTATGGGTCATCCTCGGTGTTAATATTGAGTTGGATGTTCTTATGCAGCCTAGAATTTACCGATAACACACTAGTTGCGTTGGCACATCACTCACTCTAGATCGAGCACTCATCTAAAGTGCACAAAGGTACCTGGTCCCTCTTTAGGCTTTCTATAGCAGGATGTTAGTGTGATGAAGGAAGAAACATATATTTCCATAACTAATCCACCATTCTACCATACATGCTACATTCAGATCTATGAAAGAAAAATATTAAATAGTAATCATGATTGAATCAATAAAATGCACTACTCAATTACACACAAGAATGACAGTTAGATTCAGCCAATATCTTCCATCCATTAATAAACACGAAGCTTCTTACAAAGAATGTCAATCTATACCAATGCACATATGGATCGATACGATACAAATCCCATCATATATCTCTCTATCACACACACATCCATTTCTCATATGTATTACTACTATGTGATTCATATCATACATATAGGGTGGGAATTTCCCTTCACCACTTATCTATTCCATAAATAGGCTACATGGTATTAATAGCCACATGCCATTTACGGGCATAGCCATACATGCAAGTGTGCTATCTATAGACCTTTTACGCTTAATCAAGTGAAAATCCTATTCCTAGCTCATCTCAATGCAAAACACTTCGATTTGATCCTATAAAGATAGATAATGTGTGGCGCACATGTGTCTACATCATTTGTGTGTTCTGTATGCCATCTTCTAAAAATAGGTCTTCATGCTCAAAATCGGCTAAGTCTTGAATGCTAAACTTTCCCTCCGCACGAGGGCTCTTCCTATCCCTCCTTGCCCTTGATCATGGCTTTCTCTCTCACATGGACTCCTTGTGTGATCTCTAACAAGTATTCTCTAATCAACATCACTCCACACTAATCTCATTGTCGTCTCGACAATGGTTATCTCTAAAAAATGAAGTAAAGAATAGAAGAATGAAAGAATGTAGATAAATAAAGAAGTTTTATGAGGCTATGAGGCAGCCTCCTCTGTATCAATTTGAAGTATCAACTCTGGATACTCCTCCTTTATTTCGGCCTCTAAGGCCTACCATTCAACAAGTGCTTGTTCTACTTTTTCTAGAATGTCCACAACAATGGACTCCAATTCATCCCTCACAATATATCCTTTTTCATTATGCAAAACTAGCACAATTTGGACATTGATGTCATTATTCCTTCTAAAATATCCATCTTCTCGCTCAATGATCTTCCCAAGCTCTTCCAGCCGAGTATTATGCAGCTCTTGTGCTACTACTAGGGCCTCGTATTTCGCTTAACTATTGATAATATTTTTGCACGGCCCAATGTCTCATCCTTCATTGCTTTTTGGACCTCATTATTTTCTTCCGAGGTCTTTATATTTATAAGCGCATCTAGAGTCAGTGCATATATTCAAATCCTAGTTTACTTTCTTCAATACTTCTTGAAGCACTTATAGCAGCCCTTCATAGGATGTAATATTTCACATCACTGAGGTTTTCTCTCATTCTGCCTCTTGCTCTAACTTCTTTGGTGCTGTCATGCACAGAGGTTCATCTTCAAGCATCAGGTACACCAAATTTCCTACATAATGTATCACTGAGGGAAATGTCTATGGTACCTTGGTCTCTAAGTGTGACCTTTCTCTGATGAAATTATCTCCAACATCCTTTGTGATGCCGATAAATACTTTGTTCTTCTTCTCAAGTGAAGTCTCTCTCTTGTGTTATGTGTGATATCTCGTAATCCTTTGTCTTTAGCTCCTCGTGTAGTGCTCGATTGTTTCAGCTTTGTCCATGTTTTTCTAGAAACTTCAGCAGAAACCTTCACCAATGCATTGCTAACCTTCTCATCCAACATGATAGTAGGATTTACTATCATATGTCTAGATTGTGGTGCCTTCTTCACCATTTTGAAATGCATGACTCTTTGCATACATCAAAGTCAGGCTCATCCATATGGGTGTGCGTTGACCATTGTAGTTTCTTTTGAGTGCGCACAAATACATATCCTCATCCATTAGCTCCCAATCGAATAAATCCTTCTATGCTATTGTGCTCTAGAAGTGGGAACATATAATTTTACCTGCATGCTCTGCTGCATATACCCCATGGCTGGTGGAATGTGCTCTCCACTCATCCTCTTTGATCTAGGACCCTTGGGAATTGTAGCTTCAAGGTTAGGATCCTATCTTGTTACATCTTGAGCAGTTGCATGCATGGATCCGAAGGTTTACTTTTCTTTTTCTTCTTTGTTCTTCATATTTTCATGTTTTTCTCTTCCTTGTTCTGTGGCTCATATTCTTTCTCGAGTGGGATAGGATATGCATGCTTGCTCTCTTCTGATTCCTTTGATTCTTTATCCAAATTCAATTTTTTTCTCTTCTTTGGTTCAATGGTCTCCTTGTGTGGAGAGAGACGAGGTGATTTCCGTACCATTTATGGGGTTCCACTTTGAATGCTTATGCATCTAACAACTTTCATAATCTATGCCCCCCTGCTTAACCTTCATATCTTCCTCTTCATCCTATCCTTGAGGTGGAGTGGCCATGCTCTGTGACTCTTCTCGTCATATGGTTGCTTTGTTCTACGCTTCAATCCTCCACTATCTTCATGTTCCTCTTCACCCTTTACTTCAAAACTTCTATGGGCCTTTACGCCAGTATGTTTTCTATTGTGTGCTTACCCTTTGGCAGCCTTGGGAGCACATATTAATTCTCTACATACTTATTGTTATCCATCTTAGGATTTAGCTGAAGATACACCAATACTGCCCTACATATGCTACAAACTGACTTTTTAGCTTGATATTCAACACCTCCGAAATGATCTTCTCGGTGTAAGCACTTCTTCCAAGATACACATGCTTCTTTCTCAATGTATGGTAGTCACAGTCTACCTTATCTACATTGAATACTAGTCAACACATGTCTATAAATCTATGAACAGATGCTTGGAAATACCTTGCAGTGAATGCGTAAGGAAATTTACACCAAGGGCTCTAGACTCCATCTCTCATTGGGAAGTGTGTAATGCAAAAATGTTGATATACAACAAACTAGACTTGTTTCCCTACTACTAATGGTAGGTCCTTTGGGATGCACCACTCTTCTCCAAATGCCGCGTGGAGCCTATTGTACCATTTCTCTGCCCTTTTCTTTACGTCATCTATCATGGCCCCTTTACATAGGTACTTGCTTTGAACCTTTCAACTGGTGACTTATTCTCCATGGGGTATTCCCATACCTTTTCCTTCAGCCTATCTGGTACTCCAATTTCCATGAATACTAGTGATAGTAGAATAGCCCCAAAGCTGATCTTCCCTCATGTGCATGCTTCCTTGACTATTTTTTCTATAATGTAGCCTACAATATTGTAGATTTCTCCTTCTGACATCTTATGCACAATGTGTAACCACATAGTATTTACCTATGACCACCGCTCTTGATCATTCAACTTTGTAACAAGGTGTGATGTTGCTTGCACAACTAGATAGTTCTTCAATTTGTCTATATCCATACCGTGCAGGACCCTTGAGTGCCCTAACTCCTATCTCGGTCTTTAAGATCACGAATTTATCTGTGAGATCATTCTTTATGTCCTCTCATGTGGCCTTTAAACCTCTAACTAATGAGATAAGTTCATATGAGATTCTAACTCTATGTCCTGCAAAGTAGAAGAAGTCCTTGTGCACTCTGCTCATGAGCCACTGATACTAGGGCTCATACTTCCCAAAATATGGAAGCTCATACAATTGTTAGACCCCAATTCTCTTCATAATATTCTCTCCTGCATCATTGTAAATTGGAATGTGATCTTTAATATGCTTGGTCATCCTCGTATTGAGAAGGGAATCGAGCTCCTTCTTGTTCTCCGTGGTCCTGTGATTATATTCACTCACTTTTCTCTTTCTGATAGGTGAATCCCATTCCTAGCTGATGATGAATCCTTCTAGATATTACATTTCTAAAAATTACTTTCGGGTGCCATCTCTTCTTCCTCAATGACCACCTTCTTCTTTCCTTTTGCTCCTACTACAGCTACCTTCTTGGGTGCCATTTTTACCTTGCAAATGTCTCCTCTTTTTAACGTTGTAATTTGTGAATCAAACCCTAGCTCAATTTAATCATGCCCTAGGTGGAAAATTCATGCCCTAACTCCTCTTTATCTCCCTTGCTTCGCTCAAACCCTTCACCACTAGGGATGTAAGCTTATTTTCACACAGATCTGTTTGTCATGCTTGGTTTCACACCCTTCACACCTTAACCCGATCACTCGCTCTTTGCACTTAGCTCTTTCCTCAAATTCTCTTAGTCATAATGGTGAAAATGAATCTACATCCCATATATAATTTTTCAAATTTTGATGCATTTATTGCTCCTTCACCTACAAAATATCCCCTCATTCATTGACCAAATTCATTCATTTCATGTGATACATCTTCGTGCCTAGCTATAACCTTCTAGCGCACCTCCCTACCCTCTGGTCACATACTTCTCTTCAGTGCGTGCCCTTGTGCCTAAGTACCTCATCACTGTACCTTCTCTTGGTAGTTATCATGGCCTCCGCTTACCTCATGTTATATTGTCCTTTCATTCATCTCCATCCTTGGTCACTTTTGAGAAGTAATCTTATTTTGAGTTAAAGCACACCAGTAGTAGACTTATTCCTTTCACCTTCAATTCCCATAGCCTTGTACCTAACCACCCCACACTAACAAGTATGTGCATTCCTCTACACATAAATATGCATCATATAGTAATTAGCTTCATGTGTGCAAGCGCACTTATTACACATAAACAACAACTAAATTGACAAAGCATAATGACAATGAAGGAAATACATTAAGAAAATACATAATGGAAACCTATTTTAAATGACAATACTACCTTATTACAAACACTAAGAAGACTTATTTATAGTAGGGATTCAGCCTACTCTCGTTAAAGTAACCGGGTATCCATGTTCCATCAAGTGCTTCTAACTAGAAAGCACCTGATTCAAGTATATAAGTGATGACATATGGCCCCAACCAATGTACTTTGAGCTTTCCTAGATGGCGCAAGAACTTAGAGTCATAAAGAAGTACCATTTGTCCAATCTCAAACTTCTTATCCCTTATGTTTCTGTCATGCCATGCCTTCTGCCTAGCTTTTTCCTACTTCTGACTCCATCGTGCTATGGCTCATCACTCATCCAGTTGAATCATCTTCTCGATACACTCTTCTAAAGTCTTCTCATTAGCTATACCTCCAACACGTGCAATGTGCAAAGAAGGTAACATAAATTATATAGGGAGAATGAATTCTACACTAAATACCAACTTAAATGGTGTGGCTTTGTTCAATATCTTGTAAGTTGTTCTATATTCCCAAATAATAGCTGACACTTTGTCATCCCAATCCTTTCTTCCAACATCAAATTTTTTTGTCAAAGTCTAGCTCAAAATCTTGTTGAAAGCCTCAGTAGTTCCATTTTCCTAAGGATGGTAGGGTGTGGTTTTATGGTGTGCAACTATAAAATCATCTAATAGAATCCTGATTGTCTCATTAAAAAAGTGTGTGCCCTTATCACTTGTCAAGCTTAAAGGACATCCATATCTTGTAAGAACATTCTTCCATAGTAACCTAGTTGTTGTAGCTATTTTACAGTCCTTCGTAGGTGTTTCTTTTGCCCACTGTGTGAGATAATCTATGCAAGTAATGATATAACGTGACCCATTCCTACGCGCGGCTAGTGAAATAGGTCCTATAAATTCAATGACCCATTTCTCAAATGGTTCAAAGCACTAGTAATTGGTCTCAAATTCATCTCATCTCTTTGCCTTGGTTTTTCTAGGTGCTAAGAATGATCACACACTTTACAATATTCTTTGTAGTAAATTATATAATGTATCCCATCATAATCCAGCAAGTAGGATCTTTTGGGTAGTCGCATCACCTGCATAATGGCCACTTGTAATACCACCATGGGCCTATTCCATAATATCCTTGTGCTCATGCTCTAATACACAATTTTGTAATACTTCATCTCTGCCTAACTTGTAGAGGTCACCACGAATTAACATAAAAGGTGTCGTGCATATAACAAGTTGTTTCTTTTCTAATGCCTTCATTCCTTCTGGTGTCATACCAGTTTGTAGAAAGACAACAATGTCTTCTAATTCCGTGGGCACAAGTTGTAACCTATATAACTATGCATCTGACATGGTTTTTTCAATTGTCTATGCTTCCTCTCCCGAGTTGATTCTAGATAAATGGTCTAGTCCAGAATTGCTTTTCCCTTCCTTCACCATAACTGTGAAGTCAAAATCTTGAAATAGGATTACCCATCTATAGATGTGCCCTTGTAAGATGGGCTTGTTTACCAAGTACTTCAATGCCATGTGATCTTTATAAAACAAAAATGGTGTTGTTAACAAGTACTATCGAAACTTGTGCAAAGGTGCATAGATCATTGAAAAATATTCGCGCTCTATAGTTGTATATTTCTATTCAAAGTAGAGTCATCTTCCTACTAGAAAAAAATTGGATATCTATAATACCTTCTCTAGGTTTAGCTAACACATCACTAATGGCCATGCAAGAAATTTCCACATGCACATGAAATGGTTTATCCCATGAGGGAAAATGCAGAATGGGTGCAATAGTAAGTTTCTCCTTTAATATCTCAAATGTGCACTGTTGCGGTTCTCCCCAATAAAATTTTCCTTTCCCCTTCAGTAACTCTTCTAAGGGTGCAAAAAATTTGGCATACCCTTTGATGAATTTTCTATAATATCCCAGTATGACCTAAAAATCATGCACCTCACTTTGACTAGTAGGCACCTCCGTGTCTCAAATGACTACAACCTTAGCTGGATCAACTAGCAAACCTTCCTTACAAATTATATGTCCTAACAATATTCAAAATGGTGTAGCAAATATGCAATTCTTGATGTTCAAAGAGATACTCAATTATCTGCACTGTTCAAACATTAAGCGTAGATTGTCACAATGATCTTTCACAAGCCCATATACTATCCAATCATCTAGGTAGACCTATAAGAAGTTGTGAATAAAATATTTGAATGCCTGAAAAAATATGCGCGAGAATACAAAAAGTGCATTTTTTAGTCCAAAAGGCATCACAGTATAGGAAAAACTGCCCCATTCAGTAGTAAATGTTGTCTTTTCTTGATCCTCCTGAGCAATCCTAACCTGATGATACCCATAAAACCCATCTGTGAAAGAGTATATTTTGTGCCCTACAACACCTTCTAGTATTTCCTTAGTAAATGGCATAGGGAATGGATCAGTTACGCATGCAACATTCATCTCCTTGTATTCCACACACATTCTAATTCTTCCATCCTTCTTGATACTGATCACCATTGGACTAACCCATTGTGACTCATCAAGGGGATTGATAATTCTAGATTTCAACATTTTATCAATTTCTTCTTTTACCTTTTTACGCAAATTATGATTCATTTTATAAGGTTTCTTCCTAACTAGTCATGCAACTTCCTTAAGTTTTATCTTAATTTCCCCAAGTGATTTATGTACACCTTTAAGTTCATGATACCCTCGAGGGAATAAGTCCTGATAATCCCTAAGTAACTCAATGATCTTTGCTACCTCCAAGTCTGACTAGTAGTCTCCAATGATGGCCTTCTTTGTCTTCATGGGTTTGTATCCTTGTCTGCACTGTCCAAGACCTCACGCACCCCTTGTGAATGTTCAATATCCAAGTTCTCAACTTCCTCATCATCCACAATGTAAACCATATTTCCTTTCTCTTTCTCAAGGCAAGCATGTTCAAGTAGTATGGATTCCTATTCTTCTTCCTTTTCAAAATGCGCTCCAGACTCTATCTCACCAAATAATTCCTAAATATTCTCTTCTTCTTTTTGCACTATCTCCCATAGTTAAGTGCTTGACAAATTTTAATGCCTCTTCTATTAGAGGTTGGGAAGAAAAGTATTCAAAGGTCTGGATCATTCCTGCAGTCAAATTTTTCTAGTTTCTAGTCTCTCATGTAGTTCTGTGTATACATACCAAGCGCGTGCACATCCTTGTAGAGTAGAGTACAATCTATGCACCTAGAGTGAAGGTGGTAATGCTTCCTATCTTACTATCTAGAGTCTCTCACACTTTGCTAAATGTGATGCTAAATAGGTTGATCACCATGATAAGTGCATATCTACGTAGGTGCATTGTTCCTTTCAAACCTAATATATAGGGCGATCCTAATCTCTTCCCATTCTATAATATTATATCTGTGGACTACCCACCAATGTGCTATTGTCCCACATAAGGTATATACTAACATATCTCTTCTCTTAATTTGATCTATCCACCATGTTTCCATGGCTTTCAAAAATACAGGAATATCTTATGCTCATGTATACCAAGGTATTGTGCTACCTATCCATCAAACCGAATGAAGTCCATTCTTG
Organism: Taxus wallichiana var. yunnanensis; assembly: GCA_018340775.1. Taxonomy (NCBI): domain Eukaryota; kingdom Viridiplantae; phylum Streptophyta; class Pinopsida; order Cupressales; family Taxaceae; genus Taxus; species Taxus wallichiana. The sequence goes on along the minus strand of CM031242.1, from coordinate 127,242,060 downwards.
CATGCAACCACACTTTTCACCTCGCGCCCTACTATTTCATATGTACCATGAGCCCAATTATCACAAATAATACTTGTAGTATCACTAATAGAATGAGAATCCTCCCACTATAGGATGCCTTATTTTAATGGCTCATTGACCTCTAAGTTCTGAATAGCATGTACATAATTTTTTTAAGTCCTCCTCACTTAGAGGCTCAACATATGGTGTAGACTTCCCATCTGTTAGAGGTATCACAACTCTTTCCTCCTTGTTCTCAAAGATGATATACCCCTTATTGAATATCAAGTCAGCATTATTCGCATAACACCAAGGGCGTCTAAGAAGGATGGAAAATTGTTTGCTTCGCAAGTGCTAATACCTCAAAATCCCAGTGAACTTGGCCCCATATATGGTTATAGATTCATCCTTCAAAACTCCTATGTGAATGGCCCTAGTCCTGGTTTGCCATAAACAACACATTAGATGATGGCTACAATAGAGGCCTCCTATTTGTACCCATGCATATAATTTAAGCACATTTACTTCCACACCTGTATCAATCAATATGTTGCTTAATAGCCATCCATCCACAACAACATTTAGAGTAATTTCCTTGTCATAGTCAATGCTATCAGGGGGAAGATTTACATGCAGAATTTGTTGTCTGGTCTCAATACTTGCGTGCAAAGTGTTCCCTTTTAACCAACTTCCTAATAGTGGAATGATGTTCTCCTGGCGCAACATTTTACACACTTCTCTCAAATCATCGATATCAGTTTGGACTGTCTCTGATGCTTTCTTCTACTCCTTTAAGTATTGTATCTCACCTTGAAGATTCCTTAACACTTCCATAGTATCCTGGTAAACTTCCTTTTGATGAGCAAGATCTGGGTACCTTGCATGCAAAACCTCCTCCTTGGTGATCGTAGGCTTCAGTACGATGCTTGTCTTACATTTGTCACTTCATCTCATGTATTAATATTCACAATTAATGCCTTAGGTTCTGGTGCTATCTTGGGCATCCACCGATATTCTACCATGCATTGGATTCTAACCATCCCGGCGTCTTTGTTTTCTTGCTTAAACCGCTACTCGGATGCTCATATAAATCCGGCATTCTTCATAGCTATGGTTATTTCCATAGAAAGAACATGTAATATTATAAGGAAATTCACGCCTATAGTGGTCAAGAGATCTGCACGTATAACATGTTCCATGAGGGAACTCACCTCTTCCTCCACCACAGCCTTGTCCTCCATATCCACCACGATATCCATGTCCTCTTCCACGACCTCCTTCAAAATGCCCCTCATTCCTATCATAGCGCATTTGATTATGATCCTAATCCTGGTGCTCATTCTTACCCTTATAATTATCTATTACACTTGTCTGTCATACCCTAATGTCTATGGCATCCTGGATCTAACCAATCAATCGACAATCCTCAATATCATGGGTCGTGGAGTAGAAAATTTTACAAACACTGGATACATTCTTCCTTATCACATGCTATAACAAAGGAAAGTGACTAGCATCATGATTCAAATGAAAGATCTCACAATCCAATAGTAATGAGTGTACAAATATATAAGGACAAATATCCTTGGTGTGACCGTCCACTTCACAATCTGTACACCAAATTCCTGAGCACATTTCATGGGCTAAATTTTCTAAAGCTTCTCTAATTATTTAGCCATAGCTATAATTTGTGCCTCTAAGAATGGACTAACACCAGTGTCAATGCTCCCAATTGCCTCAACATACAAAGCTACTTCTAGTGCTTTGCATAGATCAGTGTATGTCTTATGTGATAGTGCCCTTCTAAATGGTGTAATCAATCCTCCAAAAACCATGATGCATGTTGGCTTGCGTGAATATCATAAGATAGCTTAGATAGAAGTGTCTTAAAATGGGAATCATACTCACGTACACTCTCAATAGTGCCTTGCTTGATATCCTTGAGCGCACTTATACTCTTCTACTCAAACTCAGGGATATGTAACTCTTTCAAGAAAACATCCTTCAATGTTGCATAATCCACGCAAGTTTGATCAGGTTAAAACTTCATGTACCAGCTATGTGTATGTCCCTATAATGAAGTAGCAAATTGACTTTCCTTACACTCAGCCACCGTGATCCCTTTAGCTCGCCACAAGATTTAACACATTTGCACATGTTTGACAACATGCTCTATGCCTCTACACTCTGGAAGATGAAGAGACATTTCCATATAAATATGTTTCACCTGATTCTTAGAACGTTTCTTGGAATGTGACGAAACAGATAAGGGTAAAAGGGCTAGGAGGAATACCTATTGAATTTGGTTGAAGGTTGTTGCGTGTGTATGACTTCTTGATCCACAACTAATCGTGAGAAATTCCTTTTGGCTAGGAAGAACTACCTAAAATAAACAACAAGACCACCAAATAGAAGTTAAATAGCATATACAATGGACTACCTAGTGTATGCTAGATCCGGGAAGTGTGATACTCCCTAGAAGGCTATCAATCCACTATTGTAAACAAATTAATGTGAGAAATAAGGTAAATGTTTCCCTACTGTAGTCAATATGATTTAGGCATCTCATATAAACACAATAAGTAAAATATAATCTAACAAGCTAGGTTAGGATCTGATCAAGAGGTTGGGTAAATGGATCTGGGTTTCTAAAGGATTGACAGAGTTCTGATGAAGGTCACAGGTGATTATAGGTAACTTAGGAATGATTAGGTAAGTTTCTGATCTGTACTATTTTGACAGACACAAAGACCGATGCCGGTATAGTCTTGACCGATGTCGGTTAGTTGTGACCGTTGTCGATCACTGAAGAAATGATAGGGGGTCAAGAACAGGGGTTTGGGTCTATTTTCTAGGTTGATGGGGAACTGGGTGAGGTGTCTAGGAGGTGTGGGTAGGGATATAGGTCCGTGGGCAGGTCTGGTGGGGTTTTGGTGAAGTTTGGGAGGGGTTATGGGTTAATTTGGTGAATGGTAGTAAAGGATCAGTATCGGGTAGGTAAGCCCGATGCCGGTATAGTCTCGACCAATGATGGTGACTATGGGAAAATGGGAGATGTCACATAATGGATTTTGGAACTTCTTTGTGATTGTACAAATGGTCAGGGTAGGTTGGAATGGAGTGTTGGGTTGCTAGGATGGGGTTTTGAGGGGTTTTGGAATAAGTATAGGGGGATAGATACCAGAGAGGACCTGTGAGTGGCTAGGACAACAATAGCACACAGAAGAATCTAAATATTGAAAGTATTCAAACAAAACTTGACTGAATAGAGTAGTATAGTTACTTGGAATTTGCTACCAGTGGAATGTGGATGAAGAGTGGAGATGGTGATGAGATATTTATTCTATGAAGGGCCACCGGTTGATAAGAGAATCTTTCTCAAGCTTCCCGTGCTTTTTATTTCATGTTTGGTGAATCAGCTCTTGGCTTTGATGGCTATGGATGTCTGGGTGTGAGCAGATGCTCACTTTGATTGTAAGCAGATGTGATTACTCTCCCTTGCTCTCATACATATGCCAACCTCAAAATAAGGTTACCAAAGGGAATAAAAGGTAACCGACGATGGTTTTGGGTTGATTGGCATCGGTTTAGGGGTGATCGGCATCGGTTAGGGCATGATTTCCTAGGTTTACTAAAATGGGTAGATCTATTTGATTTCTTAGATCCGGTTAGTTTCTTTTCGTGGATTAGAATGGAAGCTTCTTTTCTAACGAGTGAGAATGTGGTTAGAGGGAATGTAGGCTTTGATTTTTAGGGTTTAGTTGGGTCTTAGTTAGTTATGGCAACATACTAAGAATAGTCTTAGGGTGAGGTGGCTAGGTGAGGTGGTGGTGTGGGAATTATCTTAATTAGGATAATTAAATAATAAATATTGTGAGGACATGGATTAATTTAATTAAATTAATATTAGTGTGGGGTGTAAGGGGCCATGGTTAGGTAAGTCTATTCGAGTTGGTTATTTGATGAGTGACCGAGGGAGTGTGACCCAATATTAGAGTCTACATGTTGCCCCTTTTGTTACGTAGCTTGTATTGGTAAGTGACACCGACAAAAATAAGATGTGGTTGCCCCATGTGTGGGTGAAGGTGATCCCCCTCAAAATAGGAACCGATAAGGCATAATAGAATCAAGGTGAGTGGTTTGATAAAATGTGAAAGTGATGAAGAGGAAGGTGGAAAATGGGGGTAAAGGGGTAAAGGTCCAATCGGTTAATCTAGGTAATGGGTCGGGTCAAAGGTAGTAACAAAAAACGCATGCACATGTATAAATTGTAGACAGTACCAAGTTAAAGAGCATGCAAACTCTACATTGTCTAAGGTCGATAGGCTTATCCAAACAAGGTTGAGGTGATTCCAGATCAAGGTATAGGCTATGGTTAGGAAACACCATGCGGGTCGTGTAGGAACATTTAGGTATGTTCCAGTACACCAAGGGTGGGGTCATGATAAATGATCATGACAAGAGGCAAGGTAAGGTCATTAGGTCAAACAACACATGTAATAGTGTCATAAGGTATAGCGAGCACATGAGGTCACAGGTCACTAGAAATTTTACAGTCCAAGTAGCTAGGTCACGACTGGTAGGGCCAAGGTATGGGTAAAGTAACGAGTCCCCAAATGATGAAGAGGTTAGGTGGTAAATGATGAGGTCAGGAGGGTAAAGCAAAGTGTCCAAGTCAGGTGTGGGTGAGGTGGAAAGGATTTAAGATTCAAATTAGGGGTCATGGGTAGAATGAGGTGAGTAGGATAACGACGACAAAGGGTCGATTTAACTTATGTTGGTTGCCATGAACCAACACGGTATGCTAGGGGCACAAGACTGATGTCATTCTAGGTGAAACCATCGCTGGTCAAGTTGAGAAGGTTATAAAAAGAAAAAATTCTACATTTTTGAAAATCATTTGTCATTTGCCACATAGGAGAAAATGGCAAGAGAGAGAGAGAGAGGTGAAAAGCAACCAAGCACCATGGAGAGCTGAGGTGGCGAGCTGAAGAGCGAGTGATCATTGGTCAATAGGTGGGTCTATGAGCACGATGTGATCAAGTTGATTGGTGGAGAGCCAACAGGTAATCGGTGATGGTAGAGATAGGAGAGGGATTAGGTGGACCTGTGTAGTGGCCCGAGGTGCCACCATGCAAAAGGAAATGTGATGAGGTAAGAGTCAATTCCTATTGTTGTTTGTTTTGAGTAGGTGGAGGATAGAAATCGGGTAGGAGGAAAGTGAGTTTTGGGGGAAAATATTAAAATTTGAATGCAGGGAATTTATTGAGAAAAGGGGAACAAGGGAGGGTAGATTTAGGTAAATGAGGGGGGAATAGGTATTGGGTAGGCATTGGTGGGGGAAATGGGTAGAAAGGAGAAGTGTAGGTAGAAATAGGGTAGGGCATCACGGATTTATCACTATGACAAAGACCAACATTGGTCCGCTCTTATCCGATGTCGGGGGTGAGTGAGGTCCGTATCGGCCCCATTCAAAGTGACCAATGCTGGTTGGAAGCCTAGAGAGCCGTGCCCATAAGTAGCTAAAATAGATGGGTTACGAGATAAATAGGTAGGGGTAGGGAGAGTTAGGTAGGGGGAAGAGTTATGGGTATGGGTAGGTGGGTGAATAAGGAAGATCGGTGAGAGGGGAAAATGAAAATAGGTGAGGGTTTGAGGCGTGGGTAGATAGGTAGTGTTGATTTAGGGCATAGATATAGGTGAAAGGTTGATGTAGTTAGGGTAAGTGTTATAGTGGGGGTGGAAAGGTGGCATGCAGGTATGGTCAAGTTTAATAATATGATTGGTCATAAACATGCCATGGACCAGCTATGGATGAGGGATATGGTACCTCCCTTACTCGTGGAAGTATGAGGGGGCGACAGGCCAAGGAGTGGAGCCATGTTACGAGGTGGTCCTAATTGGGGTCGACGCCACTCTTGAACGTAGTCCGGGAGGTGAGTTTGATGGTTTCCCTCATCGATAGATGGGATTCGTTGACCAATACATTCCATTTGCCGACGGGTGAGATCATAATCACCCTAGAGGATGTTTACAGATCCTGTGACTACCTATAACAGGTACATAGGTTTACTCGATCTCCTCAGAGGCATCCAAGGAGTTACTGCAGTGTTTGGAGAGGGGATGACATTGTTAGGATTCCATAGTGCCAGTATGAGCTATAGAGTGATGTACCGAGCCTATCTCGAGGAGATGAGGTTAGTAGTGCTTGTGATAGAGTCAGTCTAGTGTTTTGAACTGCCGCGGATGTATAGGGTGGGAGATTCCCATGGTCATTGATGGGGGTTCTACATGACATGGTGGAGAGCAGGACTTGGTTTACATGGGCACCTGTGTTCTTGGTATAGCTATACATGGAGCTATGGGCTTATGGGTGACTACGACGATTCAGCTTGTGCTACACATTCCTATTACATTGTTGGGCCTATGAGCACATTGTGTGTGTACCCAGTTGGTATGCCCTGGATGATGCATTCAAGCCAAGTTTTGTTCGAGTGGGCTTCAAGCGATGGGTGTCGGTTATTAGAGAGCACTGAGTGGTAAGAGCTACACATGATGTAGCCTATTACAGATGATTTCTAGAGGGGTTGTCCAGCATGGATATCATTTAGAGGCCATATGTGGGATTCCCCTCATATAGGTGGATGACGGTGGAGCTGGATGGGTTACAGATCTACAGGTGGATAAAGGGGTGGTGGGCAAGGGAGCATGAGATGATACCTATAGACCGAGTTAGACAGAATTTTAGGTTGCCGCAAGATATACCTCCACCTTTTCCATAGTATAGGAGAGATGATTTGGAGAGGCCTATGTTTCCGCAATGACCTATAGTGCCGACCGGACTGGAGGAGGAGCTGGTCAATCGACAGATAGATGATGTTGGGGTGACAGAAAGGTATAGAAAGTGGTGGGATACATAGCTATGAGTAGTACCACCGAGGGCATGGCACAGTTCAAAGAGACACCCTATAGGGGCAGGTGGCTACCCGAGTGACCCATTAGGCATAAATACAGGACATCGATAGGAGCCGAGGCACAAGTCACAACTCTATAGGCGCAGTGGCCTCTTTTCATTCACAGGAGTATAAGGACCAGTACCCACACCGGGGGAGAGGGAGAGGGTGGAGATGGAGATAGAGTGCAAGTAGCTGCCCTATAAGTGTAGGTGTCAAGTTTGTAGGTCCAGTTGACCATAACACGGGACATGTTACAAGTTTGTTGGGCTAGCCGAAGGCTGCACAGGCACAGATAGTGGCCCTTCAAGCCCGTGGTATAGGTGTAGGTTCTGGGGCCAACGGCACCACCACAGGGGTAGGGACAAGGTCATGTTGTTCGAGCGGGAGCAAGGAAGGGTTAGAGGCCGATGTAACCACCGTAGACAATAATTACAACTAGATTGAGAGACGCCATGGGTGAGGTGAGATACTACCAGGATCACTTGATGGTAGTAGGGATATATGTCTTATCATATGTTGAGCACAAAGTGAACAAGCCTTGAGTGAGAGGAGTAGATCCCGCACACATAGTGTGGAGAGTACAAGGTTCCAGCGAGCCTAGGGGATAGGTCAGGGTGAGGCCACTAGTGCACAAAGGCCAGCTCTAGAGGTAGGACCATCAGAGGCTAGAATAGGGTGAGGCAGAGAGAGGTCACCAGACGCCGGGCTAGAAGATCGAGTGGAGGAGACAGATGAGATAGGATTGGATATCAGATGGGGAGATGATTGAGCTCCATGTATGATTAGTTTTTTTGACATCATATTTTTGACATATATACTGGCCTATGTGCTTAAGATAGTGAGGATGTGCATGAGATTTTTTGAGATTTTGTTAAATACATTGGCCTATCTACCGAAGATATTTGAGAGTCATGTATATGGATACACATGTTTGGATGATTGATTTATAGAGATGATGGTGGTTTATGGCATGATGTATATATGGTTGTGTGTAACTTGCTATTATGATTTGTATATGTGATGGAAACCAAGTAGTGTAGGCATGATAGAGCCAAGTCATAGGCATGGATCGAGTCAGGTTTTTGGTTTAGGCATGGATGGAGTCAGGTCATAGGCATGGATTGAGTTAGGTTGTTGGTTTAGGTATGGATGGAATCAGGTCTAGGCATGGATTGAGTCAGGTTATTGGTTTAGGCATAGATTGAGTCAGGTTTTGGTATAGATTACAAGTAGTTGGTAAGACAACTAACAAATGGTAATGTAGATATACGTGATGATGTAGATTTCCAAATTTTTGTTGTGTGTGGAAATATGAAATGATGAATTGGTGCATGTTATGATGATGTTTGAAAGATGGATGGTTGATGTGTGTATTTATTATTGTGTGTTGAGATTGCACTTCTAGTTGTCAATATACAAAAGGAAAAATCAGGTCTAATATGAATAGGAAAATAGGGGGAAATTGGTAAGGATAGAGAGTGGCCGAGCTAACCTTCAAGGGCCCCATGCCCTTGAAGTACTACCTAAATACTCCCGAAATAGGGGAAAATGTGAGGAGGTATGAGAATGGGTTGGTAGGTTATAGGTATGGTTGAATTGTGTGCCAATAGGTATGGGTGAATTTAAGTTGATTGTGGTGAAAAGAGGAAAAATTCCCAGAGATAAGCGTTGAGGGTCTAGTCTTGTATAGGATGATCAATACGTAATGAAGAAGTTAAAAGATAAGAGGAGGCAAGAGAGCCACCTGATTGGTGAGGATCATAACGGGTGGACCATACCTTAGATAGGTTAGTGAACATAAGACCCTAAAGACATTACATGATTGATTATTCTAAAGGTGAAGAATAGTCACATGATCACCAAATTTCATAGTTTCACTAGGTCCCTTGAGACGATAGGAAATGAAGGTGGAAATGGTGAGAAGTTGAAAAAATGGTTAGGTTACATGGTATGAGGTAGCATGCCTTTTGGCAAGAGATCCAATATCACAATGGGCAAGTCCATGATGAAATTTTTTTCAGTTTGACTTGTATTTGAGATAGACTAATCGATGTGGAAAGTCTATATGGGATGAGGAAATTATCTCCTTGAGGTATTCGTGAAGCTGATTGATGCGGAAACTTTGGATTTTTTTCTAAAGTCAGCTTTACATAGCTGGTCTTTGATGGAGCAATCTATTTATAACAACGATGTAGAGAGAAAGATGTCCTTTTTGAGGGAGTCATCTTTTTATTAGAATTTTGACTCAAGGAGTTGGATCCCATGTGGAAATTATGTGAGGGATTTTAAGTCATGGACAAGACTAAGGTGAAGAATCGATTCTTATTTAGAAAGAAAGGCGAAACAACCATGGGATCTCATCTGAAAGAAGATGAAAAGTATCCATGAGAATCATGCCATGTGCAGAGCCATGGTACACATATTTAAGAGAGGGTAAAAGAGTGACGGTATGCACATGATTCTTGTTTAATCATTAGGGAAGGCATAGTGAAAGGAGGGAGGTGAATGGCACTCAAGGGACGAGCATGAAAAGAGGCAGAAGGTGAGGTAGGACTGAAATTCAATAGTAGAATGGTCAAAAATGAAAGGCATTAAGGGGCTCAGGTTTGGGTTTACCATCGAGTGAAGATAAACGATAAGAACTTGATCCATAGGAATGAGTCACAATGTATGGTCCAAGACAATTAGGATAAAATTTACCCCGTTTACTTTTTTTTTTTGGTTATATGTTGATTTTCCTTCGGAGGAGATCACCAACTTGGAAGGTTTGTTCATGAACACATTTGATACATTTTTGATAAACTTGAAGATGGTCAAGAGCATTAAGATGGCATTCATCTAATAACTCAAGTTTTGCTAAACGGTCTTAGTGAAAGTCATCATCATTGAGCATTTCATGGAGAGAAATATAAAGAGATGGAATCTGGACTTCGAGAGGCAGAAATGCCTCTATACCATAGACCAGGGAAAAAGGAGTGGTAGTAGTGGAAATGTGAATACTAGTACGGTACGCCGATAGGGTGAAAGGAATGTGTGTATTCCATTCCTTCCCAGTATCATTTACCACCTTCATGAGAATTTTGTTCAAGGTTTTATTAGTGGATTTGGCTTGGCTATTGGTTTGTGGGTAATATGGTGATGAGAAACTTAGTTGAATATCGAAGGCATCACAAAGTTTTCACAAGGTTTTATTTTTGAATTGTTTTCCATTATCAGTGATGAGGTGATGTGGAACGCCAAAGTGACAAATAATGTGATGATTGATGAAATCACATATTTTCTTGGCTTTCATGGAGATGAGAGGTATGACTTTAACCCATTTGGTGTAATATTTGGTAGCGGTGATTATCCATTGATGTCTCTGGGAAGAATGGGTATTGATCTCTTGGACAAGATCCAAACCCCATTGAGAGAAGGGCCAAAGATCACAGGTGACTTATAAGGCATGAGTGGGTGCATGATGAAGATTGGCATGTTGTTGGAATTTTACACAATGCTTAATGTAGTGGCAAAAATCATGGTTAAGGGTTGACCAATAATAGCCTAGGCAAAGAATACGCTTAGCAACCACGAGACCGCTGAAGTGACCTCCACATATGCCATCATGAACTTCCTTAATGGTATAGGGAATTTTAGAACTTGTAAGGCACCATAAGAGAATATCGTCGAATCCACACTTATAGAGGAGGCCACCCGTGATGACGTAACGAGAGGCCCTTTTGAGAAATGTGCGTTGTCCATTATGAGTGAGGTCATGAGATAAGATGGAGAGGGAAAGATCGTCTTAGTTTTGTTTATAACAAAGGTCACTTGGGTCAAGAGCAGTGGTTCTGATAGAGTAAACTTCACGAGGTAAATAAGAGGGTAATTGGAGTCTTTCTATGGTGATAAAGATGTTAGAGTCGAGTGAGGCAAAGTGGGTATCCGAGAAGCTAAGTAGGCCATGGTTTTTGCAAATTTTTGGTAGAACATGGGATGGTTTAAAGTGTGTAATAGTCAAAGGTGGTCAAAAGTATGTCCACATGATGCTTATACTTTTGAATTATCTCATTACGACATTGGTATATACCATTTACTTTTTTATGACCAATTGAGAATCACCAAAGATGTTGATGGAATTAACATCTAAGGCATAAGAAGCCCTGTAGACCCAATATGAGTGCTTCGTATTCAGCAATATTGTTTGTAAAATCAAAATCAAGTTTGAAAGACAAAAGTATGGGTTCACCATCAAGCAAAATGAGGATAACATCTGCCCCACCCCCATGCTGATACTTGGAACCATCAAAGAAGAATGTCATTTGGTAAGTGGGTTCGTGCAGGAAAGGGTAGCAATAGACTCATCTGAAAAGTCAAAGTTAGAGGATTGATCCCCAAAAATAAGTGCATTGGCCAATTAGTTGGCAATAGCTTGGCCCTTGATGGAATTTTGATGGATGAATTCAAGGTCGAGGTCAGCCAGAAGAATAATCCAATGTGAAATTTGTTGGTTTTGATAAGGTTTGGCATAGATGAAGTGTAAGGGGTCGGTGTTGGTCACAAAATAGGTTTTGTGGTTGAGTAGGTAATGGCGGAGTTTGGTGGCAACAAAAATGAAGGATAAGAAAAGTTTTTTGGCATGGGTGTATCGGGTTTCATAGTCTAGAAGAGTACGGATTATGTAATAAACCACCTTCTCCCTATGTTGTTCATCACGATGAGTGAGCATGGCCCCTAAGGAGTGATCGGTAGCAAAGATGTATAGGTAGAAGGGTTGATCATATTTAGGTGGAATGAGTATGGGTGGTTAGAGAAGGTATTGTTTTAAGGCCTCAAAATATTTATGGCAGTCATCATCCCATTTAAAGGAGACATCCTTTTGAGAAGATGATGAAATGGCTGACATCAATCGAAAGTTGTGAAATGAAATGATGAATAGATTGTAAATTACCTTATAGACTACGAGTTGCCGCGAGTTAGTGGGCGAGGGCATTTAGAGAATGGCCTTGACTTTAGTAGGGTCAACCTCTATACCACGTAAGGATATGATAAATCCCAAGAGCCTTCCCGAGAGAATCTCGAAGACACACTTCTTGGGCCAAAGGTGAACACAATACTTAATGAGGTGGTCAAAGATGGTCTTTAGGATGATGAGGTGCTTGGAACTACATTTAGATTTGGCAAGGAGATCGTCTACATAATCTTCCAATATATGGTGCATGATGTCATGGAAGATGTAAGTCATAGCCCGCTGATATGTGGCACCAACATTTTTAAGGAAAAAGGCATGACTCGATGACAGAAGGTCCCCCAAGGGGTGATGAATGTGGTTTTGTGTTGATCCTATGGGGAAAGCAAGATTTGGTTATAACCCAAGAAACCATCCATGAGTGATAGCATCTCGTGACCAGTAGTAAGGTCAACCAATTGGTCAATACCGGGTAGAGGAAATTTGTCTTTTGGGAAAGCTAGGTTGAGGTCATGGAAATCTGTGCAAATACGAAGTCCCCCTGTCACCTTAGTGACAAGGACAATGTTAGAAATCCATCAGGGATAATCAATGGGTAAGATGAAGGAAACCAAAAGAAGGCACTGAAGTTCTTCTTTGACAAGAAGAGCAATGCGAGGGTGCATTTTCCTCACTTTTTTTTTACAGGTTTGGCATCGAGAATGGTTAGGATATTGTGGACCACTATGGTGGGGTCAATACCAGGCATGTCAGCGTAAGACCAAGTGAAAGAATGGTTATTATTTTTGAGAAAAGAAGTGATGGCTTCCTGTTTAGTAGTATCTAAAGATTGGTGATCTTTAGAATGTGCGGGTTGTCCTGAGTATGGATGTTGATTTCAATAGTCAATTCATTCAACATGGTTTACGTATCAAATGGTAATGAATGGTGAATATAAGAGTCTTCTGCACCAAGATAGGTGAGTATAGATTCATCATCCTGACATTGAATGACATTAATAGAAGGTATATCTTCATCGATCATTTCAGGATACGAAGGGAAGAGAAGAGGGAGCCTCACCCTCACATTGATAAGTCAGAGGCCCCAAGGAAATAGTGTTTATAAAATTTTTTTAGGAGGAATGGATTCTGGATCCATCGAATCTGTCGGTGAAGGTGGTGAAGGTGGAGTAGGTGAAGAAAGTGGAGAAGGATTGATATCCGAAATGAGTTCAATGCGGCCCTTCTTGGTAGGTAGTTCAGAAAAATTCGATACCACTATGGTCGATATGTTTGTGGGTAGTACATGGAATAACAGTGTGGCAGCCTTGCTCATAAAATCTAAAAGAAAAACCTTTCCATACACATTAGTGCAGGAAAGGTGTGGGCGAAGTAGTGATTGGTGAGTTACTTTGGAAGTCAACAAAAAATGGGTGAGTTTGTGATGGTGACTCGGGTGTATAAGTGGAAGTATTGAGTCCCTCATAGGTGAGATTAGTGTGAAAGTGGGGAGGATCATAAAGGATATGCTCTCCTATGCAGAGATCATAGTGAGGGTGTTTGTGAAGGCTTCCATACTCTTGTGGAGTGAGGAATGTGTTGACATTATATAAATGATACTCCCATAGAGTGAGGTGTTGAAATACACCTTCTAAGGGATCGATGGGTCGATATGCATGTAGCTAGGATAGATGATGTGTTAGAGGTTATATCGAGGTAGATCTAGCTGATTGGGAGGCCGAGATCAGCCGTGGAGGTTGCGAAAATGGTAGGAATGGAGGATTTAGGTACGGTTGAGGTAGCGGCGGCGACCTTTGGTGAGTAGAGGTGTGGGTGAAGAGGAAGTGGTGACAGAGGTAGACACCTTAATGGGTACAAGCATGTTGCAAGTTTTGAAAGGTGATGGGTCATCCGAAATGGTATAGGTGTGTCATTCATGCTCAAAATTTACACAATGATCCAAAGTGGAAGGAACACAACCCATGACACAAATCCAGGGTCTACCAAGCAATCAAGTTATATTGAAATTCCCCCTCCAAGATGTAAAATAACTCTAGAATAGTACGGGGGCCCATGCAAACATGGAGGATGACGGTGCCAAGTGTAGAAGTGATAGCATCATTAAATGAATGTAACATGATGGGATGTTTATGCATGCAATTTTTGGGTATGTGCATTTGGTTGAATGCATGGGAGGAGATGATGTTAATGCTAACGCCCCCATCGATCATAACACATCATACATGTATATTATCGATATGGACGGAGATGAAAAGGGCTGGATCAAGGTCATCGATGCGGTGTGGTGCAATCTCTTCATCTGAGAAGCTGAGGGTGGCTACTTGGTGAGTAGGTGGAGGTGTAGAAGAAGGTGGTAATTTGGTGAGAGAGGCTACATGATGAGGTGTAATAATGGAGGCTACGAGTGTAGGGTCATTGGGTAAAACATCAATAGACTAAAGAACCTCCATGAGAGCTTTGCAATAGGACTCAAAGGTTTAGATGAGGTCATATAGGGACATTTTGAGGGAGGATTGGTGTAATTGTTTGAGCATCGTACGATGTGTAACTCCATTATAAATAGGATATGTGGGGCCATGGATAGTGACTTTAGGTGTGGGTGTAGATGGTATGTTGGGTATAGGGTTGGATGGCGGCTTGGCTACCATTTTCTTTCCTTTGTCCTTCTGAGCATGGGTAACAATGTGGATCATGTTGATTTGAGGTGGGGAGGTAGATGAAGTAGGTGAGCCATGAAAGGTATAATGACAGGAAGGAAGAAGCCAAGAGGTGGGAAGGAACCTTGTGAAATGAGTTGGGAACACCGACATTTGGGTGGAGGTTTGGAGAGTTATCTAATACGAACCATGTTAATTTCAAATCTCGGGATGGATCTAAGAGTTGTGGGGGTGGAGATTTTGGTCATTGAGTAGGCAATGAGGGAAGAAATATGGAAATTGGTGCTAGAGAAATGGGGTCCTCATCAAGAAGATCATCATCATAAAAGTTTTTATTCAGAGGACATAACTAGATAAGAGTGGCTTTCAAAGCCTTACAGCTTCTCTACATCGTGTCCTAGCACATGATGGTAGGCATGTCATCACCAATCCGGCACTATGATAATTCTTCACCGGAACTCCTCGTGCTATGATTATTTACTAATGCACACCTTTAGTTTGGTGGATGTAACTGAAACAAAACAACAACATAACACAAGAATACCATCGACTATGATAAGACGGAATGATGAAAAATCTAAAATATCAAAGTAAATTATAATATTAACATGAAATTGTTACAATCTCACCCATGAGGTACTTCAACAAGACTATGGGAGAAACTTTACAATTACACCTCTTGATGGCTTCTTCAACACACCTTTAACTGATGGCTTCCTTTGCACACTTCCTACAATATTTCTCACTACTTCTTTCTATGCTAAATGAGGGGGGTGGCCTCTCTATTTATAGAACTTCTAGGCTTATCCATCTTATCTCTAAGATAGGATAAGAAATCCACTCTGACGAATCATATTCCATACCTTAACTCTTATCTGTACATGTAAGCTTATCTGTTAAGATAAGATAAACCTTATCATTTTACATGGGTTCCACATTTTTAGACTTTTTACAAATAAAATACACAAAATATTTATGACCTCACTCCTTGTCTTTATTACCAATATAATATTTCTAATTCCTAATCATGTAGACCCTACTTCTCTAATTACCCAAACTTTGACATTTTAACATTACTGGACCACTTACGACAAATATTTACTTTTTACAACATTCCTATTGTACTTTGACTGTTACCGTACTCCACATTATTGGCGACACCGTACTAACGGCGCCGTTATCTTCTATCAGACGCTACTACTAATTATACTTAACAACATCCTATTCCTAATACATACATTAATGAAATAGAAATTATGGAGGAAAATTTTAGTGTCGACATCTTCCCCCTTCCTAGCTTCTACTCCGTCCTCTGAGTAGACTATTCTGGTGCTTGGAAAATCTTCAACTTGTCGTGGTTGACCCATTTGGTAATGGGAGTGCCATCCAATTCCTCTGCAAATGACGTACCATTTTCATGCACAGCTGCTATTTTGTAGGGCCCCATCCATTTTGGAAGAAATTTTCTCTATCTTCTTTTTTTGTATCTAGAATCATATACTAGAACCAAGTCATTCACATGAAATGGAGACCACCGGATATTTTGATCAAATTATTCCTTCTCGCTTCATTTTCTTATTATGGCTTGTATCCTTTGCTATTTCTCTCATTTCCTCCAAAGAAATGAAGATGTACCAACCTTTCTTTATCAATCACTTTCATCCATCCTTTCATTTTTCATAATTCTCACAATGGGGGAATATCAAACTCAATAGAAGAACTGGATCAATGCCATAGGCCAAATGAAATGGGGAGTATCCTGTTGCTGATTTTGATGTTGCCCTATATGCCCACAATGCTGCATGAATCCTTTTATCCCATTTATGTACCTACAAGGCTGCATCTTTTGCTAGAATTTGACACAACACAAAATTTGTTCGTTCCACCTCGCCATTTTGTGCTTTGCTTGTATGTTGTTGCCTTCCTGTGCTTAATAGAAAACTTATTGACTAGGGCTTCTACCACCTCATTAATGAAGTGGCTTCCTTGATCTATTACAATTTCTAATGGACAACCAAATCTGGTGACAATGCGTTCATATATGAACCTTGCCACTTCATCCATGGAAGTTGTTTTCAATGGCCTAGCTTCAACCCACTTGGTTAAATAATCATGTATCAACTACAATATACTTATTTTGGCATGATGTAGTTGAAGTGGACCTACAATGTCTATTCCCACTTTTCAAAGGGACCAAGTGGAAGAATAGGACATAATGGAGCTGATGAAGTCTTACTTACCATGTGTTTGACAAATATCACATGTCTTACAATAATTATAACAATCTTTAAAAAGAGGGGCCAAAGGATAACCTCGCATCCAAGATCCTTCTTGCCGTAAGTTGTCCAGAGAAGTGCCCTCCACATGTACCATTGTGGAATTCTTCTAGTAGCTCCTTTCCTTGATCACGTCCAACCGCCTCTTGTACTCGCCCATCGTGTCCTATTCAAATAATGCTCCATGCAGAATAGAATATGGACGACTGGCTTGAGTAATCTTTCTCTTAGTCTTTGCATTGGCACCATCAGGAAACTTGAATTCATTCAGATAATTCCAAATATCTATGTATTCACTAGGGATTGTGTCAAGGGAGAACAATGTTGCATCGGAAAATCATCATCATCACAAGATGATCCTAAACCATCATAGGCTCGAGAGAGTGCATCTGCATTGACATGCTTCTTTCCTAGCCTATCTATAATATCAAATTCAAATTCTTGTAGCAAAATTATCCATCTTGCTATCCTCCCTGATGGGTTAGGCTTATTGACAATATATTTCAGAGCTTGATGATCTGTTACAACTATAAATTTCTGCCCTAAAGCAAGTAATTTCTAAACTTCTTTACAACAAAAGTGATAGCGAGAGCCTCTTTTTCAGCTTACATAAGATAGTTTACCTCAAGACTCGCTCATTTTTCTCGCTCCCAAAGTAAATTGGATGTTCATTCCCATTTTCATCCTTTTGGCTCAAAGTACTTCCTAGTGCTGCATCCGAGGCATCAAAGTGTACACAATGAATGGCTTGCTCCAATCTAGATTCTTCAAAACAGTGAAGACACCTGTGGCTTCCTTCGCTTGTCCAAAAGCTTCATGCGCCTTATTTCCCGGTTCATAAGTAACATCCTTCTTCAAGAATCAAGGGTTAGTGGTCATGCAATCTTTGAGAAATTCTTGATGAACCTTCTATAGTAACCCACATGGCCTAAAAATGATCTCAACTTACTTCTATTCATAGGAAATGGTAAATCTTTGATTTTTGAAACTTTATCGTCATCGCACTAATACCATCTCTGGATACAACATGCCCTAACAAAACGCCTTTAGAACATCCAAAGACACACTTTGTAGGGTTTAGTGAGGCTTGTGCTTCATCTAACCTTTGAAATGTTGTCTCCATCTCAGTGCAGTGGTCCAACTTGCTCCCATAGATGCAAAATCATCCGAAATACTCGATGAAGGTCCCAATGTAGGGTTCAACACCCTATTCATCAAACGCTGGAATGTTTCCTGGAGCATTACACAACCCAAAAGTAATAACTCTATAAGCAAACGCTCCCCAAGGAGTGGTGAACGTGGTCTTCACTGATCTTTCTCTCGCTATACGAACTTGGTCAGAGCCGCTATATCCATCAAAGAAACTATAAAGCACTCCCGCCAGCCTACTTCGTCCAAGATCTGATCTCAAAATGGAAGAGGGTAATGATCCTTCTTTGTTGCCTTATTGAGCTTCCCGTAGTCAACACAAATGCGTAGCTTCCCATTATTTTTTATTGAGATCACAATGGGAGAAACCCATTCTCAATTCTCCACAAGAAAATATGAATCCCGCATCAAGCAACTTATCTATTTCTTCTTTTACGCCTTGGAAAAATTAGGATTCATTCTATATGGCATTTGCTTTATGGGCTTAGCACCATCTACCACTCAATACAATGTTCTACCCAACTTACTTGACGAGTTCCTTGTAATCAAAAGTGAATAGGTGTATGTACCTTCAAAGAGCCGGAGGTAGGATTCCTTCTCACTCTCCATCACAAAGATCACCAATCTTTATTTGTTGAGACGATCATCAACTTCTTCTTCGATAATTTTATGGGGTCATGAGTTGGTGTGACTGGTAGGATATCCATGACTCGAAACATCCACCTCGCTTTCTTCATCTTCGTTGTCCACTTCACCGGTACTAGAGTAATCGAGGATGTCCAATCATCGGTTTCATCACTTGAATCCACAGTTCTCGATTTATGATGTCGAGGATCACATTTATCTTCACCCTCTCTCTACCACGTCCAAGTGTCATGAAACCTTCATTCCAAAGAGTTTCGCATGAACTCTCCTTAGCCATGGTCTTCCTAGCAAAGCATTGGGTACGCAATAAGCACCATTTTTCATCACCCGAAAGTCTACCACACATACAACACCCATAACAGATATTACCACATTTGAAACTACACCTTCTCGGTTTAATTTTTCCTTATTTAATGACCTTAACATAAGTGTTGAAGGGCGATCAATTTTTAAACCCAACATATTCATTACGCACTCGGTCATTACATTAATCGCAGCACCTCCATCAACTAAGACATCATGAATTGAAATGCCATTATATAATACCTCGGCTTGTGGAGCATAGGATCCGCCTCTGCTCCAAAACAGGGACCTCAACCTCCTTCCTTCTTCGAGCATTGAGTCCACCTCGCAACTCCCGCCTCTTCTCGAAGACATAGCAAGAGTTGACCATATGTAATATTTGCAGCCTTTTGGACAGATCTTCCAAGATGGAGTATGGTCCTTGCCCCGTGAAATCGTAAAATCCCTGCACATCCAACTTTCTTCTCCTATGTTTCTTACTAGTTTCTTCTTTCATCTTCTTAGGATCATTTCCATCTTGATTATCTTTTCTTTCTTTCTTTTTGTTACAAACACATCTACTTCATTATTTCTACTCTTATCTACTACATCAAAAGAATTCACATGTGCTTTTCCTTTATCATTATCTCCTTTACCGTATGTAGAAGCTCTATCTAGACAATTATACTTATAATGACCCTTTTATAACAACCATAACAAACAACTTCAGAAATATTTCTTTTTGACCTCTATCTCCTCCCCGAGAACTAAATTCCTTTCCTCAAGAAGATTAATAGTTAATCGACCCATCTTTTTGAGCAGATATCCATACTCAGATGTACTAGGAGAAATATTTGTGCTCACCGGAGTGGTTGTGGATTCTGACCAAAGGTGCTGGTGTAGGCTCTACTTTAGCAACAATTTATTTGGGCTCCTCTTCCATGCTTTCTTCTTACCTTCTTGCAATCTCCTTTGCTTGTTCAATGGTAGTCAGGGTGGTCATACTTCACTCGTTGTCGATCTCTCGGCTTCATCCCAAGAATGAAGTGCTTACAGAGGAGATTATCCACGCCATTCATCAACCCATCCGCTAGTCCTTCCTTCCGGATCCGGGCATCGAGCTTCCTCCTTAGCTCTAGAACACGAGCATGATAATCCCTTATCTTCTCCTTCTCTCCTTGGGATAGCTTTGTGATCTCAATCATGAGATCTCGCATATTTCTCGTTGTTCACCAAATTCTTCAAGAAAACTTTCGCTTAATAAATCCCATGAATTTTTCACATTATCACCTAGTGTTTCAAACCACCTAAGTGCTTTGAACCATCCAAAAAGGTAGGAAAAATTCAGTCCATTGTTCCTTCTTATGAGGCCATTACAAATACAAGATCGTTTAAACTCTCAATGAAAGAAGAAGCATCTTCATTAGATTGAGCTGAAAAAAGGAATCTTTCCCATTTTCAAAAGTAACCACCGTGAAATACTAACCCACAAGTACAATCAACAAGACTTATGTGCACAAATAATTGGAATCACTATACTAGAAAGTGACTTTACACCTTTCTACAATAAAATAGAAATGACCACGGTAAACTATGGTAAAACTTGACTTACTCCTGGTAAAAACTGACTTTACCGTGGTAAACACTATTCACGGTAAAAAGTGAAGTTATCATGGTAAATACTATTCACGGTAAAAAGTGAAGTTACATGGGTAAATACTATTCAAGAAAAAGTGACTTTATCATGGTAAATACTATTCCAAAGCAAAAATGACTTTACCATGGTAACTACTATTCATGGCAAAAATGACTTTACCATGGTAACTACTATGCACAAGAAAAACAAGGTTACCCTCCAATTGATTTTTGAATAAGTGGGAATATCTCTCCGTAAAATCCACCAACGAGGAATGGCCCGGGCAACGGAACCAAAATGTCATCACCAATCCGGCACTATGATAATTCTTCACCGGAACTCCTCGTGCTATGATTATTTACTAATGCACAGCCTTTAGTTTGGTGGATGTAATCTGGAAACAAAACAACAACCAAACACAAGAATACCATCGACTATGATAAGACGGAATGATGAAAAATCTGAAATATCAAAGTAAATTATAATATTAACATAAAATTGTTACAATCTCACCCATGAGGTACTTCAACAAGACTATGGGAGAAACTTTACAATTACACCTCTTGATGGCTTCTTCAACACACCTTTAACTGATGGCTTCCTTTGCACACTTCCTACAATATTTCTCACTACTTCTTTCTATGCTAAATGAGGAGGGTGGCCTCTCTATTTATAGAACTTCCAGGCTTATCCATCTTATCTCTAAGATAGGATAAGAAATCCACTCTGACGAATCATATTCCATACCTTAACTCTTATCTGTACATGTAAGCTTATCTGTTAAGATAAGATAAACCTTATCATTTTACATGGGTTCCACATTTTTAGACTTTTTACAAATAAAATACACAAATTATTTATGACCTCACTCCTTGTCTTTATTACCAATATAATATTTCTAATTCCTAATCATGTAGACCCTACTTCTCTAATTACCCAAACTTTGACATTTTAACATTACCGAACCACTTACGACAAATATTTACTTTTTACAACATTCCTATTGTACTTTGACTGTTACCGTACTCCACATTATTGGCGACACCGTACTAATGGCGCCATTATCTTCTATCAGATGCTACTACTAATTATACTTTACAACATCCTATTCCTAATACATACATTAATGAAATAGAAATTATGGAGGAAAATTTTAGTGTCGACAGGCACAAATTTTTGTTTCACAAACCCTTTTGGTTTGGGTTTGAATGGGTCATAAGTTCTAAGAGGTGGTAATGTGATGAAATTTTTTTTGAGGAGATTGGTTAAGATTTTGGCATAGGATCTTGCTAGTGGATCATAATGGGAGGTGAATGTGGGTTTGGATGCGGGTGCGGTGATCGTATAGGAAGAGTCTATGCAAGAGGGGGAGTGGGTTGGTCTACTAACTTGGTGTGTGGTGTGGTCATATCTACTTGGGTAGGGGCATGGTAGATGAAATGGAAATAGAGTGTGTGGCATGTTTAATTACCTTATTAGAGGGTAGCGGATTTTTCCTTTAGATTGCACCTTCTTGTGTAAAGGTGATACATGCACACAAGATGTAGAGGAAAAGTGGATGGTGGAAGAGGCCGGGTTACCCATGGGAGTAACGAGGTCTTTGTGGAGCTAGGTGGCATAGACTGGGTAGGAGGTATGAGGGAAAGGGAAGGAAGTGTCATAGGTAGTGAAGAAGTTATTGAGGGTATTTGAAGTATGGGTAGTAAAAAGGTTACGTGGGAGGGTGGAGGTTGTGCGGGGCACTTGGGTATATTAGAGGTTTGCGATGGGGAAATGGGTTGCTATGTTTTTGGTTTACCGGTGGATGGGGTTTCTTAGCTAGGGTTGAGGGTGAGGTCCTAGGATGGATGGAAGGGGTGAAGGTGATAAGGGTGTGGTTGGCAAGGTTGGGGTATGAGATCTAGGAGATTGGTTCTTCTGTTTAGGGGCTGGGTTAAATTTTGTGTTAGTTTTGGAAGATGTAGCTAAATCTAATTTGATGGGTGGACGAGTAAGGCTAGCCATTGGTATGACCCCTAAACTAGTAATAGGTTTAGGAAAGGAAGATGATGTAGCTGTGGGTTTGGATGTAGATCCATATTGGGTTATGGGTAGAGATGTGAGTTGAGCCATGAGTGGTGTCATGGGAGAATTTGTGATAGTTGTGGTTGTGTTTGGTTCGGTCAGCTGAAACACTTTTGGATAGATAGTGGAGGTGTCAACGAGTGACATCTGCATTTGTGTTGAGATAGGAAGTAGAAGACGCCCCCAAAGTAAGGATCTATCAATATAATCCAGAAGATCGGCTAAGTGTGAGAATGACACTACCGTAGGTGCAATCGATGTGGATCTAATGGGGATTCCCATAAAATGTGTTTTAGAAACAGGTAAATCGCTAGCTTCACCTCTGTGGGTGAGAGAGCCAAAAGTAAGTCAGCAATATCTTGGGTGGTTAATGGAGAATGGTCACCTAGAGGTAAAAAAATTTCTACTAGATCTTTGATAGGTGGAAGAGATGATGGGTGCTCCTCTATGGGTGGAGGAGATGAAAAATGTCTCCCATGATTCGTAGAGGTACCTGCTTGATGAGATCTCTAGGTGGAGAAGCCAAAGGTGAAGTGGTCTTGATGTTAATAGAAGAATCCTTCATAGGTGAGGGAGGAGATGAAGGGTGTTCCTCTGTGGGTGGAGGAATAGGTGAAGTGGGTTCATGTGTAGGTGGAGGAATTCGGGCTAGGATTTCCTCTATGGAAGGAATATGAGGCAATTGGGAAGCAACTGGTGTGTCATTGAAAATAGCATGGACCTCATGGGTATTACTATCATTAGTTGAGGTCTCCCCAGTTTGGTTAGAAGAAGGGGTGTGATTAGGAAATGGTTTCTTGAAAATGTGTAGGTTTTGGTTGGTAGGTGCATTCGATTATCCAAGACTAACTCACCATTCTCAAGCATTTCCTAGATAATGTTCTTGAAAGTGATGTAATTACCATCATTATGACCTTTTACCTAATGATAGTTGTAGAAGTCGTGCTCTTTATACCACGCAGGTGTGGGGCGAGTAGGATCAAAACTAGTGTGTGGTTTTATAGGAGGAAGGGTGATGGCCCCAACTTTAATGAGATTTTCTAAAACAAAAGAATAAGGCTCCCCAATTGGGGTGTATTTCTGTTGTTCTCGTCTGAATTGAAAAGTCTAGACAAGGG
This sequence comes from Taxus wallichiana var. yunnanensis, assembly GCA_018340775.1. Classification (NCBI taxonomy): domain Eukaryota; kingdom Viridiplantae; phylum Streptophyta; class Pinopsida; order Cupressales; family Taxaceae; genus Taxus; species Taxus wallichiana. The sequence goes on along the minus strand of CM031242.1, from coordinate 127,218,330 downwards.
AAAGATTAGATGAGGGCTTAGCCTAATTTGATGGATGAGATGGGCTAGCCTTGAGTACCACCGCGTTAGCGGTTCCCTTGGATTTTGAATAATTATTTTGTGGTTTCAAAGAAGAAGAGGTATCATTTGACTTAAATGTCACATTCTTATTTTGTAGTTGGATTTTCTTTTCTTTGATGGCTCGAATCTCTAGTTTTCGTGCCATGGTGAATGCCTCATCGAAGGTTCGGAAAGTCTACACTTGTAGGGTCAATGAAATATGTCTAGCACAAGCCTGCGTGAAGAGCTCTATGAGTTTGGTTTGTGGTAATTAGAATGTGAGTTGATTGATTAGGCTATGCCAATGAGCGACAAAATCTACGATAGACTCATTGTCATATTGACGCATAGAGTAGAGGTCAATCATGGTAACCTTCTTAACAACATTTATGGAGAAATGATCCAAGAAGGATTGGGCTACCTAATTAAATGAGTAGATAGAATGTCTAGGTGATCCACTATACCAGGTCTAATGTGTGCCTAGTCGAGACATGGGAAAGTTCCTTAAAAGAAAAGTGTCATCATGGGCGATCGATATACACCCATGTTTGAAAGACTGCAAACATTGTTGCAGTCCTCTTTCTTGTTGAAGAATTTAAATTTAGGCATCTCCCAATGTACGAGATATGGATGAATAGGAATAGATGGGTGTATGGGCTCATTATAAATTTCATTATAGGTGAGAGAATTACGTGATCCGAAACCGATGCCTCCAAAGTAATCCGTATCTTATCCATCATTAACTTGATGAGGTCATTGGTAGGTGGTGATGGATGGGTACCTCCTGTAGCGTAAGAGGGTTGATGTTGGACATATGATGGAGGTGGCATTCTAGTATATGGTGATGCTGAATAGGTAGGTTGAGAATGAGGGACTAAAATAGTGGGAACGTACCCGAATGAATGATAGATGAAATGGGAAGTTGTTGATAGTACATATATGAAGGTGAAAGGGTCAAGGTGACTCTAGTAGTGATGGGGGCTAAGGACTATGGAATAGAAAGGAAAATGTTTTGAAATGGGGTAGGGGTCATTGACACTAGGGGTGGTTGTGTTGCTATGGGTATATGTGAGACAATAGGCATGGATGAGGTTACATTCGGGTGGTCGAAAAAGGTATAGTGGATGTTGTGGGTGCAATAGATGTGGCAGATGCGGTGGTCATAGCAAGTATAGGGCCTAGCTATAAAATTACTGGGGGAAAGGTAGGTGTGGGTAGTGCAAAGCTAGAAGGGGTTGACGTAGAAGTAGGAATGAGTGTCGAGAGGATAGATATGGGCATGCCATATATCAACTGACCCAAGGCATCTCAAGTGGATGAATGGGAAAAATAGAACTGTAAGTTGGCAGGGTTCTGATCAAGTATTCATGCAAACTCCTCATCACCTGTGGTGATAGTGATAGGTTGGGTAGGATCCATGGGTGATAGAATGGAAGGTGGTGAAGGACTAGGTGGGAGTGGTTAACAACTAGCATGGAATATGAGGGTGTTTTCTTGGCTACGAGTCAACACCATGTGAACAAGTGCTGATTTGGTAGGGTGCTTTACTCGTAAATGACACAGAAATACAACAAAAATGGGAAAAACAAGTAGTGGTAGGTGGATTGGGTAAAAATGTCAGCTGTAAAAATACACAAGCTAACGATGTCGGTTAGGTAAACTGATGTCGATCATAGGTAACCACGATCGATCCTTTATTAAAAATAATAGTTTGCCAAATAAGGAAAAGGACTAATAATCTACCAGGTAGATAAGTTGTAGGATGGATTTTATCGGGACAAAGAAGATACTTTGAGAGTTATAGAGACTACGAAAAACAAAGAAGATAAAACATGTGTCCTTTTAGTAGGCTAACCAAAAGAATAGTAAACCAATGCCGGTTGGATAAAACTAGTGATGGTCGAGGGTAACCGACGGCGGTCACTGACCGACACTCGCCACTTGTGAAATTGAAACAAAGATGAATAAAAAAGGTGGTTGTGATTTAAAATCATGTGTGGAATCGAACAAAGAACTCTAATAATGATAAAAATGGGGTCCAAACACTGTAACATTCACATTTTAAGACTTTAGAATCAAGAGATTTTTTTATTTTTAATTTTTAATAATGTTCACTACTCTAAATAAAGTAATATTTAGAACAAACATTCCATGCCAATCAAATTAAATGGATAAGCATATGCAGCTGTAATGACTTGGTGATTAACCAATCTATTCATTCCATAACTCGGAAAGCTACCGATCTATTTATGTTATCTTATTGAATACATATTGCATATCCTACCCTACACCGGCAGTCTTGAGTGATCTGTTTAAAGAACATATCTGAATATCATTACCAATATTCATCCGATATCACATTGTTTTAAACTTGGTGACATAGGACAATGCAACCAGTAATTTGTGACACTTTGGCAAAATATTTATAACATACTATGTATGTCACTATTTGTAGATGGCATACTCGTCATTTTGGAATACGTCCTTCACCTCACTCTTCTATTATCATGATTGGTATTTACTTGACTACTATCACCAATTATTCCGTGTTTTACCCTAGCCCTAGATAGAAACATAAATTTTATAGGAATATGCTCACAAAGGCTTAGGGTAGATGGGCATACTCATTTGACCTAAGTCATCCGAATGTGAGAACGTACCCTAAGCCTTTGGAAGCTAATTCCTATCCTAAGTATGCTCCTATCCGGACCTAGAGAGAAACTAGGTTCAAGTCCGAGTTCCAGATGTGTGTAGATCTAGATGATCAATGCGGAAGGGTGATGCCACATATCAACTACAACACTGTATTCTCGAGAAGATCCAAGCATTCTCAAAAGTACAACCCTATAGTTGGCATGTGCCAATATCCTACAAAAACTTCCTCCTTGAGATGTACATACCCCCAAGGAGTTTGTTAATACATTGTTAGTTTGGACTAAAACCTAATTACAACAAACCTACCAAACCCTAATCCAACACTCAATAAGTTATTTCCTAAATTTGCCTCACTTAGCCCATTAAGAAATTCATTATTTTCATGGTCGCTTTTAATATTTGATCACATAGTTAAACTGTTAATTAATTGTAATTGTACAACGTTATAATATGTCTTATTTAAAAAGTATAATAACTTTTGGAAAGATTCAACATCCGAGTATATACCCAATTTAAAGTAGACTTCATACAATTTGAAGTCTAATAAATTGTAATCATATTTCCAAACCTTTTTGGTTTATAAGCAATTACGAAGGAGAAAGAGTCTTCATCTCCATGTTAAGTGTTAGGGTATATCTTACCCAATATCCATATTTATTAATGTATGTACAACATTCATTACATTACTATATTATATATTTTAGATAAAGAACATCATATTTTTTAACTTAACAAGTCTGCATCATAAGTAGGGAATTGAACTAAATCCCTTTTTTTCACCTTTTTCTTAGATTGTTCCTTCGAATGGTTGATGAAACAAATAGGGTAATGGGTGTAGGAGGAATACATATTCAAATGTCAGTTGATGGGTTTTTGTGCACGTATGACTTTTGAATTAGCAAACTTGACCGTGAGAGATTCCTTTTGGCTAGGAGGAACTACACCAATGAAAGCAAGACCACCAGAAAGTATTAAACAATATGGGCAAAGTGAATTGCCTAACATGAGCTAGATTCGGAAGTATGGTACTTCCTAGATGGCTGTCACCACCTTTTTAAACAAATTAATGCTGAAAAAAAAGTACATCCTATTGTTACTTTAAAATGATTTAGGTATCTCACTTAAAACACAATAAGAAATAGATCTAATCTAATAGGCTAGGCTAGAATAGAATCCACAGGTCAAAGGGTTGGTTATGAGTTCTGCAGGTCTGATGAAGGTGTTGGGTAGGTCATAAGGTGAGTGAGGGTGAGGTAAAATGGGGTGGATAGGTCTCTACTTAAGGCTGTGTGGGCAAACACAGAGACCGGCATCGGTCAGGGGTGACCGACTGCGGTTAGGTACAACCGGGCAGTGCTTGATTACTATGAGATCTCGGAATATCATAGAATGTGGTTTTTGGTCCCCTTTGTGATTGTACAAAGGATTTAGTTGGTTGGGAGGAGGTATTAGGTGAAAAGGGTAGGTTTTAACAAGGTTTTGATGGGTCTATGAAGGTACAACACGTTGGAGATGGTTAATAAGGAGAAAGATGGACAATAAGTGGTAAAACAATGATGGAATAAATTAACTAGGGAAGTATGATATTATACTTACTTGGATTTCGTTTCTAAAATTCTATGTGTGAAGGATGGAGGTGTTGATGATGATTTTTGGAGGCTACAATTGATCACCAATGGGAGAAAAGCTTCTGCATGGGCTGCATGCACACTCCTCTTTTGCTTGGGTAGATCTGAATGTTCAATCTCCTTCTTTGGATACCAGTTCTTACTAGAATTGGCTCTCTGGAGATGTGCTATATTTTTGAGATCTCACTCTTTCTCGTCAACTTTTTTGCTCCCAATGTTTTCCAACCTTAAGAATAAGGTAGTTTATGAGTTAAAAAGGGGGAACCAACAAGTGGTCCAAATTTAACCGGCCGGTTAGGGATAACCGACATCGGTGAAGGTGAGATTTTCTAGGTTTTCCAAACTTAGGGGAGATCCTCCTGATTTCCTTGGATCTCATATTGTTATCCCATGGATTAGACTGGGAGCTTCTGTGAGCATGCGGGAATGTGGTTAGAGGGAGTGTAGGCATTGATTTTTAGGGTTTGGGTAAGTCTTAGTTAGTTATGGTAACTTGCTAAGAATAGGTCTTAAGGTGAGTTAGCTTGATGAGGTGTCTAAGTGAAATATATGTGTATATTATTTAAATAAGATATTTAAATAATAAATATAGTGAGGGTAAAGCATTAATTTAATTAAATTAATTAAATTAATACTAGTGTGGTGAAGGGGGCCATGGCTAGGTGAAAGTGATGAAGGGTACTTATTGGTCGAGGTATGGAAGGGGAGTGTGACCTAATTTTAGTGTCTACATTTTGCCCCTTTTTGTTACATAGCTTGTATTGGTAAGTGATGCTAACAAAAATAAGATGTGGTTGCCCCATGTGTGGGTGAAGGTGATCCCCCTCAAACCAGGAACTGATGAAGCAGCCGGCTGAAGCGGTGAGTGGTTTGATAAAAGGTAAATGTGAAGAAAAGGTAAACGGGTGTAGGGGAAGAGGGTGAAAGGTCTACTCAGGAAATCTAGGTAATGGGTCAAGGTCAAAGGTAGTAGTAGTCAAACGCACATACACGTATAAACTGCAGCACGCTACCAGTCAAGAGTAGGAAAACTCTACATCATCTAAGGTCGATAGGTTTATCCAAACAAGGGTGAAGTGAATCTAGTATCTAAGGTAGAGGATAAGGTTAGGAAACACAATGTAGGTAGGTGCGGGAACATTTTAGGTATGTTCCAAGACACCCAAAGGTAGGGTCGGATAAATGGTCATGGCAATAGGCTAGGTAAGGTCATTAGGTCAACAACACAGTAACAATGCCACAAGGTATAACGAACACATGAGGTCAAAGGTCATTAGCGATCATCCAGGTCCAAATATAGAGATCATAGCATGGGATAAGACCAAGGTAGGGGTAAAATAATAAGGCGTTATTAGTGGATGCGAGGAGGTTGAAGAGAGTGGAGGGCCAAAGGTGAAGGTAAAGTGGTCTAGGTAGGTGTATTTGGGGGCAAAAGAGAAGGGAGGTAAGGAAAATTAGGCTAAAGAGTACGTAGGGTAACCAACATCAGTCGTAATGAACCGATGATGGTGTAGGGTAACCGACGAGCGTAGTCTAAGGCAAATGCACAGACGGTGCAAAGCGTTCAATGGGTAACCGACATCGATCGAAGGTTGGGTAGGGTATAAAAATTGGATAACCCATGTTTGAAAATTCATTTGTGCATGTGGAAAAGTAGAAAAGGATAGGAGGAGAGAAAGCGAAAAGACAAGAGAGGCAAAGAAGAGAGCTTGGTTGGTAGAGCCCATAGGAGAGAGTGTGTGATTAGGAGGTGGGGCCGCGAGATTAGGTGGCATGATTCATGTGGCTGAGGATTAGTTTGTGTATTGGGGATGGAAGAGGCCGAAGAGTGATCGGGTGGTCCACCCATACAAGGGGTTGGATATACCACCACGAGTTTGGTAGAAGGATGAGGTAAGTCAGTACACCATTGCTTAATGATTTGATTAATTAAGTAGGGTAAAATATGGATTGTAAGAAAAACATGGGGGAAGAGTTGAAGTTAGGATTGGGAGATAAATTTGATATAACTAGAGTGGGGGAGGTTGGAATGTAGGTCAATAGGAGTGGGAAGGGAAGTAGGGAAGGTGTAAATAAGTTTGGTTGGGTAGTGGGGCGGATTTGGTCAAAATGAAAAAAATATAGTCGGGGTTTTGGTGTTGTTACAAGCACAAAGATCGGCGGCGGTGGGTAGTGAGTGGTGTCGGTCATGTAGAAGTGGGATCAGTCAAGAAACAAGTGACCGATAGTGCTTAAAGTCTGCCACCGATTGGTGACGATTATGGGTAACTTAGTCGGTGTGAAAATAAGGAAATGGGGTCAAAACATAGGCAAAAATGGGTTGAGTGGTGGAAACAGATGGTCAATGGGTAGTACGGTAAGATATGGAAATGTGTGGTTTAAGAAAGAGAGGATGGGTTGTGGTTGGTTTGGATAAGGATTAGGGTAGAGGGGGGTCAGGAAGAATAGGTGGTTGGGGGTGAACACAAGGTAATGGAACAGGCATACTAATATATAGTGTTGGTTGGATGTAGGCCCGGGATGAGCTGCGAATGAGGGATCGGGAGCCACTTATATTGCTAGAGCTACATGGACAAGTGACTTTCAAGGAGTGGAGCCACATTGATGATGTCATCCTGATTGGGATCTGCCATTATGGGTGGGTTGTGAGAGAGAAGAGTCTAGATGGTCACACTCATCGAGAGATGGGATTCGGTGACTAACACCTTCCACTTGCCGACAGGGGAGATGACCATCACCCTGAGGATATATATAGGATATTGAGACTACCGATTACTAGAGACTAGGTGTACTCAGTGACATCCGAGGTCACGACAAGGTGTATAGATGAGGTATTTAGAGAGAGCAGGCGAGTTGTGTTACCACAGTGCCAACTTGAGTTACAGAGAGGTATATGCTACCCATCCTAAGGAGATGCGGTTGATAGTGTTGATGATGGAGGTGATCGATTCTATGCATTACCAGATTCAAAGTGTGGGAGATTCCTACGGTCACTGATGGGTGTCCTTTGGGACATGATGATTGAGCATACCAATTTTACTTGGGCACCAGATTTGTTGGTGCAGTTATACAGAGAGTTGTGGGCCTACAGGGAAATTACAGAGATATAGTCTGTGTTGCACTTTCCTTCTACACTGCTGGGCTTATGAGCACATTGTGTGTGTGTGCAACCGATGCAGGCCTGCCCAGGTAGATGCATTTGAGTCGGGATTCATCCGAGTTGGTTATAGGTGATGGGTGCTAGAGGGTAGTGTACAGAGAGCCTAGGCTACATACAACATAGCATATTATAGACAGAGACTGGAGAGCCTGTCCAATGTGGATATAGTCTGGAGACCCTATGTGACCTATCCCTCTTACAAAGGGATGTATATAGAGCTGGAGGGACTACAACTATAGAGGTGGATAGAGGGACGTCATGCTGGGGAGCACGAGATGATACCACGCCGACCGAGTGAGGTGGCGAGTTTGGTTTAGTGTAGGATGTGCCCCCACCCTTCCCACGGTATAGGAGAGATGAGGTGGAGAGACCCTTGTCTCCATCCCATCTAACAGAGTCAACAGGGGAGGAGGAGGAGCCCATGGACCATAGCATAGATGATGTAGGGGTGACAAAGAACATACAACCAATGGTGGGCCATGAGAGCGGGGTCGGTAGTGCATGGACAACTAGGAGGTAGGGCCCACAGTGCAGCCGAAAGACTAGAGCCGCAGATACACAGTGGAGAGGTGAGAGCCTCAAGTACATGAGGAGGAGCCCGAGCTACAGATTCTAGTAGATGGTGTTATGATACCACTACGAGATAGTCTCCAAAGTGAGCATACATAGTTGTACACGTATAGTACGAAGAATGTAGGTGGCCGAGCCCGAAGGAGAGAGCAGAGGACATCGAGTAGTGCACGGGGGTCAGCATCAGATGCCAGTCCATCTAGTGGTAGATGAGGGACAATATATCATCTATTTTTGTATTTATGGATTTTGGATGTATACCAACCTCGCGAGCCAAAGAGATATTGTATGTATATTTTGTCATGATATTGGCCATGCGAGCCAAGAAGACATTTTGTATTGATTATAGTGATGTACATGATACCGGCCTTTGAGCCGATGATGATTATTTATATATAATATCGACTCGTACGCCGACATTTTGAGATGATAGCCATGATGAGATAGGAATGTTTATTGAGATACACATTTATGTGATACGGGTGTGTACATTGTATGGAGACACACATATATGTATGAGGAGAGAGATGATATTTAGGTGATGAGATTGTGATATGTATGAGTTTTATTGTACTTATGATATGGATGGAAAATAAATGAGCTAGGCATGATAAATTCAGGTCATAGGCATGGATCGAGTCGAGTCGGTGTTAGGCATGAATCGAGTTAGGTTGGTTTAGGCGTGGATCAAGTCAGTCGGTGTTAGGCATGGATCGAGTCGGGTCGGTGTAGGCATGGATTGAGTCAGTTGGTTTAGGCATGGATTGAGTCGGTCGGTGTATGCATGGATTGAGTCAGGTTGGTTTAGGTATGGATTGAGTCAGGTCGGTGTTAGGCATGGATCGATTCAGGTCGGTGTTAGGCATGGATCGAGTCAGGTCGATGTAGGCATGGATTGAGTCAGGTTGGTTTAGGCATGGATTGAGTCAGGTCGGTGTTAGGCATGGATCGAGTCAGGTTGGTGTTAGGCATGGATCGAGTCAGGTCGGTGTAGGCATGGATCGAGTCAAGTGATAGGCATGGATGTTTATTTTGGTATTGTGATAACAAAGGGAAATGTAAATGTATGAGATGGTGTAAAATGTGGAAAATGTTAGTTATATGATGAAAGTGAAATAAATTAAGTGGTAAAAGGTATGTGGTATATGGGTTAGATGTTGAGGTGTTTGATAGGAACAGGAAATCAGGTAAAGGTGGGAAAGATGGTTAGGGTAAAGAGTGGTCGAGCTAACCCTCCAGGGCCCCATGCCCTAGAAGTGTTGCCTACATAGTCCCGGTGAAAAGGGGACCTCGACCGAATGTAGTTCTCCCATAAGCTAGGGAAGAAAGATGAAAATGAGTTAGTAGGTTTTTAGGCATGTAGTGGGCTTTAGGTTTAATGGGTGTGGGTAGATTATAGGTAAAATGATGTAGGTGAAGGTGATTATGGCAAAAGGGGAGTGCTACCCCCAAAGGTAAGCGATGAGGACCAAGTCCTGTATAAGGTAATCAGAACGTAAACAAAGATAGTTTAAAAGATAAGAGGGGGCCATAGAGCCACCTGATTGGGTAGGAACCTACCGAGTAGATCATACCTTGGAGGAGGTGATAAACACAAGACCCAAAAGACACCACATGATTAATGGTTCTACGATGAAGGTAGTCACAGGATCACCAAATGTCTAAGTTCCAAGATGTCCCTTGAGGCAACTGAGGAAATGAGGGTAGAAATGGTAAGTGGGAAAAGGTAGTTAATTTGATATGTTTGAGTGACAGGGCTTTTGGGAAAGAGGTCCTAGGGCACAATGGGCAAGTCCATGACTAAAAAGTTATGTTTCTTGTGATAGAATGATCGATGCGGGAAGTCTATATGGGATAAATTATATGGTACTCCTTGAGGTCTTCATAAAGCTAATCGATGCGGGAAGCTTCATTTTCTCTCGTTCTTTTTTTTTTTTTTGAAAGCTTTGCATAGCTATTGTCCTTCGAGGGAGCAGTCTATTTATAGTAGCAATTTGGTTGAGAGGAAGATGTCCTTTTGAGGGAGTCATCTTTTATTAGAAGTTTGACTCAAGGAGTTTGGTCCCATTGGAGGTTTTTGAAATCATGGACAAGACCAAGGTGAAGGATAGGACTCTTGTTCAAAAGGAAAGGTGGAATGACCATGGGATCTCATCTAAAGATAGATGAAAAGTATCCATGAGAATCATGCTATGTGCAGTGTCATGGTGCACGTATTCAAGAGTAGATAACAAGTGATGGGTACTCACATGATTCTTGTTTAATCATTAGGGAGGTGTATGAAGTGGATAGCACTCAAGGGGTGAGCCTGTAAAGAGACACAGGGTGAGGTAGGACAATGAGTCAATAATAGAATGGTTGAAGATGTAATGCATTGAGGGGCTCAGTTTAGGTTTACCCTCAAGTGAGGACAAATGATAGGCACCTGATCCATAGGTATGAGTTACGATGTAGGGTCCAAGCCAATTAGGAGAAAATTTTCCCCATTTGCTTTTCTCTGCTTTGGTTACATGTTGATTTTCTTTCAAAACAAGGTCACCCACTTGAAAGGTTCGTTCATGAACACATTTTTCATAGGCACGCTTGATGCATTTTTGATAAACTTGGAGGTGATCTAGAGCATTAAGATGATGTTCATCTAATAACTCCAGTTGTGCCAAGTGGTCCTAACGAAAGTCATCATCAGTAAGCATGTCATGGAGAGAAATGTGGAGTGAGGGGATCTAGACTTCAAGAGGCAAAACAACCTCTGTACCATAGACCAGTGAAAAGGGTGTAGCTGCAGTGGCAGTGTGAATACTAGTACGGTATGCCCATAGAGCAAAAGGAATGTGCATATGCCAATCCTTCCCAGTATCGTCAACCACTTTCATGAGAATTTTATTGAGGGTTTTGTTAGTGGATTTGGCTTGGCCGTTGGTTTGTGGGTAATAAGGTGATGAGAAACTAAGCTGAATGCCGAAGGTGTTGCAAAGTTTTTGTAGTGTTTTGTTTTTGAATTGTTTTCCATTGTCAGTGATGAGGTGATGAAGGACACCAAAGTGACAAATGATGTGATGGTTAATAAACTCACATATTTTCTTGGCTTTCATGGAGATAAGTCATATGGCTTCTACCCATTTGGTATAATATTTGGTAGCAGTTATAATCCATTGATGGCCTTGAGAAGAATGAGGATTGATTTCTCCGACAAGATCCAAACCCCATTGAGAGAAGGGCCAAAGGTTATGAGCGACCTATAAGGTGTGACTGGATGTATGATGAAGGTTGGAATGTTGTTGACATTTCAACTAGCATTTGACATAGTCACAACAATCGTGGTTAAGGGTCGGCCAAGAATAGCCGAGGCAAAGAATATGCTTAGCAACAATAAGACAACTAAAGTGGTCTCCACATATGCCATCATGAACTTCTTTAATGGTGTAAGGGATTTCAGAGCTGGTGAGGCATTGTAAGAGAATACCGTCAAAGCCATGTTTATAGAGAAGGCCACCCATGATGACATAACAAGAGACCTGCTTAAGAAAGGAGTGTTGTCCATTACATGTGAGATCGGGAGGCAAAATAAAAAGGAAAAGGTAGTCTCACAAACTGCTATACCAAAGATCCGTGTGCTTAGTGAGGTAGTGTGGACGAGGTTAATACAACAATATTTATAATAAGGTCTTGGTATGCATTTTACGGTAACAAATATGTCTGAATTGTTAGGTGAAACAGGTATTTGAGAAATGAGGCAGGCCATGGTATCTATGAATTTATTGGTGGATCACGGAACGGTTTGAATTTTATAGTGGTCTAAGGTAGTCAACATGATGCTGACGTAACATTTGTATTCTTGAAGTATTTCATTATGACACGAATAAACACCATTGAATTAGTTTACTACCAATTGAGAATCACCAAAGATATTAATGGACTTAACATCTAGGGCATAGGTAGTCATGAGACCCAATATGAGCACTTCATATTCGGTGACATTGTTGGTGCATTCGAAGTCGAGTTTAAATGATAAAGGCATGGGTTCACCATCAAGAGGAATGAGGATAATTCCTACACCACCCCCATGCTAACATTTGGAACCATTAAAGAATAAGGTCATTTGGTAAGGGTTGTCATCCAAAGAGAGGTTAGCAATGGATTCATTGGGGAAGTCAAAATTAGAGGGTTGGTCCTGGACAATAGGTGCGTCATCCAATTGGTCAGTGATATCCTAGCCTTTAATGGAATTTTGGTGGATGAATTTGACATCAAGATCAACTAAAAGCATAAGCCATCGCATAGTATGCTGATTTTGATAAGGTTTAGTGTACATGATGTGTAAAGGGTCAGTGTTGGTCACTACATAGGTTTTGTGGTTGAGTAGGTAATGACGGAGTTTGGTGGCAACAAAAACTAAGGCTAAGAAAAGTTTTTTTGGATGGTGAGTGTATCAGGTTTCATAGTCCAAAAGGGTACAACTTATATAATAAACCACCTGCTCCTTATGTTGTTCATCACGATGAGCAAGCATGGCTCCCAGGAATGATCGGTAGCTGATATGTATAGGTAAAAAGGTTGGTCATCTTTAGGTGGGATAAGGATGGGTGGTTGGAGAAGGTATTGTTTTAAGGCCTCAAAATCTTTGTGATAGTCATCATCCCATTTAAAGGAGACATCCTTCCTAAGCAGATGATGAAATGGTTGACACTGATCCGATAATTGTGAAATGAAACGGTGAATGGATTGCAATTTACCTTGCAAGCTATGAAGTTGTTTAAGGTTAGTGGGCGGAGGCATTTCTAGAATGGCCTTGACTTTAGCTGGGTCAACTTCTATACCATGTAAGGAAATGATAAATCCCAAGAGCTTTCCTGAGAGAACCACGAAGACACACTTTTTAGGCTACAGTGGACGTAATATTTAATAAGGTGATCAAATATGGTTTTGAGGACAGTGAGGTGTTTAATATGACGTTTAGATTTAACCAAGAGATCATCCACGTAATCTTCCAATATGTGATGCATGATATCATGGAAAATGTAAGTCATAAAGACACTGATATGTAGCACCAAAGATTTTTAAGGCCAAAAGGCATGAATCTATAGCAAGGGTCCCCCAAGGGGTAATGAATGTGGTCTTGGGCTGATCTTCCGGGGAAAGAAAATTTGGTTATAACCTAAAAACCATCCATGAGCGAGAGCATTTGTGACCCACGGTAAGGTCTACCAGCTTAATCAATACCGGCAAGGAAAGTCATCTTTTTGGCAGGTGAGGTTGAGGTCACGGAAGTCCATGCAAATACAAAAGTTCCCCTGTCACCTTAGTGACAAGGATGATGTTAGAAATACATTGGGGATAATCAATGGGTAAGATAAAAGAAACGAAAAGAAGACGCTAAAGCTCTTCATTTGACAAGAGGGAAATGTGAGGGTGCATATTCCTTAGCTTTTGTTTGATAGGTTTGGCATCGGAGAATGATTACATGATATCATGGACCACTATGGTGGGGTCAATACCGGCATGCGTCTACGTAAGACCAAGAAAAAGCGTGTTTATGCTCTCGAGAAAAGAAATGATGGCTTCTGTTTCAATAAAGCATCTAAAGATTGTCTAATCTTTAGGATGTGCGGGTCATTCTCGAGAGGAATGTTGATTTCAATAGTTGATTCATTCAACATGGTTTGTGTCTCATATGGTAACGACTAATGAATATATGAGTCTTCTACACCAAGGTAGGTGAGTATGGATTCATCATCCTGACATTGAATGAAGTTAATGGTTGGTGTGTCATCATCATCATCTCAAGATACAGAATGGGAGAGTGGAATGGGCCTCGCCTTCGTGTTGATAAGTCAAAGGCCCCAAGGAAATGGTGTTTATGAAAAAAAATGTAAGGAGGGATAGATTCAGGGTCTATCGACTCCGTTGGTGAGGGTGTTGATGAAGGTGGAGAAGGGCTAGGGTCTGTAATGAGTTCGATGTGGGCTTGCGTGGTAGGAGGTTCAGGGATCCAATACCACTATGGTCATTATGTTTGCAGGTGGTACATGGAATAACAATATGGCATCCTTGCTCATAGAAGCCTAAACCAAAACCCTTCCATGCACAATGGTGTAGGAAGGTGTGGGTGAAACGGTGATTGGTAAGTGATTGGAAGTCAATAGAAAATGGGTGGGGTTCTAATGGTGGTTCAGGTGTGTAGGTAGTAGTATCAAGTCCCCATAGGTGAGACTAGTACAAAGATGAGGAGGACCATAAAGGAGGCTTTCTCTGATACGGTGATCATAACGAGGGTGTTGGTGAAGGCTTCCATACTCATGCGGAGTAAGGAATGTGTTGACACTATATATGTGGTACTCCCCTAGAGTGAGGTGTCAAAAACACCCTCCAAGGGATCAGTGGTTGGTATGTGGGTAGCTGGTATGGATGATGTGTCGGAGGTCGATGCGGAGGTGGTGTTAATGGATTGGGGAGCTAATGGGGCTGTAGGAATAGAGGAGGTATGTGTGGTTGAGGTAGCGACTGTACTGGTAGGTGGAGGTGTAGGTGAAGCGGTAGTAGGTGCAGAGGTAGATGGTGTGATAGGTATGAGTACATCATTGGGTCGGTAAAGCATGTTGCATGTTTTAAAAGGTGATGGGTCAGCTGGAATGGTATAAGTGTGTCCTTCATGTTCAAACTTTACACAACGATGCAAATTGGAAGGAACACAACCCATGAAACAGATCCAGGGTCTACCAAGTAACGAGTTATATTGGAATTCCCCCTCCAAAACATAAAACAATTCTGGAATAGTGAAGGGCCCACACGAATGTGAAGGATAACAGTGCCTAGTGTGGAGGTGATAGCGTCATTGAATGAACACAACATGACCGGATGTTTGTGCATGCAATTGTTAGGTATGCGCATTTGAGAAAATGCATGGGATGAAATGATGTTAATGCTAGCACCACCATCAATCATCACATGACATACCCGTATGTCATCAATGTGAACAGAGATGAAGAGGGTTGGGTCTGGTCCTTGTTTTGGTATGGTGCAATCTCCTCTTCGAGAAGCTAAGGGAGGCCACTTGGTTAACAAGGTGAGGTGAAGATGAAGGTGGTAATTTGGTGAGGGATATTACATGATGGGGTGTGATAATGGAGGCTACGGGTGTAGGGTCATTGGGTAAAACCTTGATAGATTGAAGAATCTCCATGAGGGCTTGTCGATGGGATTCTGAGGTTTGGATGAGGTCATATAGGGAAATTTTGAGTGGAGATTGGTGTCATTTTTTGAGCATGGTGCAATGTGACACCATTAGAAATGGGTATGTGGGTCGTAAATAGTTATCTTAGGTATGGGTGTAAATGGTATGTTGGGTATAGGATTGGATGGTGGGTTAGCTACTTTTTCTTTACCCTTCTATGCATGTGTAGTGACGTGTACCATGTTTATTTGAGGAATTTTTCAAATGGAGAGGGTGTAGGGTAAGTGGTATAACGACATGAAGGGCAAAAACCTATGGGAGGAGAAAAGCCCTGTGAGGTCAGTTGGGCGCAACGACATTTGGGTGGTGGTGTGGCAAGTTCTCTAATGCGAACCATGTTAATTTCAAATTTTGTGTGTGGTTCTGGGAGCTATGAGGGTGGAGGTTGTGGTTGTTGAGTGGGTAATGTGAGAGGGGGTGTAGGTGAAGCAGGGTCCTCGTCAAGAAGGTCATCGTCACCAAAGTTGGTTTTAGGTGGACACAATTGGATAAGGAAAATTTTCAAGGCCTTACAGCTTATCCACATCATGCCCTAAACACATGATGGTATGCAAAATTTTGGTATCATCAAACCCTTTTGGCTTGGGATTGAGAGGGGGTCATAAGGTCGAGTGGCGGTAATGTGATAATAGAAGTCTCAAGGAGGTTGTTTAAAATTTTGGCATAGGACCTTGCTAGTGGATCACAATGGGAAGTGAACGTTGTTTTGGGTGTAGGTGTAGTTGGTTGTCGGTGAATTGTTTTTGGATTTGTAGGAAGGGGTCGAGCCATGGGTTTAGGTTCCATGGTTTGAGGTATCTCATGGGTTCATTTGGGTAGGGGTATAGTAGATGAACAAGTAGGAGGGTGTGGTTTTATTTTGATTACCTTGTTGTGCGGAAATAGTGTTTTGTTTTTGGGGCACCTTCTTAGGTAAAGGTGATGTGGGCGTATGAGGCCTATGAGGGAAAGTAGTATATGGAGGAAGAGGGTGAGTTACCCACAGGGATAATAGGGGTGCTATGAAGGTAGACGACGCAGGTCATGCTTGAGGTGTGAGGGACAAAGACTGAAGTGTAGTAGGTAGTGAAGCAATAGTGAAAGGTATTGGAGGTATTGGTGGTAAAGAGACTACAGTGCGGGTATAAGTTGTGTTGTGTGCTTGGGTAGGTTATAAATTTGTGAGGTCGGAATGTGTGGTTGGGTTATTGGGTTATGACTTGGTGAGGGGTGCTTAACCCTGTTGGGCAGCTGAGGTCTGAAGGTAGATGGGACAGGTGCAGGTGTGATTGATGCGTTAGGGGTATGAGGTTGATGAGTTTGTTTCTTTAGTTTGGGTGTCATATTAGGTGTGGTTTTAACATTGGAATATGTAGGTAAATCCTATTTAACAAGTAGATGGGTAAGGCCGGTGGTTGGGGTGACCCCTAAACTAGTAATAGGTTTGTGGAGGTAAATGTTGTAGGTATGGGTTTAGGTTTAGGCATAGGTCGGGTTATGGGTAAGGATGTGGTGTGAGTGCTAATGAGTATCATGGAAGGGGTTCCAACAATAGTGGTTGTATGTGGTTTGATGGGTGGAAGTGTGCTTGGGTAGATGGTGGAGGTGTCATCGAGTGATTTCTATATTTGTGTTGAGACAGGGAGTAAGAGGCACCCCCATAACAAGTCTCTATCCACATACTCCAAGTGATCAACCAAACGTGAGAATGGCACATTTTTGGGTGGATTTGGTGAGGACCTCATGGGATTTCCCGTAAAATGAATCTTGGAGATGGGGAATCAGCCACTTCACTTCAGTGTGGGTAAGAGAGCTGAAAGTAGGTCTCATGGATGTCGGGTAGCGGATGGAGAATGTTTACCATGAGATAAAGGTATCTCTACTTGGGTCTATGATGGGTGGAGGAGATGACAGGAGGTCCTCTTGTGGAAGAACGTATAGGTTCTCCTCTATGGGTGGAGGAGGTAATGGGTGCTCCTATATGGGTGGAGGAATTACGATAGGTAAAGGTTTGCTGAGTGGAGAAGCTAGGGAGAGATGGTCTCAATGTTAGCAGAAGACTCCTTTGTAGGAGATGGAGCGTGTTCCTCTATTGGTGAAGGAACAATGATGGTTAGGTCGATGTGGAAGGAGGGTTTCGGTCTAGGATTTCCATTATGGAATGGATGTGAGGTAATTGAGATGCGATAGGTACCTCATTAAAGATCGCATGAACCTCACAAGTATGGGTATCATGTGAGTGGATGTCTCACCGTTTAATTGGATGAAGGGGCATGATTGGAAATGGTTTTTAAATATTTGTAGATTTTGATTAGGGGTAGTGTTGGGATTATCCATAGTCAACTCACCTTTCTCAAGCATTTCTTGGACAATATTCTTAAAAGTGATGCAATTTACCACACTATGACCCTTTACACGGTGATAGTTACAAAAATCTTGTTCCTTATACCACGTGGGCACAGGGTGAGCAGGGTCGAAACTAGTGTGTGGTTTTATGGGCGGAAGGGTGATGGCGCCAGATTTGATCAACTTTTCTAAAATGGAAGAGTAAGGTTCCCCAATTGGAGTATATTTTCACTGCTCTTGTCTGAATCGAAAATCCCGTGCAGTGATAGATTAGATGAGGGTGTGGCCTTGATTGATGGATGAGCTAGGGCTGACCTTGAGTACCACCGTGTTAGCGGTACCTTTAGCCTTTGAATAATTGGTTGGTGGTTTAGAAGAAGAAGAGGTTTCACTCAACTTAAATGTCGAATTATTATTTCGCAATTGGATTTTCTTCTCATCAATAGCACAAATTTCTAACTTTCGTGCCATAGTAAATGCCTCATCGAATGTTCTCAAAGTTTGGACCTGCAAGGTCGGGAGATATGTCCGCACAAGCTTGAGTGAAGAGCTCAATGAGTTCAGTTTGTGGCAATTGAAAGGTAAGTTGATTGATCGAGTCACGCCAGTGAGCGACAAAATCTGCAATAGATTCATCCTCGTATTGATGTATGGAATATAGATCGGTCATAGTAAGTTTCTTGGTGATGTTGATAGAAAAATGATCCAAGAAAACTTGAGCTACGTGATTGAATGAAAATATGGAGTGTTTGGGTAACCCACTATACCAATCTAATGCTAGTCCAAAGGAGAGGACATGGGAAAAGTTCTCAAAAGTAAGGCATCATCATGAGCAATCAAATAACATCCGTGTTTAAACAAGCGTAAATGTTGTTGTGGGTCTTCCTTACTATCAAGCAGATTGAATTTAGGCATTTCCCAATGCACATGGTATGAACGGATGGGAATGGATGGGTGAATAGGCTCATTGCAAATCTCATTGTAAGTGAGAGTGTTGTGGGAGCCAAAAATGATGCCTCCAAGTGTTTGCATCTTATCCATCATCAATCTAATTAGGTCATTGGTGGGTTGTGATGATTGGATGCCTCCTATAGTGTGAGGAGGTTGATTTTGGGTGTATAGTGGGTGTGACATTCCAGTATGTGGGGCTGCCATGTAAGGTGGTGAAGAAGAAGGCAATGAAATAGGGGGTATGTACCTAGAATGAACAATAGATGAAACAGGTGGTTGTTGGTAGTATGTATATGGGGGAGGAAGGGTTGTGGTAACCCTAGTGGCAATAGGGGCTAGTGATTATGGAATGGAAAGAACTACGTTCTGAAATGGGGTAGGGGTCACCGACACTAGAGGTGGGAATGTAGCTATGGGTATGTATGAGACATGAGGGGCAGATGAAGTTGTATTTGGGGTAGTCGCCGAGGGTATGGTAGATGTAATGGATGCTACAGGGGTAATAGACGTGGCATTCATAACGTGTATAGGACCTAACTATGAAATGACCTGATCAAAAGTGAAGCGGGTAGCACGGAGCCGATGGGGCTGAGGAAAAAGTGGGTGTGAGTTTTTGGGGATAGATATGATCATTTCGTATATCAACCGACTCGAGGAATCTCACGTGGACGAATGGGAGAGGTAAAACTGTAAGGCAGTAGGGTTCTGGTCAAGGAGTCATACGAACTCCTCATCTCTGGTAGTGATATTGGTAGGCTATATGGGATCCATGGCTGGTGAAAGAATATATGGTGGTGAAGGACTAGGTGGGAGTGGTCAGGACTCGGCGTGGAACATGAGGGTGTTTGCTTATCTTCGGGTCAGTACCATGTGAACCAAGCATCGATCAATTAGGGCTACTTCTGTAAATAATACAAAAAATAGTAGGAATAGGTAAATCTGGTGATAAAAAAGGATGAAGTAACAAATGGTGAGTGGAATGTGAAATAGGGTAACTCGATGTTAGCTAGGAAAACTGACGCGTCTTAGGGGTAACCACTTTGCCACGCTACATGTGGGAAATAGGTAGTGAGTAATCAGTGAGGCAGAAGGAAAATATGACAAGTATGTCAAATTTGGGGATGTGTAAAATGTCAATGGAAAAGGTGATAGTAACATAGACTATGGGAAATGGAGAAAAGTGAAGTGAGAACTGTCCTTTTGAATAGGTTAGCAAAGGACCTGGAACCAACGTCGGTTAAGCATAACCGATGGTGGTCAGAGGTAACCGATGACGGTCACTGTGAAACTAAAACAATGATAAGAAAAAGTGGTTGTGAATTAGAATTTGAAGTGGAATCAGACCCAAAATTATAGGAATGATGGTGATATGGCCCAGGCACACTCAGGTGGAGCCGGAAGACACTAGCTATGATGGGAGTGTGCAAGGAAATACAAAAATAATGATCAAAATCTCTCACCTCAAATCGCAAATCGACAGAACACTAAGAAAGAACATTCCTAGATTGCCTATTCTATTACGTTTGTTCAGCTAATGCTATTTAGGGACTGACACATGAATTGTGAAGAAGAGTTTTTGGCGAGGATGGATTCCTACAAAGAAGGAGATATAAAGGGTGAGGTTTCAGTTATTTATGGTGGGGACAGGCTATGCTCTTAAGTATGACTCGACATAGCAAAGTGAGTGGTGCCCACCGTGTCGTGATCATGTGATCACCTACAGCTTCTTCCGTAAGATCTTGTTTAAGAATGTATGTATTTTAATTTTTGTGTGGTTTGGTAAGACTCGAGATATAGAGAAAAAGATATAAGTGCATTTTCATGATTCGTTTGCTGTCAACCATCACTTGGTAATGACATCCAAAGATAGGTTTCCCTCAATTAATGTGAGCTAATGCAGAAAATCAAAATGAAATGCACTTATTTTAAACCCAAATTGAAAATATGATATTCGATGAAAAAAATAGATGAATAGGAAGAGGTATGCTCTTTCACTAAAATGTAGAAAACATGAAGAGATGATTCCTCTTAAATACACCAAAAGAAAGATTTCCTTTAGAGCAAATAAGAAGGAGCGGATTACTAGGGAAGAAAATTAGTGTGTATGCTTTTAGAAGGGAAACAAACACACAATTTTTTCCTAGGAATGAATGAAATGCAAGGAACCCCGATGTGTCCCACTGTGCATGCCAAAATGTTTCACATTTTTCTTAGATTGTTCCTTCAATGGTTGACAAAATAGATAGGGTAACAGCGTAGGAGGAATACCCATTCAAATGTTGGTTTATGGGGTGTTGCACACGTATGAATTCTGAATCCATAGCTAACTCGTGAGAGGATCCTTTTGGCTAGGAGGAATTACCTCGTAATGAAAGCAAGACCACCATAAAGTATTAAACAATATGGGCAAAGAACTACCTAGCATGAGCTAGATCCGGAAGTATGGTACTTCCTAGATGGTCACACCCACCGTTTAAACAAATTAATGCTGAAAAAATAAAGTACATCCTATTGTTACTTTTAAAATTATTTAGGTATCTCACTTAAAACACAATAAGAAATGATCTAATCTAACATGCTAGGATAGAATAGAATCCACAGGTCAAAGGGTTGGTTCTGAGTTCTGCAAGTTTGATGAAGGTGTTGGGTAGGTCATAGGTGAGTGAGGGTGAGGTAAAATGGGGTGGATAGGTCTCTTTAAGACTATGTGGGAAAACACAGAGACCGGCGTTGATCAGTGTGACCACCACGCTTAGGTACAACCGGCACCGATTCGTGAGATCTAGGAATGTCATAGAACGGGGTTTTTGGTCCTCTTTGTGATTTCACAAAGGATTTAGTTGGTTGGGAGGAGGTATTAGGTGACAAGGGTAGGTTTTTATGAGGTTTTGATGGGTCTATGAAGGTACAACACGTTGGAGATGGTTAATAAGGAGCAAGATGGACGATAAGTGGTAAAACAATGATGGAATAAATTAACCAGTGAAGTATGATATTATACTTACTTGGATTTCATTTATTAAAGTCTATGTGTGAAGGATAGAGGTGCTGATGATGAGTTTTGAGGCTGCAATGATCACCAACAAGAGAAAATCTTTTGTATGGGCTGCATGCACACTCTTCTTTGCTTGGGTAGATCTAAATGTGGTCGGGATAGTTGTGTAGGAGAAGATGTTCAATCTCCTTCTTTGGATACCAATTCTTGCTGGAATTGGCTCTCTGAAGATGTGCTATCTTTTTGATATCTCGCTCTTGCTCATCAACTTTATTGCTCCCAATGTTGTCCAACCTTAAGAATAAGGTAGTTTAGGAGTTAAAAAGGGGGAATCGATGGTGGTCCTGCTTAACCAAAGGTGGTGGTTAGGGATAACCAATGTCGGTCCAAGATGGGATTTTCTAGGTTTTCCAAACTTAGGGAGATGTGGTTAGAGGGAGTGTAGGCATTGATTTTTAGGGTTTGGGTAAGTCTTAGTTAGTTATGGTAACTTGCTAAGAATAGGTCTTAAGGTGAGTTAGCTTCATGAGGTGTCTTAGTGAAATATATGTGTAGATATTATTTAAATAAAATATTTAAATAATAAATATAGTGAGGGTAAATCATTAATTAAATTAAATTAATCAAATTAATACTAGTGTGGTGAAGGGGGCCATGGCTAGGTGAAAGTGATGAAGGGTACTTATTGGTCAAGGTAAGGAAGGGGAGTGTGACCTGATTTTGGTGTCTACACCCTTTATCCAACTTATTAAAGGATAACCAATTAATCATTTAAATAATATGAATAATATAAACAAGATAGAATCCATCTTTATCATACAAATACAAGATAATTTACACAACCAATACAAGTAAATTCTCATCTTTCAATTAATCTTTATAACTTATAAATTTACAAGCCTTATGCAATTTAGGAAAATTTCATAACAACCGTCTTCATTATAAAAGAATACTACTTTTCTTTTTCGTTACAATCTCGAGAATGAATCCGAATTCTTCACAAGGAATCAAATTTAATTCAGCTAATGCATCCTATAAGTGTTGCCTTCTTTTAGCACTTACGAAGTCCATTTGCAAAAATTTCTAGCACGGGTCAATTCAATGAACCGAGTATGATAAGCACTAAGCCTTAAAATGAAGTGCATTCCAATAATTGTTCCATTAAAACAACTCTTCTTTAATGAGACAATTATGACATCATAAATATCAATATAAGTAATAACAAACAAAAATAAGTACATTTGACCAATTAAATTCACTTACAAGAGAAGAATGGAATATAATCCACTATACATGCCCTACAAAATTAAAGTTTAATTGATCATATCAATTATCCTTAAGCAAACAATAGATCATATCATCTCATTGTTCCCAATTCTATCATAATAGAATACAACATTTATCTTTTCTTTAAGCCAAAAGAAGGGTTTACAACATGGTTCTCATTAGGATGATTCCTCTAAATCTTAAGAAAAATAAGAAGAAGAACCATTACAAACTATGCCCAAACACAAGACATCTCGAAAAAAATAAAAAGATTCATAACATGAATTAACAGTTTCATTTAAAGGACAACTACCTTAAAATTCAACATTTAAGATATTCATCAGAACAAAATCCCATTTCAATCCAATAAGGAATAGAGAATCAAACAGTCTATCTACAAGTCTAAATCTACTTCCACATGTTAGAAGTTAACATTTAAAGATCTGAAACCAACGTTCAAAAATCAAAGTAGACTCATACAAAAGTTAATCTCTACTCACGTCCATCCAAGGAGGATCCATAAAAAGATAGAGTGCAAGAGACAAAAATTACTCATCTCAAACCAAACAAAGAAAATCCTTGTCAAACAAACAATCTGCCAAACAAGCTTACATTTTCTGTTCAACAAAACCAAATCATCTAATCTCTTTTACATCATTTCAGCAAATGATTTGAACAAGGAAGACAAAACAACTCATATAGAAATATCCATTTCATAAGAGAATCAAAACATAAAAGTTCAACCAATGAACTTATTGCAACAATAGAAAGAAACGAATCTTAATTAGAAAATGATCCAATCAATAATTCATTTTATTGTACTAATAAATGAATTCCCGCTTTTAATTCATAGCTAGAAATTCATAACCTAGTTCCCGTAAGAGAGAACAAATTCAACTCACAAGAAGAAGAAATCACACACCATTTTCCTTACAAATCTTTACCTTCAATTAAACACGAGTTTCAATTCCAATCTCGTAATGAAATATGCATAACAAATCCTAAAAACAATATTCTGTTCGAAAGGAATCACATTCCTTTCTTTTACAAAGACACATGGTTTATTTACTATATCTAACAAGAGATAGAAAAAAATTATCATAAGCTAAATATGTTCAAAAGTATTAATGAACTCAAAGACTAAAATCCTATTGTCAGTTTCAATATTGCATTACAAAAGAGTAATTAGTTCTCAATTCAATAAGTACTATAATACAAAAAAATATGAATAGAGACAAGTAATCCCTCCATAACAATTCAGAGCACTAAATTAATAAACTCTTCTTTTAAATGAAACCTAGAACTTATTTTAAAAGATCTGAAGATGCGGGTTTCCAAAAAATAGAGGGGAAAAGAATACCCCTGATAAAACTCCATTGGTATCTCATAAAAGATGAAACAATTCTCAAAAAGGAATTACCAAATCCATTCATCAAACAAAGATTTTTTCAGTTAAGATCTCAAAGAGTTTACCCAACAACTCAGCCAACTATTCTCCTAGTTTTCTTTAAGCAATAGTTCAAAAAAAGAGTTCTAAGTTTTAAACTTTTAATACAAGTAAAACCAAAGTCAAAATACGAGAACATAGTCAAGCACAAAGTCTCAACAAAAGTTCCAAACTACACAAGTATTTAAATACGAGGGAAGTATAAAATATGATCTTCCAATAACAGTTCAGAGCTACACGAGTCTCTAATCACAGGTTCAGTGGAAACACAAAGTTCTCATTCCAATTTATATTTTAAACAAGAAGCCCTAATATCATCTTAAAACGAAACATGATCTTCAAACAAGAGTTCAGAACTATACAAGTAACAAAGTACGAGTGCGGTGTAAAAACACGACCCTTCAATAATAGTTCAGAGAAACACAAGTAATAAAATACATGTACGATCCATATACAAACTTTGAACAATGGTCCTAAGCTACCCAGATACCGAACACCAGTTCAAAACAACAAGAAGCTCCAACACAAGTTCATATCAAAACAAGAAGCCCAAATACAAGCTCAAATGGAACTCAAGGTTCCCACAAACTCAGAACCATATTTAAATAGCAACGAAGGTCATTTAAAACAGAACACTTCAATTACCAGTTCCAGAATGACAAGCAGAGTTACAGAAATACATTTTGCATGCATTTTTTTAAAAGGACTAACACAAGGTAAGTTTCCAATTAGAACATCATTTACCATGGATTCATAACCAAGATCACAAGATTTATTAAACCCAACAAGCAAATAACCAGATAAAACATGCAAGCCAAGAATCTCAAAAGAGTAGACTCATTTTAATGAAACATTTAGAACAAAGCAAGAGATCTTAAAGATTAGAGCATATCATTCCCGATAGTGCTTCTACAAACTTGAAGGAGACCTCCACCAAGCTCACAACTTCTCCTTTTCTCCACGAAAGATCAAACAACCATATTCTTCTTCCAAAATTCCTCTTACACATCCCACGAACCGAAAATAGGTCTAAGACTTCAAAAATAGCCATTAAGTGCAGTTCAATCTGCTGGTTCAAAAACCAGAGAGCATGTAGAGCAAAAATCATGAAACATGCAAAGTGAAACAACCCTAGACAAACCTTCTTACATGTCTTCCAAGACGGTTTGTGCACAAAAACTAACAACAATAATTCGTGAATGCCAAATCAAAATTAACATGAAATTCCATTTTAGTGACACTTCCACATAAGCCTCCACCAAGTCAACTAGCCCCTGCCAAAATTGGCAGTACCCTATGCATTCAAAACCTTATCAATAACATAAATGTCATAGGAACCGTCACCCTTAATGCATGCAACCACCTAATTCCCCTTTCATACCCATTAGTTTAGGATAGATCAAATTTCTTAGGTTAGACCTTAGGTAGTTTATAATATATACCTTAGGATATAACCCTAACAACAAATTTCCACCATAGGTCTTAACACATAGCCTTAGGTAGTTTCCACATAGGTTAGATTAATTCACAAAATAATAGTTTTAGGCATTAGGTTAGATCATCATAAAACCTTATAGTATTAGGTTCTAGGTTAATTTTAATATCCTAGTAACCTTTCCATAACCTTTAGCACAGAGCTTAGACTAGGATGCCAATCAACCAACAAATTAGAATAGGAAGCTTTAGGTTAGAATAAGAATTATATTAAGTGACATATATTAGGTAGAAAATATTATTACCTAGCTTAGGATTGCGTAGGATAGTCCTTTTAGGATCTTGAATCCTTGCTATGCCGTGAACAGTTTATGTATTTTCATGTTCACAAAGAATGTCCCGCCATGATCTATCTCCAAGGACCCAAGCACGACATACAAATAAATGGAAATACACTCACAAAAATAAAAGAACTTCTAACAACAAATTTCATTCAATATGTCTCTTAATTCATGGAATTTCAATTTACCATTTGTTCCACAGAGCATATTTAAAACATTCCTTGATCACCGAAATTGATCCAAGGATGAGTCGATTAATAGATAAGTTTACAACTCTTAAACCAGATTGCAATTCAAATAAAAGAAGTGAAAAATGGATTCAAGGAAGCCATTCTATTTTAGTCTAATGATCTTAAGAGAAGAAAAATTTATCCATATCAAGCGTGATCTCCATCAATCAAAAGAACACATCTTTACAAGAAAATCACCCGTCAACACTTGAAATGCAAAGGAGGAATATAACAGTTGTCAAGGGTGTTATAGAAACACTTAGATGAAGTTGGAATACACCAACTATGATGAGGAGCATGCAAGGAGAAATAAAAATATGAATAATGTGTCCTCTCACCTCAAAACATAAGCGAAGCAAAAACAATAAGAAAAATATGATCTTAAAAGTGCTTTTTCTATTATGTTTGTTTAGGTTACGCTATTAAGGACTGATTTTGTGTATTTAGAACATAATTTTTTGGTTCGGAAGGTGTCCTACGAAGAAGGATATATAAAAGGAGAGGTTTCAAGTATGTTATGGTGGGGTGGGCCATCTCCTGAGATAATGACTCGGCGTAAGCAACGAACCGGGAGTACTTTCCAATCGAATGTGTGATCATTGATAGATGTTCCCGGGAAAGATGTTGTTTAAGAAAGATGTGTTAATTTTAATTTGTGTAGTTTGGTAAGACTCAGAGAGAGAGAGAGAGAGAATGTTCTTTCTACGATTCTTTTGTCAACCATCAGCTGAGCATGACTTCTAGCGTATAGGTTGCCCTCATTTAATGTGCACTAATGCAACATACAAGAATGAAATGCCGTTAATTTTAAGCCCAAATCGAAATATTAAATTTGATGACACAAAAGATGAACATGAGAGAATATGATCTTTCACTAATGTAGTACAAATGAAAGAGAAGAAGAGTTCTTTTTATAGCACCAAAACATAATTGCTTTGAGACAATAGAAAGAAGAGAAGATTCTAGGGAGAAATTTAATGTGAGAACCTTTCAAAAAGGAAAAAACATGCAACTTTTACCTAGGAATGAAGAAATGCAAGGAACCCCGAATGGGTCCCACTGGCATGCCAAAATGTTTCACCTGATTCTTAGAACGTTTCTTGGAATGTGACAAACCGATAAGGGTAAAAGGGCTAGGAGGAATGCATGTTAAAGATAGTTGAAGGTTGTTGTGTGCATATGACTTTGTGATCCACATATGACCGTGACAACTTCCTTTTGTCTAGGAGGAACTACCTGAAATAAACAACAAGACCACCAAATAGAAGTTAAATATAATATCAAGTGGACTGCCTAGTGTATGCTAGATCTAAGAAGTGTGATATTCCCTAGAAGGTTGTCAATCCAATGTTGTAAACAACTTAATGCACGAAATAAGGTAAATGTTGCCTTACTATAGTCAATATGATTTAGGAATCTCATATAAACACAATAAATAAAATCTAATCTAATAGGCTAGGTTAGGATAAGATCCAGAGGTTAGGTAAATGGCTCTGGGTTTCGCAAGTCCGACATAGTTCTGATGAAGGTCACAGGTGATTATAGGTAACTTAGGAATGAGTAGGTAAGTTTTTGATCTACACTATTTTGGCAGCACACGAGACCGATCTTTGGTATAGTCGTGATCGATGGCCGTTAGTTGTGATCAAGGTCACTAAAGAGAAGACAGGGGTTAAGAAGAGGGATCTGGGTCTATTTTCTAGGTTGATGGGGAACTGGGTGAGGTGTCTAGGAGGTGTGGGTAGGGATGCAGGTTAGTGGGTAGGTCTGGTGGGGTTTTGGTGAAGTTGGGAGGAGTTATGGGTTAATTTGGTGAATGGTAGTAAAGGAGCAAGATTGTCAGGTAAACCGATGTCGGTATAGTCTTGACTAACAATGGTTTAGGAGACTAACGTAGGTGACTGTGGAAAAATGGGAGATGTTGTAAAATGGATTTTGGATCTTCTTTGTGATTGCAAAAAGGGTTGGGTAGGTCGAATGGAGTGTTGGATTGCTAGGATGGGGTTTTGAGGGGTTTTGGAAGAAGTATAGGGGGATAGTTACCAGAGAGGACCTGTGAGTGGCTAGGAAAGTAATAGCACATAGAAGAATCTAAATACTTGAAAGTATTCAAACAAAACTAGACTGAATAGAGTAGTATACTTACTTGGAATTTTCTACCAGTTGACTGTGGATGAAGATTGGAGATGGTGGTGAGATATTTATTCTATGATGTAACACCCGAACTCATTGTTACTTCCTCCTGAGCATACAAGTGTTGATATGTGATTTCTTGTAAAAGGATGTGTTCCTCGATTAAGAAATCATGCTTGATATGTACTGTATTTTCTTTGCAGATCTTTGACTGAGTCAGAATATGATTAGACTCTTTTATTTATTTCATTTTGCATCTGAGTTTAATCTGATCTCGGAATGAATTATAGAGTTATCCACCTATAAGATCTAACCTTGGATCAGTGGAATTGATCCAAGTATTGCTCTAAGTTTGTTCGTGATGAATTAAAATTACAGACCTTGAACAGGTTGCAAGGTCTAGAAGCATTGAATAAGCTAGTCAGGAGTATGACTCAGGTTGATCATGTGAAATGGATTGGTTCCCGATATGGAAGTATATCTGGAAGGTCTCGATCGTGGACCCGGTAATAATTCGGTTTCATATAATTCTGTAGCCTAAGGCGGAACAGAAGCTAACCCTGTTCGAGAATGAATGATTGTAAGTCTTTTTCTGAGCGTACAGAATGTAGACCTAACTGGAATTATTATTGATTAGTAACCTAAAACTAAACCTAACCTAGGGGTTAGATTAGTGATAATCTAACCTAGACCTAGGCTAAGAACTAATGTCCTAAGTTAGTATCTATGCTTATAGAAGTTAGATTGGGTGTTATCCTAAATTCTAACCTAAGATACTAACCTAACTGTTGAGCAGGGAATAAGGGGACCTATGGAGGGGTGCGAACCATGGGCGGATTTTTCTATGTTATTTAATGCATTGGATAAGTATGAAGGACAGGTCTTGGCGGAGGTTTTAGGAACAGCTAACCTAAGCCGACGTGGCAGGTCGCCAAAACTGAAAATGGTCTGGGGATTTTATTTGACTGTCGCCAATTTTGGCGGTCGGTGGCAGTGGAGTTTGAGTGGGAAAGTTGGTGTAAATGCATTCAATGTGCTCGGTAGTCGAGCTCGGAACTCGCGTGAAGGCATGCAAACTGGGAAGTTGTTGGTTTGTTTGGCTTATCGCGAATTTCGGTTTTCCTTCTGCCTGTTCACTGGTTCTTCGCACCAGTCTTCTTGGTGTTGCATGGCGAGTATGAGCGTATCTAGCTCTTTTCTCTGGCAAGGGGAATATATATGTCTTGGAGATAGCAAAATTTTGTTGGTCGCTCTAACTTGGAAAAGGAAAAGGAAGTCCGAGCTCTTCCAGTGGTCTGCTTCGGAATTTTGAGTAAAAATCCAGGCATGTTAGGCCCTAACCTTTAAAAATCTTGTTGTCTTTCAAGTGATTTCATTAGAACAACTCTGTTCAAATGATTTATGGAAATAGATGATTTTTTCCTTGGTGGTCTTGTGTGATTTTTGGTACTGTATCTCTTCTGGTTCGATTTTTTTCGTTTACACCTTGATGGGTGTTGTTATATTCGAACGGTTGCTATATTTCTTGGTGTTTGCATTCTGGCTTTTATATGCGAAAATATAGCAAGATTTTATGCTAGGCCTGCTCTGTGTGAGTCCACGAATTGTCCTCCCGATGGGTACAGGCTATTGATGCATGTTGATATATATAAATGTATATAATATTTTGTTAATACTTGTTGTGGAAATTGTTAGAAGGGATACTGATGGATATCGTATGATTGTTCAGTTATATTGAACCTTTGTAAGCTCTGTCGTGGTTATTGGTGATAGTGGCTATTGATACTCGTTGGGTTTCGTTTTGTCTTTTAAATTGTTGGGAAGAGGTAACTTACTGTGTTACTGTAGTCTTTATGACCTGGCCGGAGATGTTTTTCCCTCGCTTTGTGGTTATGGGTATAAACCCGTTAACAAATATATATATATATATATATATATATATATATATATATATAGATTTATATTGTTATAATCTGAACGACTCTGTGGAGTCGATTGAATGATTTATATGTATTTGAACCACTGTTCAAGTTGAATATAATTGAATATTGGAATTTGATGTGCCAGCGACTTAAGGGAATAACATGTATTTCGTCCTCTGTTATTTTGTAAGAATACAGTCGTGTCGCAAGGATCTTGTGGTACAGATTCTTTGGGTGTATTTTTACGTCTCCATTCTGTGCAATCTTGTGTGAAAAATATTGGTAAGGGTACCGTTGGATTCCTTGTTTTGGAAATTCAGTATTCTGATTTGTTCTGCCTGAATTTAAATGTTGCCATTGATGGCACCGATGGATTCATCATATTTTATTATTTTGTTTACTATTGTTTAAACTCAGTGGAACTTGATAATTAAACAGTGTTATTGTCTCAATTTAAGCCTGTTGGTTTACTATTGTTTGACGCCGTTGAGTACCGTGAGTATGGAAAGTTATCTTGTATGTCGGCTTTTGGGAAGCTAAACTGTGAACACTGGTTATGGACTTAGTTTTAAATCCTCGAATGGTAATATATGTCACTGTTGCCTGTAGAAGCCCGAGTATGAACAGGTAATGTTCTTGGATTTGTTGGCTTTCTTTAATAGCTTGACATCATGAATTATGGCTTCTATAAAGTAGGTTGTGAACAACATACTTTCAGTTCTGATTGCGTTCAGAAGTGACTACGATGTCTCATGTTATATTTTCTTCTGGTTGCACACCCGTTTAATGTGACTGTTCATGGTGCGTGGTTTTCGTTTAAAAATCTCTTGCTTAGCCATAGGGAAATGTCATGGCTTAACGTTTTCAAGTCTCTTGTCGACTGCGACAATAAAGGAGACCCCTTTTGAACTCGACCTTGGGTCTAAAAACCCTACACAGTAAGAAAGGCTTGAACGGGCTGTAGGTTGTTATTGGAATTGAAGACGTGATACGTTTTCTTCGCATTGTTATCCATTCTTTTGATGATTGAATGTTAGAGTTGTTGACTGTACCTAAGCAGGTAATGGCTGTGTTTATCTTCTTGTCCGTCGCTTCTTGCGAAAGGTCATTCTGAGTCTGTCTGGTAAAATGAACATGTTGTTCGGCATGGGAACTACTGTACTGTAGTTGCTTAATTGTAAGTTTTAACAAAACAGTGTGCTGTTTATGGACTTGACTGAATTACTTGCATGTGTATTAAGTGAATGCCTTGCTTTTGGACAGAAGGTATAGTTATGAGCTAGTTCAGAGGGCATCATGTTCAATTTGTTTATTTCTCTTCTGTTGTAAATATTAAGATGAAATAATTGTCCAGCTAACATCTGTAATTGTTTTTACATAATGACAAAGATCGTGGATTGATATGATATTCCTCCTTTAAGTTGAATATAATGATTGTCTGATGTTTGTTCATCTTGGATTTACGATGAATAATTGCTTAGGATACTTTTGTTCTTCTTGATCCCTAATATTTTCGATGAAATAATTGAGGAGCATATAGGACTACTCTGTAACGAAAATTATTATTACACGTTATAGACATGATATATTCCTAACATTTGGTTTGAATCATGCTTACTTGATTGATGATTTTATATCATTTAAACAGGGTGTTTAATGAAAACAATTGACGGATTGCAATTGTTTTAAAAGTTAGTGCTTATCATGCTCAGTTCATCGAACTGACTCATGTTGACTATT
Source organism: Taxus wallichiana var. yunnanensis (assembly GCA_018340775.1). NCBI lineage: Eukaryota > Viridiplantae > Streptophyta > Pinopsida > Cupressales > Taxaceae > Taxus > Taxus wallichiana. Next base: position 127,186,263 of record CM031242.1, on the reverse strand, counting down.
TTTGCAGATGGTTGCCATAAGTGGTAAAGCTGCGCAGATCCGACAGATGATCGATTGTTTAATTTGATTTATAATGAATTACAGCTTGATTTTCTAAATGTTCTATATGAGGAAAGATGTTCTTTTTCCATTAAGAGTTGTATCAAGTATGCTGCTTGCATAAAATGTAATTGTATAATTCTGAAAGGAATGGAAATAAGTATTTGTTACTTATGTGTTGTATTCTTAATTCTGTTAGTTGACCTTCTTTGGTTTATATACCGGAGTGGCAATGTTATCTTTGTGTAATTTGGATGCTTTTGTGATTGTCAATGAAAGCATATATGAAAATGTGATTGAATTCTTATGAGTGCTTAGTAGTTCTAATTTGTTCTATCGAAAGCTAAATTGAAATTTAAATCATTATCTTTCTAAAAGATAGGGATAAAATGAACCTAAGCAGAACGCTAATCAAGCTGGATTAAATTACTAATCCCTAGTCCTGAGTATGACAGGACAACATTAAATTGGATTCTTAATCATTTATATCTTTATACTAGTAAGTATGATATAAATTCAGTTAGGAGAACTGATATAAATCTAATGGGATTCAGATGGCAATCTCATGTGAAGGTTATGAGTTTATTGTTCAATTCTGTTGTTTTAGAATCATGTATATTCTAAGAACTCCTCGATGAGACCTTGACCTTGATAACTCCTCTGAGTAATGGGTTTTATTGAGAAAGGTCATCCTAGGATGAGGAATTCCAGGGATTGGGAAAGGCTAACCTTAGGGGAAACGTCTTTAATGTAATTAAACTCAATGTGCGTAACGCATATTAATAAGTGGATCTTTTCGAGGCGGATTTAAAGGTTGACGGCACAAGTCAACTGCAGGGTTGTACCTCCGAGAAGATTAGGATCTTCTCGAAGTTACAACAATGCGGGTGACTTATGACGACACCCCTTGCATTGATCGCTAAGATTTACACTTTGATCTCGTACAAGTTACTTTTGGACCGATTAGGTATGTGGTCACATTATATGGCTGCCTAGGAGACTCGGGGTATCTTGACACACTGGTTTAATTAGGATTGACCCAGTATGTCATCTTATCCCTAGTCTTCGGGAGCATCCATATAACGTGGTTACCTTACTAATCCATTCCCGAGTGATTAACTGGGATAAAAGGGACTGACAGAAGTCGGTATAAGACATTCTACATAACATGAGAATGGGGTGAAGGACGTATTCCAGATTGACGAGTATGTCGTTAAGGAATACGAGACATAAGCAGTATGTTTCAAATCTTTGGCCAAAGTATCGCAAGCTGCTGATTGCGTTGTCCTAATTCACCTAGTCTAAGGGATGAGATGCCGATGAATAATAGTAACAATTATTCAGTTAGGTTCCTTGGACAGAGCATTCTGAATCCCAGAATAGGGAAGAGAACCACAGGAGTGAAGTGTTAAATAATAACGCCAACTCTTATTACTCATGAATAGATCGGTAGATTACCGAGTCATGAAATGAATAGATCGGAGGTACTCCGAGTCATTACAGCTGCATATGGTTATCTGTTATATGAATGGTTATTTGATTTGTGAGTTCTAAATTATGTATTTAGAACCAGGATGCATTTATCAAAAAAAAAAAAAATTGACTTGTTCTATTGTCTAAAATGAGGATGTTACATATGAAGGGCCACCAATGATAGGAGACTCTTTCTCGAGCTTCTTGGGATTTTTTTTGCTTGGCTGAATCATATCTTAGCTTCGATGGCTTTGGATGTCCGGGTGTGAGCAGATGCTCACTCTAATTGCATGCATGTGCTTACTCTTCCTTGCTCTCGAAATATGCCAACCTCAAAATAAGGTTACCAAAGGGAATAAAAGGTAATCGACGACAGCTTATAGGTTAACCAAAGATCGGTTAGTGTGGGATTTCCTAGGTTTACTAAAATGGGAAGATCTGCTTGATTTCTTGGATCCAGCTTAGTTTCATCTCACAAATTAGATTGGAAGATTCTTTTCTAATGGGCGGGAATGTGGTTAGAGGGAATGTAGGCTTTGATTTTTAGGGTTTAGTTGGGTCTTAGTTAGTTATGGCAACATACTAAGAATAGTCTTAGGGTGAGGTGGTGGTGTGAGAATTATCTTAATTAGGATAATTAAATAATAAATATTGTGAGGATATGGATTAATTTAATTAAATTAATTAAATTAATATTAGTGTGGGGTGTAAGGGGCCATGGTTAGGTAAGTGTGTTCGAGTTGGTTATTTAATGAGGGAATGAGGGGAGTGTGACCCAATTTTGGTGTCTACAAAATGTTCTATGGTTATCAGCAGGCCTTGACCACTTGATCTAGAACCTCCTATGTTCCCTCTACCTCCAGAACCACCAGATCCACTTGAACTAGAACCACATATACCTCCCCGATCCTCCACCTATTTCTAGAATAGGACATGTACATGTAATCCCCGCTCTCCAATAGTAGTACTTTAATTAACGCCTACAAATGTGAGGTAGTTCCACTTCCAGAGGTGAATCCAAATTTCTATGCACTCACATTCTGTGTGAATGATGTGCCTAAGAATGTTCCTCCAAATATCATTGAAGTTTTCTTTCCTACCATTGATGTACTTACTCCCTAACTTACTCCTACTCTCCTACTTCCCAAGTTAGCTTACTAGTTATTTGTCTTACTAGATACTGGAAAACCAAGTGTAAGGGCTAGATCACCAGTGGATTAAGATGCGCACCCATGGCCAATATAGTCTCTGCACTGGCACACGTCCGTGTGAGGCCAAGGGGGATCTTTGTCATGTTTTCCAAGACGGGGGAGTTCCTGATGCTCTAGCTCCACATCTTCTATGTGAGTCAAATCCTTCACGAGCCATCTCTCTCCTCAACACCATACTTTCTGAAATGGAATGTTTCTTCTCTATCTCCCTCTCGTGTGCCTCATTATACTTAAGTTGTCTCTCCTCTCTCTACCTCTCTACCGCTAGGTTTGCCATCTTTCACCAAACCTGTTCCTACCCTCACACGTGGTGAAGTTTAGTTAGCCATTGGTTTACTCTCCATATTCAAAGTTACCATCAAAATATTGATTGCTAGTGGAATACCTTACAGATATACTCCTCTTGGATACCACAAAAATGGAATTCAGCTATCTCTAAGCAAGAATATGTTGAAATTGAATATTCCAGAATATAACTATTTAGAACACAATGAAACCACATATCCACAATGTGAGTCTAGATCAAATCAACATCATAAAGGGCCTGAAATTCTTCCTGTGTCCAGACAAGTGCGTGATACCTCCAATTCCACTAAGATGCATAAGTAGTAAGCCACTCATATAGTTCTATTGAAAATATATTGAAAAATATCTCGTGTAGGTTGTCATACAAATTCATTTCTACCCAAGTGCATGTGTTAAACTCAGATCCACTATTGAACCGCCATGCATATTCTTCCTCCAGATCATGTATCCACTCCTCAATACTTTCTAGAGTTAACCGATACGTCTTCATCACAAAACATCCTAGAAACAAATGAAAAAGAGGTCTCGGCAACGGAACCAATGATGCAGCCTAGAATTTACCAAATAACACCCTAGTCATGGCACATCACTCAGCCTAGACTGAGTGCTCACCCGAAGCATGCAAAGGTACCAGGTCCCTCTTTAGGGTTGTTGTAGTAGGATGTTAGCATGATGAAGGAAGAAACATATATGTCCATAACTAATCCACCATTCTACCATGCATGCTATATTCAGATATATGAAAGAACAAGCTTAAACAATAATCATGATTGAATCAATAACATGCACTACTTAATTACACACAAGAATGACACTTAGATTCAGCCAATATCTTCCATCTATTAATAAACACAGAAGCTTCTTACAATAATGTCAATCTATACCAATGCACATATGGATCTGATACAGTAATCCCATCATATATCTCTCTATCACACACACATCCATCTCTCATATATCTTACTACTATGTGATTCATATCATATATATAGGGTGGGGACTTTCCCTTCACCACTTATCTATTCTAGAAATAGGCCACATGCTATTAATAGCCACATGTCGTTTATAGGCATAGCCACACATGCAAGTGTGCAATCTATAGACCTCTTACAAATTTCTAATCGAAGTGAAAATCCTATTCCTAGCTTGTCTCCATGTAAAATGCTTCAATCCAATCCTCTAAAGATAAATAATGCATTACGTGCACATCTCTACACTGTTGGTGTGTTCCACATGACATCTTCTAAAAATAGGTCTTCATGCTCAATATCGGCCAAGTCCCGAATGCTTGAACTTGCCCTCCATGTGTGAGATCTTCTGTACCTCTGTGCCCTTGATCTTGGCTTTCTCTCCGCACAAACTCCTTGTGTGATCTCTAACAAGTATTCTTTGATCAACATGTTTAATTAATTTAACATGGTTTACGTCTTAGAAGGAAATGACTGGTGAATATAAGAATATTTTGCACCAAGGTAGGTGAGGATAGAATCATCATCCTGACATTGAACGATGTTAATAGAAGATGTATCATCATCAATCATGTCAAGATACATAAAGGGAAGAGAATATCGAACCTCGCCATCGCGCTTATAACGTGTTGATTTTGGCGCTTACTACGATAACTTCTTTTTGTGATGCTGCAACTGTGGAAATGAAAATTATCATGTGAAGGTGTATCCTTTAATCTTGAAAATCATGTATTACTGTTCTGAACCCTTGCATACTATAACTCTATTTACTTGGGACTGAGGTCATTATAACTTGTGTTTACAAAGTTGTGAACCTGCAGAATTGCTTTTGTACTTGATGAACTCATAATTATGTGACAACACACCTTGAATCAATTCCATTGATCCAAGGTATGCTTCAGCCTTCTTTATTGTCATCTTGTCGGTTGACTTTCCAATAAAATAAAGTCTAGAACCGAGCTGGAGATTGTTGTAAATTTTTAAAGAACCTGGTTATAGGTATACTTGCTTGGCACCATGCTGCCAATGGTAAGGTTTGATTTCCTAGATACATATGAGTTGTAACACTGGAAAGCGTAAGATAGAAAAAGGGTTGATACAAGGATATTAAGGCATATATTTGGCCTTGGATGGAATGTCCTGCACTATATCGGTTTTAAGCCTAAGGCGGTAAAATCTACTAGGAACCTATTGTGGAATGGATAAGGGTTATGTGTTAACCTATGAAATAATTTTTATCCTATAAGGATTTTAATTTAAAAGGGTTTGTAAACTAACCTAAGGTGGATCCTAAGGACCTACGACCTAGAAGGAAACCTAACTATTTAAATTGTGACCTAAACTATTGCTAGTCCTAAAAGGGACCTAAGGATACATGTCAAGTGGGAGGATAAGGGGGAAGGTTTAAACTTAAATGAAGGACTTTAATTACAGTCCTTGTAGTTTTAAATGCCAAGTTTGCGGGAGCAAAGAAGTTAGAGGCTTCTAACTAACAATACAACTAAATTTGAAATTACATGCAAATTTATAAGAAAGAACTCGCCAAATCTGAGTCAATGCGGTGGCATGGAGAAAGAGGGAGAAAATGCATTCAATGCATTTATTTGCCTTGGTTTTGGTAACCAACCACCTAGGAAAGAGGAAAGAGGATTTTTGTGAGCTATTGTTATTCATTTGGGTTTTGGGTTTTCTCTCTCTACATTTTGTTGCTCTTTCGAGCCTGCAAGTTTGTTTCCTAGCCATTGTTGTTTCGACCGCCTCCGAGTGCTTTTTAATCCTGTGTAAATGAGGAAGTAGTTGAGAGAAATATTGAATAACATTGTTGGAGGGAAGAAACTTGGGAGAAGCTCGATGTGACCTTCCATGAGCTAACAAGAAATTATACAGGCATGTTAGGCTCTTTTCTTTAAACAATTTTTCTCTTTATTAAGCATCTTCATTAAAATAAATCTGCTCTTATAAATGTGTGTTCTTGTGAAAATATGTTGATATGTTTAGATGTGATCTTTTGCTTGAGTTTTTGTTTGAAAAAAAATGTGATTTGGGTATTTTCTTGATGCATACATGAGTAATGGGTGTCCCTTGTTGAAATAGTAAATGAAATGAATTTCATCTCTACTGTTTTGATTTCGAAAGTAATGGGTATTCGGTTTTGTTGACCCTTGTGGGTTTGAACTTGCTGAAGGCGACAGTGATATGTATACTATTTTTTGAGATATATATACTCAAAGGTTATGGATTTCGTGAGAATGCTATGACAAAACTTTGTGAACTGTTCTTCCTTGTTTGTAATACAGTTTAAATTGTGAAGTGGGTTCTTGTAGGAATAATAGGTTTATCGTATCATCTTTACATTTGCTTGTTTTAAATCGATACAATGTTCCTCCTATTTTGTTCTCGGTACCCATGTATGGCTGTTTGAAAATAAATTCTTATCAAACTTGGAATAGAGTAATCTGTCTATTTGATGGATTGGAGTAAAGCGTACAATTTTTACTTTCCTTTAAACTCAATGATGAATATTTATATATTCAATGGAGTTAGACTTCTTCATTGTTTCCATTAAAAACTAAACCTGAGTAGACTCCTTACTCTTGTGATTGAAAAATGGCTTCTCAGCCTAGAAGATTTGGGACCATGTATGTTGGTTATAAACTCTTAATCATTTTGTATTTAGATGGAATATGTTTTTTTAGTGTATACAACCACTAATGTTGGTTGTAATTGGAAGCTCAGTTGTTGATATTTTTGGTTTAGTTGTAAAAATGAATTCAGAATACTTTCCTTGAATGGTAGTTAGTAAGCTATTAAGACTATAACAGTCTGGCATGGGAAGAATTATCCTATTGATAACAGGTCTACACGTCATAGTTTGATATTCAGTATATATATATATTGGAAAGAAGTAATGCAAATCTCCTTTCTTTCATTTGATTATTGACTTTTAAATAGCTCTCTCCTTGACTGTTATCTCTAATTGTTATCTCTTCTTGTATAAGATCGACCAGTTTGGTTGTATTTAAATAAAAGGGATTAATGAATAGGTAACTAGAAGTAGTATTTTCTTTTCCTTCGTATCCTATCTAAAATTCTGTTAAAGAGATATTGAAGCCACATGTGACTGCCTTCGGGAGTGTGCAAAAGTGTTTTACGTTCTATTTCCTCTCTCTGAATGAATGAGTACTACGTTGTTGGTTGAATTCTGAAAAGTGACATAGGTTGTTGTCATGATGTATGACTGTCCTTTTCTCTTCTGCATTTGATTTGGTTGAAATCAAGTGAGTAGTATAAAGGTGAAGGAGTTCTGTTTAAATTTCTAGTCAATTCATTATATGAATCCCATTTATAATGATGGAATGGGATTGACAGTGATTGCATTCAAACAGTAATATATATATCAGTTCTTATAAATGCTTCTAATATGAGATTATTTAGAGAAAATATTCTTTGTAATATTTGTCTAAATCTGGAATAAACTCTTTTCGTTTTTAAAGGAAACAGTTAAGGAAATGGTGATATATCATTGTGTGTTTGCTGTAATTATTTTGAGGAGTTATTAGTTAATAGTATTGTTTGATTTTGATGCTATTTATTAAGACTTGGTTGTTTAAATGGTTCATCCTTATCGGTACTTAACTCTTACGTGATGTCCATATCTATTAGGGACGTTTCATAAAAGTAGAGTTCTTTTATTGAGATAGTTAGTCAAGAGCACCTCATTTTAATGATAAGTGCTTAACATGCTCAGTTTGATGAACTGACCCGTGCTAGTAAATTTTGCAGATGGATTCCGTGAGTAATAATGAAGACATGTTGTTTTATGATGCTTCTTCTGATTAACTAAAGGATGGATCTTTTCTGAGATTTTTATTATTCTTCTCGAAGGAAATGGAAAAAGGAAAAGTTGTATTCTTCTTTCTTTTTGAGTTATCGATGTTGATTGGCATGAATGAAGTCCGCTATTTGGACTTGTAAAATGTATATATTTTATCTTGAGGAATGAGAGAAGGGAATGGTGTGTTATTTTAAATGTTGTACCATTATTGAATTGTTGGAATATAATCAAGTACATATTCCTATTCATTGAATTTGTACTTATTCAAATGATGGCTATTAGATCTAAAAGGATATAACGTCTATTCTTCACTTGAATACAACTTTTAAGTTGGAATGTGCAATTAATTAATACTTAGGTCAATATGGGATTTTAAATTGACATTAGTAAAAGAGTAAGATAAATATGAACTCTTGTATAAATAATATTCAGAATTAGATTATAAACTAATGAATATTAATGAAAGGACAATTAAATTTTGTATTCAGATTTTGTTAATATTCTTTGGGATGTCTTGCCCAAAGGATATTCGAAAAGAGGAATCATATCCCCTCTTAACAAACCTTAAACTGAAGTAAGGTAATTGTAAATAAATGAATACATCTATATTGGAAATAGACCTCATTTAAATGAGGTCTAATGAAATGGAAACCTGAATTTAAAATTAGTTGTGAATAAACTTGATTAAGCTTAGTAAGTTAATCTTATTTCATTAAGCTGTAGTGGACTGTAAGTCTAAAGCTTTAATTAATGAACTAAGAAAGGAATATGCAATCCTTCGGTAAGGAGGAGTGAATGTATATTAAGCTACGAGACAATTCAAGTCATTCCTAGCTATGCAACTGTAATGAACTATGAGGTTAGAGGATCAACAAGGTTGCTGAAACTTATTCTTAAAAATATTAAAGATAAGAATCTAATCAAACTTCTGGCTAGATATATGACCCTAGGTGGGAGGATTCCACAGGATGTTGGTACACGCCAACTGTAATAAGGTGTCTTCATGAAGGATAGGCCTTCATGACGATGCAAAGTTGCAGCTGATATGTTGCAACACCCTTCTGAATCAAATCATCTAGGTTTACATATACTTGGACTTGGCCTCAATTTTACTTTGGACCAAGTTAGGAATATGACCTTGTATACGGAGTGACTCGTGAAGACTAAAGGTAACTAGACACACGCAGCTGACTATGGTCGACAAGGTATGTCTGTGTACCTTTATTCATCACGAGTTCCTCTCTATACTCTTTCATGTTGCTATCTTGGGTTAATGTTCAATCTTGGACAAGAGGACTGACAAAAGGAAGAAAATACCATTCTACGTAACAGATGAAGTGGGGTGAAGGATGTATTCCATTGATGAGTATGCCATCTAGGAATATGATCATGCTAAGATTGTGAGAATCTTTGGCCAAAGTATCGCAAGCTACTGGTTGTGTTGTCCTAAATCACCGAGTTTAAGAAGCAATATTTCGATGAATATCGGTAACAAATATTCAGATAGGCCTCTTAAATGGAGCACTTCAATAACCGAAAAGTAAAGGGAACCAAGTCTACTTATTATACAATGCATGGATTAACATGAAGGATCGATAAGCAGCCAAGTCATGAAATGAGATATCGATGAAACTCCAAGCCATCAAATGGGAGATCGGTAGTTCTTCAAGTCATTACAACAGCATATGGTTATCTGTTATATGATTAAATGGCATGGAATGTGTGTTCCATATTATGAATATGAGAATAGAGAATATTGTGTGTTCTAAATTATGTCATTTAGAACAAAGAACAATTATTAAAACTTGAACATGTGTTCTAAATTACATAATTTAGAGCAGAGAACGTTATCAAAAAAAAAAAAAATTCCCTTGTTCTAATGTCTTAAAATGGGAATGTTACATCTTGGTATCAAAGCTGAAGGTTACAGCTCTTGGACCTAATGAGTCCACAATTTGATAAGGTTTACATTTTCTTGTTGAATAGAAAATGGTTAGAACAAGAGGGAATGCTACGAACAACCCATTACCGGGTGGAGAAGTAGCTACTGCCCAAAAACTAGATGAGATCCTCATTTCCCTGCTAGATACGAGAGATCATCTGACTATTTTAGAATAAAAAGAAATGGGAAATGAGGAGGAGGAAGAAGATGCTTATACTAATGATTATCCACCTCCTGAGGAGAACACTAATGGAGGAAATCTAGGTGTTGATAATAGTAATGTCAACATTCCTAATCAGCCTAAAAATAAAAGGGCAAGATTAGTAGCTAAACTCACAAATGATATAAAAAGAATAAGTCCTCCAAAGTTTGATGGAACTAAAATTGGGGACGGGGCTGAAAATTGGCTCAGTGAAATGGAGAAGTGCAATAAGAAACTTCTCCGAGGAGACAAAAGTGATATGGGGAGCATATTAGCTTTCTCGATGAAGCATTTTCATGGTGGGGCAACCGTAAGTTTGAGTTAAACATTGTCGAAACAGACATAACTTGGGATCAATTTAAAAGTTACTTTAGGCAATGATGGCTGCCTCAACTCTTTTTTGATCAGAAAATGACTAAATTTTAGAACTTGTCTCAAGGAAAACTGATGGTGACAAAATACTGGGAAGGATTTACTAAACTCCTTAAGTATGTACCACAGTACCATTTGTGAGTTGACAAGAGGTTTAGGATACGAAAGTTCATAATGGGGCTGAATCCCATCATTGGTGTCAAGGTGGATGCCCATGGCCCAACCACTATGGAAGGAGTTTTCAAAAGGCAATAAGACAAGAAAAAAATTTGAGAGAAATCTTTACTCATAAGGAGGAGGTTAGGAAGAAGATTCCCAACTCTTCTTCATCTCTCACACCTAAAAAGGGACCCTGGAAGAGGTTTGGCATGAAATTTTTTTTTGTTGCAAATAACAATAAGAAAACAAGAATGAACAAACCTATCACTAGTATGCAGAATGGCTTTACCAAAAATAGTGGTAATGGAAAAAGTCCTATGGAAGCTAGAATGATAAATTCAAGGTTGGAAATAAATTTGAGCTTAGGAAGGGGCCCGTTGGAGGCTATTTCAACTATGGAAAGGACCATTACGTGAGTCACTATCCTTTGAAGAAGGATGATCACGATCAACAACGCACAGGATACACGCTGCGGTGGCTAACAAATAAGCTGAAAAGTAAGTCACACCCATAGAAGTTCTAGGTAAGTTATTCGGTATACCTATGGTTATAATTTTTGATACTAGAGCTACTGAATGTTTTATATCTACTAAGTTAGCATTGAAATTAAAAATAAAATCTGAACGAATGGATAAGACATGGATGGTACATTACAGAAATAATGTTGTCCATACAGTTGATATGTGTCTTTTTGGGGTAGTCCTTGACTTTCCTAGTTTCTCCACAGAAGTTGACCTATATGTTACCCCTTTGGGGTCATATGATGTAATTATAGGTGTTAATTGGTTTGCGGAACATAAGGCGAATGTCAACTGCTATGAAAAATAGATTTGTTGTTTTGATGACCTGCATAAAACAACAGTCAGTCAGGGTGTAAAATGTGGGATTTTAGTTAGGAAACTAATAGCTATGCAACTAAAAAGGGTTAAAAATAAAGGCTGCACTTTGTATGCTATAAAAATGATAGAAATTTCTAAGGAAGATAATGATTTTATGGAAAAATATCCACTATTAAGAGATTTCAGTGATGTATTTCCGAAGAATTACTGGGTCTTTTGCCCAAACGGAGTTTGACTTTGCAATTGAGATCAAACCAAGAACCAAGCCCATATCCAAGGCACCCTATAGAATGACCACCATTGAGTTGGTGGAACTTAAGGCTCAGTTACAGGAAATTTTGACCAAAGGGTTGATAAGACCGAGCGTCTCACCATGGGGAGCACCGGTAATTTTTGTAAAGAAGAAGGATGGCACACTTAGATTGTGCATTGATTATAGAATGTTGAATAAGGAAACCATTAAGAACCAATATCCACTTCCTAGGATTGATGATCTGTTCGATCAGATGCGTGGAGCATCAGTTTATTCAAAAATAGATCTTCGATCTGGATATCATCAGTTGAGAATAAAAGAGGAAGACATTCATAAAACAACTTTTAGAACAAGGTACAGACATTATGAATTCACAGTGTTGCCTTTTGGGTTGACGAATGCACCTACCGCCTTCATGAATTTGATGAATAATATTTTTCAAGAATACTTGGAAAAATTTGTGCTTGTATTCTTGACGACATTCTTATATACTCCAAAAATGTCAAAGAGCATCAGAGCATTTAAAGATAGTACTAGGAAATCTTGAGAAAGAGAAAGTTGTATGGTAAATTGTCTAAATGTTCCTTTTATGATGTAGAAGTGCATTATTTGGGACATGTTATAAGAAAGAATGGGATAGTTGTAGATCCTTCAAAGATCATAGCTATAACTGAGTGGCCTGTGCCCAAGAACATGCATGAAGTTAGAAGCTTCATGGGCCTAGCAGGGTACTATAGAAAGTTTGTTAAGGACTTTTCTAAGATTGTTGCACCAATCACTTCATTACAAAAGAAAGATAAGAAATTTGTTTGGAATGACAAATGTGAATCTACCTTTAAGATTCTAAAGGATAAGTTAACTACAGCACCTATTCTGACTATACCTGATCTAAATGGATATTTTATGGTCGTAATGGATTCATCTAGAGAGGGTCTCGAGGTATTCTCTCATTTACAAAATGATCATGTCATAGCATATGAAAGTAGAAAAATCCAGCTACATGAACAAAATTATGCTCCACATGACCTCAAGCTCGCTTCCATCATTCATGCACTTCAAATGTGGAGGCACTACCTTCTTGGTAAGCCTTTTGAGCTAAAAACCGACCATATGGGGTTGAAGTATATTTTTACTCAACCAAACCTGAATGCAAGACAATGAAGATGGTTAGAATTTCTATCTCAATATGATTTTGATATAATCTATATTAAAGGCAAGGAAAATAGGGTAGCAGATGCTCTGAGCCATAGGAAGCACATTTATGCTCTTATAACATTAAGAACTCAGTTTAAAGATGAGGTGAAAAGTGTCATGGAATCTTACTCTTATTTTCAGCAAGTTAAAACAGCACTTGCTGCAGATCCAAAAGATGTAAAGTATAAAGGTTTTCATTTTGACAATGAAGGAATTTTGTGGTTTGAAATTAGGGTATATATACCCTTGGCAAATGATTTAAGAAAGAAATTATTAGCTGAATTTCCTAATTCACCTTTTTCTGGACACCCTGGAATTTTGAAAATGCTTGCTGATATGAAGTAGAAATATTTCTAGAAGGGAATGAAAAAGGATGTGATGGAATTTGTGACACACTACTTGGAATGTCAGCGTGTTAAGGTAGAACATATGCATCCCACCGATTACTGTACCCCCACAGCATTCCATAGTACAAATGGCAAGTGATAACTATGGATTTCATTCAAGGATTACCTATGTCTAGGAATAAACATGATATCATCCTGGTTGTTGTTGACAAACTAACCAAAGTGGCACACTTTATTGCTGGTAATTTAAAAGACGATTCACTAGTGTTAGCAAGAAGGTTTGTACATGAGATTTTCAGGTTACATGGAATACCCGAATTGATCATATCGGACAGAGATCCGAGAATGACATCAAGATTCTGGAAAATGCTTAATGCGACCTTGGGAACTAAACTAAATTTCAGTTCTACATATCATCTAGAAATGGATGGACAAACTGAAAGAGTCAATCAAGTTTTAGAGGATATGTTAAGAATGTATTGCATGGACCAACAATATAAATGGGAGGATTACCTCCTGCTGGTTGAATTTGCTTATAATAATACATACCATGCCTCTTTAAATATGACACCTTTAGAAGCATTATATGGAAGTAAACGCAGAACCCCTGTTAGCTAGGACAACGTAGAGGATAGAGAAATAATTGGGCCAGAAATCCTTACAGAAATGGAACAACAAATTAAAATGATTCGTGAACATTTAAAGGAGACTTCCAACAGCAAAAGAGTTATGCAGACTTAAAGCGGGTTGATAGGAATTATAAACTTAGTGAGAAGGTCTTTCTTCAGGTTAAGCTGAAAAAGAGTTCTATAAATTTTGGCAAGGTTGCCAAGTTATCACCTCGTTATGTGGGACCTTTTGAAATTGTTGAAATAATCAACCTTGTAGCTTATCGTTTAGCTTTACCTCATGATTTACAATGAATGCATGATGTTTCCCATATTTCCTTGCTTAAGAAATACGTGTCAGATTTATCACATATGCTAAATTAGGATTCCTTGCAGGTCCAAGACCCTGGAATAATCATGGTTAAGCCCATTTGAGTGTTGGGAACTCGCTAGTTGCACTTAAGAAATCATGAAGTGAATCAATGTAAGGTCCAGTGGGACTAGTTTAGCGAAGAAAGTGCAACTTGGGAGAATCTCGAAGAAATGATATCTACTTTTCCATACTTGTTTGATCTCAATTGAGTTCGAAAAATTGATAAATCTTCCAAACTTGGGCAAGCATCTTGAATTGTTTGATGGTTATTGTAAATACTATTTTGAAGACTTAAATTTTAGTTCTGATTATGAACATATGAATGGAAGGACAATAACTAAATTTTGTCCTAAAACTCTATGATTTGACTAATTTGATCATTGGGACGATGATTCTTTTAAGGAGGTATATAATGTCTTGATTTTTGGCAGTTACTACGATAACTTCTTTTTGTGATGTTGCAACTATGGAAATGAAAATTTTCATGTGAAGGTGTATCCTTTAATCTTGAAAATCATGTATTACTGTTCTGAACCCTTGCATACTGTAACTCTGTTTACTTGGGACTGAGGTCATTATAACTTGTGTTTGTAAAGTTGTGAACCTGTAGAATTGCTTTTGTACTTGATGAACTCATAATTATGTGACAACACACCTTGAATCAATTCCATTGATCCAAGGTATGCTTCAGCCTTATTTATTGTCATCTTGTCGGTTGAATTTCCAATAAAATAAAGTCTGGAATCGAGCTGGAGATTGTTGTAAAATTTTAAAGAACCTGGTTACAGTATACTTGCTTGGCACCATGCTTTGCTAATGGTAAGGTTTGATTTCCTGGATACATATGAGTTGTAAATAATCGGAAAGTGTAAGATAGAAAAAGGGTTGATACCAGGATATTAAGGCATATATTTTACCTTGACGAGAATGTCCAACACTATATCGTTTTTAAGCCTAAGGCGACAAAATCTACTAGAACTTGTTGTGGAATGGATAAGGGTTATGTGTTAACCTATGAAATAATATTTTATCCTATAAGGATTTTAATTTAAAAGGGTTTGTAAACTAACCTAAGGTGGATCCTAAGGACCTACGACCTAGAAGGAAACCTAACTATTTAATTATGACCTAAACTATTGCTAGTCCTAAAAGGGACCTAAGGATACATGTCAAGTGGGAGGATAAGGGGGAAGGTTTAAACTTAAATGAAGGAATTTAATTGCAGTCCTTGTAGTTTTAAATGCCAAGTTTGGCAGGAGCAAAGAAGTTAGAGGCTTCTAACTAAAAATACAACTAAATTTGAAATTACATGCAAATTTATAAGAAAGAACTTGCCAAATCTGAGTCGGCGGTGGCATGGAGAAAGAGGGAGAAAATGCATTCAATGCATTTATTTGGCTTGGTTTTGGTAACCATCTACCTAGGAAAGAGGAAAGAGGATTTTTATTTTGCTATTGTTATTCATTTGGGTTTTGGGTTTTCTCTCTGCATTTTGTTACTCTTTTTTGAGCCTATAAGTTTGTTTTCCAACCATTTTTTTCGACCACCTCCAAGTGGTTTATGGGCCTGTGTAAACGAGGAAGTAGTTGAGATAACTATTGAATAACGTTGTTGGAGGGAAGAAACTTGAGAGAAGATCGGCTGTGACTTTCCATGAGCTAATAAGAAATTATACATGCATGTTAGGCTCTTTTCTTTGAAAAGTTTATCTCTTTATTAAGTTTCTTCATTAAAAGAACTCTGCTTTTATAAATGTGTGTTCTTATGAAAATATGTTGATATGTTTAGATGTGATCTTTTGCTTGAGTTTTCATTTGAAAACAAATGTGATTTGGGTATTTTCTTGATGCATACATGAGTAATGGGTGTCCTTTGTTGAAATAGTAAATGAAATGAATTTCATCTCTGCTATTTTGATTTTGAAAGTAATGGGTATTCGGTTTTGTTGACCCTTGTGGGTTTGAACTTTTGAAGGCGACAGTGATACGTATACTATTTTCTGAGATATATATACTCAAAGGTTATGGATTTCGTGAGAATGCTATGACAGAACTTTGTGAACTGTTCTTCCTTGTTCATAATACAATTTAAATTGTGAAGTGGGTTCTTGTAGGAATAATAGGTTTATCGTATCATCTTTACATTTTCTTGTTTTAAATCAACACAATGTTCCTCCTTTTTTTCTCGCACCTATGTATGGCTGTTTGAAAATAAATTCTTATCGATCTTGGAATAGAGTAATCTGTCTATTTGATGGATTGGAGTAAAGTGTATAGTTTTTACTTTCCTTTAAACTCAATGATGAATATTTATATATTCAATGTGAGTTAGACTTCTTCATTGTTTCCATTAAAAACTAAACCCGAGTAGACTCCTTACTCTTGTGATTGAAAAATAGCTTCTCAGCCTGGAAGATTTGGGACCATGTATGTTGGTTATAAACTCTTAATCGTTTTGTATTTAGATGGAATATGTTTTCTGTTAGTGTATACAACCACTAACGTTGGTTGTAATTGGAAGCTCAGTTGTTAATATTTTGTTTTAGTTGTAAAAATGAATTCGGGAATGCTTTCCTTGAATGGTAGTTAGTAAGCTATTAAGACTGTAATAGTCTAGCGTGGGAAGAATTATTCTATTGATAATAGGTCTGCACATCATAGTTTGATATTCAGCTATATATATTGGAAAGAAGTAATGTGAATCTCCTTTCTTTCATTTGATTATTGACTTTTAAACAACTCTCTCCTTGACTGTTATCTCTAATTGTTATCTCTTCTTGTATAAGATCAACCAGTTCGGTTGTATTTAAATAAAAGGGATTAATGAATAGGTAATTGGAAGTAGTATTTTCTTTTCCTTTGTATCCTATCTAAAATTCTGTTAAAGAGATATTGAAGCCACATGTGACTGCCTTCGGGAGTGTGCAAAAGCATTTTATGTTCTGTTTCCTCTCTCTGAATGAATGAGTACTACGTTGTTGGTTGAATTCTAAAAAGTGACATAGGTTGTTGTCATGATGTATGACTACCTTTCTCTTTTGAATTAGATTTGGTTAAAATCAAGTGATTAGTATAAAGGTGAAGAAGTTCTTTTTAAATTTCTATTCAATTCATTATATGAATCCCATTTATAATGATGGAATGGGATTGATAGTGATTGCATTCAAACAGTAATATATATATCAATTCTTATAAATGCTTCTAATATGAGATTATTTAGAGAAAATATTCTTTGTAATATTTGTCTAAATCTGGAATAAACTCTTTTCGTTTTTATAGGAAACAGTTAAGGAAATGGTGATATATCATTGTGTGTTTGCTGTAATTATTTTGAGGAGTTATTAGTTAATAGCATTGTCTGATTTTGATGCTATTTATTGAGACTTGGTTGTTTAAATGGTTCATCCTTATCGGTACTTAACTCTTACGTGATGTCCATATCTATTACGGGACGTTTCATAAAAGTAGAGTTCTTTTATTGAGACAATTAGTCAAGAGCACCTCATTTTAATGATAAGTGCTTAACATGCTCAGTTTGATGAACTGACCCGTGCTAGTAAATTTTGCAGATGGATTCCGTGAGTAATAATGAAGACATGTTGTTTTATGATGATTCTTCTAATTAACTAAAGGATGGATCTTTTATGATATTTTTATTATTCTTCTCGAAGGAAATGGGAAAAGGAAAAGTTGTATTCTTCTTTCTTTTGAGTTATCGATGCTTTGATTGGCATGAATGAAGTCCTGTTATTTCGACTTGTAAAATGTATTTATTTTATCTTAAGGAATGAGAGAAGGGAATGGTCATTACTTTAAATGTTGTACCATTATTGAATTGTTGGAATATAATTGAGTACATATTCCTATTCATTGAATTTGTACTTATTCAAATGATGGTTGTTAGATCTAAAAGGATATAATGTCTATTCTTCACTTGAATACAACTTTTAAGTTGGAATGTGTAATTGATTAATACTTAGGTCAATATGGGCTTTTAAATTGACATTAGTAAAAGAGTAAGATAAATATGAACTCTTGTATAAATAATATTCGGAATTAGATTATAAACTAATGAATATTAATGAAAGGACAATTGAATTCTGTATTCAGATTTTGTTAATATTCTTTGGGATGTCTTACCCAAAGGATATTTGGAAAGAGGAATCATATCTCCTCTTAACAAACCTTAAAATGAAGTAAGGTAATTGTAAATAAATGAATACATCTATATGGGAAATAGACCTCATTCAAATGAGGTCTAATGAAATGGAAACCTGAATTTAAAATTAGTTGCAAATAAACTTGATTAAGCTTAGTAAGTTAATCTTATTTCGTTAAGCTATAGTGGACTATAAGTCTGAAGCTTTAATTAATGAACTAAGAAAGTAATATGCAATCCTTCGGTAAGGAGGAGTGATTGTTTATTAATCTTCAAGACAATTCAAGTCATTCCTAACTATGCAACTATAATGAACTATGAGGTTAGAGCATCAAAGAAGGTTCTTTGAAACTTATTCTTAAAAATATTAAAGATAAGAATCTAATCAAACTTTTGGCTGGATATATAACCCTGGGTGGGAGGATTCCACAGGATGTTGGTACACACCAGCTGTAATAAGGTGTCTTCATGAAGGTTGGGTCTTCATGATGACGTAATGTTGTAGCTGACATGTTACAACACCCTTCCAAATCGAATCATCTAGGTTTACATATGCTTAGACTTGGCCTCAGTTTTACTTTGGACCAAGTTAGGAATATGACCTTGTATACGGAGTGACTCACAAAGACTAAAGGTAACTAGACACATGCAATCGACTAGGGTCGATGAGGTATGTCTACGTACCTTTAGTCATCACGAGTGCCTCTCTATACTCTTTCATATTGCTATCTTGGGTTAAAGTTCAACCTTGGACAAGAGGATTGATAGAAGTTAGAAAAGACCATTCTAGGTAACAGATGAAGTGGGGTGAAGGACGTATTCCATTGATGAGTATGCCATCTAGGAATATGATCATGCTAAGCATGTGAGAATCTTTGGCCAAAGTATCGCAAGTTGCTGGTTGCGTTGTCCTAAATCACCTAGTTTAAGAAGCAGGATTTCAGATGAATATCGGTAAAGATATTCAGATAGGCCTCTTAAACGGAGCACTTCAATAATCAAAAGGTAAAGGGAACCAATTATACTTAGTATATAATGCATGGATTAATATGAAGGATTGGTAAGTAGCCGAGTCATGAAATGAGAGATCGATGAAACTCCGAGCCATGAAATGGGAGATCGGTAGTTCTTCAAGTCATTACAACAACATATGGTTATCTATTATATGATTGAATGGCATGGAATGTGTGTTCCATATTATGAATATGCGAATAGAGAACATTGGTTTTAAAATACTTGTGTGTTCTAAATTATGTCATTTAGAATAGAGAACAATTATTAAAACTTGAACATGTGTTCTGAATTACATAATTTAGAGCAGAGAATGTTATCAAAAAAATTCCCTTGTTCTAATGTCTTAAAATGGGAATGTTACAGATTGATAAGTTAAAGGTCCCAAGGAAACGATGTTCACAAAAAGAACAAAAGTTAGGAGGAATAGATTCAGGGGTATATGGACTCCCGGTGAAGGTGGTGACATTGGTGAATGAGGTGGAGAATGTTTTTTTCCTCAATGAGGTTGATGCGGGCCTTCTTAGAAGATGGTTTGGAAAAGCCAATGCAATCGTGATATTTGTGTTTACAGGTGGTACACGAGATGATGGTATGATGGAATTGTTCATAAAAATGAAATCCAAAGCCTTTCCATGCACAACAGTGAAGGAAAGTGTGGGCAAAGTGGCGGTTGGTGAGAGATTGGAGGTCAGATGAAAATGGTCATGTTTGGGATGGTGGTTTGGGTGAATAGGTGGAAGTATCAAGTCCCCCATATGTTAAGTTGGTGCGAAGGTGGGGAGGACCATAAGGGAAGACCTCTCTTATGTGATAGTCATAATGAGGATGTTGGCATAGGTTACCATACTCTTGCAGAGTAAGGAATGTGTTGATATTGTAGAGGCAGTACTCCCCCAGAGTGAGGCATTGAAAAACACCCTCTAAGGGATCGGTAGTAGATATGTGGGTAGCGATGATAAATGAATTCCTAGGTGATTGGGTAGGAGGGGTATCGGCTGGTTTGGAAGTAGATGGGTTAGCTACAGAGGTTGCGGTAGCCGTAAGAATAGAAGAGTTAGGTGTGGGAGAGGTGGCGACAACATTGTTGGATGGGGTTGTGGGTGAAGGATAAGTAGCGGTAGTGATATACACCTTAAATGACACAAGGAAATCATTAGGTTGGTATAACATGTTACAAGTTTTGAATGGTGATGGGTCAGCTAGGATGGTATAGTTATGTCCTTCATGTTCAAATTTTACACAACGGTGTAAAGTTGAAGGAACACAACCCATGACGTGAATCCAAGGTTGGCCAAGCAACATGTTATACTAGAACTCCCCCTCTAAGATGTAGAACAATTCTAGGACAAAGATACGAGAGCCCACACAAATGTGAAGAATAATGGTGTTAAGGGTGGAAGTGATGGCATCATTGAAGGAGCACAACATAACTAGGTTATTATGCATGTAATTTGAAGGATGCACATTTTATTATACGTGTGGGAGGAGATGATGTTGATGCTAGCACCACCATCAATCATAATGCTCAAGTACATGTATATTATCGATATAGATAGAGATGAAAAGGCAGGATCAAGGTCATTTGATTGGAGAGGTATGATCTCCTCATTAGAAAAAATGAGGGCAGCTACTTGATGAGTGGGCGTGGGGGTAGAAGAAGGATATGATTTGGTAAGAGAGGCCACATGGTGAGGGGTGATAATGGAGGCTACTGGTGTGGGGTCGTTAGGTAAAACCTTGATGGATTGCAAAACCTCCATGAGGGCTTGTCGATGAGATTCAGAGGTTTGGATGAGATTGTATAAAGACATTTTTAGAGGGGATTGGTGTAATTGTTTTTATCATTATACAATGGGTGACCCCATCAAAAATAGGGTATGTGGGTCCTCGAATGGTGATTTTGGGTACGGGTGTAGAAGGTATATTGGGCACAGGATTGGTTGATGGGCTAGTTGTTTTTCTTTTCCTTTGTCCTTTTGGGCGCGAGTGACAACTTGGATCATGTTAATATGAGGGAAAGAGGTAGATGGAGAAGGTATGTCATGAGTATTATAATGACATGATGGACAAAAACCTAATGCAGGTAAGAACCTTACAAAATGAGTAGGGCACACTGGCATTTAGGCAGTGGTTTGGCCAACTCTCTTATATGAACCATGTTGATCTCAAATTTTGGAGGTGGATAAAAGGGTTATGGAGGTGGTGATGCAGGTCATTGAATAGGTAGTGGGTGGGGATGTATGGTGACAGGTGAAGATGGAACATGGTCCTCATCAAGAAGATCATCATCATCGAAATTTTCTTCAGGAGGACATAATTGGAGGAGAACAGTTTTGAGAGCCTTACAACCCTCTACATCATGTCCTGACACATGATGGTAGGAAAAAATTTTAGTTTCATCAAACCTTTTGGTTTTGGTTTGAGGGGGTTGTAAGGTCTAAGCAATGGTAATGTGATGACCGAGGTCTCTAAGAGGTTGGCTAAAATGTTGGCGTAGGACCTTTCCAATGGATAACATTGGGAAGTGAGTGTGGGTTTGGGTATATGCTCAGTGTATAAGTTTTGGCATATACCAACCTTTGTTTTGATTATTATGCTGGCTTGTGTGCCAAAGATGGTGAGGATGTACATGACATTTTTTATATTTTGAACTTATACCTTCCTACGTTCCAAATATGGTGAGGATGTACATGAGAATTTTGGAGATACTAGTATCTATTTGTATCTGTGTATATATGTATTGATACACAAACTCTCCCATTTATATAGTTGATGATATTTATTGGATGAATGATGCACCTATTCTTTTAAGTTCCATTGTTATTGTATATTAATGGAAACTAGGTGAATTAGGCATGATGGAGTCAAGGTAATATAGGCATGATTGAGTCTAGGTAAGTTAGGCATGGTTGAGTAAGGTATATGCAAGGTGGAGTCTATATGAGTTAGGCATGATTGATTTTAGTTCGGTTAGGCATGGTCGAGTCGCATAGGCATGGTGGAGTCTAGATGAGTTAGGCTTGGTTAATTCTAGGTCATTTAAGAATGGTTTGGTCATGGTGTTACTTTTGATTTAATTTCCAAGTTTTTTCTTATGGAAAATAAATTATGATGTATGATATGGTGATGTTATAAAATGGTTGGTATGTATGTTTTTATGATTGTTTAATTTCCAAGTGTTGTATAAAATGAAAACTAACTAAGGTAGAATATGAATAGAAAAATGGGGAAATTTGGTTAGTGTAAAGAGTGGCTGAGCTAACCTCCAAGGGCCACATGCCCTCAGATTTCTTCCTACATAGCCTCGGAGAAAAGGGGCCTCAGGACAATGTAGTTCTCCCGTAAGCTAGGGAAGATATTGTTTTAGGGATCAGTGGTTCTAGGTCATTTAGGCCTAGTTGGGTTTAGGTCATTTTAGGTATGGTTGAGTTTAGGTCATTTAGGCCTGGTTGGGTTTAGATCATTTTAGGTATGGTTGAGTTTAGGTCATTTAGGCTTGGTTGGGTTTAGGCTAGTGTAGGTCATTTAGGCATGATTGATTTTGGTGAAAGGGGAATCCTTAAAATGTAGGTATCGATGGTATAATCCTATATAGGAAAATCAACAAGTGATGAAGAAGGTAAATGGTAAGAGGTGACCAAAAGAGCCACCTAATTGGAAGAACCATAACAAGTCTATCATACCAAAGGTGGGCTTATGAACATAAGACCCTAAAGGCATTGCATGATTGACTATGTTAAGGGTGAAGAAAGTCACATGATCACGAAATGTCATTTTTGTGGCAAGTCCCTTGAGAAGGTAGGAGATTAGGGTGAAAATGAAATGAGGTGAAAATGGTTGGTTTTAGCGTAACTTAGTGTAAGACAACATGCCTACTTGGCAAGAGACCCAAGATCAAAATAGGAAAGTCCATGACAAAAAAGTTATCATTTTTCTCTTTTTGCTCTTATTTTTGATAGACTGATCGATGCAGAAGTCTATGTGGGATGAGTATATTATCTCCTTGAGGTCTTCATGAAGTTGATCGATGCGGGAAGATTTTGAATATTTTATTTTGTTTTTGCAAGGATAGTCCCTTTTTATGATAGACTATGTGTAGTATGGCTAGCTTTGTATAGTTTTCCTTTGAGGGAGAAGTCTATTTATAGTAATGAGATAGAGACAAGAGATGTCCTTTTTGAGGGAGTCATATTTTTGCTAGAATTTTGACTCAAGGAGGAAAACCCCATTGTGCTTTTGAAATTATTTTTCTTTATGGAATTTTAATCCATGGATAATACTATAGAGGAAGATTAGGATCTTGTTTAAAAGACAAAAACCTAGCACACATAGATTAACTATATATATGGTTTTGAGTGATGAATGACCATGGGATTCCATCTTGAAAAAGACAAAAATTATCCTTGAAAATCATGCCATGAGTAGAGCCATGATACTCATATTGAAGATAAGGCATAAATTTGATGGGTAATCACATGATTCTTGTTTATTCGTTGACCCCAAGAATAGGTAATATGAAAGATGAAGGATGCTTAAGGGATGAGCTTAAAATAGACAAAAGGTGATATAACAATTGATTCAACAATATAATGGTCAAAGATGCAGGGCATTCAGGGGTTCAAGTTCAGGTTTACCTTCAATTTAAGACAAACAATAAGGACCTGATCCATAGGTATGAGTAACGATATAGGGTCCAAGACAATTATAAACAATGGGGGTAGTCCTGGGAACCCCAAAGTAGTCCACACAAGAGGGAACCTTGTGGACAAAATAGGAAGTGCTCTACACAACCTACTTGACTAGTATTACCATTTGTGAGATTTAGCATCAAATTTATCCGTATCACGACCCCAATGAGAGTACACGATGGACGCATTTATTTCCCATTGTTCTTGAAGGGGGTAAAGTAAAGCCAAGATACTCCAAGAATTAGTCAGTGAATTTTCTTGGTAAATCGAGCTCACTCTTAGATAAATTTTGACACCTAGTTGAGTGAACCACCTAGGAAGCTATCTTTGACCAAGAGCTAACTTTGACCATATAAAAACAAATTTGAGTTGAGAGCCATTATTCATCACGAAACATGTGAAGCTACTTTTGCTTATTTTTTCAGTCATCCTAAGGCAAGGAGAAACTCTTCTCGAAGTGAGGCCAACATTTTTCACCCCCAACCTATCTACTTCCTTTAGTTTCTTTTGAAACTTTGTTGATTAGAAGAAGAGTGGCTACCCTTGTGTTGCTAATTGATTGTATTCACCAATTTTGTGTCTTTTTACACTCATCCATATTTGTGGTTGAGTTGTTAAACATCTAAAGTGTGTGGAGACATTTTCATATCATTGGTAGCCTTTTTTTGATCTTGATGCCCAATCGAAGATCGTCATCATAGTTAGGCTTGATTCATCACCTTGACTCTCCTTTGAATGATTATCTTTTTTATATCGCATCACTAAAATTGTGGTATATACATCTTGATTCTTGAAAACTTGACCTAAATATCTATATTGTGATGTTACGCTATATACACTTTAACATTTTCTAGGTATACTCTAACTTTGGTTTGATTTCAATTACTACCTTGATTTTGAAAAGTGTGAATGTTACCACTTGTGCGTGTTATATCAATATCATCTTGATATTAATACCTTACTTTTTCGTAAAGTTTGGTTAACATATCTTGGTGGTATTGTTGTGTTGTTCATAATCGTAACTGCCACTTTTTGGGATATAGGTCTTGATTGGATTCAAGCTCACTTTTAGTATACTTTGTTTGGGGATCACATTAACTTCTTGTTATTACTTATGCCTTGTTCATTTCTTTTAACTTGACATAAGTGGTGACATTTTTTAATCATATTGAAACACCAACTATCATTTGGAAATAGACTTAGGAAGTAATTTGATGATTGATTGGTTTAAAAAAATCCTTGAGTGATTGTGTCTTGCGATTATTCGTCATTTTGATTTATCCATTTTGGAAAATCACTTTGATCCATTTATTCTTCATTATTCTTTGGTCATTAATTTGGTTGTGTTTTGAACTCACGTGATTGTTCCTTGTGTTTATCTGCCATTTTATAAACTTGTTTCTAGGACAATCCTCCGGGTCCTTGATCCTCTTGATCTTCTTGTTTTTGCCTAAATTCATGATCATTTTTGAACATATCTTTCAAATTTTTTTATTTTTTTACTATCAAGCTACTTTTTCATCAATTGAACATTGGAAATATTTCCTTTGTATCATTTATGTTACTAAAATTTTGATCAATCCTTTGACATTTATGCCTCCAAATCTTGTTGGATTATCAATCTTGATTCATCAAAAGTATGTTATCCTTATATTACCTTTTGTAAAATCACACAAGCATCCCCATATTTATGGAATATCTAGTTGGTTTATATTGTGTCACTAAAATTTTAGTATTTATGTCTTGTTTCTTGAAAACTTGACCTAGATATTTATATTGTGATGTTATGCTATATACACTTTAGAAATTTTCTAGGTATACTATAACTTTGGTTTGATTTCAAATACTACCTCAATTTTGAAAAGTTTGAATGTTACCACTTGTGCGTGTGTTATATCAATACCATCTTGATACTAATACCTTATATTCTCATAAATTTTGGTTAACATATATTTGTGGTATTGTTGTGTTGTTAATAATTATAACTGTCACTTTTTGGGATATAGGTCTTGATTGGATTCAATCTCACTTTTAGTATACTTTGTTTGGGGATCGCATTAACTTCTTGTTATTAATTATGCCTTGTTCATTTATTTGAAATTGACATAAGTGGTGACATTTTTTAATCATCTTGAAATACCAACTATCATTTTTAAGTAGACTTAGCAAGTAATTTGATGATTGATTGGTTTAAAAAAATCCTTGAGTGATTGTGTCTTGCGATTATTCGTCTTTTTGATTTATCCATTTTGACAATCAATTTGATCCATCGATACTTAATTATATTTGGTCATTAATTTGGCTATGTTTTGAACTCATGTGATTATTCCTTTTGTTTATCTACCTTATAAACTCATTTCTAAGACAATCCTCTAGGTCTTCGATCATCTTGATCTTCTTGTTTTTTCCTAAATTCATGATCATTTTTGAACATATCTTTCAAACCTTAGCAAAAACATTTCCTATCAAGAAACTTTTGCATCAATCAAACATTGGAAATATTTCCTTTGTATCCTTTATGTTGCTAAAATTTTGATCAATCCTTTGACATTTACACCTCCAAACCTTGTTGGATTATCAATCTTGATTCATCACGATGTATGTTTTCCTTATCTTACCTTTTTGAAAATCACACAAGCATCCCCATCTTTATGGAATGTCTAGTTGGTTTTCATTATGTTTCCCAAATCAACATGAAACCTTCTTCACTTTGAATAATTTTGATCATACAATCTAGGTCTAGACATTTGCACCCAAGACACGCTCAAAATGAATGATTATCACAAAGTCCATTATACATACAAATTTAAGGAATCAAATTTTTGGAGTTCACATCAAATACGCATATCATGACCAAACCTAGTTTGGTTATTTGTTCTATATAACCCATCCGGGTAACCCGTTCCTCACCTTCATCTCATATTTGGTGGTATGGTTTGGACACCTTTGATCTAAATTATTATTTGGGTTCCCCCACTCTTCATTTGACTCTAATTCAACCATTCCTCTTCCGAGGATTCCAATCCAAATATTTCCTTTAATTCTTCTGATGATTCTGATTCAAACTATTATTCAGATTCATCTAATTTGACTCCTAAGTCGTAGTGCTCCCATTCTTCATAGGACCTCTATTATCAATCACCTAAACAATGTTCTCCTCATCTAAATATTTGTGTTGCCAAAAATTATCTTCATCATTCATCTAATTTGACTCCTATGTTGTGGTCCTCCCTATCTTCACAATACCCTCTTCATCATACATTTCATATGACTCCTACATCCCAGTCCTCCCTTTCTTCACAGGACCCCTTTTATCAGTCTCCTCAATTATGTATTCTTCTTTTGAAGATTCACATGACTCAAAATCCCTCCAATCAAACATCTAATACAATTCTTGAATCACGGTCCTCTCTTTCTTTACAGGACCCTTGTTATTATTCATCCAATGCAATTATTGAATCATGTTCCTCACCATCTTTGCATGAACATCTTTATCAATCACCCCTACAAAGTATTCTTTCTTTAAATATTCATATGATTCAAATTCCTTCTAGTCAAACATCTAAATCGACCCATACGTCACAATCTACATACTTTGGACTTAATCCTACAAGTTTACAGATGATATACCATCATATAGGTAGGTCCACACCACCTTCTTCTACTCCCGAGACATCTGGCTCCACATATTCTTCCTCTCCCATGTCATCTTATTCTATCAATCATCATCAAACATATTCTAAGTCTTCCATACTAATTGATCCTCTTTCTTCCAATCAAACCCGGAGTTTGATAAAAAAACTCATACCAATTGATCTCTTTCATAATGAAGAAACAATTAGGGCATTTATAAGGGCACATGAAGATATCAATCTAACAAATTATGAGAAAGGATTCTCTTTAGACTTTTATGCATCTGGGTATTGTGAGGAAAATGTTGATCCCTTTTATCAAGAAATAGAGGAAGAGACTTAGATCATGCAACTTGATCGTCCTCTTATTCTTCCATCTTCACATTCTTCATTACATGATGAAACTCCCGTGTCTTGCAT
The DNA here is from genome assembly GCA_018340775.1 of Taxus wallichiana var. yunnanensis. Taxonomy (NCBI): domain Eukaryota; kingdom Viridiplantae; phylum Streptophyta; class Pinopsida; order Cupressales; family Taxaceae; genus Taxus; species Taxus wallichiana. The sequence goes on along the minus strand of CM031242.1, from coordinate 127,158,230 downwards.
TGATCCATGACATATCTTCTCCTCACCCAATCACTCTTTTTCTATCATAATTTGTCAAACACAATCTCTTATAAGATCAAGTCCAAGTATCCCTTCATCTTCGTCTAGATGTGGGTCACCTTCTAGCAGCCCTCCTTGTGCTATTTATGGGAAATTTTCAAGTAGTCCACTATCCTCTATTCTTAGGGGACGCCTAACTATCCCCTTGTATTTTATGTATGGTTCACCCCTAGGTAGTTCATAATATACTATTCTTGGGCTACATCCTAGAGCCCATCATCTTGCATCTATGGGTCACATCCTAGTAGTTTTTCCCGTTTAATTATTAGGCCACATCTCGTAGTCCATCATCTTATATCTATGGCTTGCATCCTAGTATCCCTTCTTATTCTATTCTTGGGTCACCTCCTAGTAGCCCATACTCTTCAATTCTTGGACCATATCCTTTTCGTCCATCACATTATCCTTCTACCAATGATTATATAAATCCCATCATCATTTCGCCAATAAATTCTAAACATCCACATTCTTCTCCCACTTCCCGAGATCAAAAATTCAAGCATTAGCTTATAAGAAACATAGAATTTTTTTACCAAGCTAAGAAAAAAAAACAAAGAGCTCTAAAGCTCCCAATAAATCAAAGAAGATTCATGAATACACACCAACGTACTCCATCAAGTATGGTGCAAAATAAATAAACATATGAAACCCATATCTCCAAAAAATCACAATCATTTTTTGAGTGTGAGCTCACCATGGTCAAAGTGAGATTGGGAATACTATTACACTTAATAGATAAACACGATTAGTCTCTCTTATCAAAGAAATCATGAACATATTTGTTGGATCCTATCATGCATGGTGACATTTTTGCTTCCGATAACCATAAAAAATCATTAAATAGTTGAAAAATACAAACAATGAGAAAACATTAAAACATTACAAAAACAAAATCAAAGGTACAAAGATCAAACATTGTAATAAGGTATTACATACACATGGATGTTCTTTGTTCCCTTCCTTTTAGATTCCTCTACAATTCATCCACCAATTTCATCCCTTTGATGATATTTTTGTTGGATTATTTCATACAAATTTTGCAACATTTATCTCTATGGTATCCATTTGACCTTGGTCTTTCATCACCTTGGTAAATTAAAGAACAACTGACCTCTTAGAGATCCTATCACTATCTACATATAATAAACTTGTTGGGAATAAGTTTTGGGTTTTTCTGTTGACACTAGACAATGTCGTCATCACAATCACTTCCACATCCTTCTATAAAGACATCAGTGGTTCTTAACCCCTTGTCAAATAAGAAATCTGAAATAAGTTTTCGAAAGAAAAAGAATCAAAATCAATCAATCAAAAAGAAAAAGCTAAAAGAAAAATTAAATTGATATATAACTCTCTCTTGGGGTATTTCCAATAATCTCTACTTGACGATATGGACTCCTAATTGACAGTAGAGAAAATTTGTGATTAGAATCAAATGTATCTCCATCGGGGCTAAGGATGCCTCGTGACGATGGTGAAATGTGTGGCTCTCCTTCCAAAATCCATTCACAAATTCCCTTTCAAACTAAATCATTCCTCCACATTGGCTAGTGTCTAAACCTTTTTCTATCAACTCTTTCCTTCAAGAGTTAATTCATTTCCATGTGCATACAAAATATCTCGATGATTAAATAGGATTGGTATGTTACCAAGTGTTGCTTTTGGACCTTGTTCAAACTCTTTCTTTAACGCATGTGTAGACACAAAATTTGGGTTTTACGATGCCATATACCCCGTATCTCATCCCGAACCTAACCCTACCTCACCACCTAAACCTTACACACATAATAATTTATTAATTACCTTATAATTAATAAATCCACATCTCCAACCCCACCACCTCATCTCGCCACCTCACCATGACCTAGCCCTAACCCTAAACCAACCTAATTAAGACCTATGACTTGGTCCAAACCCACACCCATGACTCATTACCCCTCACCCGCACCAAAACGAGCCTAATAATGACTTGACCAAGCCCACAACTGATCCCTTGGGAGAAAAGGAGGGAAAGATGGCTATTTTACTAAAAATAGCCACTTTGACCTAACCGACATCGGTTCCTACTCGACCGCCGTCGGTTACGTAACCACCATCGGTTCCCTATTAATGACCTCCCCCAACCAAAAAGAAAGGATCCGAATTCATTTGGCAGGAGAAAGAGAAGTGAAACAAGTAGAAGAGGTTGCAGAGAAGAGGATCGAGCCCAAGACTATAACTGAGCAACTGGATCACTGTCACACTCGTCCAAGCATTGGAAAAGACTGAGGATAGCCTCATCAGCTCACTTTCCAATACCGGATCATCCCAACTAAGCCTTACTATCACCACCACATTCCTTGGACCTGTATCTTCATCAGGAACTAGTAAGTAGTATCTTGTAGTTCTTTGTTATCATTTTCTTTAATTCATATTAAAAGGGGAACTGACCACCTTCGAAAGGAAGTCTAATATTTCCTGGGCCTAAGGCAGTTCCCTCACTTATTGTCTAACTAAGATCTGGTGGTCTTGTATTCTTACTTACAGGTAGTCCTTCCTAGACAAAAAGGAGTTCTTCACAATCGATCTGATCTCTCTACGGTACGCGCACACCTTCCCAACACTCAACAGGTATTCCTCCTAGCCCTAACCCTTATCTGTTTCTCAAGAGAATGAAAGGATAGAAGCAACTCTATTCCGAACCAAATTCTATGCGAAACATTTTGGCACGCCCGGTGGGACCCTTTTCGGGTTTCTTTCTTTCTTGCTTGCTTTCATATAGGGAGCACACTTGTTGTTTCTTTCTTCTAAATATTCACAAAATATTTTGTCATTTTGGTAAAAGAATTTGTTTTCTTTCACATCTTTGCATTAGTGAAAGTCATCTTCTTTGCTTCATCGAATATCATTTTTGATTTGGGTTTAAAACACGTGCATCACATTCTTGCTTGTTGTTTTTAATTCTAGTGAACGTAGATTAAGTAACAGGTCATACACGTGGGGTGATATCCATGGTATTGACAAGAAATTAATCTTACTCTCACTGCACAACACATACCAAATCACATCATAATCAACACAACAACTCAAACATCCCCCCTTCCCGTGGTATTCCTCCACCTGATTGAGGTAGCCTTATGAGCCAAAACAAACTTGACATCTCCCTTAGGTCTCTTGTTTAGGATTGACATCATCTGGCGTCTAAGGCATAAGCCCAAAGTGATTAAAACTAATCCTAGGGTTAGTCTCTTGATTTTCTTGTGCATCTTGCTTGTTTTTTAGTTCTGTTTCTCTGTCATACACTGTTTCAGTGATCACTTCAAGACAGTTTGGTAGGTATATTAAGCATTGTTATCCCCAAACCAGCAGCTTCTTACATCCTCTCTTTGCTTTCATAGTGACCGACACCGGTCCTATACTACCGACCGACGCCGGCTACATTCTGACCGACATCGGTTATCTGACCGATATCGGTTACTGTGTTTAACAGTTCTTGACAAACCAGCAACCTATCAATTCCAACATTTTGTTGTTGTTTCTGTTCCGGATTGATTAAATCCCTATTGTGTCCTCTTGTCCATGGTTGTTATCACTGGAAACAAGCTGCAGCCATGGTTTCACATGCCTGTTCATGCCTTTTCCTGAATCACCCCCTTCACATCCTATGGGGAATCCTACAGATACCAGTAATTTTCCCAAGATCCCTGTAGGAGATAAGGAATTTGCCAAATTTTTGGATGCTAATCCTAGCACCGTACAATATTATTTGTCTCATACCCCTGACCGTACACCCAACGGTCAGCTCCTTGTTGGTATGCCTATTAGTATCGCTACTCACTTAGCCCCTTCCCCACCTAATAACTCCACCTCACCATCTTCATCCTTAGCCCCATCTCCCAGCTCAGTAGCTTCGGTGGTTCATACTGCACCAATTGGCTTTCCTTTCATTAATCTGGGGCCCCACATGTCACTACCATCCACTGACCCTACCTCATCTCTCTCACAGACTGTCTCTTTTATAACTTGCTCTCTACCACCTATACACACGAGCTTTCCCTCACAAGCTCCACCCACCTTTTCATTTCCACAAATTCATCCGGTAGCCTCAACCTCTTATATAAGACACCCTTATTCGGCTGCCCCAACACATTCATCACCATTATCTTATCAACATTCAATCCCACCATTGTCTAGTAGTGGCTCTTGGACCAATCCTCCTCTGTTTACAACGACAACACCATCATCTAACCCAACCAATGATTTAATCAAATAGATGATGGACAAGATGCAAAATCTTGAGGCTTCGTATCGTGAAGTCATAACACCACGACATATGAGAGAGTTTGTCAGAACCTATTCATCCTTCTTTTCCCCTTCATACATATCCTCCTCAATGGGAATTACCGAAATTTACTCGCTTTAATAGTAAGGAGGACCCTCAACAACACTTACGATTGTTTAGACATGCCTACTATCTGATTGCTCATGATGATGCCTTACTACTCCATACCTTCCCATGTCCTTATCAGGACTTGCTTTGGAGTGGTACAATGCTTTAGCCCAGCACTCAATCTTCTCCTTTAACTAGTTAGCCCAATCTTTCTTGGATCACTTCTCCATCAATATTGCCAAGAAAGTATCTATTACCGACCTCTATGCCATCCAACAATTTGAAGACGATTCTATCAATGATTTCGTTGACGACGATGGCGGGCCTCATAAACCAACTTACTTACGCCTTACCTCAGCCGAGCTCATCGAACTCTTTACGCGGGCCTGCGCTAAACACATTTCTCCCACCCTCCAAATTCAAACTTTCTGCACCTTTGATGAGGCCTTTACTATGGCTCGAAAACTAGAGATTCGAGCCTTAGAGGAGGAGAAATTGAGGTTACGCAACAAAAGCTCAAATTTCCAAACCCAAGACTCTACCATCAAACCCAACACCACCAACTCTCACGCATTGGCTGCTTCAAAATCAAAGGGTGCAGTACATGTAATGACAGTCAAATCTCAAGCATTGTCTAATACCCAGCCGAAAGCCACCTATAAGTATAAAGTCGAGCCCATCAACTATACTCCCTTAGGAGAAACTTATGTTGTGATCTTAGAAAAATTGCTTAAAGTAGGAGCTATCACCTTGCCTCCTATTAAACCTCACTCTGGGTTTGATTCCACCCGTGCTATTCCTTCTTGGTATAAAGAAAATGACTTCTGTAACTTCCATCGCATGAAGGGACATAGTCACGAAAACTGCAAGATGTTGAAAAACATAGTGCAGGAAATGGTTGATGCAGGGGATATAACTCTCGATAATCCTAATGCCCCCGCTAATCGAAATTTAAAAATCTTCAACAAACCATTTCCAAACCATGCATCTAACAGTAACACAAACCAAGACACCTCAGCCGAGGAGAAGAGTGTGCATGAGATCCATGCGATTTTCAACTCCCAACCTAGGGCTTCCATTGAGGAAATTCTGAATCAAGCTTCTTCACCAACATAGGGATTCTCACCCCTTCTCCTTCATCAAGACAAGAGGACAGTCCCGCTATTCCTTTACCCATAAAGGAATTAACCACCCAGAGTTCTCTTCTCACAAATGAACCTTCTTACACCACATCCCTGCAAGATTGTGAGCGGATGTTATCTAACTTATCTATTTCCCAAACATCTCCTTCCACCACTCTTGTTGTAAGAAGAAGAGGCTTGCCACTTTTTTTGTCATCCTTAGAGGAGAAACCCCTTGAACCTACATCACCAAACTCCTTAATCATGACGGATCTCCTCGAGCATGCCCTCCTACCTATTAGTTCTTCATCACCTAAATCTTTCCAGCCTGACCGGTTGACCTCTTAACACTCATTGATAGAATGCCTAATTTACCCCCATATCACACCCACAAAGGTGGAATGGAATCACAACCCACCTCTCTTCCATACCAAAGTTCCTGTTCACATGTGAAGATTTTCATCCCTCAGAAGATAGATGAGTCTTATGGGAGCATTTGAGTACACCATACTCTACTCAAATGCAGGTGACTAATCTAGACACCTCTACCATATACCCGAGGTGTTTACAAAAGCTCAAAATGCCTATGTCCTCACCTTCACCCCCCTCATCTCTATCGAATCCCTCAGCCACCTCTATCAACCTAACCAAACCTTCCCTTACGCTTGGAACTTCACCAATTCCCAGCCTGACACACCCACCTAAACGGTTAGATTTATCCAAAAATAATGTCGTCAATCCACCTAGGAGATAGACCCAATCTCCTCGAGTCCAATCTATGCCTCTGCCACAACTAAAACCCTCACCCCGATCACACCGATACAGCAGGCATAGCTTCAACCTTCACCATCACACCTACCTTCTATATTAGGGCCTCACCCCTCCACCTTGCCTCAATACACCTTGCCTCCCACATCTTCTTTAACATGACCTATACCTTTTGCACCCCTACAGACACTCACGGGTGTCTCAACACCGTCGCCCCAAGTATCTTGCCTACCTGCCAACCCTAAGCAAACTCAATCATCAAAGGACTTGTTTGCTATCGCTCCTCTCTCCCGTGGTTGTTTCCTGCCACCACGTCAGCTGGGGCCTCATCATCTAACCAGCTAAACATAACTTCTACGTAGAAGAAACCACGCCTCGTTAAAACCAATCATCAAAGTCCCTTGCCTAAATCACCACCCATACGAACCACTCATACCCAACCATTACCAAAACAATCAAAAATCTCACCTACTCAATCAACAACCTCATCTTCATCTGAATTTGACCCGCTCAAAGGATCTTACTCCAAGATCCTTGATATGTTGGTAGGGGATGCGACCATTTCCCTACCCCCGCTCAGACTCTATGATCCATCTAAACCTCGACCTATAGGTTATGATGAATCTAAAATTTGTGCTTACCATCGCACACCAGGACACGATGTAGAAGGATGCAAAGCTTTGAAAGCCATCCTTCGCCAGTCCCCTATCATGGATAGACAACCTAAGAAAGATAATTTATGAAGAGAGAATCCCTTAGCTTCAATCCCTTCTCCTATACCACCTGTCCCTGCCTCACCAAAATCTATCATCATTGCAACCTTGCCTCTCGAGAGAAATGACTTATCCCTGCCATCTTCCTCCTCTCGTATTCACGAGATCAACATGATTAACATTTCTACTCGAGGTCAAAAGAACAATGGAAAAGCTAAAGAAAGCACACTGCGGCCTTTCTTTCTCGTTCTACCATCCTAATCACACCACACCTAAAGTGGTCATTTGTGGACCTATCTATCCCGTCTCTCGATGGAGTTTCCCACCACACCATGATCAAAATACTTCACCAATCTCTGTCAAAATGACACTCTATGATCTCATTCAAACATCTCGAATCACATCGACAAGCTTTAATTGAGATCCTTCAAGGGATAGAGGTCCTACCTAACAAAACCTTGCCCATAACCTCCATTTTAACACCCAACCATGTCACTTCTCTCACCAAACAACCTACCTCCACAACCACTTCGTCCCTATCTGACAAGCCTAAGCACTTTGTCGGTTTTTCGAAGAATAAATTGTCGTCTTTGGTGCAGAAGATCCTGATCCAGCTCTTTTTATCTTGGCTTACGTCCGGGACATCCGGGTATGTCATGTTATGATCGACGGGGGTGCTAGCCTAAACATTGTCTCTTCCAAATCCTTCCAACAATTGAATATCCCTCCTAGTTGCATGTGTGCCAACCCCACCATGTTGCATTCATTCAACGATGCTATTACTTCTACCTTAGGCACCGTGATCCTTAACATTCGTGTAGGGCCATGTACCTTACCCAAACTCTTCTATGTCCTTGAGGGAGAATTCCAATACAACATATTGTTAGGCTGCCCTTGGATCCAGGCTATGGGATGCGTTCCCTCCACCTTACATAGATGCATCAAATTCGAGTATGAGGGGAAGTCTTACACCGTCAAAGCTGACGCTTCCCCTTTCAAAACCTGTAATATGTTATATCACCCTAATGATGTGCTTGTACCAGTCAAGGCACCCATTGATCCAACCCAACCATCTACTTCAACCACGCCTCAACCATCCACCTTAACCACACTCACACCTTCGACCAATGAATCCACCGCCGCGAATACCACTTCCTTCCCCGCGGACAACATCCCAACTTCAGATCCCTTGGTAGATGTTTTTCAATGCCTTACGCTAGGGGAATACTGCCTATACAACATTAGCACCTTCCATACCCCACAGGAGTATGGACAGTTACATGCACATCCTACCTACGACCGTCGTGTGGGGGAGGTGATCTCCTACGGACCACCTAATTGCCGCACCAACCTAACGTATGGGGGTGTCGACACATCCTCTGTCACTCCTGAACCTCCCCTTGGTGTGGTTCCCTTCCAATCTAATTTTTGATATCTAACCAACCGTCGTTTTGCCCTCACCTTCCGACCCACTTGTGCTTGGAAGGGTTTTGGTTTCGGTCTTTATGAACAAGGCCGACATACGATCATTCCTGTAACTACCCTGCAAACACAAAGATCGTCATGGTCTTGGATTTTTTGAACCACCTACACCGAAGAAACCTCATGTCAATTGTATCTAGGAAAACAATGAAGTCACCCCTTCCGAACCATCATCGCCCATTTTTCCATCTTCACCCACATAATCGATAGACCCGAAATCTATCCCTCCTAACTTTTTTTTTTTTTTTTTTTTTTTTTTTCGTGAATGCTATCTTCCTGGGTCCTCTCACTTATCAACGCGATAGTGAGGACCCATCTTCTCTCCCCATTTTGTATCCAGATATGATCGAAGAAGATTCACCTTCAATTAATGTTGTGGAGTGCCAGGATGATGACTCCATCCTCACCTACCTCGGTGCGGATGACTCTTATATTCAACGTGCCTTACCATCTGACACCCAAACTATGTTGAATGAATCAACTATAGAAATCAATATCCACATGGAGGACGATCCTCACATTTTAAATATCGAAAATCTCTCGATGCATTAGAACAAGCCGCCTTCACTACCTTCCTTCGTGCCCGCAATCAAGATTTTTCTTGGTCCTACGCCGACATGCCAGGAATCGATCCTAACATTGCTGTCCATAACATCACTCTGAAACCAGACTCTAAACTAGTTAAACAAAACTAAGAAAAATGCATCCATGCATTTCCCACTTAGTGAAAGAAGAGCTTCATGCCTCCTTTATGTTTCTTTCATCTTACCTATTGACTATCTCTGTAATGTATTTCTAATGTCGCACTGTCCTACTAAAGCGACGGGGGGACTTCGGATATGCATAGATTTTCGGGACCTTAACCTCGCTTGCCCAAAGGATGACTTCCCCTTACCTAGAATTGATCAACTTGTTGATCTCACTGTGGGCCATGAGATTCTTTCTCTCATGGATGGCTTCTTGGGATACAATCAAATTTTGGTAGCCCCGGCCGATCAACATAAAACCACCTTCATTATCCCCTGGGGACCTTCTGCTATCGTGTCATGTCATTCGGCCTTAAGAATGCTGGTGCGACCTATCAGTGGGCTATGAATTATATTTTCCATGACATTATGCACACTATCCTCGAGGATTATGTCGATGATCTTCTTGGAAAATCTAAACATCGCAGTGAACATCTCGATGTTTTAACCATTATTTTCGATCACCTGTTACAATATTATGTTCGTCTTCAACCAAAGAAATGTGTCTTTGGCATCCTTTTAGGAAAAATCCTTGGCTTTATCATCTCTTTGCATGGCATTGAGGTCAACCCAGCTAAAGTCAAAGCTATCCTAGAAATGCCCCCACCCACTAACCTCAAACAATTGTGTAGTTTGCAAGGCAAACTCCAATCTATCTGGCATTTCATTTCACAACTCTTGGATCGATGTCAACCTTTCCATCATCTCCTTAAAAAGGAAATTGTCTTTCAATGGAGCGAGGAGTGCCACCAAGCCTTTGAGGCTCTTAAATCTTATCTCTTGCAGCCACCCGTGCTTGTCCCACCTCAGGATGATTGCCCTTTCTACCTTTACCTTTCTGCCACCGACCATGTTGTAGGAGCCATGCTCGCACATCGTGACTCTGAGCATTGAGAACAAGCAGTTTATTACATAATCCGTACTCTTGTGGATTACGAGACTAGGTATACACACATAGAAAAGTTGTGCCTAGCCCTATCATTTGTGGCCACCAAACTCCGACATTACCTCCTGAATCACAAAACTTTTTCATCACTAACGCTGACCCCATACATTATATGTATGCCAAACCTCATCTAAACCAATGCATCACCCGATGCTTATGCTCCTGCCGACCTCAACCTTGAGTTTGTACACACGTAAATCAGTCAAAGGACAAACTATCACGACCAACTTGTGGAAGCCCCTTTACAGGGAAAAATTTACCAATTTTACTTTCCCCTGATAAGCTCATCGTAACTCTTTCACTCGGTGATGTGTCGTATCCAATGACCCTCTTTTTGATGGATCTAAATTCCATCTTTGCGGTGGAGGGGCAGGCGTTGTTCTCATTCCTCTTGAAGGTGAACCTATGCCTCTTTCATTCAGGCTCGATTTCCCTTGCACTAACAATACAGCGGAATACGAGGCCCTTGTTTTGGGTCTCCATGTTGCATTACACTTAGGTGTGAAGTCTATTAATATTTTTGGTGACTCTCAATTGGTAGTAAATCAAGTTACTGACATCTACCAATGTAAAAATGAGGAACTTCAAAAGTACAAACATTACGTGGATTCACTTTTGACCTTATTTTCTCATTATTCTATCCAAACCATTCCCCGCTCAACTAATAAATTTGCAGATACTATGGCTTGCTTGGCCTCGCAAATTCTGGCCTCACCAACTAACTCGGACATATTTGTCTTGGTCCAACAACTCTTTGCCCCATCTTACTTAGTTCCAGATGTTTGTATGGTAAATAATGTATCTGCTGATTCGCAGGATACCTGGTATCACCAATTTCACGACTACCTTACAACCTCTGTTCTACCACCTGACCTTACTAGTAATGGCAAACGTGCTTTTCTTAAAAGTGTTTCTCATTATGTCATCATGGGGGGACTCCTCTATAAACATGGCTTCGATGGTATTCTCCTTTCTTTGTCTAACCAGCTTGCCAAAGTCACTCATACCACCCAACAAATCCATGACGGACTTTGTGGCGGGCACTTTAGTGGCCTCGCCATGGCCAAGCGGATCCTTCACCTAGGATATTATTGGCCCACTATCAATAAAGACTGCTATGAATATGTTAAGCGTTGTGTTATGTGTTAACAACATGCCAACCTTCAACATACTCCTAGCCACCCATTACAGGTCGCACGAGATCTTTGGCCTTTCTCACAATGGGGTTTAGACCTTATTGGCGAGATTCACCCACCTTCTTCACAGCATCACCATTGGATCATCATGGCAACCGAATATTACACTAAATGGGTGGAGGCCGTTCCACTCATTTCAACCAAAAATAAAAAATCGTTGAGTTCATCAATCATCACATTATCTGTCATTTTGGTGTTCCTCATCGCCTGATAACAGATAATGGAAAATCTTTCAAAAATAAGTTGTTACAAGACCTTTGTGACAACTTTGGTATCAAACTTAGCTTCTCGTCACCCTACTATCCACAAGAAAATGGACAAGCCGAATCTTCTAACAAAACCTTAATCAAAATTCTCATGAAATTCGTTAACAATTCTAGGAAAAACTGGCATGATCACATCCCCTTTTCCCTTTGGGCTTATCGTACCAGCATTCGTACTTCCACTAATGCCACACCATTCTCTCTAGTGTATGGTACCGAGGCTGTCTTGCCTCTCGAAATACAAATCCCTTCTCTTAGAATATCTCTTTAGGATATTCTCGCCAATGATGACTTCCGCCAAGAGTGGTTAGCCCAATTAGAGCTTCTTGATGAGCGTCGTCTTACAGCTCTTGACCACCTACAAATTTATCAAAAGTGCATTAAGCGTGCTTATGATAAGCGAATTCATGAGCGTACCTTTAAGATTGGTGGTCTTGTCCTCAAAGAGAATCAACATGTAACCAAACTAGAAAAGAGTAAACGTGGAAAATTTGCTCCTAATTGGATTGGGCCTTACATTATCACTCACACCTATGGATCAGGTACTTATCATTTAGCTTCACTTAATGGTAAACCCGAGCCTGAACCCCTTAATGCCTTACATCTCCAACCATTCTACTATTGAATTTAGTGTTACATCACTTCTTATCTACCTTGTGCTCATCCCTTGAGCTCATTTACCACCTCATACACCTTGTTTCGTGCATCTCAAAATGGAATCAAGCTCACATGGTTTGATCATCACCTCCTCTTAAAGATGCCTTCCCCTTTTTAGTCTGGTCCATGACTTAAAAGTATCAAAATAAAAAGTTCTCAATTATATGATTATGGGATATTCTTGAGTCAAAATTCCTGCAAAACTAGATGCTTCATGCCAAATGGACATCTAGACCGCTACGCTCTACACTAGACTGCTCCCTCAAAGGACAGCTTTAGGTGCAAAGCCGCATCTCTTTATTATACATTAGACTCCTCCCTCGAAGGACAGCTTAGGTGCAAAGCCGCATCTCGCTATTATACACTAGACTTGCTCCCTCAAAGGACAGCTATGTGCAAAGCCACATCATGCTACTATAAGTAGACTACTCCTCAAGGACAACTATACAAAGTTATCCTTTATCGAAGCTTCTCGCATTGATCAGCTTCGTGAAGACCTCAAGAAACAACAAAATGCATATCCCATATAGACTTCCCGCATCGATCGGTCTATATCCGAGAAAATTAAAAGCGATTCAAAAGAACTTTTGAGTCATGGACTTGTCTATTTAGGTTTGGATCTATTTCCTCAAAATAATCACCTTATAACAAGTCCTCTATGCCCCAAATATGCCATCCACATCACCTCACCATTCTTCAAAACAACAAAAATCAAGGGACGTGACGTATATCCGATATATTGTGATTATAAAACTCTTTTCACCTATCAACTTCTCGCCTATGCAAGGTACCTAGGGATTCAAGCTCATCCTATGATAATAGGTGGTTTGTTTAGCTCTTTCCAACTATGGGACATTTTTTCCTCTTTTACCTGAATCTGGGATTATGTATTGACTTTAATCAGGACATGGTTCCCTAATGCTTGGGTAAGCTAACCCTCGCTTCACCTATACCTTACCGACTCCAACAACCTTACCCTACCAATATGAAAATTTGTACCAACCAACAAATTTCCTAACCACAACCAGTTGCTGAATTCACCTCTCCCCGGTCCTAAGGAGAACTACATCGATCTGAGGCCCCTCCTTGTTTTGTGCAATGGGCTATATAGGCAGCACTTAGGAGACATGGGGTCTCCCAAGGTTAGCTCGACCATTCCCTACCATAACCTATCATGTGTGGTGTTTTGCTTAAAAATATAAATGTTTTCACATATTTATATTGATAACACTCACCTTTATCCTTTACCAATCCAAACATTCAAAACACAAACATTTCTTATTATTATCATAACCTCAAAATCAACATACATATTCAGTTTTATTTATATGTTAAACAAATACATCTTCTCTATCATCAACGCGTAGGTCGGCATCCTTATTTATTCTTCTACCCCTATGAAATTCACGTAGGCCCCGCGCCTCATCCCAAACCAGGTAGTGATGGTGATCGTCGACGCCGCTCACCTGGCCTCTCCATCCTCAAAGGGGCCACTGCTATTGGTTCCTCCCACTGATCCACCAATCTCTCCTATAACATACGAATATGCCCTCTCGCGTGGAGGAATCTTTCCTCTAGTCTCTCCACTCGTGACTGCGAAAACCTCTAACAATCCCGTTGTCTCATTCACCTGTGTTTGAAGCTGGTGAACTAAACCCTGTAGGTGGTCTCTCTCCACTGTAACCACAGCTATGTCAGGATGATCGGCCCTCTCACGTACACCTCACAGCTCTGCTACCCACCATAATCTATAAGACTCTATCACTCCTGCATCCATTACCCTGCGATCGATTGTTGTCTCCTCTGGGTCCTTCGGAAGTGTCGGTTGTGGGTGTGGGCAGAGAAGGGTGCCTCGCGTCAATCCTCCTGTATGGTCTATGAGCCATGGGTATATCCTGAACAAATCCAAATTGTCACCGCACGTGATCTAGAGGAATCCTCTCGTACTCACCTGGCCTATGTCCCACGATCCACCTTAATCACTCTACACCCCTCAAATCCTCGGCTATGTTCATCGTCACCATGTAGTTCCCATACGGTCTCCAATGGATATCCGTAATCATCACCATCTCCCACATCTGCCTATAATACTCGGCATCATCTATCACGGTTTCGGCTCTTGCCTCTTGCTCTGTCTGGACCCATCGTCTGAATCCCAACCTCTACACTCCTGTCTCTCCTCCTGGATTGGTCGGCCTATTGGTCACACACACATAATGTGCTCATAGGCCCAACAATGTAATAAGTATGCACAATCCAGTGTAGTCCTATGATTTCACCTGCATGCCCATAAACCCCTGTATAGCTCATGAAGATATGCAGTGCCCATGCAAAAAATGTAACGCTACCTTCTATCATCTCATGAATAATGCACATCAATGATTTCTGAAATCTTCCCCCGTCCGCTCTAGGTAATGCATAATACCCCACCGCTATCATTAATACCACTGCCAACCTTGTTGCCTCAGGGTGTGCCGCAAACATTATACCATAAGTGAATGTCAAACCTCGTTGTGTCAAATCTCGTGTGGCTGGACCAAATACTACCGTTATTGCTACCCGCGTGCCGCGTTAGGCCCTACCTGATACACTGGTCTTCCTGTAATTGGGAGTCTCAAAATTGAACACATCTTCTAACGTCACTGTCATCTCCCCTATTGGCAGATAAAAGGTATTCTTTTCAGGATTCCATCTCTCAATCAGTGCCTGCAACATAGCATGATTGCGTGTGATCTATGAATAATAGTGGATTCCGCTTAACCCCACACGGTTTATTAATGCCCACTCAGTTGGTGTTACATCCGCTCGACCCGTGACAACAAAGCTAGCACCCTATCATTCATCCTCAACCCTGCCTGTGCCTACACACATTAAACCAACAAACAACAAATCAACAAATAACTTCCAACGTGTTTTTTATCGCAATCCACAAATTTACACAGTAACTCGATATCGGTTATAGACAACCGATACCGGTTATTCTTAAACGATATCGGTCACTGTCAATTCCAACCACCCCACTCAAAAACACCACCTATAATAACTTCTGTGCTCATTTTCCCCTCTCTGTACCTACGCACATATCTCCAACACCTGATTACCTACCTTACAACACTCACCCCATCCCAAACCTTTTGCCTATCACCTTTCTTTTTCATCTCTACCCACTTACCTTCCCACATCCTATTCATATGCATGCAAATTTTTTTTAACTCCAACCAAAAATCATATATACCTCCTGGGATGCAGCAGTTTGAGGTGGAACCTGTCTTCCCTCTCCTCTCTACCCACTGGATGCTTCTCCTTGTTCAGCCATGTTCACCACCCTCTTCACTATTACTTGCCTTTACGCCTTCTTACTCCAAGCTCATGATCACTTTACCTGTCTCTTTCCTCCTTATCACTCAATTCTCCCATGCAACTACCCTGTATGGATGACAACAACCTCACATCCTCATATTTAACATGTTGCATGGCTCTAAAAATAAGAATCTAAAATTACCTCCCCAACTTTTCTATTTTTAGAAAAGCTTGTTTTAACATAACCGATGTCGGTTATGTAACCGGTATCGGTCAATAGTGACCGACATCGGTTATCTAACCAATATCGGTCAACCTATACCTATTTTGATTATATCTAGGCCTTCTCTTTGTTTTTTGCAAAATTTTGGTGGCGCCCGCCTCTTTTCCCTGCATAATGACATCACTATCAACATCCATCATCATACTAAACATCAATATTTCAAAACATATGCATATCATTAAAACATCATCAACATCATTTATATATACATCACAAACATTCCAATACCATCGACAAAAAACATAAAACATTATAATATATGCACCAAATCCACAATTATACACACCATATGGATCAACCTCATCATCTATATATATCATCAAAACAATGTTACAATATACAAATTTCCCTGCATGGGGCCTCTATCATACAAACAAAAATAAAAAGTTGGCATGCAGGCCGTTGTCTCTGTCAAAATCTCAACTCGGCTCGCAGGCCGGCCTCTCATGTCAAAAATATACTCGGCTCATAGGCCGGTATCAACTATACAACATGTACTCAGCTCGCAGGCCGGTATATATAACAAACATGAATACATAAATCCTATGAGGGCACGCAGGCCTCTATATACACACTCGGTTCACAGATCGATGTCTCTATCAACAAATCCTCTATCAAATCAGAAAAACCTAGCTCTACTCCTGGGGTGACTCAGCTCTCTCCCCCTCCCTCAGCTCGTCTCTCAGCTGGCCCCTGTGTCGATCTCACCTCCTACCCATCACTGACCCACCGGTGTGGCTGTGGCCCCTGTAACCTGTGACTCAGGATGTATCAGCTCTGTGAGCTACATATGGCTGATAGTCAGCCCCGGAACCATCTAGTATGTCCTGATAATATCGGGCCTCCACTCTCGCCTCCATATATCGGGCCCGTGCCACCATGGCTAGTGGGGCTGCTCCCCAACTCCTAATATAAGTGGGCCCTGCCCTGCCTATACACCCTGCCCTGCCTATACGCCTGTGCCTAAGGTTGTGCTCATGCTCGTGCTTGAGGCCGCACTGCAATACCTATGCCGAGGTTGTACTGCACTCGTGCTGAGGCTATGCCTATACTGTGCTTGGGCCAACTGCCCCTGTAGCACCCCAATCTGTGCCTGTGCAGCAGTAAGCTGCCCCTGTAATAACTACACCTGGCCTAAGAGACGGTCCCTCTCTACTATAACAGCCGCCAAATCTAGCTGTGCGGGTTGTGCTCTCATGGTTGCCCTCTACCCTGCCCACCAAACCAAAAATGCACCTGTAACACCGGTGTCGTCCACCGTATCATCAGCCAGTCTCTCCGCGACCTAGACTGGGTCCAATGGCTGCGAAAGAGGTAGTGGTGCCTCTACATCCTCCCTCCGATACTGTGGGAAGGGAGGTGGCTCATCCTGTCGTAGGCCCAACTGTCGGCATACCCTCTCTAGGGGAATCCGCTCATGCTCCTCGGGTCTCCGTCCAGCTATCCAGAAGATGTACTGGATCCATCATAGCTGTGCTCGGGCTCCTCCACGGGGCTGATGGCCTCTGTATGGCCTTTATATAATATCCAGTGTGGTCAGGCCCTCTAACATATGCCTGTAGTACGCGACATCTTGCCCTGCGATAACCACTCGTGGCTGACCCACGACCCCCAACCACCTCTGAAACCCATACCTATACACTTCCTGTGGCCCTAGCTGCGAGGAAGCCCTACAGTTGTAAACACATGATATGCTCGTAGGCCTAGCAGTGTAGCAAGAATGTTGAGCATATCCCGAATCGCCTCATATGGCGATAGCCCCAGAGCTCTTTGTATAGCTGCACTAAATACACAAGTGTCCATGCATAATAGTGTGCTCCTCCACCATCTCATGCAATACTCCCATCAGAGCCCATGGGAAGCGACCTCCCTCTAAGTCTCGGGAGGGTGAAGCAGGTGATACCAATCATCATAAGCATGGCAAGCCGTGTCTCCTGTCGATGTGCGCGATACATATTGCCATAGTAAATGCTCGCACTATGGTTTATAATTAATGGGGCTGCATCCCTAAATACCTGCAGGATGTTGTACATCACTGTCTCAACATCCACCTACAACACCGCCTCCCCTATGATCGGTAGTCTCAGGATGCGATACACATCCTCTAGTGTGACTGTCATCTCTCCAGTCAGGGAGATGGAAGACATTGGTTGCTGGATCCCATCTCTCAATGAGGGAAACCATCAGGCTGTGGTCCCTATCCACATCCCTATATCTCTAGACTCTGCCGAGTCCAACCTCCGGCATGACTGCCCACTGCGCTGCAGTCACATGTGGCCGCATCCACCCCAGTAGGGCGGCGTCCCGATCCCACATCGTCAGCTGCTAGTGTGCCTGCAAAAACAACCCACTCCATCAGGCCTACCCTTTCCAAAACAACTACCCAATAACCCCAATATCACTAACCCCACCCAACAAAACACCTACAATATCCCCTTTACCTATCCCACAACCTACCACCTACCCCACTCATACACCACCCGATTACCCCCACCCCAATAACCTTTCCTACCAACTCTACCTTTTCCCTTTCACCCCACAAATCTATCCTACCCACCTACAACAAACCAACACAACAAATTTCACACCCTTTCCTCCTACCCATGGTGACCGGTACTGGTCACCCTCGACCGCCATCGGTCCCCCACCCCTTATCTATACCCTACTTTTATGCACCGACGTCGGTCGACACATGACCGACGCCGGTCTCTGAACCCACATAACTAAACATGCTTGTGTGGTGACCGATGCGGTCGCTTAGTGACCGACATTGGTCACTGTGGGATTCCGGGGCCAGATCAAAACGGCCCCCAAATTCCCTTTCTTCCTATTTCTACCCATCTACCCAGCCCAATTGCCTAAAAACTCACCCACCCTACCATTTTGACTCACCTAACATATCTACCCACTCCATTTTACGATTTACCTTCATTTATTCATTATTTTCTCAAATTTTAGATTCCTACCCCAAAACCCACATCCTAGCTAAATTCATCAACTTCACACAAAGAGAGATTTAGAGCCTACCGGTACGACTACACGTCGTCGTGGTGGGATAGGTGGTGGTGGTCCAGCTCCTCTAGCACCTCCTGCTCCTCCAGGCTGTGCCATAGCTCCAAATCTCCTCAGCAGGGTCCTCAACCAATCAAACTCTGCCTCCTGATCTCTGGGGCCTACCAATAACTCACTCCCCCACTCAACTAGTGCCAACTCAGCCCAAATACCCAACCCAATCAATTCAAAACTCAGACAAGAAACAGGTTGGCACTCAAATTCACAATGTGAAAATGACACACCGTATTTTTTCTTTTTATAGGTTTTGACCTCTAACCGATATCGGTTATGGCGCGCCCTAGAAACCGTATCACTCTTCTAACCGATACCGGTCAATACTAACCGATATCGGTTACCTACCTAGTTTACCCTAACTCCTGCTCTTCTCCACCAAACTCTATTTTTCACCACATCGCCTACCCCCAGCCTTTGCTCAATAGCCTTATTTTGAATTCATTGGCCTCGACCCAAGGCCACCACCAACCAATCAGCCCAACCCAAGGCCGCACCTAACCAATCGGCCCGACCCAAGGCCACACCTAACCAATCGGCCTAACCCAAGGCCACACCTAACCAATTGGCCCGACCCAAGGCCGTAACCAACCAATCGGCCCGACCCAAGGCTGCACTAACCAATCGGCCCGACCCAAGGCCACACCTAACCAATCGGCCCGACCCACACCGCACCAACCCAATCGGCTCGACCTAAAAGCGCACCTAACCAATCGGCCTGACCTAAGGCCACACCTAACCAATCGGCCGACCCAAGGCCATAACCAACCAATCGGCCCAACCCAAGGCCACACCCAACCAATTGGCCCGACCCAAGGCCGCAACCAACCACTCGGCCCGACCCAAGGCCGCAACAAACCAATTGGCCCAACCCAAGGCCGCAACCAACCAATCGGCCCAACCCACGGCTACACCATTTAAGTACCTCAACCGAAGCCCACAAATTATGATTCTATCCACCCATAATGTAGTTGTTTGTTCAATCAAGCTCACCTGTTCATGTTTTAGCATGACTAGGATACTTGAATTGATCCGCCACCCAACTTTTCTTAGACCGAGACCGTGACGTTTATCTCAACCAAACCAACCATTTGGTAGTCTTGCTAAACATACGTAAACATTCCGTACCTTCCCATTATATTCCCCTGGAGCTACTTCCTATGCCTTGGATACCAGGATTATATCATCCTTGTTTGGATAAACTATCAACCTTTTCCTGTGAATTGCTTGTTGGCTCTTCAAACCATGTACCCTGGTCACACTACTACATTTTAACATGTGTCGGCTTCCTTGTACTTACCCCACCATCTTACCAGCATCTCACCATCATTTACCCTTTATCAACCCTATCCCTGATTTCATGTCACCTCCATCTGTGATAGACTTGAGGGGGATTACCTATACCCTTAACTGGGGTAACCACTTTTTATTATTGTCAGTGTAGCTTTAAAATACAAGCCACATGACAACAAGGGGCAAATGTAGACACCAAATTTGGGTCTTACGACACCCTGTACCCCGTATCTCATCCCGCAACCTAACCCTACCTCACCACCTAAACCTTACACACCTAATAATTTATTAATTACCTTATAATTAATAAATCCACATCTCCAACCCCGTCACCTCATCTCGCCACCTCACCGTGACCTAGCCCTAACCCTAAACCAACCTAATTAATACCTATGACTTGGTCCAGACCCACACCCATGACTCATTACCCCTCACCCACACCAAAACGAGCCTAATAATGACTTGACCAAGCCCACAACTAATCCCTCGGGAGAAAAGGAGGGAAAGATGGCTATTTTACTAAAAATAGCCATTTTGACCTAACCGACATCGGTTCCTACTCGACCACCGTCGGTTATATAACCGCCATCGGTTCCTTGTTAATGACCTCCCCAACCAAAAGAAAGGATCCAGAATCCATTTAGTAGGGAAAGAGAATGAAACAGATAGAAGAGTTACAAAGAAGAGGATCAAGCCCAAGATCAGAATCGAGCTGGATCATGTCATACTCATCCAAGCATTGGAAAAGACTAAGGATAGCCTCATCAGCTCACTTTCCAATACCGGATCAACCTAACTAAGCCTTACTATCACCACCACATTCCTTGGACCTGTATCTTCATCAGGAACTAGTAAGTAGTATCTTGTAGTTCTTTGTTATCATTTGCTTTAATTCGTATTAAAAGGGGAACTGACCACCTTCGAAAGGAAGTCTAATATTTCCTGGGCCTAAGGCAGTTCCCTCACTTATTGTCTAACTAAGATCTGGTGGTCTTGTATTCTTACTTACAGGTAGTCCTTCCTAGACAAAAAGGAGTTCTTCATAATCGATCTGATCTCTCTACGGTACGTGCACACCTTCCCAACACTCAACAGGTATTCCTCCTAGCCCTAACCCTTATCTGTTTCTCAAGAGAATGAAAGGATAGAAGCAACTCTATTCCAGAACCAAATTCTGTGCGAAACAACATGTCTTGTCTCATGATTTTTTCCTTGGGCTAATCACTTTTTCATTGACCACCTTCTAAATATTTTCATAACATCCTCTCGTGATTAAAATTCATTTAGAACATCCATGTGTATAGTATGTCCTCTTTTCCATGTTTGTAGACACTTTTGTCCCCTTATAACAAGACAATTTTCTACTTCCTTTCTCTCATGTGTTTCTTGGCAGGTTACACTGGGGGAATCCTTCATCCCTCATGATTGAACCTATTTTATATTGGCCTTGATCCCCCTTCTACGTGTGAAGATTTTTTCTTTGAATCCTCCCACCTAATCGTTAGGGCATGTCACATATTCAATTTCTTGTATGCGTAGCATTTTTCCCTTGTACATCCCATGTAATGCTGGGGCATCCAGGCTTCTTTTTCTTCCTGTACATAGCTTCATAAAAATGTCAAAAAAAAATTAAAAAACATTCTAATATGTTGAAAATCACAAAAAAATAAAATATGTTTCAAGAAAAATAAAAATCAATAACAATCATCCTAAAAAATGTCGCTCTCTAGTTCTTTCCTATTCTTGTGCACGAATTGCGATCATTTTTATCTACCTCCATTAACAAAGTTGGTTTGCTTACTATGTATGTACTCTAGAGCACAATGAGTTTTTTTGTACTATTTCATACTACACTATTTTTCATAGGACCCAAGTGTGCTCTGCTAAATAAAGCAATATTTAGATTTTTAATAATGTTCACTTAGAACAAACATTCCATGCAATCAAATTCAATGGATAAACATATGCAACTATAATGACTCATGATTCACCAATCTATTCATTCCATAACTCAGTAAGCTACCGATCTATTTATGTTATCTTATGTATTGAATACATATTGTATACTTCATATACTTTGTCATCCTACCCTACACCGGTACTTGAGTGATCTATTTAAAGAACATATCTGAATATCTGTTACCAATATTCATCTGATATCACATTGTTTTAAACTTGGTGACATAGGACAACGTGCAACCAACAGTTTGTGATACTTTGGCCAAAGATTTATAACATACTATGTATGTCACTATTCCTAGATGACATACTCATCATTTTGGAATACATCCTTCACCTCACTCTTCTATTATCATGATTGGTCTTTACTAACTACCATCAGTCCACTTGTTCCAGGTTTTACCCTAGCCCTAGATAGAAACATAACCTATTATAGGAAGACGCTCACAAAGGCTTAGGGTAGATGGGCATACTCATTTGACCTAAGTCATCCAATGTGCAAACATACCCTGAGCCTTTGGAAGCTAATTCCTATCCTAAATATGCTCCTATCCAGACCTAGAGAGAAACTAGGTTCAAGTCCGAGTTCCAGATGTGTGTAGATCTAGATGATCAATGTGGAAGGGTGATGCCACATGTCAACTACAATGTTGTATTCTCGAAGACCCAAGCCTTCTCAAAAGTACAACCCTACATTGGTGTGTGTGCAACATCCTACAGAAACTACCTCATCGAGATGTACATACCCCAAGGAGATTGTTAATACATTGTTAGTTTGGATTAAAACTTGATTACAACAACCCTTCCAAACCCTAATCCAACGCTCAATAAGTTCTTTCCTAAATTTTCCTCATTTAGCCCATTAAGAACTTCATTATTTTCATGGTCACTTTTAATATTTGAACACATAGTTAAACTACCAATTAACCGTAATCGTATCACAACGTTATAATATATGTCTATTTAAAAAGTACAATAACTTTTTGGAAAGATTCAACATCCAAATATATATCCAATATAAAGTAGACTTCATACAAAATGAAGTCTAATAAATTGTAGTCATATTTCCAAACCTTTTTGGTTTATGAGCAATTAAGAAAGAGAAAGAGTCTTTCTCTACATGTTAAGTGTTAGGGTTTATCCTACCCAATGTCCACATTTCTTAATGTATGTTCATCACATGTTACATTACTATGTTATATAGTTTAGATAATGAATATCATATTCTGCAACTTAACAAGCTGCATCACAAGTAGGGAGATTGAACTAAATCCCTCTATCCAACTTATTAAAAGATAACCAATTAACATATAAATAATATGAAGAATATCAACAAGATAGAATCCATCTCTTCCATACAAGTACAAAATAATTTACACAACCAATACAAGTAAATTCTCAACTTTCAATTTATCTTTATAACTTATACATTTACAAGACTTATGCATTTAGGTATACTGCATAACAACCATCTTCATTATAAAAGAATACTACTTTTCTTTTTCAATACAATCTCAAGAATGAATCAGAATTCTTCACAAGGAATCAGATTTAATTCAGCCAATGCATCATATAAGTTTTTCCTTCTTTTATCACTTACGAAGTCCATCTACAAAAATTTCTAGCATGGGTCAGTTCAATGAACTGAGCATGATAAGCACTAAGCCTTAAAACAAGTGCATTCCAATAATTGTTCCATTAAAACAACTCTTCTTTAATGAGACAATTATTACATCATAAATATCAATATAAGTAATAGCAAAATGGAAAAAAGTACATTTAACCAATTGAATTCACTTCCAAGAGAAGAACAAAATATAATCCACTATATCTACCTTACAAAATTAAAGTTTAATTGATCCTATCAATTATCCTTAAGCAAACAACAGATCATATCATCTCATTGTTCCCAATTCTATCATAATAGAATACAACATTTATCTTTTCTTTAACCAAAAGAAGGGTTTAAAACATGGTTCTCATTAGGATGATTCATCTAACTCTTAAGCAAAAGAAAAAGAAGAACCATTACAAACTATGCCCAAACACAAGACATCCAAAAATAAAAATAGATTCATAACATGAATTAACGGTTTCATTTAAAGGACAACTACCTTAAAATTCAACATTTAAGATATTCATCAGAACAGAATCCCATTTCAATCCAAGAAGGAATAGAGAATCAAACAGTCTACCTGCAAGTCTAAATCTACTTCCACATGTTAGAAGTTAACATTTAAAGATCTGAAACCAACGTTCACAAATCAAAGTAGACTCATACAGAGTTAATCTCTACTCGAGTCCATCCAAGGAGGATCCATAAAAGATAGAGTGCAAGAGACAAAACTTACTCATCTCAAACCAAACAAAGCAAAGCCTTGTCAAAAAAATAGTCTGCCAAACAAGCTTACATTTTCTGTTCAACAAAACCAAATCATCTAATCTCTTCCTACATCATTTCAACAAATGATTTGAACAAGGAAGACCAAACAACTCATAAAGAAATCTCCATTTCATAAGAGAATCAAAATAGAAAAATTTCAACCAATGAACTTATCCCAACAATAGAAAGAAAGGGATCTTAATTAGAAAATGATCCAATCAATAATTCATTTTATTGTACTAACAAATGAATTTCCACTTTTAATTCAAACATAGAAATTCATAAGCTAGTTCCCATAAGAGAGAAAAAATCAATCACAGTAAGAAGAAAGCACACTTCCATTTTCCTTACAATTCTTTACCTTCAATAAACACGAGTTTCAATTCCAATCTCATAATGAAATACACATAACAGTCCTAAAAACAACATTTTGTTCCAAAGGAATCACATTCCTTTCTTTTACAAAGACACAAGGTTTATTTACTATATCCAACAAGAGATAGAAAAAAAACCGATCAGTAAGCTAAACATGTTCAAAAGTATCAACAAACTCAAAGACTAAAATCCCATTGTCAGGTTTCAATATTGCATTACAAAAGAGTAATTAGTTCTCGATTCAATAAGTACTATAATACAAAAACAATCTGAACAGAGACAAAGTAATCCCACCATAACAATTCGAGCACTAAAGTAATAAACTCTTCTTTTAAACGAAACCCAAGAGCTTATTTTAAAAGATCTGAAGATGCGGGTTTCCACAAAATAGAGGGGAAAATAATACCCCCAATAAAATGCCATTTCCATCTCAGAAAAGATGAAACAGTTCTCAAAAAGAATTACCAAATCCATTCATCAAACAAAGACATTTTCAGTTAAGATCTCAAAGAGTTTACCCAACAACTCAACAACTATTCTCCCAGTTTTCTTTGAGAAATAGTTCAACAAAAGAGTTATAAGTTTTAAACTTTTAATACAAGTAAAACCCAACTCAAAATACTATAACAGAGTCAAACACGAAGTCTCAACAAAAGTTCAAAACTACACAAGTATTTAAATACGAGGGAAGTATAAAATATGATCTTCCAATAATAGTTCAGAGCTACACGAGTCTCTAATCACAGGTTCAGGGCAAACACAAGTTCCCATTCCAGTTTATATTTTAAACAAGAAGCCCTAATACCAGCTCAAAATGAAACACGAGCTTCAAACAAGAGTTCAGAACTATACAAGTAACAAAATACAAGTGTGTGTAAAAACACAAACCTTCAATAATAGTTCAGAGAAACACAAGTAATAAAATACGAGTATAGAGCCATATACGAACTTCAAACAATAGTCCAGAGCTACCCAGGATTCCAAACACTAGTTCAGAACAACAAGAAGCTCCAACACAAGTTCATATCAAAACATGAAGCCCAAATACAAGCTCAAATAGAACTCAAGGTTCCCATATATAAAAAAACTCAACAAAAGGTTCCACATATATTTAATGCAATGAAGGTCAGTTCCAACACAACAACCTTGAATACAAATTTCTAGAAATGGAAAGTAGAGCTACTAAAACAAGCTTCGCATGCATGTTTCATTATTAAACTAACACAAAGAAAGTTTCAAAACCAACATTATTTTTTTGCCATGGATTCATATCCAAGATAACAAGATTATAAAACCCAACAAAGTAAGTAACCAAATAAAACATGCAAGCCAAGAATCTCAAAAGAGCAGACTTGTTTTAATGAAACATTTAGAAGAAAGCAAGAGATCTTAAAGATTAGAGCCTATCATGCCTAATAGTGCTTCTACCAAATCAAAGGAGACCTCCATCCAGCTCACAACTTCTCCTCTTCTCCACGAAAGATCAAACAACCATATTCTTTTTCCACAATGCCTCTTATACATCCCACGAACCGAAAATAGGTCTAAGACTTCAAAAATAGCCATTAAGTGTAGTTCAATCTGCTGGTTCAAAAACCAGAGAGCATGCAGAGAAAAATCATGAAACATGCAAAGTGAAACAACCCCAGACAAACCCGCTTGCATGCCTTCCAAGATGGTTTGTGCATGAAAACTAAAAATAATAAGTTTCATTAATTCCAATTTTCCCACCTATCCTTCCTTGCCACCACCTTCCAAGTCTAACAAATGCCAAATCAAAATTAACATGAAATTCCATTTTAGTGACACTTCCACATAAGCCTCCACCAAGTCAACTAGCCCTGCCAAAACTGGCAGTACCTATGCATTCAAAACCTTATCAATAACATAAATGCCATAGGAACCATCACCCTTAATGCATGCGACCACCTAATTCCCCTTTCATACCCATTAGTTTAGGATAGATCAAATTGCTTAGGTTAGACCTTAGGTAGTTTATAATATATACCTTAGGATATAACCCTAACAACAAATTTCCACCATAGGTCTTAACACATAGCCTTAGGTAGTTTCCACATAGGTTAGATTAATTCACAACATAATAGTTTTAGGCATTAGGTTAGATCATCATAAAACCTTATAGTATTAGGTTCTAGGTTAATTTTAATAGCCTAGTAACCTTTCCATATCCTTTAGCATAGAGCTTAGGTTAGGATGCCAATCAACCAACAAAGTAGAATAGGAAGCTTTAGGTTAGAATAAGAATTCTATTAAGTGACATAGCTTAGGTAGAAAATATTCTTACCTAGCTTAGGATTCCATAGGATAGTCCTTTTTAGGATCCCAATCCTTCCTATGCCATGAACAGGTTGTATTTTCATGTTCATGTTCATCAGCAATGTCCTACCATGATCGATCTCCAAGGACCCAAGCACAACATACAACTGAATGGAAATACGTTCACACAAAAATCAAAGAACTTGTAACAACAAAGTTCAGTCAATATGTCTCTTAATTCATGGAATGTCAATTTACCATTCATTCAATAGAGCAGATTTAAAACATTCCTTGGATCACTAAAATTGATCCAAGGATGAGTCAGATTAATAGATAAGTTTACAACTCTTAAACCAGATTGCAATTCATCTAAAAGAAGTGAAAAATGGATTCAAGGAAGCCATTCCATTTCAGTCTAATGATCTTAAGAGCAAAAAATATTTATCCATATCAAGCATGATCTCCATCAATCAAAAGAACACATCTTTAAAAGAAAATCACATGTCAACACTTGAAATGCAAAGGAGGAATATAACAATTGTCAAGGGTGTTACATGCTTCCCTCCTAAAAAGAATCATCATCCCGATGATTACCTCTTTTAACAATTTACACCAAGGACAATCAATTCATTCACTTCTCTTATCCTAAGTCAAATATATTAAAACCTTATAGTTCCAGAAATCAACATTAAATAGTTGTTTATTCAAATCAAATAAATATCTTCCCAAAACTGGCATACTTATTGTCATATAAAGATAAAATCATAAATTTTTATCAATCAACAGAATCAATTCTATTCAAATAGATATGGAAAAGTAGTTTTCATATCCTCTAGATTTTCCCAAGTTGCACTCTCTTCATTAAACTGGTCCCACTGGACCTTACATTGACTTATTTCTCGATTTCTCAAATGCAACTGGTGAGTTTCAAGCACTCGTATGGGTTTAACCATGATTATTCTTGGGTCTGGACCTACAAGGAATTCCAATTTAACACATGTGATAAATCTGAAATGTATTTCTTAAGCAAAGAAATATGGAAAACATCATGCATTCATGACAAAGTAGGAGGTAATGCTAAACGATAAGCTACAGGTTGATTACTTCAACTATCTCAAAAGGTCCCACATAACGAGGTGATAACTTGGCAGCCTTGCCAAAAGTTATAGAACTCTTTTTCGGTTTAACCTAAAGAAAGACTTTCTCACCAAGTTCAAATTTCTATCAACCCTCTTCAAGTCAGCGTAACTCTTTTTCCTATCTGCTGCTTCTTTCAAGCATTCACGAATCAATTTAACTTGTTCCATTTCAGTAAGAATTTCAGGTCCAATTACCTCTCTATCTTCTATGCTATCCCAACTAACAGGGGTTCTACATTTTCTTCCATAATGCCTCGAAAGGTGCCATCTTAAGAGAAGCATGATATGTATTATTGTATGTGAATTCAACTAATGGAAGATACTCTTCCCACTTATACTTGTTGATCCATGCAATACATTCATAACATATCTTCTAAAACTTGATTTACTCTTTCATTCTACCCATCTATTTCCGGATGATACACAAAACTAAAATTTAGCTTAGTTCCTAGAGCTGCATTAAGTGTTTTCCAAAATCTTGATGTCATTCTAGGATCTCTATCCAAAATGATTAACTCAGGTACTCCATGTAATCTAAAATTTTGTGTACAAATCTTCTTGCCAAAATAGGAGAATCATCCTTCAGATTTCCAACAATAAAATGTGCTACCTTTGTTAGTTTATCAACAACTACTAAGATAACATCATGCTTATTTCTCAACATAGGTAACCCTTGTACAAAATCCATGCTTATTACTTGCCATTTGTACTACGGTATGCTATGAGGATACAACAAACCGGCTGGGTGCATATGTTCCGCTTTAACACATTGACATTCAAGGCAATGTGTCACAAAATCAATAACATCCTTTTTCATTCCTTTCCAGAAATATTGTTGTTTTATATCAGCAAGCATCTTAGTAATGCCAGGTGTCTAGAAAAAGGTGAATTGTGAAATTCAGTTAACAATTTCTTTCTCAAATTATTAAGCAAAGGTACATAGACTCTGTTTTCAAATCGTAAGATTCCTTCTTTATCAAAGTGAAAACCTTTATACCTCAAATCATTAGAATCTACAACAAGTGCTGCTTTTACTTGTTGAAAGTAAGAATCAGATTCCATAACACTTTTTACTTCATCCTTAAACTAGTTCTAAGTGTTATAAGAGCATAAATGTGCTTCCTACGACTTAGAGCATCAACCACTCTATTTTTTTCTTTTCCTTTAATGTAACTTATGTCAAAATCATATTGAGACAAAAACTCTAACCACCTTCACTGTCTTGCATTCAAATTTGGCTGAGTAAAATGTACTTCAGCCCAAGATGATCAGTTTTCAACTCAAATGGTTTACCAAGCAGATAATGCCTCCAAACTTGAAGTGCATGAACAATGGCAACAAGCTCTAAATCATGTGGAGCATAATTCAACTCATGTAACTTAAGTTTTCTACTTTCGTATGCTATAACATGACCACTTTGTAACAAAATACCTCCTAGACCTTCACCGATGCATCAGTTACCACCATAAAATCTCCATTAGGATCTGGTACTACAAGAATAGGTGCTGAAGTTAACTATTCCTTCAAGGTTTTAAATGTAATTTCACATTTCTCACTCCAAACAAACTTTTTATCTTTCTTCTGTAAGGAAGTTATTGGTGCAACTATCTTAGAAAAGTCTTTTACAAATTTCCTATAGTAGCCAGCAAGTCCCATGAAGCTTCTAACTTCATGTACATTCTTTGGTGTAGGCCATTCCATTATAGCTATAATTTTAGAAGGATCTACAACAATTCCATCTTTACTTATTACATGACCCAAATAGTGGACTTCTGTGTCATAAAAGAACATTTGGACAACTTACCAAACAACCATCTCTTTCTCTAGAATTTCCAAAACTATTTTCAAATGCTCATGATGCTCTCAATGCTTTTAGAATATATGAGAATGTCATCCAAGAATACGAGCACAAATTTTCCAAGTATTCTTGAAAGATATTATTCATTAAATTCATAAATGTCATAGGTGCATTAGTTAATCCAAAAGGTAAAACCGTAAACTCATAATGTCCATACCTTGTTCTAAAAGTTGTTTTATGAATATCCTCATCCTTAATTCACAGTTGATGATATCCAGATCAAAGATCTATCTTGGAATATACCGATGCTCCATGCATTTGATCAAATAAATCATCAATCCTAGGGAGTGGATATCTATTCTTGATTGTTTCCTTGTTTAACATTCTGTAATCAATGCACAATCTAAGTGTTCCATCTTTCTTTTTCACAAAAATTACGGTGCTCCCCAAGGTGAAACACTTGGTCTAATCAAACCCTTAGAAAAAAGTTCTTGCAATTGAGCCTTAAGCTCTACTAATTCTATAGTAGTCATTCGATACGGTGCTTTAGAAATAGGTTCAATTCCAGGCTTGATCTCAATCATGAAATCAAATTCCCTTTTGGGTGGAAGACCTACAATTCTTCTAAAAATACATCACTAAAGTCTCGTAATAATGGATATCATTCCATAATATCACTGCTTTCTTCTATTGATTCAATAATTTTTACTGCATATAAGGTACATCCTTTATTTTTGGCCTTTTTAAGTTGCATAGCTGATAGTTTTCTAACAGAAATCTCACGTTTCACACCCTAATCTCTGTTTTTTTACAGGTCATCTAAACAACTAATGTGTTTTTCAAAATAGTCCACTTTAGCCTTATGTTCTACTAACCAATTAACACCTATGATTACATCATAAGACCCTAAAGGTGCAACATAAAGATCAACCTCTGTGGAAAAGTTAGGTAAATCAAGGACTGCTCCAAAAAGACACATACTAACCATATATGAACAACATTATTACCATACTGTATAGTCCATGTTTTATCCATGTTTCCAGCTTTTCTTTTTAATTTTGATGCTAATTTACTAGAAATAAAACATTCAGTAGCTCCGGTATCAAAAATAATAGTTATTGGTAAACCAAATAACTTACCCAAAACTTCTATGGGTGTGGCCTGTTTCTCACCTACTCATCTAGCTACTACAACATGTATCTTGTGTTGTTGATTACGATCATCCTTCTTCAAAGGACATTGATTTGTAATGATCTTTTCCATAGTTATAACAGCCTCCTATAGGTCCCTTCCTAGGCTCAGGTTTATTTCCAGCCTTAGAGTTATCATTCTGACCCCCATAGGACTTTTGTCCATTATTATTGTTCTTGGAAAAGTTGTTCCATGCATTACCAAAAAACTTGTTTGTTGCTGCTTTCTTATTTGTATCAGATGAAAACTTACTTTTCATTCTAAATTTCTTCCATGGTCCTTTCTTGGGTGCAAGAGAGGATGAAGAGGAGTTGGGATTCTTCTTCCTTACTTCCTCCTTGTGAGCAGAAATTGCCTTTAATTTTGTTCCTACCTTATGGATTTTTCAACAACCCCTTCCATCATGGTTGGGCTGTGAACATCCACCTCTCCTCCTATAATGGGATTCAATCCCATGATGAATTTCCTTATCCTAAACTTCTCATCAGTTTGGTACTTGAGGCACATACTTAAGGAGTTTTGTAAATCACTCCCAATACTCAGTTATAGTTAGCTTTCCTTGAGCTAAGTTCTGAAATTCAGTCATTTTCTAATCATAGTAAAGTTGTGGCAGCCATCATTTCCTAAAGTAACCTTTAAATTGGTCCCATGTGATATTAGATTCATCAATGTTCAACTCAGCCTTGTGGTTGTCCCACCACGAAGATGCTTCATGTGAAAGTTGATATGCTCCCCATATCACCTTTGTTTCTTCTGAGAAATTTCTTATTGCAAAGTATTTCTCCATTTCACTGAGCCAATTCTCAGCCCCATCTCCTAATGTGGTGCCATCAAACTTGGGTGGACTTATCCTTTTTATGTCATTAGTGAGTTCTACTTGCTAGCCTAGCCTTTTTGTTCTCAGGCTCCACATGTATGTTAACATTGTTATTATCAACACCCACATTGGCGTTGTCCCCTGGAGGTGGCTGATTATTGTTATCAACTTCTTCTTCCTCCTCATTACCCATTACTTGTTGTTCAAGCACAACCAAATGATCTCTTGTGTCCAACAGGGCAAGCAAGGATCTCATCGAGTTTTTGGGTAGTTGCCACTCCTCCTTCCTCAGGTGGAGGGTTATTTGCAATGTTTCCTCTTGTTCTCACCATTTTCTATTACAAGAAAATTTAAGTTTCATCAGATTGTGGACACAATAGGTCCAAGAGCTGCAACCTTCAGCTCTGATACCAAGATGTAACATTCCCATTTTAAGACTTTAGAATCAAGAGATTTTTTTTTTTAAATAATGTTCACTATTCTAAATAAAGCAATATTTAGAACAAACATTCCATGCCAATCAAATTCAATGGATAAACATATGCAATTGTAATGACTCGTGATTCACCGATCTATTCATTCCATAACTCGGTAAGCTACCGATCTATTTATGTTATCTTATGTATTGAATACATATTGTATACTTCATATACTTTTTCATCCTACCCTACACCGGGTACTGAGTGATCTGTTTAAAGAACATATCTGAATATCTGTTACCAATATTCATCTGATATCACGTTGTTTTAAACTTGGTGACATAGGACAACATAACCAACAGTAGTTTGCGATACTTTGGCCAAAGATTTATAACATACTTGTGTATGTCACTATTCCTAGATGACATACTCATCATTTTGGAATACGTCCTTCACCTCACTCTTCTATTATCATGATTGGTCTTTACTGACTACCGTCAGTCCACTTGTTCTAGGTTTTACCCTAGCCCTAGATAGAAACATAACCTATTATAGGAAGATGCTCACAAAGGCTTAGGGTAGATGGGCATACTCATTTTACCTAAGTCATCCGAATGTGCAAACGTACCCTGAGCCTTTGGAAGCTAATTCCTATCCTAAATATGCTCCTATCCAGACCTAGAGAGAAACTAGGTTCAAGTCCGAGTTCCAGATGTGTGTAGATCTAGATGATCAATGTGGAAGGGTGATGCCACATGTCAACTACAACATTGTATTCTCGAGAAGACCCAAGCCTTCTCAAAGTACAGCCCTACAGTTGGCGTGTGCCAACATCCTACAAAAACTACCTCATCGAGATGTACATACCCCCAAGGAGATTGTTAATACATTGTTAGTTTGGATTAAAACCTGATTACAACAACCCTACCAAACCCTAATCCAACACTCAATAAGTTCTTTCCTAAATTTTCTTCATTTAGCCCATTAAGAACTTCATTATTTTCATGGTCACTTTTAATATTTGATCACATAGTTAAACTATCAATTAACCGTAATTGTACAATGTTATAATATGTCTTATTTAAAAAGTACAATAACTTTTTGGAAAGGTTCAACATCCAATATATATCCAATATAAAGTAGACTTCATACAAAATGAAGTCTAATAAATTGTAGTCATATTTCCAAACCTTTTTGGTTTATATTCCATTAAGAAAGAGAAAGAGTCTTTCTCTACATGTTAAGTGTTAGGGTTTATCCTACCCAATGTCCACATTTCTTAATGTATGTTCATCACATGTTACATTACTATGTTATATAGTTTAGATAACGAATATCATATTTTGCAACTTAACAAGTTGCATCACAAGTAGGGAAATTGAACTAAATCCCTTTATCCAACTTATTAAAAGATAACCAATTAAGCATATAAATAATATGAAGAATATCAACAAGATAGAATCCATCTCTTCCATACAAGTACAAAATAATTTACACAACCAATACAGGTAAACTCTCAACTTTCAATTTATCTTTATAACTTATACATTTACAAGACTTATGCATTTAGGTATACTACATAACAACCATCTTCATTATAAAAGAATACTACTTTTCCTTTTTCAATACAATCTCAAGAATGAATCAAAATTCTTCACAAGGAATCAAATTAAATCAGCCAATGCATCATATAAGTTTTTCCTTCTTTT
The DNA here is from genome assembly GCA_018340775.1 of Taxus wallichiana var. yunnanensis. Classification (NCBI taxonomy): domain Eukaryota; kingdom Viridiplantae; phylum Streptophyta; class Pinopsida; order Cupressales; family Taxaceae; genus Taxus; species Taxus wallichiana. Next base: position 127,123,900 of record CM031242.1, on the reverse strand, counting down.
ATCACTTACGAAGTCCATCTACAAAAATTGCTAGCATGGGTCAGTTCAATGAACTGAGCATGATAAGCACTAAGCCTTAAAACAAGTGCATTCCAATAATTGTTCCATTAAAACAACTCTTCTTTAATGAGACAATTATTACATCATAAATATCAATATAAGCAATAAAAAATGGAAAATAAGTACATTTAACCAATTGAATTCACTTCCAAGAGAAGAACAAAATATAATCCACTATATCTTCCTTACAAAATTAAAGTTTAATTGATCCTATCAATTATCCTTAAGCAAACAACAATATCATATCATCTCATTGTTCCCAATTCTATCATAATAGAATACAACATTTATCTTTTCTTTAACCAAAAGAAGGGTTTAAAGCATGGTTCTCATTAGGATGATTCATCTAACTCCTAAGCAAAAGAAAAGAAGAACCATTACAAACTATGCCCAAACACAAGGCATCCAAAAAATAAAACAAATTCATAACATGAATTAACTATTTCATTTAAAGGACAACTACCTTAAAATTCAACATTTAAGATATTCATCAGAATAGAATCCCATTTCAATCCAAGAAGGAATAGAGAATCAAACAGTCTACTGCAAGCAAGTCTAAATCTACTTCCACATGTTAGAAGTTAACATTTAAAGATCTGAAACCAACGTTCACAAATCAAAGTAGACTCATACAGAGTTAATCTCTACTCGAGTCCATCCAAGGAGGATCCATAAAAAGATAGAGTGCAAGAGACAAAACTTACTCATCTCAAACCAAACAAAGCAAAGCCTTGTCAAACAAATAGTCTGCCAAACAAGCTTACATTTTCTTGTTCAACAAAACCAAATCATCTAATCTCTTCCTACATCATTTCAACAAATGATTTGAACAAGGAAGACCAAACAACTCATAAAGAAATCTCCATTTCATAAGAGAATCAAAATAGAAAAGTTCAACCAATGAACTTATCCCAACAATAGAAAGAAAGGGATCTTAATTAGAAAATGATCCAATCAATAATTCATTTTATTGTACTAACAAATGAATTTCCCACTTTTAATTCAAACATAGAAATTCATAAGCTAGTTCCCAAAGAGAGAACAAAATCAACTCACAGTAAGAAGAAAGCACACTGCCATTTTCCTTACAATTCTTTACCTTCAATAAACACGAGTTTCAATTCCAATCTCAGAATGAAATACGCATAACAATCCTAAAAACAACATTTTGTTCCAAAGGAATCACATTCCTTTCTTTTACAAAGACACAAGGTTTATTTACTATATCCAACAAGAGATAGAAAAAAAACCGATCAGTAAGCTAAACATGTTCAGAAGTATCAACAAACTCAAAGACTGAAATCCCATTGTCAAGTTTCAATATTGCATTACAAAAGAGTAATTAGTTCTTGATTCAATAAGTACTATAATACAAAAACAATCTAACAGAGACAAAGTAATCCCACCATAACAATTCAGCACTAAAGTAATAAACTCTTCTTTTAAACAAACCCAGAACTTATTTTAAAAGATCTAAGATGTGGGTTTCCAAAAATAGAGGGGAAAATAATACCCCTGATAAAATGCCATTTCCATCTCAGAAAAGATGAAATAGTTCTCAAAAAAGAATTACCAAATCCATTCATCAAACAAAGACGTTTTCAGTTAAGATCTCAAAGAGTTTACCCAACAACTCACCAACTATTCTCCCAGTTTTCTTTGAGCAATAGTTCAACAAAAGAGTTATAAGTTTTAAACTTTTAATACAAGTAAAACCCAACTCAAAATACTAGAACAGAGTCGAACACAAAGTCTCAACAAAAAGTTCAGAACTACACAAGTATTTAAATACGAGGGAAGTATAAAATACGATCTTCCAATAATAGTTCAGAGCTACACAAGTCTCTAATCACAGGTTCAGGGCAAACACAAAGTTCCCATTCCAGTTTATATTTTAAACAAGAAGCCCTAATACCAGCTCAAAATGAAACACGAGCTTCAAACAAGAGTTCAAAACTATACAAGTAACAAAATACGAGTGCGGTGTAAAACACGAACCTTCAATAATAGTTCAGAGAAACACAAGTAATAAAATATGTACAAAGCCATATACGAACTTCAAACAATAGTCCAGAGCTACCCAAGATTCCAAACACCAGTTTAGAACAACAAGAAGCTCCAACACAAGTTCATATCAAAACACGAAGCCCAAATACAAGCTCAAATGGAACTCAAGGTTCCCATAAAGTTCAAAATCCATATATAAATAAAGAAGGTCATTTAAAACACAACAACCTCAATACAAATTTAGAAATGGAAAGCAGAAGCTACTAAAACAAACTTTTGCATGCATTTTTTATTAAACTAACACAAAGAAAGTTTCCAAACCAACATTTTTTTTCCATGGATTCATATCCAAGATAACAAGAGATTATAAAACCCAACAAGCAAGTAACCAGATAAAACATGCAAGCCAAGAATCTCAAAAGAGCAGACTTGTTTTAATGAAACATTTAGAAGAAAGCAAGAGATCTTAAAGATTAGAGCCTATCATGCCTGATAGTGCTTCTGCCAAATCAAGGAGACCTCCAACCGAGCTCACAACTTCTCCTCTTCTCCACGAAAGATCAAACAACCATATTCTTTTTCCACAATGCCTCTTATACATCCCACAAACCGAAAATAGGTCTAAGACTTCAAAAATAGCCATTAAGTGCAGTTCAATCTGTTGGTTTGAAAAACCAGAGAGCATGCAGAGCAAAAATCATGAAACATGCAAAGTGAAACAACCCCAGAAAACCCTCTTGCATGCCTTCCAAGACGGTTTGTGCATGAAAACCAAAATAAGTTTCATTAATTCCAATTTTCCCACCTATCCTTCCTTGCCACCACCTTCCAAGTCTGTGAATGCCAAATCAAAATTAACATGAAATTCCATTTTAGTGACACTTCCACATAAGCCTCCGCCAAGTCAACTAGCCCCTGCAAAAACTGGCAATACCTATGCATTCAAAACCTTATCAATAACATAAATGCCATAGGAACCATCACCCTTAATGCATGCGACCACCTAATTCCCCTTTCATACCCATTAGTTTAGGATAGATCAAATTGCTTAGGTTAGACCTTAGGTAGTTTATAATATATACCTTAGGATATAACCCTAACAACAAATTTCCACCATAGGTCTTAACACATAGCCTTAGGTAGTTTCCACATAGGTTAGATTAATTCACAACATAATAGTTTTAGGCATTAGGTTAGATCATCATAAAACCTTATAGTATTAGGTTCTAGGTTAATTTTAATAGCCTAGTAACCTTTCCATATCCTTTAGCACGAGAGCTTAGGTTAGGATGCCAATCAACCAACAAAGTAGAATAGGAAGCTTTAGGTTAGAATAAGAATTCTATTAAGTGACATAGCTTAGGTAGAAAATATTCTTACCTAGCTTAGGATTCCATAGGATAGTCCTTTTTAGGATCCCGAATCCTTCCTATGCCATGAATAGGTTGTATTTTTCATGTTATGTTCATCAATGTGTCCTACCATGATCGATCTCCAAGGACCCAAGCACAACATACAACTGAATGGAAATACGTTCACACAAAAATCAAAGAACTTGTAACAACAAAGTTCAGTCAATATGTCTCTTAATTCATGGAATGTCAATTTACCATTCATTCAATTCCTTGATCAGAGATTTAAAACATTCCTTGGATCACTAAAATTGATCCAAGGATGAGTCAGATTAATAGATAAGTTTACAACTCTTAAACCAGATTGCAATTCATCTAAAAGAAGTGAAAAATGGATTCAAGGAAGCCATTCCATTTCAGTCTAATGATCTTAAGAGTAGAAAATATTTATCCATATCAAGCATGATCTCCATCAATCAAAAGAACACATCTTTAAAAGAAAATCACATGTCAACACTTGAAATGCAAAGGAGGAATATAAATTCCCAAAACCTTGAAAATCAAACAATCAATTTTGATTGCCATGGATATATCTAGGTTCATTTAGTGTTTTTTTTTAATCTAAAGAGTAGAGATTATAATACTTAGCATATTAGTTTGATTTTTATTTCAATTTCTAATGCATGATGTTGGTATTTATTCTTGTTTAGCTCTTAACATGATGATCTTTGTGTAGTTAGTTCATATTTTGAAATTATTAAGGTGTTTGTTTCAATTCCTTTGCGTATAGATAAATAATACATTGATACATTTGGCATGCCTGTGGGACTTAATGCATTGTCCTTTGCACTTACTTTCATGTTTTTGTAGTTAAGTTTAAATTTTAGTTTTTTTATTAAGGGAAAATAGTTTTGAAGGGACTATACCCTGTATACAAAAGGGCTCAAAAGCCAGATAGAAAAAAAGAGAGAAGTAGCCCAGAGAGGGGAAAAACAGTCAACCAAGAAGGCTCAACAGCCAGATATTACAATATAGGTGAAAAGTGGATCAAAACGTACAGAGATCCAGATCTAAGAAGACAAGATAAAAAAGAAACCAAAAGAGAAACAGAATAACGAGCTCCGCCAAAAAACAGCTCCAGAACCGCCCGAGGACAGCCAGATCGCAGCCAAAAACAGCAGCACAACAGCCCGTTACTTGATGGCCCTGTCAATCTTGGTCTTGATGGCCTGCAGTGACATGAAAAAGGCAATGGCAGTGGCCTGAGAGGGGTCCTTCATGTCTGCTTGGGAGATTGCAATGTCCCTATTCTCTTTAGGGCCCCATATGTCTTCATTGATTCCACTTAAACTGCAAACACTGTGGACATGTTGTTCAATGAAGTTATAAATGCTTTTGAGGGCAGATAAAATGCAGTCATTGCGGCTTTTGGCATTCCCCAATCTGCCATCAAGGGACTGCAGTTTCTTGAAGACTTCATCGATGACCCCCTCTTCCTCCTCACTTTGAAGGATCCTTTTACCCTTGGCTCTCTCCATGTTTTTTAGAGCCCCTTTGAGCTCTTGAATCTCCTTCTCCAATCTGTCAACCCTCTCCAGCAAATCCTCCTCTTTGGGCTTCTCCACAGGCATGCTAATATGCAGGAGGTTTTCAGCTAGTTCTAAGTCCTTGTGGCTCCTAAGGACTCGTTGGGAAGCAGGGATTTTAGCTTTCTTGCTTTTCTTGCTGGAGCCAACATCATCATTCTTTCTTTTTAGCAGGGGTGGAGTGGGAGCAGTATGGGCAGGTGGGGGTATGAAGGAGGGAGGTGGGATAGGGTTCATGGGAGGGCAGCTAGAAAAGTGGCGGTGAATCAGGAGGATAAGGCCCTGGTGCAGAGGGACAACCCTAGAGTGATTTTGAACTTCCCTTATAGATTTCTCCAAGGAGTTGATCAGATAATGAGGAAAGCTAATAATGTTATTTCTACGAAAATGATTCAGAAAAATCAGATGCTTGTGAGGAATAGTCACATATCTTCCTTCAAGGGTAACATACCTTACCACCATTTTGGCAAGTTCATCAAAAGGTACAGGGATCGACTCCACCTTGAGGCCAGCAGTTACGAACTCAAGATTCTCTCCCTCTTCTAGAAATTTCTTGGTTTCCACCTCCCTGTCGACCTTCTTATTGAAGAATTTTGTGCCTTCCAGGCTGAGACCCGTGATCTGAGCTATGAGCTCTTCTGTAATTTCCATTTTCATGTTACTATACTTGACAATTTTGTTCTTCCAACCCTTGGTGAATTTGATGGAGATGTCTTGGTCGAAGCCTTGAATCCTCTCAATGAAATTCGACAGGCCCCCGATTTGCAGGTACTCCCAAAGCTCCGTGTTCTCTTTCCACTCAGGATTGTGGGTCGGTTCGGTTTTGCATGGCGGACCCCCCATGTTTCCTCTGTTCCTATTCCTGTTTTCAACGGTAAAAAAGCTTGCAATGTGCGGGACAGGCCGAGCGGTGTTTTTGGTATTTGAATCTGTTCTTCCCGTGAAAGCCGGCTTAATTATAATGCTACATTTTTTATTATTGCCCCGCTCCCCAGCTTTCCTCCCATGCCAAGAAATGATGGCAATCCAGCCCGCACAAATCGCAACAATCATCCAAATCTTTTGTGATGTCATCATCATGTACTTGGGGATCCGCACATTAGCATCTAAAATACAGCCGTTAGTCATGATTTTCACTACCATGAAGATCAATGATGATGGCTTTATTGACATGAGTGGGCAGAACGTCCCCGCCAATCCAAGTTTGAAAGGAATTATTAACACCTAAGTTAGCCAAACTGTCGGCAACCCTGTTTCCTTCCCGATAAGTATGGGTGATGTGGACATTAGCAAAGCTTTTGCATATATCTATAGCTTCCTCAATATAATCCCTGATAGACCAGCTGGGGTGTTGCTTTTTGTTCAGAAGATTTATAATATTTAGAGAATCACCTTCAATTATGATATTTTGAATATTACAATCTCTGGCAAGTCTAATACCCCAAAGAGCCACCATGGCTTGAAATAATGATTAGTCTGTCTTCCCATTCTTCCAGAAAAAGCAGCAACATAGCAGCCTCTTTGATCCCTGATGATGCCCCCACCACCAGAGTCACCCGGATTGCCTTTTGAGGCCCCATCAAAATTTAACTTGTGCCAATCAGTGGGGGGTTTAATCCATCGACTGTGTTTCTGTCAGTACCATTTTTATTTCTGTTGATAGTGGCTATATTCCATTCAGTCAGAATGCATTCTTCATTCTCCGGGTAGAGTCTGTTTTTAGGGGGTTTAAATCTAGCAATATTATCTTGCACAACAATGATTATTTCCTTATAAACTTTGTTACAAGCCTGTCTATTGCTTCTGAAAATACTATCATTACGAGCCTTCCAGATTCTCCATATAGTGTGTGGCAGAACAAGTTGCCATAGTATTAGTTTCAATTTTGGTTACTAACCCTCTTTTTTTATATATTGACATAACTTGTTTTTATTAACTTGTTTTGTTGAGTTTGCATGTGTTGAGTCTTCCTTGTAGGTATAAAGGAGGTGAAGTGCTATTAAAATTAGAATTTATGGGAAAATTTCAAGATTTCTCCATGCTTTCATTTTTAGAGCTTACTTTTTTACATTCTACATGCTAGTTTTGTCAATTTCTTGAAAATATTAAACTCTTGAGCATGTAGGTTAGTGTTTGATAGTGATGGGTCTTCTATTTACATATTAATGTGGTGGGTTGATGTAAAAATTAAATCTCGGTGAGAAAATTTTAATATTTCATCATGTTTTCATTTTTAGAGCTTACTTTTTCAACATTCTACATGTTAGTTTTGTCAATTTCTTGAAAATGTTAAGTTTTTGGTGATGAATGTTAATGTTTGATATCATTGAGTCTTCTATTCATACATTAATGTGATGGGTTGTTGTCAAAATTGAATCTTAGTTGGGAAAATTTGACCATTTTACAGATTAAAGGTCATTTGTTTTGACATTTTTTTAGTGCATGTCAAGTGCATACCCATGAGCATAAGAGCATATGCATAACTCATCTTCTGAAGGCCATAAATTTTTCTCCCGAACTCTAAATTTCTCCTTTCTTTGTGATCAAAAGGTATTGAAGTTAAATATGTAATGAAACCATAAATTCAGGATTTATACTTATAGAAATTGTAATTTTTCCTTTTATTTTAAAATTGGTCATTTTCTAACATGTCTAATGTTTTGATGAATGTTGTATTTTCATGCTTTACTTGATTTAGACCAAAGTATGTGTATACTCTTCTCTTTCACCTTTTGGTGATCTTAAGAATAAAAAAACTTTGATCTCTATATTTTTAACATTTTGGATAACTTGGAAATTTGGTTATTCATTTTGCTTAAGGGAATGAACCTTTTAAAAACATTTTTCAATGGTCCTTTGATTCAAGTATTCCATTTCTATATAGTTGGGCTAAATTTTGTGTATTCTCTTCTCTTGAAACTTAGGGAAATATTAAGAATCAAAAGTAAATTTAGTCTTCATTTTATAACATTTGGTAAATTGAAAACTTCATCTTTCATTGTTAGTTTAAAGGAATGAACATTTATCAAGTTTTTGTATGGTTCATTGATTGTAAAGCTTTCCTTTAATTTTTAGTTGGATTATTTGTTGTTTATGCTCTCATATTGCATATTTTGATGTTCATGAGAATCAAAAGTAACTCTTAATCCTCTTTTAAATAATGTGATTTGCTTGGAGAACTATTAACGCTTGAGTGCAGGACCTAAAAATGCTTGTCAAATAAAGGAGTTTGAAACAAAAAAATCTATTTACATGTGTGTTGTAGGTTACCAACTGGTGAATGAATAAACCACATTAAGTCTAAAAGATTAATAAAACACACCACATTCAAAAACTTGATTTGCAGTGTTCGATAAGGGTATGCCTTGTCTCGCTTAAAACTAGGACATACCCCTTTAGCATAAGCCTTAAGCTACAACAATGGGGGTGGTCCTAGGAACCCCAAAGTAGTCCACACAAGAGGGAACCTTGTGGATAAAATGTGAAGGTTCTTCATACAACCTACTTCACTAGTATTACCATTTGTGAGATTTAGTGTCGAAGTTATCTATATCACGACCCCAGTGAGAGTACACGATGGATGAATTTATTGTCCATTGTTCTTCAAGGGGGTAAAGTAAAACCTAGATACTCCAAGAATTATTCAATGTGAATTTTCTTGGTAAATCAAGCTTAATCTTAGATAAATTTTGACACCTAGTTAAGTGAACCACTTAGGAAGTTATCTTTGACCAGGAGCCAACTTTGACCATATCAAAACCAATTTGAGTTGAGAGCCATTATTCATCACAAAATGTGTGAAGCATTACTTTTGCTTATTTTTTCACTCGTCCAAAGGAGAGGAAAAACTCTACTGAAGTGAGGCCAACATTTTTTACCCCCAATTGATCTACTTCCTTCAGTTTATTTTGATACTTTGTTGATTACAAGAAGAGTGACTACCCTTTTTTACTAATTGATTTTATTCACAACTTGCATGTCCGTTTACACTCATCCATGTTTTCGGTTGAGTTATTAAACATCTAAAGTGTGTGGAGACGTTTTCATATCATTGGTAGCATTTTTTGATCTTGATACCCAATTGAATATCATCATCATAGTTAGGCTAGATTCATCACCTTGACTCTCCTTTGAATGGTTATTTTTTTATATCGTGTCACTACAATTTTGGTATTTACGTCTTGTTTCTTGAAAAATCGACTTAAATATCTATATTGTGATGTTACGCTCTATACACTTTAACATTTTCTAGGTATAATCTAACTTTGGTTTGATTTCAATTACTACCTCGATTTTGAAAAGTGTGAAGGTTACCACTTGTGCATGTTATATCAATATCATCTTGATATTAATACCTTACTTTCTCATAAATTTTGGTTAACGTATCTTGGCAAAGATTCTTGTGTCATTCATAATCATAATTGTCAATTTTTGGGATATAGGTCTTGATTGGATTCAATCTCACTTTTAGTATACTTTTTTGGGGATCACATTAACTTATTGTTATTACTTACACCTTGTTCCTTTCTTTGAACTTGACATAAGTGGTGACATTTTTTTAAGATCTTGAAAGACCAACTATCAGTTGTAAGCAAAATTAAGAAGTAATTTGATGATTGATTGGTTTAAAACAATCCTTAAGTGATTGTGTCTTGTGATTATTCGTCATTTTGATTTATCCATTTTGGACAATCACTTTGATCCATTGATACTTCATTATTATTTGGTAATTAATTTAGCTTTGTGTTTTGAACTCGTGTGATTATTCCTTGTGTTTATCCACCTTATAAACTCATTTCTAGGACAATCCTCTAGGTCTTGATCTTGTTTTTGCCTAAATTCATGATCAATTTTTAGGATATCTTTCAAACCTTAGCAAAAACATTTCCAATCAAGAAAATTTTTCATCAATTGAACATTGGAAATATTTCCTTTATATCCTTTATGTTGCTTGAATTTTGATCAATCCTTTGACATTTATGCCTCCAAACCTTGTTGGATTATCAATCTTGTTTCATCACGATGTATGTTTTCCTTAGCTTAGCTTTTGGAAAATCACACAAGCATCCCCATATTTATGGAATGTCTAGTTGGTTGTCATTATGTTTCTCAAATCAACATGAAACCTTCTTCACTTTGAAGAAGTTTGATCATATAATCTAGTTCTAGAACTTTGAACCCAACACACACCGAAAATGAATGATTATCACAAGGTCCCTTATACATACAACAATTAAGAATAAAATTTTTGGAGTTCACATAAAAATATGCCCATCATGACCAAACCTATTTTGGTTCTTCGTTCTAGAGAACCCATCTAGGTAACCCATTCCTCACCTTCATCTCATAGTCAGTGGTATGGTTTGGAAAATTTTGATCCAAATTATTATTCGGGTTCCCCCACTCTTCTTCTGATTCTAATCCAAACATTTCCTCTTCTTCTGAGGATTCCATTCCAAATATTTCCTTTGATTCTTCTAATGATTCAGATCAAAACTACTACTTAGATTTATCTAATTTGAATCCTAAGTCACAATGCTCCCATTCTTCATAGGCTCTCTATTATCAATCACCTAAACAAAATTATCCTCCTCTAAATATTTGTGTTGCCACAAATTATCTTCATCATTCATCTAATGTGACTCCTACGTCATGGTCCTCCCTATCTTCATAGGACCCTCTTCATCATACATTTAATATGACTCCTACATCGTGGTCCTCCCTTTCTTCATAGGACCCCTTTTATCAATCTTCTCAACGATGTCTTATTCCTTTTAAGATTCACGAAACTTTAAATCCCTCCAATCAAACATCTAATAAAATTATTGAATCACAGTCCTCTCTTTCTTTGCAGGACCCCTTGTTATTATTCATCTAATGTGATTCTTGAGTCACGATCCTCCCCTTATTCACATGACCTTCTTCATCAATCACCCCCAAAAATTCTTCCTTCTTTAAAGATTCTTATGATTCAAAGTAATTCTAGTCAAACATCTAAATCAACCCATACGTCACAATCTACATACTTTGGACTTAATCCTACAATTTTATCGATGATATACCATCATATAGGTAGGTCCACACCACCTTCTTCTAATCCTGAGACATCTAGCTCCACATCTTCTTCATCATGTACGTCATCTTCTTCTATCAATAATCATCAAACATCTTCTAAGTCTTCTATACTAATTGAACCTCTTTCTTCCAATCAACCCCTGGAGGTCTATCAAAAATCATACCACTTAATCTCTTTTAGAATGAAGAAATAATCAGGGCATTTATATGGGTACATGAAGATATCCTCTAAAAATTACGAAAGGATCCTCTTTAGACTTTGATGCATCTGTATTGTGAGGATAATGTTGATTCCTTTTATCAAGAATGGAGGAAGAGACTCGATCATGTAACTTGATCCTCTTATTTTTCCATCTTCCCACTCTTCATTATGTGATGAAACTCCTAGTTCTTGCATTAATCCATGGCATATCTTCTCCTCAACCAATCACTCTTTTCTATCACAATTCATCAAACACAATCTCTTATAGTTTCAATGCCAAGTACCCCTTCATCTTCGTCTAGATGTGGATCACCTTCTAGTATACCTCCCTCCTCTATTTTTGGGAATTTTCAAGTAGTCCACTATCTTCTATTCTTGGGGCAAGTCAAACTTACCCCTTGTCTTTTATGTATGGGTCACCCTTGGGTAGTCCATCATCTTCTATTCTTGGGCCACATCCTAGTAGCCCATCATATTACATCTATGGGTTGCATCCTAGTATCCCTACTTCTTCTATTCTTGGTCCACATCCTAGTATCCCATCATCTTACATCTATGGTCACATCCTAGTATCCCTTCTTCTTTTATTCTTGGGTCACCTCCTAGTAGCACTTCTTCCTCTATACTAGGGCCACATCCAAGTATCCTTCCATCTTCTATCTATGGCTCGCCTCCTAGTAGCCCATCTTCTTTAATTCTTGGACCATATCCTTTTCATCCATCACATTCTCCTTCTACCAATGATTATGGAAATCCCATCATCATTTCTCATATCAATTCTAAATGTCCACATTCTTCTCCCACTTCCCGGATCAGACAAGTCAAGCATTAGCTTATAAGAAACCTAGACAAGTTTTTTACCAAGCTAAGACCAAAACACTGAAGAGCTCCAAAGCTCCCAACAACTCAAATGATTATAAAATTAAAAATCAAATGTGATTTTAGAATGCACACCAATGTACCCATCAAGTATGGATAAAAGTGTAGAAACCTATGGATAGGGAACTCAAGCTCCCATTTATGAAACTTGTCTTTCAAAACAAATCACAATCATTTGTTGAGTGTGATGCACCATGATCATCGAGATTGGGGATAATATTACACTTGATAGAAAAACACGATTATTCTCTCTTATCAAAGAAATCGCAAAAATATTTGTTGGATCCTATCATGTAGAGTGACATATTTCATTCTGATAACCATTAAAAAATAAAAAATTCATAAAACAGTTCAAAAAAAATAAAAATGAGAAAACATAAAAACATTACAAAAGCAAAACCAAATGTACAAAGATCAAACATTGCAATCAGATATTGCATACACATGTATGTTCTTTCTTCCCTTTCTTTCAGATTCCTCTACAAGTCATCCACCATTTTCATCCCTTTGATGATATTTTTGTTAGCTTATTTCATACACATTTTGTGACATTTATCTCTATGGTATCCATTTGACCTTGGTCTTTCATAACCTTGGTAAATTAAAGAACGACTAACCTCTTAGAGATCCTATCACTATCTACATAAAAAAAACTTGTTGGGAAGAAATTTTGAGCATATTTTTGACACTAGCCAATGTCATCATCACAATCACTTCCACATCCTTCCATTAAGCCATCAATGGTTTTAACCCCTTGTCAAACAAGAGATCTAAAATAATTTTTAGAAAGAAAAAGAATCAAAATCAATCAATCAAAAAGCAAAAGCTAAAAGCAAAATCAAATTTATATATAACTCTCTCTTGGGGTATTTCCAATAATATCTACTGGGGCTATGGATGCCGACTAGAACTAGAGCAATTTTGTGATTATAATTAAATACATCTCCATCGGGGCTATGGACGCCTTTGGCTAGCGAATGGTGCAATGTATGGCTCTCTTTCCATAATCCAGTCACAAATCCTCTTTCAAATTAAATCATTCCTACACATTGGCTAGTTTCTTCACTTTTTGTCTATCAACTCTTTCCTTCAAGAGGTAATTCATTTCCATGTGCACACACGGGATCTCTATGATTAAACAAGATCAATAGATTACCAAGTGTTTCTTTTTGGACTTTGTTCAAACTCTTGCTTTAGCGCATGTCTTGTCTCATGATTTGTGCCTTGGGATAATAAATTTTTCATCGACCACCTTCTAAATATTTTCATAGCATCCTCTGTTCTTTGAAAATCGTTTAGAACATCCATGTGTATAGGATGTCCTTTTTTCCATGTTTGTAGACACTTTTGTCCCCTTTTAATAAGACAATTTTCTACTTCCTTTCTCTCATGTGTTTCTTGGCCAGCTTACATTGGGGGCATCCTTGCTCCCTCATGATTGAACCTATTTTATATTGGCCTTGATCCCCTTCTACGTGTGAAGATTTTTTCTTTGAATCCTCCCACCTAATCGTTTGGGCATATCTCATCTTCAATTTATCGCATGTGTGGAATTTTTCCCTTGTACATCCCATTTATCATTGGGGGGATTCACGCTTCTTTGTCTTCTTGTACATAGCTTCGGAAAACTACCAGAAAATAAAAAGACATTCTAATATGTTGAAAATCACAAAATAAAATCAAATATGTTTCAAGAAATATAAAAATCAATAACAATCATCCTACAAAAATGTCATTCTTTTGTTATCACATGTTCTTATGCGGCTCGTGGATCATCTCGATCTACCTTGATTAATAAAGTTAGTTTACTTACAATGTCCGTACTGGGGCACAATGAATTACTTGGTATTGTTTCATAGTGTACTAATTTTCATAGGACCCAAGTGTCCTCCATTATTCCCCTTGCATGTATCCTTGTTTGGGGCACCATATTTTAACCCTTGTCGTTAATTCACATAGGTTGGAATCAAATCTTGATAACCAAAAATTACATTATGTTTCTCTATTAGGTTAGTTTGTTTACTTTCTCGTATTGCATTCCATTATGTATGTTGCAAGGAGTTAGGCATATTTTACTTTCTCATATTTCATTACATTTTGTATGTTGCATGGAGTTGGTGTTTCCAGCAATGAAATTTTTTTGTAGTATGGATTTCCATGTCATTTTAATTTTGTTGTATGCTTATAATTTTAATAAGGACTGATGATGTAGATCCTTGGAAATATGATGACACATAATTTGTTTTAAATATAATGGATAAAAGCTTGTTCTTTTATCTCAATCTTCATTATTCTTCTATATCATTCTCCTTCTAGTTCACCTAGGGCATCCTTCCCCTACCCATTCTTCTATCCATTTCTCTCACCTTTTTCGATTGTCGATTGCCTTATTTCATCACCCCATCGACACTCAGGGGGTATATCTCACTTATACTAATTTTTCTTCTATGCCTTCAAACTTTTATCTGTCTACTATATTTGAAGTGGCGTCAATTATGCCACCACAAAGAGGGGAAAATGTAGACACTTATAATTTAGCTCGAGAAATATAAGTACTTAAATTGCGCTAATTATATCCTTTCCCGCAAATTGACGACATATCATCAATAAATTTTCATTTTCTCTTCTATCGGCATTAATTAGTTACATTACGTTAATTAATTAACTCTTCTATCCAACAAATACACTAATTAACAACCTTTTGTTAATTAATCCCCCTTTATCTAGACTAATTAATTAATTAGCTTCCTCTTCCATTTAATCAATAAATCACCATTTATTTGATTAAAATCCCCTCATAACATAAATCATACTAACTATTCCTCTAAAAAGCTTCTATAAGCTTGCACACCTATTAATTAATCACTTTGGTTAATTAATAAATCCCCTCAAACCCCATGAGTCACTAAAGGAAAAAATAAACTCTCGTAAGGTTGACTCAACCCCTTTCAACCATCCTTATCCACAACTAACCTAACCTCTCTATTATCCCACATGTAAAGGGATGTAGATATTCTTTTATCCATTGGGCTATATAAGGAGCCTTCCTCCTACCTTTCTACTTACACCTTTAGACACCTTACATGTTTATAGCTAATCTATAGGCATTTAATATTAGAGCATCTTTCATTGGAGCTAATAACCTCATTCTTACATTTCATCCATCCAAGATTTTTGGTAATATGGAGATAATCAAAATGGTCTTGTAGCCATACTTTGATGAGCTTCCATTCCCAAACCCTTGAAAATCAAAAAATTAATTTTGATTACCATGGATCTATCTAGGTTCATTTTGTGTATTTGGTTATCTAAAGAGTAGAGATTCTAATACTTAGCATATTAGTTTGATTTCAATTTCAATTTCTAAGGCATGATATTGGTATTTAGTCTTGTTTATCTCTTAACATGACGATCTTTATGTAGTTAGTTCATATTTTGAAACTATTAAGGTGTTAGTTTCAATTCCCTTTGCATAGATAACTAATACATTGATACAAATAGGTCCATGAAGAGGTGTCTAGGTGATGTGGCTATGTGAGGTTGTTAAGTGAGGATATTTATTAAATTAATTAAAATAATTAATTCCATTAATTATGTGCACTATGGGATATGAATATGTAAGGTATGGATAATTTAATTAATGGGGCTATAAGGGTGGTATGGCCTAATTTTGGTGTCTACACGGGAACATGAATATTGTGACTTTCACCGTGTCAGGATACAAGACTGAAAGATGTCTAAAGTTGTGATATTTCACCCAAGACCTTATCGAAGAAGGAAAGATTGAGGTTAATTCACCTGAATCAAGACAAGATCGTAACAAGAAGATTGGAATTTTCAAATACCATTTTCCTAAACATGATAAAAAGGAAACAAGAAGCCTGATAAAGGTCAATTCTCTAATGACTATAGAATTGCTAACTATGTCTATCATCAACCGATAATCCCTTTGATTCCCTTATAGGTTTTATTCACTCATCTAGTGAACAAGTCAAAACTACTAGGATCTTAGGTAATAATTATGCTATGGTCACACAACATGCTCACTTAGTGATCCCAGAACCTCATCTACCTATCCCTTGGGAAGGTTAGTATGACTTTAATATTAGAATAATTAGAGAAAACTAGAGATAAGATCTCAATCTTAAACCTTCTCAAAATCTCAAATTTTCATAAAGACATACTATATAAAATGCTTCAAGGATTGGGATTATCCACAGATATAGATCCTACGTAACTTCAAGAAATGGTTACAAATCTTAATCCCAATGACTATATCTATTTCTATCGGATTGAAATCTTGCGTAAAATTCCTAACATAACTTACCTTTTACATAGAGGTCTTTTCTACTCATCGTAAGATAAAAATATTGCTTCTAGATGGAGGATACAATCTGAAAATTTGCATATTGAAACTTGTCATGCAGCTACACCATACAGAAGTAGATTTAGATGCTAATACCATTATGATCATGGCTTATGATAATGAAGAGTGTGAGTTAGTAGGTACCATAGTAATACCAATGGAACTTGGACCAACGTATCATGATACAAATTTTCATGTCCTCGACTTGGACATTCCATATAACATGCTCCTAGGTCGCCCATGGATTCATGCCATACATGCCATTCCTTCAACCTTCCATCAGTGTATCAATCTATGTCATGGAGGATAGACAATCACCATCCCAAGTGATCTAGAATTGCTTACACATTGTAGAGCACTACACAATTTTTCTTGTGCAGCATATGAGTGCCCTTCTACCGATATTGTTGTCCCGTTACAAACTGAGGCTATGAAGGATTGTATAAATATAAATACATTGACTCCTTGCAATAATAATTTTCCCTCATTAGTCAATCCCTTTACCTCATGGGAAGCAACGTTTGGAAAATATGGCCCAAATGATGAATTCAATATTCAACATTCCCTTTTGATATTTGATCTTTTAGTGTCACCTAAGACACATGGTAGACCATACTTCTAATTCAAAAGCACTCAGGATATTTTCCCTAAACCCTTTAAGAGATTTGTTCCTAGTGGTCTCTTGTCGGATGAGAAGATGCTAGATAAACCTATCATTTGGGTACCTGAAAAAATGATGGCTTCATGTCACCAAGATCCATAGTATATTAAGGTTCCCCAAATGATTCATGCCATGAGTTACAAGGGGATTCAGATGTGGTGTAAATGCATAGGTTAGATTAGAGCCTATCCTTATTTCCCTTTATAAGTCAAAAAGCATGGCCTTGGTATCATACCTCATGATGATCCACTATCAAAGATAGACACTACCTATTTTTAATGTGAGGATAACTCATCTCATTTAGACAATGACACAAATTCGCAATGTAGCTTATACGAGGACCTTACCTCTAGCAACCTATTTCTAGATTTACCTATCTTCACCCTTTCTAGGTCTGATTCCCAAAATAGTTTCCAAGTCACCCTTTTATATCTTGACCTCATTGATTGGGATCAATAACTTAATGTATCAGTCAATTTTTTTGAAAATGATGAGGAAATCACAGAGTTCATGGGACTTAGAGATACCATTCCAAATATTGACCATAAGAAGGGTTTCTCCATTAAATTGGATACATGCAAGTACTTTTGGGAATAATTAGAATCGTGTGGTTGCTAAGAAAAACATATTAAGAAAAAGGGTCAAGGTACTACAAAAATACTTGGAGAAAGAATAAGAATAAGTCCCATAGTGAAAACCTCTTTGAGGCATTTGTGGATAAACAAGCGGAAAATATAGTTCCTCCATGTGAAGATAAAACTCTCCTTAAGCCACCTATAAAAGTGGATCATACTCGCTTGCAGATCCTACACAGATAGAGGATGTGTCAAAAAATTTATTTGAAGAGACAATCAATGTTAACATCAGGTCAGAAGAGGATCCTAAAATGATAAAGCTAGGAGCTTCACTCTCAACACAAGAATATAAATATGATATTTTTCAAACATATTTTCATGGTCATACATAGATATGCCAGGTTTGGACCCAACATTGGTCGTACACAACCTTGTTGTACACCCAGATGCCAAAACATATCAAGCATAAATTAAGTAAGATGCACCAAAGAGTTACACTACTTGTTAAAGAAGCACTTGAGAAACTATTAACAACATGTTTTATCAAACATATTGACTATTCAGACATGATATCTAACATAATCCTAGTCCGTAAGAAACCATTCAAAGATCAAATTATGCATAAATTTCAGATACATTAACAAAGCATGTCCCAAAGATGACTTACCCTTACCTAACATCAACATGATTGTCGATTCAACTATTGGTGATGAGGTGTTATCCTTAATGGATGGATTTTTAGGCTATAACCAGACCAAGATCCTAGAGGAAGATAAAGTCAACTGCTCCTTCCTATCCCGAGATATCCTCATACTAAGGATTTGTTTAGGTACCCCTAAATCCTTTATGGAAAAGGATTCACTTAGCTGCTTCTTCTTAAGTACTTTTATTTCCTACATGTTTTTACTTGCAACCAACATATATTCCACATACAAAAATAGGAAAATATAGCTTCCATCCTCAAATTTTTTTGTATACATGCAATGGTCAGAATGGCATCTAATATAACCTTGCTCCATCATGAAGCTATCAAATTTCTTATACCATTGACGTGGAGCTTGTTTCAAGCCATACAAGCTCTTCTTCAATTTGCACACCATCTCCTCTTTACCTTTGACCTCATAGCCCTCTGGTTTCTACATATATATTTCCTCCTCTAAATCACCATGGAGAAATGCAGTCTTTACATCAAGTTTTTCTAAGTGCAAGTCTTCTGCTGCAACTATTCCTAGAACAGTTCTAATAGAAGTCATTTTTACTACAAGAGAAAAAATCTCATCAAAATCTATACCTTTTTTCTGTGCAAACCCCTTGACCACCAACCGGGCCTTATATCTTTTCTTTCCTCCTTCCTTTTTGACTTTGAACACCCACTTTTTTGTAATGCTCTTTTTCCTTGGGGTAGCTTCACCAAATCCCATGTCTGATTCTCCATGAGATTCTTATGGTCCTCATCCATGGATTACTCCCACTTCTTCCTGGCATCTACCTGCATTTCTTCATCAAATCTCTATGGCTCTCCACTATTAGTGAGTAATAAATAATAAAGAAAAGGAGAAAAATGTTCAGGTTCTCTTCTTACCCTAGAAGACCTCCTCAATATAGGAGTTTGGGGTTCCTGTTGAGGAGGTTCCTGAACTGATTCATTTGTCACTTTTCCATCTAGAAGATCCTCTACCAATGCATATTCTTTCTTGGATTCTTCCCTATTTTCCTACAACTTCTGCTTATACATGTCTTTCTCATTAAAGACATCCCTAGATCGATTGATTTTCTTGTCCTTAATACTCCAACATTTATATCCAAAGTCATCACCACCATAACCAATAAAATTACATTTTTTTGATTTAGCCTCTAGTTTGGTCCTATCATCCTTGTCTATATGGAAAAACACCTCACATCTAAATACTCTAAGAAATGAATAATCAACTTTCTTACCATACCAAGCCTCCTCATGTATGCCTCCATCTAAGGCACTTGAGGGTCCTCTGTTTATCAAGTACACAGCTATGCTCACCGCTTCTACCCAAAAAGAAAGAGGCAGTCCTGCATATAACCTCATGCTCCTAGCACATTCCATTATTGTTCTATTCATCATTTCTAACACCCCAATCTGATTTGGAGTTCCTAGAACCGTATTTTCCCTCTGATTCCATTCTTAGAACACTAATCATCACATTCATTTCTGTAATACTCCCCTCCATTATCTGACCTAAGACATTTTAGCTTAAGACCTGTTTCATTCTCTACTAAGGCTTTCCATTTAACAAAAGTTTCAAATACATCATATTTGTTTCTAATACAATAAACCCAAACTTTCCTTGTTGCATCATCAATAAAATTAACATAATAACTTGAACCCCTAAGAGATGATACTCGAGCCGACCCCAACACATCAGAATGCACCATCTCTAACTCACTCTCTTTCTTTGTAGGTCTGACCTTGAGAAACCTTACTCACTTTTGTTTCCCATATATTCAGTCCTCACAAAACTCTAAACTTGTTTCGTATATATCCAGAAAATCATTCTTTGTGATCTTCATGCCCTTATGGATCATATGACTGAGCCTATAGTTCCACAATTTTGTATCTACTTCTACAGCCACAAGATTATAAACATTCATTCTATAGGTGGTTAAATACAAGGTTCCAATATTCTTACCTCTTGCCACCACAAGAGCACCCTTGGTAATATTCCAAGAGTTCACTGTAAATATCACAATACAACCATCACTTCCCAACTTCCCTGCTGATATCAAATTTTGTCTTAATGTAGGCACATGTTTGACATCCTTCAATAGCCAAGTATTCCCATTCTGCATCTTAACCTGAATAAAACCTTTTCCAACTATGTTGTAAGGCTCATCATCACCAAGAAAAACATGCCCAAAATCTCCTTGAACATAATCAACAAAATAATGCTTATGTGGAGTAGCATGGAAAGAAGCCCCAAATCTAAAACCCAAGATTCAATAATATTGTGCAAAGAAAGAATCAAAGCATCCTAACATACATTACCCGTTGCCACATTTTCCTCCTTGTTTTCTTCCTATTGTTTCTTCTTGTCCTGAAGTTCCCAATAGTCCTTCTTTGCATGCCCAGACTTTCCATAGTGCCAACATACTATCTTGCTTTTGGATTTTGACCTTGTCTCGATCCTTTGATTTTCCATGGCTTCCTCTATTCTTCTATCTCCCTCTAGTTTCCACTATCAAAGCATTCCCTAAAGTATAAGATTCCCTAGAGCTTCTTCTTCACATTTCTTCGCTTAGAATCACCCCTACAACATTCTCAAAATTCAACATTGAGTTAGCTAGAACTAAATTCCTTACCGTCATTACTGAAAGTTATTCCAACTCTCAAGTAAAGAGAACATAACTAATAAATCCCTAAATTCTTCATAAAATTATATTGTAATCTGAAGCTAGCATATTTACAACCGTATTAAAATCATTTAACCGATATGCTATTGAACTATTCTCGGACATCTTCATATTAAACAACTTTTTCATTAAAAATATCTTAATAGAGGTAGAGGGTTTTTCATATAACTTCGTAATGCATCCATCGAGTTCTTTTGTAGTCTTTTCCTTGAAACATTAAATAATACCAAAGATGCAAGAAACATTTGGATTGTCCTAAGTGCCTTCCTATCCTACAAATCCCATTCCGCATCCATCATGATTGAGGGTTTGTTCACCTTCTTAGATAGCGGAAGATAAAGATCCTTCTAATAAAGGTAGTCTTTCATCTACGTCTTCTAAAGACTGAAATTCTTCCCATTGAATTTATCAACCCTTAATATTCCATCATCTCGCCATAGATCCCACTCAAGATAAAACTTTCCCTATGATTCAACACTTCAGCAAACTAAACCTCACTTTGATACCAATTGTTAGGAAATAAGGGATAAAATATGTGGAATAATCCCTCACAGAATCACAACAGTAGAAACTAATATGCAGAAAATATTACAGATCTCAAATAAAAGTGTAGAATAAAATAACACAACACAAAGAGATAGTATTTAATGTGGTTCACCTAATTTGGGATACGTCCACCAAGAATCACTTGCTCATATTTTATTACAAGCCACCACTCTCTCAATACAATACCCATATCTGTTTGGAGCTATGCTCAACAAACTCTATAGAATTCACACCCAAATTCAAAACACATATGTAATGATACATCATACCTACCATATAAGTAGACAACTACTTAAGCAGTTTTACAAAATCATGGGTATCAAAACCATGGGCAAAAACTGTCCCATAAACCTATGGGTCAAAAATCCCACCCATATGAGAAAAGCACGTATCTTGGTATATTGGGCACGTTTTAAGGCTAAAAAAATTTAAGGGCTGCACCCCGAACCCCTACTACCGGGACCGCTGCCCTTGGACCCCTACTTAGAGCTTGGCCCAGCCCAAACCCGATGAGACAACTGTGGAAAGTGTACAAGACTCTTAGTGTATAGTCTTCAACACTTTCTCACATGAAAACAGGATCCACAACCTAACAAAGTATATCCCGCCAAGGTTATAGCTCTATTACAGAGATGCCTCCACCCAATAACCTTTAAAACCTACAATTTTTTTAAGGATATATTCAGAAATATGCCGATTCATATCATAGCTTATGGATAAGTGTCATTCATTCACACATATGTTGAAGAAATATGTCACCTTTAACTAGGGACTCGACTATCAAAAAGCCTTTGAATTTCTTTAAAAATATCTTAAAAGTCAACCTTCTCTCATGCTCCCTACCCCAAGAAAACCTTTATTGTTGTATATTTCAGCTACTCGATTTGATATTGGTGCACTAATTTTCCAATATGATCTTATGCACAAAGAAAAGGTGGTTTACTACCTTAGTTACATGTTAATAGCCTATGTGCTAAACTATCCTCGATTGAAAAGGCCTACCTAGCCGTGATCTTTACATTTAAAAAACTTCGCTACTATCTCCTTAACAATAAGACCAAGATGATATCCAAAGTTGACCCTATCAAATACCTCCTATCTAAACCTTCCCTTATAGGATGCATGGATAATTGGATCATCCTCCTCATTGAGTTTGACGTTGAGTTCGTTAAATAGAAATCCCTAAAAATACAAGTACTTGTAGATTAGTTGGTTGAAGCTCCCCTACTAGGAATGGAACCGTTGTGTCTGGATCTTCAAGATGCATCTATGATGTATATTGAGAATATGTCATGTGGAAATTCCACTTTGATGGTTAATTTACCTTCCATGGTTCAAAAGCAAGAGTGGTACTTATCACTTTAACTAGGGAAGTCATTCCGCAAGCATTTTTTTGGGATTCCCTTATACAAATAATATTACAGAATATGAGGTTCTCATTGCCGGCTTGAAATTAGCTATCACATGGAACATCAGACAAATATGATTCATTGGTGACTCCCAATTGATCATTAAGCAAGTTAATGATGAATAAAAAGTTAAACATGAGAATCTTGTTATGTATAAGAAATTGGTTTAAACTCTGAAGGAGTAATTTGTATAGATTATATTTGAACAGAGACCAAGATCACATAATAAATCATAGACACCATGGATATAATTGATTCTTTACTCCACATTCCACCTCAGGAAAACAAGATTCCTTTTTTTGTTGAACACTTATGAGTGCCTATATATGACATGTTAGAATATTATCTAGCATGTGAAGTTGTTGGTCCTTTATCCCCTTAGTACGATCCCATTTTTAATTACTTACAAGATGACACTTTTCCCCTGAATATCTCCTAGATTGATAAAATATCCCTTATCTTTCATATAGCCCATTATACCCTCCTAGGAGGTACCCTCTATCATCATGGCTATGACGAGAATTTGTTCCATTGTCTTGATATGATCAAGCCAATCCATGCAATTAGAGAATTGGATGGAGATGTTTGTGGAACACACACAAGAGAAATGGTCCTTACTAAGAAACTATTAAGAGTAGGTTACTATTGGCCTACCATGGAAGAATATTGTTGCAACTTTGTCAAGAAATGTGAACTTTTCCAAAAGTATGAAAAATTGATACATGCACCAACACGAGATTTGCAGTCTATCACAACGCCCGGACGTGAAAATGGGGACTTGATCTCATAAGGAATCTCACTTCAACTTCCTCAGATGGCCACACTCATATTATAACCACCACCAAGTACTTCACTAAATGGGTAGAGACTGTACTCTCTACTTACATGACTGGTGTAAAATTATCCTAGTTCATAATGAAGCATCACATTTGTCGTTACAACATCCCCTCTGCCATTACAAGTAGAAAATGGTAATTACTTTAAAAATAATACAAGAAAAATAATTATGCCAACACTTCCACATCTGACTCAAGTGGTCAACTCCTTATTACCCTCAATGTAATGGGCAAGCGTAATTCACTAATAAAACCCTTGTTCATATTATGGAGAAGATGGTTAGCAAAACTGGTCGTAATTGGCACCTACATATCCATCCCACAATTTGGGCCTATCAAACCTCCATCTATACCCCTACTGGTGCTACTCATTATTCATTAGTATTTGGCACTGAGGTCATTATACCCTTGGAAATTGAGCTTCCCTCCCTGATAATATCTCTCTGGGACTATCTGGACAAAGACAAAGACTACAAGGTAGCTCGACTAGCAAAGTTAGAGCTATTGGATGAGAAATGTATGAGAGCACTCAATCATTTGAAGGTTTATTAGAACCGAGTGTCATGAGGATACAAAAATGAATCATACCTCATCAATTTGAGGTAGGATATCTCATTTTAAAATAAAACCAGTTTAACACAATCAAGGATCGGGAAAAGAAAGGCAAGTTTGAGCCCAACTAGTTAGGACCATATGTTGTGGTCGCTAAGTATAGTTCAGGGGCATATAAACTAGATCACTTAGATGGTGAGGAATTAAAGGAACCAATGAATGTAATACATCTCAAGTGGTTCTATGCTTGAGTATGAGGTTCCTCATAAAAGAAAGAAAAAATAATCAAAGAAATCAAAAAATCAAGAAAAAGTAAAAAGAAAGCAGTGTCCAAGTGTGAAAACCAAACAATTTTGGCACATTGGGGCAAGTAATTGGGTGAAAACTAAATTCATGTGCTTAAGGAGGATTTTTTTCTCACAATAAACTGTCACACATTTGGACAGTAACAATCACTTTTATCTAGGGCTAGTTTTCCTAAAGTTTAAGGGTACTCTTGAACCTATCTTTCAGTCCTTGATCCGGCTGATATATTCTGGTATATATGTGAAGAAACTTTCCTTTTATATTCACATCTAACATTTAGGAGCTTTCACATTTTCACCATATTTTAGATAACACGTGGCATTCTTCCTTGTACATCCCCTATATCACTAGGGAGCATCCATGCTTCTTTGTTTTCTATACATAGCTTCGTAAAACCCTTTAAAAAAATGTAAAAACATTCAAAATGTTAGAAAAACCTAAACATTTGAACACCCATTTTTATGGAAAAATACACAAAAACAATGTGAACATTATCCTTGAAAATTATCTTTGTGATAACATAAAAAATAGTTGAAAACGTTTCAAAATTGCCCCACAAAAATAAAGTAGTGATTTGCTTACTTTTAGTTGTTGGTTTGTAGGTTTTTGATTGCATTATATTTCCATGTTGTGTTCTTTAAATTGGATTCATTTTTTGAAGATTAAAGTGTTACTTTAATGTGTTGTATATAGGCATTGAGGTCATTTTATCTTGCATACTTGTATATAATTGTCTTGTGTGAATTATATTTGATTAAGTTATACAGTTTGTTGTCATCATAACATCTATCATCTACCATCTCTCATCACATATATACATCATCTATTAATAAGAACTAATATACATCATCATGAATATAAAAAATAAACATGTATACTAAGCTATTATCTTATAATATTTCCATAAGGGCAAGATCGACAACATCCTATCCCCCCCTCAAACATAGACCATACTAAAAACATGAACAATCATGACATATCTCATCAAAACATGATATAATCTACTGCTATCCTATACACAACATATGATAAGTAGAACATGAAGTAGCACATCAAAACATGTGATATCATCTAAAAATCTATCTCATAAATCAAGAAACATGTGATATAATCATAAACACATCATGAATAGGTCCATAATCATCATCATCATATAACATGTCAAAATCAAATGTCCATATACAATGTGTCTCTGTACATAATCAATTAGATACAAAGTATGCCATTATAGGCATGAATTAAAAGGAACCTTCATCACGAAGCATACTAAAAAATGATACATGTACATTGAGACAAAATAAGCCTTCATATCAAGGCATACATACATACATCTATGTATACATCAAAAATCACATCATGTATGGCTTGATATCTCATGGGGACTAGGTGGCCTATGATCTCGGGGTGTGACCCATCACATGTGGACCCTCTTTGGATTGAATCCTACCTGTGTATTTCCCGACACTAGATCAACTAATTTATCTATCACCAATGCTCGTTGTGATCTCATAGACCTACTCATTAATTGACTAAAATCTGGTATTCTCTGGCCCTCTAGGACAACCTCATAATATAGTGACTAGTAGTATGCAACATTTCCACTAGCTCAGGCTAGGTCCATGTGAGTATGTGCCATCCCCACAACTCCATCGGCATACCGTAATGAAGCCACCTATGTAAAACATCTTTCAATCTCTACTTTTTCCATTGTTCACTCGGTTGTACGTTGATCCCTCTTTATAGTAATAGCTTGAACTTGTACCCTAGAATGATCTCTCTCTATTATGACCTATTGAACCTTACCAAAGGTGGCTTGCTAGAGCTGGGTAGTTAATAAATGTAATATTAATGTAACATGTAGCATTTGAGCTTCCATCTCGCTGCATTTGTGCTATGTGTGTTGCTTCATCACCTCCATCTCCTTTGTCACTACCTAGACTATGTGGTGGGCTAGCAATCAATCCTTATTGTGCACCTCTAGATAGACGACCATGTGGCAATTGCTCTTTGTGGAGGCACTTGTTGTAATGGTCCTTGGATCCTAACTAATATGCACACTCGGGGCATCTCATATCCGTGGAGCTATGGGGATATTTATTTGTCTCGGTCTTTGCCCATGTCTTAGTGGAGGACCCCGTCCACCACCTCTACCATGAACATGTCCATCGAATCCATCGTCATCACTTCCACTAACCTTCTTAGCTAGTGGCCTAACCCCTACATCCCATGCAGCCTATGGAATATTGAGACGGTGAAGCAAAACTATAATATACCACAACCCATATGTTGTTGTCCACCGTAAGATCCCCAATCTGCCATAAAGAGACCCATACATGTGGTACCATCTGATCAAAACTAGCTTAGACCTTATCTACTTGTATCTATGGACCCATATCGAATGTATCTTGGACTTGGTGTGTGTACCACATATCATGACTTGGTACATCCTATACATAATCAAATTACTACTTTGCATTGTTCTACTCTATAAAACTCTATGATATAGCCTTAGTTACCTATCAAAAAGTGCTCAACCATAGCTATACTAAGCTCATGTGCATCCTCTTCCCACATATATTACTGTTATGGCCTCCATACTATCATGTGTTTCTAGATCTCATAAAAACTTGGTGATAGTGATATGTGTCCCCCATGTGTCCACAAATATTATCACCATCTGGAACCCATCCCATCAACAATGGCTCATTAGGAGGTTGAGCTTGTAACGCACCCGCGGAGTGACTAACAACTATATGGTCCCATCCCCATATCTGTAATAAAGTAGCTAGACCCATAGTCTTCTGACCATGGTATGTGATCATATGTAAGTCCCATTATAAATGTTCCAGTATACACTTTATGGCCCCCGGTTATATGTCTCGCATCGAATCAATCCTCATATCACGTTAATGAGGCTAAGTGGAAAATATGTCCCTATCTTGTTGGTGAGTAGGATGTCACTTTGAAAATGCCATAAAAAGACTAACACTCAGGATAGACCCAAATATATGATAAACTAGTGCATCCTCACCGTCATACCTTGGTGAGGTATTTCATCATGACCAAATAACTCTTCCAAGTAGTCGAGTAATATAAACCTTCTCACCGATATACTCTATCAACTGGCCCTCGATAGGAACACAAAATATGTTCCAAACATCCTCCAAAGTAATAATCACCTCCCCATTTAGGATCCATAAGCACTAGTTCTTGTTGTGTCATGTCTCACGCTAAGGTTGTGAGTAGGTCATGGTATAGAGTGATCTGTGGCATCTGTGCCACATAAGCTAGTCTGGCGACCTCTAATAAGCTATCTAGAATCTTCCTATCTCATCGAGAGAATCCCACCTCTAGGTTGGCTAGACGGCTATGTCACTCTCTCATCTGTAAATTTGGTAACCATCTCTACAAGATAACACACCACTTGTTAAGAAGTTCTTTTCTTATACCTATCTTCATCCATTTTCTCCTAGCATTCTTCTAAGTGCTTACTCATGCATTATTATAAGAAACCCATATTTTCTTCTATACTAACTCCTATTTTCTTCTAAGTGTTGGCTAAAACACCATCTTTGGCATGTGTGCACCTTTGTTGACATATGTGCACCTAGAACATGTGCTCCATCTTTCTAGTGCATGCATGCCCTTCATGACACGTGTGTCCATAAAAATTTTCACCACTCCCAACATGCCCATGTGCATCCTTCAGATGCATGTGCATACTTTTTAACACATGTGCCTATGCATACATGTTTTTCCCTCTCCAGACACTTACGCGTCACTTTTTCACATGCTCTATGCGCACATGCATTTTCAACCTATGCATGTGCGCACACAGAGTTTTGCATGCACTCACCTCGTGACACTGTGCACCCCTAGGAACACACACACACTTTTTCTACCCTAATTACGCTAATAAATGCAATTAAATGATGAAATTGATAAATTAGGATAGGGCACTCAAAAATTTTCCATCTTCCTTATCCCATGCATACTCCCGAAGCATGTATGTGCGCCTCCTATGGTTCTACACTCTCACCATCTCTCTCACAGCTCAAAGTAACTCATGGTAAAAATATAACATATGTTTGGTAAAAATGTACTACTCGTGATGATTTACCCTACCTAGGGTGGGTATATAGATTCATTTTTACCTGTTACACCGCTTTTGTTTCACCCACCATGATAATTGTCACCTCTTCCATAGTCATTTGCATAAATTAATGCTTTTCACTCATTTTAACTTTGTCAGGGAATATTTTTGCAACTCGATGCCTGCTTCTTCTCCTTGGGGAATTTTTGTGCTTTTATTTGATCTTATAAATTCTTTTGACCGGTTAAAAAACTATAAAAATTGCAAAAACAAAATTTTCCAAAAATATATATCATAAAATTATTGAAAATCCAAAAATTGTAAAACTTTAAAAATTGAAAAAAATGGTAAAATCTCGGATGCAATGAAATATGTGTCAAAAAAATGGTATTCATCTCATATCTTGCTTAAATTTTCATGTGTTTTAAACACAAACAACTTGTGGATCATTTGCATCTATAACCATTTACAAAAGCTAGATGACTTGATTTTTTTGTAATCTAAGGCAAAACGGATTGCCTAGTACTATTTCATAGCGCACAATTCTTTCTCATTGGACCTTGTGTCCTTCATCAATTCCCCTAACATGTATCCTTTTTAGGGAACCTCTTTTAACCCTTTTCATTTCTCACGAACATCACGGGAAATGAAGCTTGATAACAAAACATTTGTGTAACTATCTTGAACATTGTTGGTTTGAGTATGTGTGTATGTACTTGTTTCCCTATTAGATCGGTATGTTTTTTTTTTTTTTGGAAAATAGTTTTTTGAAAGGGACTATACCCTTGAGAACAAAAGAGGGCCTAAAAGCCAGAATAGGAATGAGAACCAGAACAAAAAGGATCAAGATCCGATGGGACAATGAAAACCAAAGTAGCCCAAGAGCAGCTACCCCATCAAAACAAAAATAGCACGAGCACTGCAGAAAAGCAACAAAAAGATAGCAAAAAAATAGCAATAATTACAAAGAAGTGCAGCAAAAGCACCCACAATTACTTCTTGGCGGCTTTGTCAATGTTGGATTTGATATTCTGCCAAGAGGTGAACATAGCCAATGTCATCATATGGGCAGAATCAGTAACATCCAGTTGTTCAATGGTCCTTTTGCTTTCCTTATCAGTGCCCCAAAGGGTTGCCGGAACTCCACTGAGATTGGAGACGCTGTAGACATGATGCTCGATAAAATCTTCAATTGCATTAAAAATGGCCATATTATAATCATGGCGAGTCTTGGCCTTCCCTAAATGGGTGTCTAAGGATTTCAACTTCTTGTATATATCTTCAACTTGGCTATTATCCATAGCCACCTCCTCCTCCTTCTTTCTCTTACCTTTTTGCTTAGCCAAGTTTTTAACCTCTTCCTTCAACAGCTTCATATCAGCTTCTAAGGCTTCCAACCTTTTTGTGGAGCTCTCAACATGTGCTTCCTGAGAACTAGCACTACTAATATGCAGGAGGTTATGGGCAATTTCAATCTCTTGAGGATCCTTCCCCACAACAGGGGTATCAAGTTTCAGCCTTCTAGAGGATCTGGTAACTGGTCTGGCCGAAGTGGAGGCGTAGGGGTTGGGAGTAGAGGTGAGGGGAATGGAAGATGGAGCCGAGAATTATGGGAGAGGGGTGACAACATGTGAGGCGGGGACAAAAGGTGAAGAGAAGGGGCTAATGACAATGACACACCAAGAAGAGGAGGAACAGAGCCAGGGGAGGAAGGGAAACTAGGGAGAATGAAGAAGACATAGTTTATGCAGCAAAAAGATGAGTCCCTAGTGCAAAGGAACAACACGAGCATGCTTTTGAAACTCCAAAATGGAGCGCTCAAGAGAGTTTAGCAGATAGTGGGGGAAACATACCATGCGACTCCTATGGAAGTGGTTGAGGAACACAAGATGTTTAGCGGGCACAGTGATGAACCTCCCCTCCAAAGAAATGAAATGCACCATCATACGGGTAACCTCGTCAAAAGGCGAAGGGATCGAACTAACTTGCAGGCCCACCATGACAAAGACCAACTTCTCAGTTCCCTCAACAAATTTCCTCTCCTCAGCTTCTCTGTCCACCCTTTTATTGAAAAAATGGTACCCCTCCATGCCAAGGCCAGTCGCTTCAGCAATTAACTCCTCATTGATAGGAATCTTCTGTCCACCAGTAATCCACAGTGTGATCCTTCCAATCCTTTGCAAATCACACCAAAATACTTTGGTCATGGCCCTGAATCTTCTCCATAAAGTTGGTGATGCCTCCCTGGCTGAGAAGATTCCAAAGTTCTTCATTATCCTTCCAATCCGGATCCGCGTTGGGCTCAATCTGGCAAGGGGGTCCCCCCATTCTCACCGTGTTTAATTGCTTGCAAATAAAAATTTTAGAATCCTTTAGAGTGCTAATAACAGTCCGCCTTTCACTATTATTATCCATGCAGTGAGAATGCTGATTAGAATAGCCGTTGCTTTTCCCATGAATACCTGAGTGACTGCTTTATTATGACCCTGTGAAATTCTGCATGTGAGAACTACAGTCCTTTTGCTAGCCCACTCTAGATCATCATTATCTTTATTTCTATCTTGGGAATCCGTAAAGCCTTGTGTACAAGTTATTAAGAGCCCAATATTGCCCACATGCGCGACTTTCATTTCCATATAAATCCACTTGAATTTCCCATTATACTTCATACAATCTTGCTTGTCCACCAAGATATGTATAATTGTTGTTTTAAAGTCAGCACGTGTGGGAGTTTTAATAATACAAATCCACTCCCAATGCTCATATCTCAAATCATGAATTTGCATGAACATAGATATCCACTTGAATGTTGTTTTGAAGCTATTTAGGAATGTTGTTATTATCCCAAACAATGTGGTTAACATTAATGCCATAATTAGCCAATGCATCTGCCACCTTGTTACCCTCTCGGTAAGTATGCATGATCCGAATGTTATTGAAGGTTTGGCCAATACTTATGGATTCCAAGATAAAATCCTTGATGTTCCAACTTGGAGGTGAACACTGATTAAGATGATTAATGATATTAAGCGAGTCCCCTTCAATAATGAGGTTTTGGATATTATGAGTCTGAGCAATTCTCAGGCCCCATAAAGCAGATAATGCTTTGGCGAAATGGTTGGTTTGAATTCCCATTTTTCCAGCATACGCAACAATCAAACTGCCTTTATGATCCCGGATCACTCCTCCCCCTGCCACAATCCCAGGGTTACCCTTAGAAGCCCCATCAAAGTTTAACTTATACCAGTTAAAATTAGGAGGATGCCAATGAATCAAAGATCTATCAATACTATTACCGAGAATTACTGCAGCTATTGTCAGCTCCAATCTGCCAGTGGGATAAGATATGATCTTCATTTTCTAGATAACTCTTGTTCTTGGGGGGTTTAAATCTAGCAATATTCTCTTTGATATCATTAGAAATTTTACCAATACTGAGCTTGTAGTTTTGGTTTTTATTTCTAAAGATAATATCATTTCTATCTTTCCATATCCTCCAAATAATATGAGGAATAACCAGCTTCTAGATCCTTTTGACAACACAATGCTTATAGGGTGGGCTCCATTGAGTCCATAGCTGATTGAAATCCTTCGGCACCACCCAAAAGCTTCAAATTTAGAGAGGGTAAAACTCCATATTCTGGTAGCATAATCACAATGTATAAACAAATGACTGATATCCTCAGAATCTTTTTTACAAAGATGACATCTATTAGGCATTATGAAACCTTTTCTCATCAGGTTATCAGTGGTAAGAATCCTACCTCTGAGAGCTAGCCAAAGGAAGAAATTAATTTTGGGAGTTAACTCAGTCATCCAAATCCTACTCCAATTGAACTCAGCTTGACTACTATCGAAGAAAGTATTATAACCAATTTTGACAGAGTAATCCCCATCAATAGAGTTATTCCAGACCAATTCATCCTTAGTATCCAGCTGACTTAAGGGAATAAGATCCAACTGATCTTGAAGGGAGGAAATATTTTGGATCAGATCATCTCTCTCCACAGAAAGTTTTTTCCATTTCTTTCTGTTGCCATTTCCCTCAATATAATCCTTGATTTTAGTGCCATACTTGTTTACAAGACTGTCCTTGACCATCCCAAATCTGTCCATAAGACTGCCATTAAACCAGTTATCATCCCAGAAATTTATATCACTACCATCACCCACTTTCCATTTACTGCCCTGCTTAATGAAATTTCTGCTCTTTACTAGATTGTTCCAAAAAATGGAACCAAAGGGGAGGTGCTCATCCTACAGGAAAGAAAAGACAATTTGTTGATTTAGGTATTTAGCCTTAATTAACTCTATCCAGGGTTGTTTCTCTGAAAGCATTCTCCAGCCCATTTTTGCAATGAGAGCCTCATTCATTTTCTCGATATCTTTTATACCCAGTCCTCCCATAGACTTCGGAGTACAAACCTTATCCCAAGCAACTAAGTGAAATTTAAACTTCTCCTCCATGCCCTGCCATAAGAAATTTTTCTGAATCCTCTCAAACTTTTCTCTGAAGGAAGAGGGGATCTTATAGAGCGACATGATATAAATGGGCAGATTTTGAAGAGTACTTTTTATGAGTAGGCACTTACCAGCACTAGATAAAATGGCTCCTTTCCAACCAGCCATTTTTTTTTTTGAAATCTCTCCAATAAATCACCCCACACCTTGTTAGAGACTTTTTTTGTGCCGAGAGGAAGGCCCAAGTAAGTGGCTGGAAGCTCACTTATTTTACAGCCCAAATTTTAGCAATTTTAAGTTGTCTTTCTTCAGGAGTGTTGAAGAAGAAAATGGAGCTTTTATCATAATTGATCTCTTACCCAGAAGCAGATTCGTAGAGCTGCAGAATAGCCTTGGTAGCCTTAGCTTCAATGATGGAAGCCAATAGAAGGAGGATTGTATCATCCGCGAATTGTTGATGGGAAACACTTGGCTGATGGAAGTGGGCTTTGAGCCTTTCAAAAGGCCATCATTGACAACTTTACCAATTGTTCTACTAAGACTGTCAGCCATAAGAATGAAGAGCAGGGGGGAGATGGGGTCCCCTTGCCTTAGCCCTCTTCTGCTAGTGAAAAAACCCACTGGCTCACCATTAACCACCACTAAGAATCTAACCGTAGAGATACAAGCCTTAATAATTTTTCTAAATTTGTCGGAAAACCAAATTTAGTTAAGACTTTATCAAGAAAAACCCAAGAAACCTTGTCAAAGGCTTTATTCATATCAAGCTTAAGCACCATATTTGATTTTTATTACTCTCCATAGAATGTATGGTCTCATGAACCATAATCACTCCATCTTGGATAATCCTGCCTTTAATGAATCCACTCTGCTGCCTAGAAATTAAATCATTCATAATGAGTTGAAGCCTGGTAGCAATAATTTTGGTAAAAATTCTATATATAGCATTCACTAGGCTGATGGGTCTAAAGTCTTTGAAGTCTTTAGCATCCATTTTTTTTGGGGCCAGCACAATGTGGGTGTTATTCAGCTCTTTCAAGAGATTTCCAGTTCTGTAGAATTCATTCACCGCTCTGAGAAGATCATCCGAACAAATTTCCCAAAATTTCTAGAAAAAATTAATGGAGAAACCATCTGGGCCTGGAGCCTTATCACCTTCTAAAGTAAACACAACTTTTTGTAGCTCTTCAAGCATGATAGCTTTAGTGATATTTTTAAATCTCTGCTCCTCAATTTTATCTTAGGGAATAGCCTCCAACATAAAAGCATTAGCCTCAACATTGATGATATTCCTCTCATTAAGAAGATTTTTATAGAAATTGAGGGCTTCTTCCTTGATGCTATTGGGATATTTTATAATATTTCTGTTACTTTTAGCCACTTCCATGATCCTATTACAAGCTCTGTGCTTCAAAGTGGTCATATGAAAAACTTCGTATTCCTATCTCCTTCTTTAAGCCAGATAGCTCTAGACTTAAGTCTCCAAAAAGATTCTTCTCTGCTGCAAATTGTATGCAACTCTGAAAGAATACTCTTTTCATTAGTTTGGTCTTCAACGGATCTCCCCTTTGTATCCATTTTGATTTCCAAATCTTGGAGATTTTGTTTTAACTTCTTTTTATTATCAAACACATTGCCAAAAACGCTTTTATTCTAGATTTTAACTTTCTTTTTAACGTTTTTGAGCTTTTGAATCAATCTAAATTGAGCAGTGCCTTCCCCATTCCAACCCCACCATTATTTAACTTTGTCATAGATGTTGTCATGCTCCATCCACATCTTTTCAAATTTGAATGAGCTTCTGATGGGTTTAGTCCAATTGAGAAGATTTAAAGCAATCGGATTGTGGTCCGATCCAATTCTAGGCAAGGAAGAGAGGTGGAAGTCTTGACTGAGAATCCAACTAGTAGAAATCAGGGCTCTATCCAATCTAACCTGGATAAGATCTTTTCCCAACCTTCTATTATTCCAAGTGTATTTATTTCCATGAAGATCCACATCTAAGAGATTAAGTTCAACAATAAAATCAGCAAAATCCTCCATACCTGTAGAAAAGCTAGAGATTCCTCCATATTTTTCACCTGGGTTTAGAGGAGAGTTAAAATCTCCCATAATAAGCCAATTAGCTGTACTATATTGGTTTCTAAATATCTTAAGATCAGTCCAAAGTTTACGTCTCCCACTAACCGTATTAGGGGCATAGATGTTAGAAAGGATCCATTCACCCTTGTTCTCAATAGCAAGAAATTTGATAGCAAGATGATTAGTGCTAGCATTAAGAACCGTACCAGTACAGTGCCTTTTATCCCAAAGAGTAGCTAGACCACTAGAGGCTCCCTGAGAGTCTACCGACATATCAGAGTTTTCCCAAAAACTCTTTTTATTAGCTTCCAGGATCTTAGCTTTCATCTTAGTTTCCTGCAAAATCATAATACTAGGACTACTAGAAACACGTAACTCCTTGATGATTCTCTGCTTGGAGTTTCCATTTAGACCTCGGATGTTCCATGAAATAATCTTCATTTGGAGGGATTGGGAGTTGGGATTTCCTGATGGTTCAATTGATGTTGAACGCCATCTGCAATGTCTCTCTCTGTTCTCTTAGATCTAAGAGCCTTTTTTGAGGGCCTTCCTCTTTTAGAGCTACCTCCAAAATCTACTAGTCTTCTTGCAGAAGATCTAGTAGTTCTGGATGTTGAGGTATCCCAGTTGTCCTTTTTATTTTTCTTATAACTGTAAAGTGATTATGGGATCATTTCAAATCCTTTCATTCTCTTTTTCTATTTTGAAATGACCTTTGTGAATCCAGAAGTTAGTTCCTCATCTTCTTTGACAGGCGTTACTTCTCCCTCTTCACGCTCCTTCTGATTCCTGTCAATTGAATGTGGATCAACTGTTTCTGATGTTGTAGCAAGTAGGTGAAACCACTGACCTGTTGCTGAGGCAAGGAGGTATATCTGTAGATAATCTATCTTCACCCCTAGGAGTGTTTATCAGCAAAGATTCTTTAAAATCCATGCTATCCATGTTCAATATTTCCTCAATGATGCACAGAGGTTCATCTTCCTTATTGCTCAAAGACTGATATTGATCATTAGGGATGATATTAATTTTTACAGCTCCTTCTTGCTCATCCACCACCATGGACACCTTTACAGGATTTTCCAAGTCTTCTTTGCTAGGTGCTGCAAGTAAAGCTGCCACTGGGGTTTTAGGTTTATCCTTCTCAGCTTCCTTATTGCTCAAAGACTGATATTGATCATTAGGGATGATATTAATCTTTACAGATCCTTCTTGCTCATCCATAGGTCAAGAACCCTATCTCCATTCTATCGTTGTCAAGAACCCTTCGTTCCTTACTCAAAGCTAAGCCATCCATAGGTTTTTCAGCTTCCACTGTAGGGATCTCCTTTCTGGGACAGTTTTTGGTGGAGTGTCCTATGCGATGAAAAAGCTTACACCTTAAATGAAAGGTTTCAAATTCAATTTTTAAATCCACACCCCATACCTAGATTTCAAGATGATGTGCTCCAGTAATTCCTGCTCCATTTCGGAAGAAATACAGAATCAAGCAAAGGCAAGTCTGGATCTGTTTCTCGTGGGGCCATCTAGCCTGATCAGAGCACCTAAGGACTTAGCAATGTTTAGTAGAATTTCATCATCCCAAAAATGTATGGTAGCCAGAAACCTACACCGATTGGAATGTTGTTTATATTTTCGAGTGTTAGGGTCAAATCTAGGATACCATTTTTTAGAAAGAGGCCCATATTACATGTACCACCATGGTCCTCCCGTAAGCACCGATTCCAAATCAGCCTGCTGATTAAATTTTTCGAAAAAAACCTGTGGCATGATGGTAATACTCAGATCCCCCTTAGGCATCCACTTTCTCGAGCCCATTTTCTAATAAAATCAATATTAGGTCTAGGGCCAAGAAACTTACCAACAAGGGAGAGATTCACTTTGCTCAAGGCCCTATCCACGCAACCATCTGGGACCATCAGGCAGGTGGCACCTTCACTATCCTTTTCCCACGTGAACTGACCTCTTTCAGGAGAATGCGGACCCACTTTTGTGATAGGGCTTTGAAGAATCTTATTCCAGGCCAAAGGTGTGGATCCCAGCAATTCCACTTTTTTAGTTTGCAGATTTACAACCGTCTGATTTTGGCCAGAGAGCAGCCTCTCCTCAGCAATTCTTGGCTTAGTGCACAGACATTCTATAGCCAGAACTGTAGAAACTGCGCTGACAGTACCTCTATCTCTTTCTCCATCACTCATGTTCTCCATCGCGATGATTAGATCGGTATGTTTACTTCTCGTATTGCATTGAATTTTTCATGTTTCATGGAGTTTTCATCTTAGCAATGGATAATTATTTGTATTATGGATTTTCGTGTAATTTTAAACTTTAATCGTATGCTTACATTTTTAATAAGGACCAATGATAAAGATCACTAGTAATATGATGAAAAATAAGTTATTTAAAACATACCGGATGGATTTTAGCTCAATCCCCTTTCTCATTCTACTATTTTTTCTTCTCTCTCCATCGTACTCAACTTCACCATTATTCCTCAAAATTATATATACAATTCTCTCAATATAAATCTAAAATAATTATTGAATTTTCATTCGAGCGGTGACTCCCATGTCAACTTGGTTATTCACTATGAATTGGAAGATGAGAAACACTAATGAAGATAGAAAAATTATATTTCATAGGTACTTAGTACTCGGTGACAATAGGACTAATATGGCTTCCCTTATATCTATTCTCCTTCATCTTTTTGATCTTCGATTGACTTCTTTCATCACCCCATCAAAACTCGAGGGGCATCCTTCACTCTACTAAATTTTTCTTCCACACCTTCAAAAATTTATTTTTGTGCTTGTCTACTATCTTTGAAGTGACGTAACTTACACCACCCCAAAGAGGGAAAATGTAGACACCTATAGTTTGATCAAAGAAACTTTATTACTAAACTTGCACTAACTATTCTAATCCTCATTAATTAACTACACTATGCTAGTTAAATAACCCACCTAACTCTCTCTAAACCCTTAAATCAATCTAATCCCCTTTCACTTTTTAAAAGGAACTTATATTTCTAACAGTTTATTCCCTTTTCTAAAATCTATTTCATTTGGATTTCACCTTTCAAGTGCTTTCTTGAAATCAGAAAACTATAAATAGACCTCTACCCCCTCACTTTTTCCAAGAACACTTCTCCTTCTTTAGTATAATTATAGTATTTTTCTAGGATATTGAGTATTCTTCCATTTTTATTGAGCTATTATCTTCCATTGCATATTCCAACTCAAGCTTGGGTAAATGAGGGGAACCATATGGTCTTGTAGCCATTAATGGCGAGCCTTCACTCTCAAGACCTTGAGCATCAAACAATCAAATTTAACTACTAGGATCTTCATAGGTTCATGTTTGTAGCATTTAAAGAGTAAAGAATAGTATATACATGTTATTTTGATGTTTTTTGAAAGTTATAATGCATGAATATGAGTGGCTCTTATTTATATCTTATCTTGATGGTTCATAGTTGAGTTGGTAAAGATTTCAGGTTTCTTTAGTGTTCTAGCCTCATTTCTATAACATTTCTAATTTACACATGTTCACGATTATTATTAATGAGATAGATCTCTTATTATAAACTAGGGAGTTACAATTACAACTTATTGATTAAGATTAATCTTATCCATATCTTATCATTTTATTTCATTTTAATTACATCATAGAAAAAAGTATGCAGACTCATGCCAGTTCATATGAGATGACCCATATCTATATCTTTCCTATAGTTTTGTAGGAAAGGATGGTATACTTGAAGTAACATTTTGGAATAGTTTATGTGATTGTTTTATGTTTTGAGTTTAGGGCAATATAAATCAAAAGGATTATTGTATTAAATTGATGTATCATTGCATCTTAAAAAGGAATTATGGCCTAATGGATTATTCTTTCATATTGATTTAAGTCATTATTAATGAAGATTAAGGTTTATCATTTATTAGAATATGGTTATTTTCTTATCTTATTGTTTGAGCTGAAAATCTAGATACTTTAGTTATAATATGAATTATCCATTAAGTGATAAATTCTTAAGTATGAGATTATTTATGATAATATAATCAATTTTAGACAGAATAACCAATGCAAGAGAATAACGGGATGAACAAAAAGAAGCATAGGAAATGAGATAGCTATTTTTATGTACTTAATGGCATTAATGAACTATTCATGATGAGTAAATGTAATTAAGTAACTCGGTATGGGAAAATGAATACTTAACCTTCACCTAATGATAATTAGTATGATATAGGAAATATGACCTATTATTATGACCTCTATCATAGTTATTAAATCATAATAGTTAGTAAATCAATGAGTTATTATGACCTCTTATCAAAACCTATTAGTATTTTGAAAAAATACTTTAAAAATGATTTGTTAAGAAATATTTAGTTGAATTATCTAACCAAGGTAAAATATGAATATAAGGAGCATATACGTAATGATCATACATCATTCATTAAAAACATTACCTTTATACCAACTTAGGATGGTTATGAGAAGGGTAGTGAGGACGTAATGATGGGTAATCATTATGTGGTCCCTATCTTTCCCATAGGTATCCTAAGATAACACAAATGGGAATCTTATCATTTAAGGAAATGTGTTAATAATGATATCTCCTTATTTTTAACTAAATTACATTCTTAAAAAATAAAAAGGAATCCAGATATTTGTGTTGAGATGGTTTTGTGGTGATGGAATACAAGTTTTGTAGCCTTATGTGAAGTCTTGAAACTAAGATTACAAAGAAATGCTTTAATCTTTGGCATAAGTATTGTATTAGCTGACTATATTGTCTAATCACTAATTCCCTATTTTATTAGTGTCATATACTAGATGGATTACAACATGAATTACTTCTAGGTAGAAACTTAGGATATGTAAATAGTTCTCATAACCTGTAAAATGTTTAACCAAGTATACAAAGTATACACACTTGGGTAGAGTGATTTAAGGGAGATCGTGGAGATATGGATATACCCTTACAACTGCACATGGTTATCATATGTTATCAGATGGATTATGAATATTTTAATAATGTTGGATTATTTAGTAGTAAGATAAATAATAATGTTAATCATTAATAGCTCATTCATTGTACACTAAGGGTGTGTTTTGAAAAATTCCCTTCATTTAGATGATCATAACATGGGTGTTACATTAATTAAACAAAGGGCGTTCATTCCCCCACTCATCAAGTATCTCCATATTGATCACTTGGATAATCTTCTTGATCAAAATTGTTACAATTTGCATTGATGATACTAGGTACATAAGGCTCTATATGATATGTAGAAATTGGTTCAAACTTGATGGTAGCGTTAGTGCCATACGTGGTCCTAAAGAGCATATGAAACCGAATATCTAATAGATATATTCCAATTTTAGTAGTGAAGTCTCTAGATACACATAGAGAAAAGAATGGAGATAGATCAATTATTAATATATATATTGGGAATATAAATGTCGGGCATGCATATAATGTGATTACTAGGCCTTTGATAATCCTAACGGTCCCCACTGTTGTTCCATATAGTTGTACCACCCCTTTATAAAGAGACTCATGTTTGATGCCTAGTTGGTCTTTAATTTATTTGGACATTACTAAATTATGTGATCCTGATTCAATCATACAATTATGGACTAAATGATTGCCAATGATCAGGGATACAGAGAAA
Source organism: Taxus wallichiana var. yunnanensis (assembly GCA_018340775.1). Lineage (NCBI taxonomy): Eukaryota > Viridiplantae > Streptophyta > Pinopsida > Cupressales > Taxaceae > Taxus > Taxus wallichiana. Next base: position 127,082,781 of record CM031242.1, on the reverse strand, counting down.
GGAGGGAGTTTCATGTTCTTGTTTTTTTGATCCTCCTAGTATATTTCATTAGAAAGAAAAAATTTGGCTTATTGTTTAGATGATTCACTTGGAATGGATTAATTGGACATAGATTCTTACAAGAGATATCTTTGTCCTAGAATTGCTAAGGATTATGAAATTTAGATACTCACATGGGTCTTCTTCATTTATTCAAGGATGTTGAAGGAAGTTGAATTATATTTTTTTTGGACCTTACTTGTAACCACCCTTTCTTGCATTTGGATTGATGTAGAAGGACCTTTGGGATGCCCTTGAATTTTAGAGGCTAGATTTAGACTACTCCCCTTTTGGAGTGTTAGGGAAGGTTGAGAATGACTTACATTTGTTATTTCCTTCTTCTTTATCTCTTCTCTTAGCTCTAGTATTGGTAGCCACACCTTGAGGATAAGATAATTTCACTTTGCACAAAATTCATCTACTTTCCAATTCACAAGTGAAGTATCACTTGGTGGCACCTCTTGAGTAATTACCTGTTGTTGATTTTCCTTTGTGGGTGCATCTTGAGAGATAGATGCAGTTTGCACCATCAAGGCTTGGTTTAAAATGTCAATTGTTCATTTTGCTTGGTTATTGGGAATATTTTACTAAAAACACCACTCATCATATTTTGCTATATTATTTTGAACTGGGACCAAAGCCTTAGAAAAAAATTCCACATTGGGATTGTATGGTTGAAATGGACTTGAAGAGAAACTTATTCAAATTTTGAGGAGATTGAAATTTTCTTATTGGTATGAGGTTGGTAAGATTTAAAACTTTGAGATTGCTTCCTTTTTAAAAATACAAACTTGTTTCACAAATTTTGTAATTGCTTCATTACCTCTTGTAACTCAATTGAATAATTTAATGAAATAGATACTTGGCTAGAATTTTGAATTCTTGGATATGGAATCAGATCTAATTTAAAAGTGTGATATGGTTTAGATGTTTCTATCTCCATGAATATGGGCATTGGAGGTTTTACAAACAAGTTTCCTAGCCTAAATGTGACTATTTTCTACTCTAATAGCAATTGTATAGGCGTATGGTAAGGTTGCACCCCTATGGACTAAATCATGACAGAGATATCACTATTTAAAGCCCTTAAGTAATAGATAAATTCATAGTTTGGTATGGGTCGTATCATTAATGGGATTTTATCCAAATTCTTCTTAAATATGATGTTGAAATCAATCATTTGTTCACTTGGGGCTCTTTTTGTTGTGGTTAACTACTCCACCAAATATTGATGATCCAATTTATCGTTAAAATGGTTATAAAGGAAGTTTGAAGTTCATCCCAATTGTGAATTTAAATAGGTCTCAAAATCTTGTACCATTGAAGTTCCTTTCCCTTAATTGATGAAGCCAAGAGTCTGACTACTACATTATCTTCAATAAAAAAATGGACTGTGAAAACATTAGAAATGTCTTGGTAATGACATATGGGGTAGTGTGTCTTTCACCAAAGAAGAAGGGAATAATTTTGAGGGTGAACACTAGTATTTCATGTTGGGAATTTAGATCTAAAGGACTACCACCATTGAAGATCACAAAAAGAAAAAATATTTTGAGTGTCATGAAATGGTTGGGTCTTATTGCCACCCATTCTAGAAAGGTGCAATTTTAAAAAATAAATAAAAGTTTTGGGTTAAATATTTGTGTTACGGGTGTACTTAGTACTCATGAACCTTTTTCGTTCAATACCCAGTTTCCCACAACTCCTTTTCTCCTACAATAAAAAGAAAAACGAGTTACTCGAGTTCTCCCGACCTCCACCATATCTCGCATTATAAAGGATATTTTTCATTACGATCATCTATCTGGGTCTGATTTTAAAGATAATAGAATTGAATGCTCAAGTACCAAAGTCATTTTATCATGGTGATGAAATGTTTTCATATATTTAATTAATTTTCCCCTTCCTCATCAATTGTGGCTATTGCATATCCTTTTAGAACATAAAGCACTTGTGTCCTCGGGCCTCCAGTTCCCTGATTGACCGACTCAACCGATGGAGACTGTTTGTGACAATTACACCATGGAAAAATATTTCTCCTATTTGATCCCCCTTGAATTAGTAAAATGATGTACACAAAGGCCATATCTACAAAAACAAAGAAGCTGTTTAAGTTTAGCATGTAGACCAACATCGGTTGGAGCTAGGGTTCATGGTCAAATTTCTCTATAACGCATTTCCTTTCTAGAAAAACCACCGTAAAAGTGACTTTCATGAGTTCCTCCTCAAATTATGGTTTCCGGGAAAAACTTTCCAGTTGGTTATTTGGTCACACTTCAAGAATGGAATAACATTGTTTATGTTCAAATTGATTTTGATGAAAGAAGCTGGAATAGAATGATCACTAGAAGTCAACAATAGTTTTTTCTTTCCTTTTTCATGTGGGTGATTGGGGTACTTAGGTTGACATTTTACAAGGATTAAAAGAATTTTTTTGATGAAGATATTGCCTTCAAATAAAATATACAACAAGTTGTAGTTTGACCTCAAAGGTAGAGATTAAGTTTTAGAGGTATTCAAGCATTATCATATGTTGTCGGCACGACAGCCACACCTAACGAGTTTTGAATTCAAATACAAGAGGATATAAAATATCCCTCGCTAACTAAAGGCCAAGAGTTCCATTTAATCCATCTCCATTTCAAGAATAAAATTCCCCAAGCCCATATAACCCACACAATCTCACAACAAATTGGTTCAAGATTGTAAAGGAAATAATTGTTTTGAACAAATCATGCTTGAAAACCGAGTCAATCCACAGGCTCACTAATCCATGTACACAATGCTTTGAGTTCTACATCATTTGAACAAACTAATAAACACTACTAGGTTGTCCATAGTCATTGAGCTGGTTTAAATTGCCACATGGAACTGTTGTCACAAGATCATAGCTCCTAAAATGTAAACTCAATGGTCAATGAGCTAATTGGAGTAATGTAGAGAATTCAAAGGATGGAGAATTGTAATTGTGAGAGGATGACTCAATGAATTATTTCCAAGTGAAATGAAGATCTCCTCATATTGAACCGATCACCTATCCATCATGTAGGTTCATAGTCAATGTGAACCTACACAAAAATTTGATCGGGGAGGTCCATCCTTGCACCTATCCAGTCTCGAACCCACGACCCCAACGCTTTATTTCTCGTGCCCCACCATCCTTCTCGCGCACTCACGTATGAAATACTACGGTGCCGCTTATTTTTATAAAAATGTAAATAGAAATTTGTCGAAATAGGTAGCAACGTATTATGTTGTTACCTATTCCATCAAAATTAACGGCGATGTGATGGAAAATAATTTTTTTCTTTGTGTGAACTCGGGTGAGAGATGGGCTAGCCATATTGGATGAGCTACTCATCGAGGTTGCATGATGAGGAAAGTGGCTTGTGTGAATTTTATTGTAATGAAAAATCGATATTTGGTGGCTTTGTGTAAGGTAACAAGTGAAATAGTGGCCGCTATGAGTTAATACAATCCCCAATGTCACGAATCCAAAGGTAGTTTCATAAATCAAGTCCAAGAATCAAGCATGAGGGTGGGTAAGATGTTTCAGTTAGATTGAGTTTAGTGCAAGCGTTCTGAGAAAGCTCGGATGGTCATCGAATCTACAAAATTTGCAAAATCTATAGATGTTTGGTGCCCAAGGTAATAAAAAAATCACCATGTGATAGGACTTGGCAATGCGGGGAAGTAGCCAACTCGACCAAGCTGGACGATTTGGCAATGAATGTTTTAAATCAAGCATCAATCTCCCTTCTTCAATGCAAAGTAATGGTGGGCCCCATGCCATATGTTTAGATGCTCAAGACATTTAAAATATGATTAAACATTACAAGAGGATAAAAATATTTTAAAATGATCTTTCCAACTACTTAGAAACTAATTTTCAGTCCCATGAACATCAGGAAAGCTTTGTGAAAACCCAAAACAATTACCTACACTCGGAAGCTCATAACCAAAATGAATACTCATTAGAATCATAACTCTAAGATGTACACATAAAAACCAAGAAAATAATGAATTGATGCATATTTGCTAGAGAATTTAATAGTAAACAAACACAGTTCATAATGACAGCTTTGTGGTGGCTGAAAGAGCAATTAAGAGGCATGGGCATTATTTTCTTCAATCATAGGTTATGGGACAACATGAAGCCAAAGATAAATCCTCATCTCAGTGATCATCAAGATGAAATATATTTAATTAATTTATTTACCAAATTAATTAAATATTATACATTTGTGAATTGTAATGTAACGTATAACTCAAGTTGAGTCAACTTGAGGTTGGGATGGGGTTAAAGGTTGGTCAAGTAGTTTTGTAACTACTTCTTGGAGAAGAATGCCTATATAAGGCTGCATTGTAATGGTAAAGGAGGGGATCTATCTCTCTCTCATTCTTTCATTCCATGCTCTTGGAGAGACTATTCTATCTAGCACATTTTTTGTTGTAACTTTGTGTACACAGATGAATACAATACTTTTATACCGTTGTGTTAATGATTTTCAATTAAAAAATATGCTAATCTATTTGTGATTAAATAATTAACTTTGTTGGTCATTCATAGTGTGGTGGATGCCCAGGTAAATCAAACTTTGTGCCGATTATCAAAGCACATGTACTTTATGTCGTAGCTACATATTACGAGAGAAAATAAGATTTTCTGTTTCTCATATTTCACGCTCTTTATATTACTTTTTGCAAGATATAGAATTTATTTTCTTCCCATTCATTCTTCTTTCCTCTTTTCACTTTCCATTTCTCAATTTTGTTGCCCTTTTTTTCCTTTCCGGTTAAAAGCACTAAAAATGCAAAAAATAACATCACACTAGGGAATTTACCCTCTCATAAAGTAGAGGAAATTCCATGCCGTCTAAAGGGTAATTTCCCTAAGTGTTGCTGATTTTTGCATACTTTCGTTAGGCATACTCAGTGGAAAAAAATTCAACCAACATTTTTTCACAAATTTTATGGGGATCGAACTTCTCTCACATTTATTCCCTCAATCTAGGAACCTTCCCAGGAATGAAGGCAAGATGAAAAAAATTTTTGTTCTACATCAAAGAGTGATAATGATAGTGATGGGGATGGTGATGGATATTTCCCTATTCAAAGTTTTCAAGCTCCAATAAGATATAGAATAGGCCCGGTTTCAGTAGAACTTCTATGAAGGTATGAATCCAAGATTGATTTCACAAACATTGTTGTAACTTGTTGAAGATAAGAAAGTAAGAAATATAATTCCAGAATGTGCTAATGTTCTATATGTAAAAAGAAAAGCCATTATTGTACCCATGTCATCTTCAAAAAAGAAACTAACAATGCAAGAAAGGAAAAATAAATTGGAAGAAATTGTTGCATGTGATGATGCGGTGATCAAATATTTTTGGCTTAAATATCAAGAAAGCAATGCAAAATGAAGAAAGATGAAAATAGCACTGCGAATGATAAAATTTCCATACATTTGATAAGTACAAAGACAATACAGGAAGTTATGGGTACGTGAGGAGGCTAAATAAATTGAAGAATAATCGGTTGATGAATCTGATACACTTTATAATGAAGAGGAAAACATTCAAGCTGCTCATGATGATTCTCCATACTATAAGGTATTTATTCCTCAATGTGACTTCGATTCCACCAATGAATGTCTTCTTATTGCTTCACCTAATGCATGCAAATTTAATATTCCTTCAAATGATGAAGAAGACAAACAACTTGAGGCTTCATTTCAACTTGAAATTGAGTTTTCAGAAGATATGTCATGCACTAGAGGTTGAATGTCCTTGTTTTGAAAGAAGTGATCCTATGCTGGTGGAAGTGGATGTTCATCATAACAAAATGGAAAAGACTTCTCTCTCTCCTATGATTGAATAATTTTAATGTACTGAAATGAAGGTAATTGTTAACCATTCTCTTGTTGTTTTGAGTTCTTTGAATGAAAAACAAGTGTATGTACTCAAAGAAAAAGAGATCAATGAGATCACTAGTCCTCTTGTCATATTTATTGATAAGATGAGCACACATGAGCCTTTTTGTAGTCCTTCAAAATAAATAGAAAATGGAAATCCATTCTTGGAATCTTTTCTTCACAATTATGACAATCTTATTTCAGCACATTCTTTGTAATGTAGGCAAGAGGAAGAGGATGATTTAGTTTATCGGTTTTTACCCATTCTAACATCCTTTAAGTTTCCTATTAATCATGAAGATAAATCAGTAATACAAATTGTGCCTAAAAGTCTAAATCTTCTAGAACCAGAAAGCAAGGGTGTTGAGTTCGCAAAAGCAATAGATGTTATCAACAGTTCATTGAAACATGAAGTTAGTGCTATAATGATTAAAGTTTCTCAGAGTCCAGATTTTCCAAGTTTAGTAGTGAACAAAAATTAGTAAGGAAGCAACCTAGGGTTGTACAATATTTTGTATGACACAATTTCCTCCACCTTCTCATTATAAGAAGAAGAGAAGTTTCGAAAGCGGACATTCGGCGTTTCATAGGAACTGAATAATTTTAGCATGTATTATCACTATGTGGATGGTCTACTTTCTTTCGTGTTCCTTTTCAAGCCACACAATATTCCCGTAATAGTTTGTTATACTCAACCCGATAATTTTCAGTTCTTGGGTGCCTCATACTTTCAACATGTTCTATAAGATGTAATAGCTTGTTTCCCTTCCCCGTTCCTTTTTATGTGTCTTTGTGTGTTAGTGCAGGTGTGTATTGAGAGAGTGTCTCCCTCTATTAAACATTGGCCCAATGGATAAGACACTGGTCTATTTCAAACCATGAGATTATGGAGTTTGAGCTATGTCTTGTTTATGATGTTCTTAATCCAAGCCATGTCCCCAGAAAGAGCCAGCTATTATCACCCATTCTGAAAGGTGCAATTTTTGAAAAAATAATATTTTTTTGGGTTAAATATTTGTGTTGCAGGAGTGTACCCAATACTCGTGAACCTTGTTTCATTCAATACCCAGTTCCCCACAACTCCTCTTCTTCCACAATACAAAGTAAAATTAGTTCCTCGAGTTCTCCCGGCCTCCACCATATCCGCATTACAAAGGATATTTTTCAGTACATTCATCTATCTGGGTTTGATTTTAAAGATAATACAATTAAAGGCTCCAATACCAAAGTCATCTTATCATGGTGATGAATTTTTTCATATATTTAATTAATTTTCCCATCAAATTAATTAAATATTATAATTGTAATGTTGAGTTAACGTACGTATCAATTTGGTGTTTAACACGGTGAAATCAAAAATTTTAAGAACTCATGGCAGAGTCCTAAACAATATTTGTTCTCCGCATGCTCCTTTTCTCCATAATACATTGCCTTCCTCATCAATTGTGGCTATTATGGATCTTTTTGGAATATAAAGCACCATTTTCCTCGGCCTCCAGTTCCCCGATTTCCTGACTCAGCTGATGGAGATTGTCTGTGACAATTACATCGTGGAAAAATATTTCTCCTATTTTATCCCCCTCGAATCGGTAAAATGATGTACACAAAGGCCATATCCATAGAAACAAATAATTTGTTCAAGTTTTGAAAATAGACCAACATCAGTTTGGAGCTAGGGTCCATGGTCAAGATTTCTCTGTAACTACATTTCCTTCCGATCAAAACCACTGCAGAAGTGACTTTCATGAGTTCCTCCTCAAATTATGATTTCCGAGAGAAACTTACCATTTGGTAATCTGATCATTCTTCAAGAATGGAATAACATTGTTTACATTCAAATTGATATTAATGAAAGAAATGGAATGGAATATTCACCTGAGGGCAATAATAATTTTTGATTGCCTTGCTCATGTGGGTGATTGGGGTACTCAGCTTGACATTTTACAAGGCTTCAAAGATTTTTTTTATGAAGATATTACCTTCAAAACAAAGATACAACAAGCTGTAGTTCAAATTTAGAGATAGATATTAAGTTCTAGAGGTATTCAAACATTATCATATATTGTCAGTGCAGGACACACACGCCAAAGTTTTGAATTCAAATACAGGAGGATATAAAATCTCCCCTCGCTAACAAAAATCCAAGAGTTAGATTTAACCCATATCCATTTTAAGAATAAAATGCCCCGAAGCCACACAACCCAAACAATCTCATCACAAACTAGTTTGAGATTGTAAAGGAAACAATTGTTTTGAACAAATCATGCCTGAAAATAGATTCAATCCCTGGCTCACCAAGTCATGTACACTATTCTTCGAGTTCTACATAATTTGAACAAAATAATCAATACTACCAGGTTGTCCATAGTCACTAAGCTGGTTTAAATTGTTGCATCAAACCGTTGTCATATGATCGTATCTCCTAACTAGCAAACACAATGGTCGACAAGTTAATTGGAGCACTGTAGAGAAATCAAAGGATGGGGACTTGTCAGGTCTAGAGGAAGGTTCAACAAATTATTTCCAAGGGAAGTGATGAGCTCCTCATATTGGCTGAGCTACTCACCGGGGTTGCATGATGATGAAATTGGCTTGTGTGACATTTAGTGCAGTGACAGATCAAGATTGGGTGGCTCTGTGCAAGCTAACAAGTGAAATAGTGGCTGGTTTGAGTTAATACGAGCCCCAATGTCATGAATCCAATGACAGTTTCATATATCGATTCTAAGAATCTAACACGAGGGTGGGTAATATATTTTAATGAGATTGAATTTAGTGCAAGAGTTCTGAGAAATCTCGGATGGTCGTCGACTTGGAAAAATTTGTAAAAGCCTCTACGAGACTTGTGCAGAAAAAGTAGGGAAAAATGTCCCAGAAGGCGTGGTGATTTTGGGCTCTGAGTGCGTGAAATTAACAAGATCCGTGTGATACATTATGTGCGGGAATGATGGGGTTCAAGATCCCAGGCATCCCTTGGGCCGGTTGTACAAGTGTGATCTGATATTACCGATCAAGGTGGTGATATTACATTGTGCTGGGAAGTTAGGTTGGAACGACCTGACAGTCCCAAGTGCATGATGTGTAATGTGGATCTGATAGGTTAGATGTGAACATCAAGCAAATGAAACAAAGTAGGGGTGTTTGGTGCCCAAGGAAATAAGAAACCTTGGCATGCGATAGGACTTGGAAATGTAGGAAGTAGCCAGCTCGTCTGAGATGGCAATGCATGTTTTAAAACAAGCATCAATCTCCCTCCTTCGATGCAAAGTAATAGTGAGCCCCACGGCATATGTTCATATGCTCAAGACATTTAAAATATGAGTAAACATTACAAGAGGAGAAAAAATATTTTAAAATGATATTTCCAACTACTCAGAAACTAATTTTCAGTCCCATGAACATCAGGTAAGCCTGCGAAAACCCAAAATAGCTACCTACACCGGGAAGCTCATAACTTAAGCGATTTTTAATGAAATTGCGCAAATGAATACTTGTTAGAATTTAACTCTAATATCTACACCACGAAAACCAAGAAAATCATGAATTTATGCATATTTTATGGAAAATTTAATAGTAAACAAACACATTTCGAATGACAACTTTGCGGTGGTTGAAAGAGCAATTAAGAGGCATGGGCATTATTTTCTCCAATCACAGGTTATGGGACAACATGAAGCAAAAGATAAATCCTCATCTAAGTGTTCATCAAGATGAAATATATTTAATTAATTTGTTTACCAAATTAATTAAATATTATACATTTGTGAATTGTAATGTAACGTATAACTCAAGTTGAGTCAACTTGAGGTTGGGATTGGGGTTAAAGGTTGGTCAAGTAGTTTTGTAACTAATTCTTGGAGAATAATGACTATATAAGGCTGCATTTTAATGTTAAAGGAGGGGATCTATCTCTCTCTCTCATTCTTTCATTCCAAGATCTTGGAGAGACTATTTTATGTGCACAATTTTTTGTTGTAACTTTGTGTACACAGATGAATACAATACTTTTATACCATGGTGTTAAAGATTTTCAATTGAAAAATATGATAATTTTCGTATGATTAAATTATTAACATTGTTGTTCCTTCATAGTGTGGTATATGCCTAGGTAAATCAAAATTTGTGTTGATTATCAAAGCACGTGGACTTTGTGTCATACCTACATATTCGAGGGAAAAGAAGACTTTGTGCTTCTTAGATTTCATGCTCATTGTATTCCTTTATGCAAGATAGAGAAGTTATTCTCTTCCCATTCATTCTTCTTTCCGATTTTCACTTTCCATTTCTCAATTTTGTCACCCTTTTTGTGCTTTCCAGATTAAAAGCACTAAAAATACAAAAATAACATCACATGAAGGAACTTCCCTCTCAAAAATTAAAGGAAATTCCACCCTATCCAAAGGTGAATTTCCCTAACCGTTGCTTATTTTTGCATACTTATGTTGGGCATACTTAATGAAAAAAATCCAACCAACAGTCTTAAAACCGTAGAGGAAAGAAAAAAGGGCCTACCAAGAGGGGGAGTGGAAAGAGTTCTATTGGGAGGTGATGGTGATCTCTAAACTATTCTACCCCTTCTCATTCTCCTTGGTGATAGTTGTAAGTAGTCAAAGGGTTCTTCTCTAGCTATACTTGACCTTGTCTGAATCCTTCTCATAAGAAATAAACACTTTTCTATATAAAAATAGTATATAGAATGTTTAGAGCCTCCAGATGTACTTTTTGTAGAGCCTCCAAAGGCTAATAATCACTAAGAATCACACCAAAACTTAGTGAAGTAAAAAGAAACTCGAGTTGTCCCATTTGGCATGCCAAAACTATTAACACCAATATTTTTCACCCTCTTCTTGTTATCATGAATGGAAAATAGAACTTCTGGGTAACATGAATTTTTATCCACTTGTGGGACCTTATAACGAGAAAAAAATTTAAGAACATTGGTTTTTCTACCTATTCCTAATGTTAAGTTACTCCTACAACTAGAAATACACTTATTTAAATCTAATCCAAACATCCAAGGAACATGGTTAGAAAGAGAAATGCATGGAAGGAAAATCATAGAGTAAATAGATGATAACACTAAGAAAAATGGGAAATATACTTTCAATGAGGAAAAATGGGAATAAAATTAAGGAGGAGATGGCAAACAACTATGCCATAGACCAAAATAGCACTTAATATTCCATTTTCACATAGTGTATAAGAAATGTAGAACCTGTAAAGGAGAAAATGCATGCACAACACACCACAACAGTAATAGAGGCAAGATTGCAAATAAAACCAAGTTAGGGTAGATAAATAACCACAAAATAAAATTTTATTGCTTGAAGTATGCACAAACCATTACAATGGAGTGGAAGAAGGCACAAAACACCTTTTAGACCCCACATCTAAGGTTTGTAGGTAAAAAAATTGAAATCACTTTTACATGGTCCACTTATATTCAAAGAGGGTCTAAAAACTTCAAATGTGTGCAACTTGTGAATAAATAGAAAATGGGGAGAGGGGGATGCAAAAGAGAGGGAATCTTGGATTTTTATTTTAACCATCAATAACATGAACTAAAATTCTAAAAATGGCATGGGAGCTATGTCAAAACCATTCCCTCATGTCACTTTTCTTATGGGAGAATGTATGGGAATCATTCACCATTAATTTTGGTAGTTGAGATATCAAGAATTACACTTTTATTGATGGGACTATTTTTTCCCTTTCCACCCTCTTAACTCCATTGATTTATGAATCTTGTGATGCCAAAGTGAATTAATTGATGAGACCTTTCCAAAAATCCCAATTTTGTCAAATTTGGAGTTACATGAAAGAATTTATGGAAGGGTGGATCCATGGTGCATGGAAGCAACAAGACATATTTCTACATGGGCCCTCAAAGGTCATTTTAAACATTTTTACATTACATCGAAAAAAATCAGCTAGGTGGAGGAAAAAATTAATGAGGTCATTGTTCCAGCCATGTCATCCTAGCCTAATATGGCCTATTAAATCCAACACTTCCTTGTCTTCCCTCTTGTGAAAAGAGGCGAATGAACAAGGAACTCCATAAACATAAGAGTTGTACCCAAGGTTCCCTGCGCGAACCTAAAATGCCCAATCATCCATGTTGTGTGGTAATTTCATAGAAATAGGGAATAAGAGGGACAAAGGAATAGATCTTCATATTCTTCCTAAGGCTGATGATGCCAATTCTACCCCACTTGACCCTATTTTCTTCATTTTGGCTAAGTATTAGACTTGGAAAGCTAGACAAGGTGGAGAAAAAGGTTTCAAAACATGAATTTTCCCCAAAACTATGAGATTTTCCTAATCTACCAATACTTTCCATTTTTATCTATAAAAATGTTGCCCAAGAACATGGTTTTTTCTGAATTTGATCAAATCCTTTTAAAACATCTAAAAGAGCCTAGGAGTGATTTTGGGATAATAGTTACTTTTGTAAAGTTGATAGTTTTGTGTTTTAAATGGGCATAGGAGTGAGAGATTGAAGGAACCAAAACCACCAGACTTTGAAATCAAGGGTAATTTTGGATCATATCTATAAGAAGGATCTAAAATTTTTGTTAAAACAACTAAGTATGGGAACATTGGAGAGTGAGAGAGACCAAATACATGGGAAAATTGAAGGAGTTCAAAAAGGTGATTTTACATATATCAATGGCTTCAAAAGGTGGGAAAAAATAGATATCATTGATTTAAATTTTTGTGAATTTCCTATTTCATTCCCTTTTAATATTTAATATGTTTCTAATTAACATACATAAAAAGGATGAAATAATAAAACAAAATCATATTATGAGTTAATTAATTACCAACATTAAATGCCCACATCGAATAACGCTTTACACGTGACTTATGACATAACAACTATAAAAACACAAAGGAGAGATTATAGTTAGATGCTATTTTGTGGATATGAAGGATTTTGAGTGATCTAGATGTAGGGATAAGTTGATCCGGAACTAAAAATGATTTACTTGCAGAATTGGTACACGAGACTCAATTTGGTCAAAAGCGTATAAAGATGTCAATATAATTTGTATGATTCTTTCCCTACTATACAGTCTTGTACCTACTTGGATTATAGGTATAAAAATTCATGGGTGTTTCATCTACCTAAAAATGAATTTCGTTGTATGTATTTCTTGTTTTCTCTCCTTGAGAATGGCATTGTAACTTTACTCAAACCCAAAAACCCTCATAGTGCAAGATGAATTTCCTACAAAATAAAGTAAGATGGGTTTTGGGAACCCTTTTACACCATTTATGTCACCACTACTCTAAAGAGGTATCAAACCGCACATCATTCTCTTAGCATGTTGTATCTATCGTAGTGCAATTAGAATTTGAAACACATAATTTGACAATACCTTACCTAATTTTTACACTTACTTAAATACTTGGGAAGGGTCAGTTGTCTTTCTCTTAGAGATAATATGGAGAATCATTGACCTAAAATGATACTTTATTCTGTAGAGAGTGTTTCCCTAATGGATATGCATCATTTACTTTTTTGTTTAGGGGTAAGTTCCTTTAGTTCTTTCTTTAACATGAGGAGAACATAAAGTGTCAGGACCTTAAATGAGGTATGATTGACTTTCTTATATAGGATTTTGATGGTTATTATGTCATGAAAGGCTAACCAAGAGGGAATATTAGTTCATATGAAGATGATGGAATTGAAAGTTTAGAACTAGAGCATGTCAACCCAAAACGTATAGTAGGATCATGTTGTAGATTTTGACAAACCCGACCCAAAATGGTTGTTTTGACCTCGAGGAAAATATATTAGGTAATTTAAGGGATGAATAATTTTACAAATTATAAATCCACAATATAAATTTCTAAAGATTATAGTTTATGAAGTGCAATAATTAAGAACATAGATTTAGATGTTTAAAATGTAGATTACATAATGAACATAAATTGAATGTACTCGAGAGATTCAAGATATAAGTAGGAAAACCATGGAAAGTAAAAAAACCAATCAAAATCACTTATATTTATTGATAATAAGTAACACCTTTGACAAACAATTATATTCCTCTTTTGCATTACAAGCATTGGCATGTGATTTTCTTGAATGAGGTGTGTTTCCTTGATTGTTGAAAATCATGCTTGTTATGGATAAATCATTTCTACTCTTGGATTCATTGGACTGAAATGATATGGCTTGCAAGAATCCACTTTCACTTCTTGTAGGTAAGTTACAATATAGTTTTGAGAGTTGCAAACTTATCTCTTTTTCGACTCATCCTTGGATCAATTCCAGTGATCTAAGGAATGTTTTAAATCTCCTTACTAGACTAAATGGTAAAATTGACATTCATAGGTGGAGAGACATAGTGGACTGAACTTTGTATGTTACAAATTCTTTGGTCTTGTATGAACGTGCCTTCATTCAATTGTATGTTTGTGCTTGGGTCTTTAGGATTGATCTCTTTAAGACATTAATGGCGTAAATGAAATATAGTCTGCTTCATGACTAAGAAGGGAATCAGAATCCTAAAACTAAAGGATTATCCTAACAACATCCTAAACTAGGTAAAAACACCTACTTCCTAGCTATGTCTACTTATTTAGGTTTTAATCTAACCTAATCTTCTTATTTTATTCTATTGGGATGGCGTCCTAACCTAAGCTCTTGTGCTAAATGGATAAGGGAGAGATTACTAAAGTAATGCTAGGCTATATTAACCTAATGCCTAATACTATATGGTTGTGAATTTGATCTAACCTAAGGTGGAAATTACATATGGCTATGTTTTAAGACCTAAGGTAATTATTGTTAGACTAACCTAAGTTTTGGGAAATCTATCCTAAACTATTAAAAGGGAACCTAAGGGTCACATGGCATTATGGAAACGGTTCCAATGGAATTTAATTGATTTGAATGGGTTAAATGAATGGAGGTACAACCAGCTTTGGAAAAGGCTAGTAAAATTTAGTGGAGGCATACATGGAGGCTTCACTAAAGTTGGAAATGCATGCAAAATTGGAAATAGGTTTTGCCAGTTTTAGGAGGCGGTGGCATGGAGAGATAGGTGGGAATTTTGTAATTAATGGCATTAATGGACCTTAGTTTTTGTGTGCAAACCGTCTTGGAAACAAGGGAGGTGGATTTGTGAGAGGTTGTTTGGTCTTGCATGTCTCGCGATTTTTTCTCTACATGGAGCTATCTGGTTCTTCGAACCAGCAGTTCGAATTTTACTTTGTGGTTATTTTTGGTTCCTTTGGCCTATTTTTGATTGAAGGAAAGTATATGAGGCATTTGAGGAAAATATGTTTGGTTGTTGATCTTTCATGGAGGAGAAAAAGAGTTGGAAGCTCGGCTAGAAGTCTCCTTTGAATTGGCAGAAGCACTATCATGCATGATAGGCTCTATCCATTAAGATTTCTTTCTTTCTTCTAAATGATTCATTAAAACAATTCTACTCTCATGAGATAAATGTTTGCATGATTTTTCTAGTTATTTACTTTCATGGTTTTATGAATCTTTGTGGTTTTTGGATGTAAATCCATTGCAAAGTAATGTTAGATTTTGAAACTTCCTCTGTCAAGTTTAGTGGTGACATGCATGTGAAATTTGTGTTTGAGGTTGTTGTTCTGAACTAGCACTCATTTGTTGCCTTGTGTTTCATTTTAAACTTTATTGGAGCCTTGTGTTTTGTTCTAAGCTTGTATTGGAGCTTCATGTTTTGTTCTGAGCTTGTATTGGAGATTTGTGTTGTTCTAAACTTGTGTTCAAAGCTTCGTGTTTGACACTAAACTCATATTCAATACTTGTGTGTTCTGAAATTGTGTTCGAGGCATTGTGTTTGGTTACTGTACTTGTATTATGAGCTTGAGTTTTACTCGTATTCAAGGATTTGAAATGCTTAGAACTTGTTTATGGAACATCTGCTCAAAAAATTCTTGAGAGATAAATTTTGGTTTGGGTTGATTTGGTAACCTCTTTTGAGATCTTCTCCTTGTAGCTTCTTGAGTTGGAATGGTTGTGGCACTTCTATTTTTGGAGACTATACCATGTTCTTGAATTGGTAAGGGCATGTAAGTATGGAGGATATTCTTCCCTCCTCTTCTCTGAGAAATCCCATGTCTTGTTGAAGGCTTGACTGTTGTGTTTAAAGGATTAATGGACTGGAAATGTATCTTGTTGTGGGTTTGGTTTGATATAGAGTTCGTTGGAACAATCGTTAATAGTTTTTGAGGTTTTATGGAAATGCGGTATGCATACTCCTTTTTGTGATTGACGTTTGAAATGAATACCTTCTCTATCATATCTTTTTAGATGGAGTTGTGAGAGTCTTTGTTGTGTTTTCTATTTCAGTCATGATTGGAGGTAAAGTTGAGACATTGCTTGACTCAAACGTATATTGGGTTTTCTTACTCACTTTCAGATCCTCTTAAATTGACTTTTGGGTTTTTAAGGAAAGAAGAGATGAATACTCTCTCATTCTGAATCTTGTTGATAGGATTTATCACCTCTGGTTCGGGGTTGTTTCTTTAATTTGTCTTCATGATGACCATGAACTATAGGTCTCTTTGATATGGAGTCATGTAAGATCTTGAAGTTGGGAATACAATTTATTTTAAGTTTGTGAGTTTAATTGAAACTTGTTTATCTTATACTATTTTTGGTTTTCTATTCTTTGGGATTCATCGTGGATCTCTCTTTTTTGAATTGAATTCAATTGTGTCTTGTGGATGAACTAGAATATATAAACGGGTCATATAGGTTTATAGAGAAAATAGAAGTGTGTCTTAAAGTCTTATAAAACTAGGTCGTATAGGTTTATAGGGTTTGTGTTTTGTGTTCTCTCTTTTGGAACTAGTTAAAGAACTTCTAAGTTTGAAATAGAAATGGGAATTCATTGATAGTATAAATGAAATGAATTATTGATTGGACCTTTTCTATTTGAAATCCTTTTAAAGATAAGTTCACTTGATTGAACTTCTCTGTATTCTGATTTTCTTCTTGGCTATAGGGTGGTTGTTCTCTTAGGCCTACTCGACTTCTTGGGTTTGGCTTTCTATCCTTCTGTTTGGAAGGAAATAGTGTGAAACCACTCTTCTGAGATGGAAATTTCTTTGTGGATTGTTTAGTCTACTTTGTACTAGTCATTTTTATAATGATGTGGAAAGAGAATAGTTGATTCGATCTTTTGAAAAGAAAATAATAACATGCTTAGACTGATTGCATTTGTTTGACTGAGTCATACTTCATTTGGATTTGATATTGAAAGGTTTTCTCTTTTTGCACTCTGTCTTATTATGAACCCTTCTTGGATGGACACGAGAAGAGATTAACCATGTGTGAGTCTTGCTTGATTTTTGGAATGTTTGGTTTCAGATCTTTGAATGATATCTTCTAACATGTAGAAGTTAGTTAAGACTTGCAGTAGACTGTTTTGATACTCTTCCCCTTCTTGGATTGATTTGGGATTCTTGTTAGATGTTGTCTCTTTAATGTTGAATCCTTATATTGTTATCCTGGAACTGAAGCAGTTATGTGTGTTTTGAACCTGATTCTATCTTTCAGATGATTAGTGTATGGGGAACAATATGTATTGATTCTTCTCCTTTGCTTAAGTTGTAGGATGAAACATCCTAATATGAGCTATGTTGTAAATAAATTATTTTGCTACATAGTAGATATAAATGTTGTCTTTCTATTCGGATAGAATTATGAAACAATTGGATGACAAGATATTTTGTTTGTTTAAAATTAATTGATAGGATCAATTAAACTATATGTTATAATGCAGATGTTGTGGATCATATTATGCTCATTTCTTAAAAGTGAATTTAGAATCTTTAATTGTACTTCTTTTTTGGTTAATATTACTTATGCTTATTTGTATGATATATTAATTGTTTCATTAAATAGAGTTGTTTTAATGGAACAATTAGTGGAATGCACTTCATTTTAATGCTTAGTGCTTATCATGCTCAGTTCATTGAACTGACCCGTGCTAGCAATTTTTGTAGATGGACATCGTAAGTGATAAAAGAAGGCAAAAAAATTTATGATGCATTGGCTTATTTAATTCTGGATCTTATGTAAAGAGTTTTGAATCATTCTTGAGTTGTATTGGAAAAGAAAAGTGATGTTATTTTAAGATCTTAATTCTGATTGACATGCAGAATGTCTAAAATGCATAGTCTTGTAAATGTATATTTATCATCTTGAATTGAAAGGTTTTGAGTTGGACTCCAATTTGTGGTGTGAATTCTTTTGTACTTGTATAACGGAAATAGTAGTGATATCTTGTCGGTATACTTTATATCTATTTGAGTACTTTTATTGTTATCAATTAATAAGTTAGATAAAGGGGATAGTACAATTCCCCCTTAATATAAGGAAACTTGTTAAATTACAAAAGATGTCATTCTTTATCTACACAACTAAAGTTTAATAATGAAATATGCATTGGGCATACAATTAAACTATATGAGTAAAGAATGATTAAAGGTTATGTTAATCCTAACATCTAACCATGTAGAGGAAGACTCTTCCTCTCTCAAAAGAATGAAAAGATAAAAGGAATAGTGGTTTGATCTTTAATCTTTGTACTTCATTTATAAAAGTAAACACTAGCTAAATCTAGGTGGATGACACACTTGATTTGGACAGCTAGGTTGCATTAAGAATTAAACATTGATGTTTGTTGTCCTATTTTTGGGATAACTACTTGTTAGGCCACGTTAATGAACCTCAATGCAAACATGAGTTAATGAAGTTCTCAATATCAAATCAGATTAATTATGGATATAGAACTTAATGAATGTTGGAATTAGGGTTAGGCATGGTTTATAATCTGAATCTTAATCCAATTTAATTATGAATTAATGACCACTAAGGAGTATGTACATCATGATGAATCAGTTCTAATGGATGTTGGCACACCAAACTGTAGGACTATACCTTTGAGAAGACCAAGGTCTTCTCGAGGATACAGTGTTGCAGTTGACATGTGGCAACACCCTTCCATATTGTTCATCTAGATCTACACACATCTGGACTTGAACTTAGTTTTCTCTCTAGGTCAAGTTAGTAGCATGTTTAGAATAGGGAGTAGCTTTCTATGACTCAGGGTACCTTGGCACATTCGGTCGACTTAGGTCGATCGAGTATGCCCATATACCCTAAGTCATCGTGAGCATCTTCCTATAACAAATTATGTTTCTAACCTGAGCTAGGGTCAAACCTTGGGCAAGTGGATTGACGGTAGTCAAGTAAAGACCATTCTAGATAATAGTAGAGTGAGGTGAAGGATGTATTCCAAAATGAAAATATGTCATCTAGGAATAGTAACATGAATAATATGTTGAAAATATTTGGCCAAAGTATCACAAGTTGTTGTTGCGTTGTCCTATGTCACCTAGTTTAAAGCAACGTGATGTCAGATGAATATTGGTAACAAATATTCAGATAGGTTCTTTAAATAGATCACTCAGTACCCAAAATAGGGTAGGAGAACCAAGTATACATAGTATACATAAAGTATTCTATACTTTAAGTCAACATGAGAGATCGGTAACAGTCATGGAATGAGAGATCGGTAACATCATTACTGACTACATATGGTTATCTATTATGAGATTGATTGGCATGGAATGTGTGTTCTAAATGATATTTTATTTAGAATAGAGAACATTATGATTCAAAAAAAAAAATTTTCCCTTGTTTCTAAAGTCTTAAAATGGGAATGTTACATCTTGGTATCAAAGCTAAAGGTTACATCTCTTGGACCTATTGTGTCCATAATCTGATGAAACTTAAATTTTCTTGTTAACAAAAATGGTTAGAACAAGAGGAAATGTTGCAAATAATCCTCCACCTGAGGAAGGAGCAACAACCCAAAAAATGATGAGATCCTTGCTTCCTGTTGGACACAAGAGATCATTTGGCTATACTTGAACAAAGTAATGGGAAATGAGGAGGAAGAAGATGCTTGGTAATAATAATCAGCCACCTCCAGAGGACAACACCAATTTGGGTGTTGATAATAACAATGTGAACATACCTGATCAACCTAAGAACAAAAAGGCTAGGTTGGCAGTTGAACTCACTAATGATATAAAAAGGATAAGTCCACCCAAGTTTGATGGCACCACATTAGGAGATGGAGCTGAGAATTGGCTCAACGAAATGGAGAAATACTTTGTAATAAGGAATTTCTCAAAAGAAACAAAGGTGATATGGGGAGCATATCAGCTTTCCCATGAGGCATCTTCATGGTGGGACAACCATAAGGATGAGTTAAATATTGATGAAACTAATATCACATGGGATCAATTTAAAGGTTACTTTAGGAAACGTTGGCTACCACAACTTTATTATGATAAAAAATGACTAAATTCCAGAACTTAGCTCAAGGAAAGCTAACTGTAACTGAGTATTAGGAGTGGTTTACTAAACTCCTTAAGTATGTACCTCAATATCAAACTGATGAGAAGTTCAGGATATGGAAATTCATCATGGGATTGAATCCCATTATAGGAGGAGAGGTGGATGTTCATAGCCCAACCACAATGGAAGGGGTTGTTGAAAAGGCCATAAGGCAAGAATAGAAATTGAAGGCAATTTCTACTCATAAGGAGGAAGTAAGGAAGAAAATCCCCAACTCCTCTTCATCATCTCTTGCACCTAAGAAAGGACCATGGAAGAAATTTAGAATGAAAAGTAAGTTTTCATCTGATACTAGTAAGAAAGTAGCAATGAACAAGTCTACTAGTAATGCATGGAACAACTTTGTCAAGAATAATAATAACGGACAAAAGTCCTATGGAGGTCAGAATGATAATTCTAGGGCTGGAAATAAATCTGAGCCTAGAAAGGGACCTATGTAGGAGGATTATTATAACTATGGCAAATATCATTACGTAAATCAATGTCCTTTGAAAAAGGATGATCGTAATCAACAACACAAGATACACGTTGTAGTAGTTGACAAGTAGGCTAAAAACATAGCCACACCCATAGAGGTTTTGGGTAAGTTATTTGGCATACCTATAACTATTCTTTTTGATACCGAGCTACTAAATGTTTTATTTCTAGTAAATTAGCATCAAAACTAAAAATAAAAGATGGAAACATGGATAAAACATGGACTGTACATTATGGAAACAATGTTGTTCATATTGTTAGTATGTGTCTTTTTGGAGCAGTCCTTGACTTACCTAGTTTTTCCACAGAAGTTGATCTTTATGTTGCACCTTTGGGGTCTTATGATGTAATCATAGGTGTTAATTGGTTAGCTGAACATAAGGAAAAGGTGGATTGTTTTGAAAAACATATTAGTTGTTTAGATGATCTGTAGAAAACAACAGAGATTCAAGGTGTGAAACATGAGATTTCTGTTAGGAACTATCAGCTATGCAACTTAAAAAGGCCAAAAATAAGGGTTGTACCTTATATGCAGTAAAAATTAGAAAACAACTGAAGAGAATAATGATGTCATGGAATGATATCCGCTATTACAAAACTTCAGTGATGTGTTTCGGAAGAGTTACCAGGTCTTCCACCCAAAAGGGAGTTTGACTTCACAATTGAAATCAAGCCTGGAATCGAGCCTATTTCTAAGGCACCCTATCGAATGACTACTATAGAATTAGTAGAGCTCAAGGCTCAATTGCAAGAAATTTTTTCTAAAGGTTTGATTAGACCGAGTGTTTCACCTTGGGGAGCACCAGTAATTTTTGTGAAAAAGAAGGATGGAACACTTAGATTGTGCATTGATTACATAATGTTAAACAAAGAAACAATCAAGAATAGATACCCACTCCCTAGAATTGATGATCTATTTGATCATATGTGTGAGCATCGGTATATTCAAAGATAGATCTTCGATCTGGATATCATCAATTATGGATTAAGGAGGAGGACATTCATAAAACAACTTTCAGAACAAGGTATGGACATTATGAGTTCATGGTTTTACCTTTTGGATTAACAAATGCACTTCCGCTTTTATGAATTTAATGAATAATATATTTCAAGAATACTTGGACAAATTTGTGCTCATATTCTTGGATGACATTCTCATATATTCTAAAAGTATTGAGGAACATCATGAGAATTTGAAGATAGTTTTGGAAATTTTGAGAAAGAGACGGTTATATGGTAAGCTATCTAAATGTTCTTTCTATGACACAAAAGTGCACTATTTGGGACATGTAATAAGTAAGAATGGAATTGCTATAGATCCTTCTAAAATTATAGCTATAACTGAGTGGCCTACACTAAAGAATGTACATGAAGTTAGAAGCTTCATGGGACTTGTTGGTTACTATAGAAAATTTGTAAAAGATTTTTCTAAGGTGGTTGTACCAATAACTTCATTACAGAAAAAAGATAAGAAGTTTTTTGGAATGAGAAATGTGAATCTACATTTAGAACTTTGAAGGAACAGTTAACTTTAACACCTATTCTAGTTGTACCAGATCCTAATGGAGACTTCACTATTGTAACAAATGCATCTGGGAAGGTCTAGGAGGTATTTTGTTACAAAATGATCATGTCATAGCTTATGAAAGTAGAAAACTAAAGTTACATGAGTTGAATTATGCTCCACATGATTTAGAGTTTGCTGCCATTGTTCATGCACTACAAGTTTGGAGGCATTATCTACTTGGTAAACCTTTTGAATTAAAAACTGATCATCTTGGGCTGAAGTATATTTTCACTCAACCAAATCTTAATGCAAGACAACAAGATGGTTAGAGTTTTTGTCTCAATATGATTTTGATATCAATTACATCAAAGGTAAGGAAAATAGAGTGGCTGATGCTCTAAGTCGTAGGAAGCACATTTATACTCTTATAACATTGAGAACTCAGTTTAAAGATGAAGTAAAAAGTGTTATGGAATCTTATTCTTACTTTCAACAAGTAAAAACAATTACTTGTTGCAGATCCAAATGATGTGAGGTATAAAGGTTTTCACTTTGACAATGAAGGAATCTTAAGATTTGAAAACAAAGTATACATACCTTCACTAAATGATTTAAGAAAGAAATTGTTAGCAAAATTTCACAATTCACCTTTTCTCTAGACACCCTGGTATTACAAAGATGCTTGCTGATATAAAACAACAATATTTCTGGAAGGAATGAAAAAGGACGTTATTGATTTTGTGACACATTGCTTAGAATGTCAATGTGTTAAAGCTGAACATATGCACCCAACCGGTTTATTGTATCCTCATAACATACCATAGTACAAATGGCAAGTAATAAGCATGGACTTTGTACAAGGGTTACCTATGTCAAGAAATAAACATGATGTTATTTTGGTAGTTGTTGATAAACTAACAAAGGTAGCACATTTTATTGTTGGTAATATGAAGGATGATTCTCCTGTATTGGCTAAAATATTTGTACATGAAATTTTCAGATTACATGGAGTACTTGAATTAATCATATCTGATAGAGATCCTAGAATGACGTCAAGGTTTTGGCAAACACTTAATGCAGCTCTAGGAACTAAGCTGAATTTCAGTTCTACGTATCATCCGGAAATGGATGGACAGACTTGAAAGAGTTAATCAAGTTTTAGAGGATATGTTACAAATGTATTGTATGGATCAGCAATATAAGTGGGAAGAGTACCTTCCACTAGTTGAGTTTTCTTATAATAACACATATCATGCCTCTCTTAAGATGGCACCTTTCAAAGCACTATATGGAAGAAAATGTAGAACCCCATTAGTTGGGACAACATTGAGGATAGAGAGGTAATTGGACCTGAAATTCTTACGGAAATGGAACAACAAGTTAAAATGATTCATGAACGCTTGAAAGAAGCAACAGATAGGCAAAAGAGTTATGCTTGACTTAAAGTGGGTTGACAGGAAATTTGAACTTGGTGAGAAGGTCTTTCTTTGGTTAAACTAAAAAGAGTTCTATAACTTTTGGCAAGGCTGCCAAGTTATCACCTCATTATGTGGGACCTTTGAGATAGTTGAAGTAATCAACCATGTAGCTTACCATTTAGCATTACCTCTTGCTTTGTCATGAATGCATGATGTTTTCCATATTTCTTTTCTTAAGAAATACGTTTTAGATTTATCACATGTGTTAAATTAGAATTCCTTATAGGTCCAAGACCTAGGAATAATCATGGTTAAACCCATACGAGTGTTGAAACTCACCAGTTGCATTTAAGAAATCATGAAATAAGTCAATGTAAGGTCCAATGGGACCAATTTAATGAAGAAAGTGCAACTTGGGAAAACCTGAGGATATAAAAACTACTTTTCCATATTTATTTGATCAGAATTGACTATGATGACTGATAAAATTTGTGATTTTATCTTTATATGTCAATAAGTCTGCCAATTTTGGGCAGATGGCTATTCATTTTAAATAAACAACTATGTGAATGTTGATTTCTAGAACTTTAAAATTCTGATATTGTTGCAAACATATGTTAAGAAAGTGAATAAATTGATTTTCCTTAATGCAATGGTCAAAATAAGATAATCATCGGGATGATGATTCTTTTTAGGAGGGAAGTATGTAACACCTTTGACAAATAGTTATATTCCTCTTTTTCATTACAAGCATTGGCATGTGATTTTCTTGAATGAGGTGTGTTTCCTTGATTGTTGAAAATCATGCTTGTTATGGATAAATCATCTCTTCTCTTGGATTCATTGGACTGAAATGATGTGGCTTGCAAGAATCCACTTTCACTTCTAGTAGGTAAGTTGCAATCTGGTTTTGAGAGTTGTAAACTTATCTCTTTTTCAAACTCATCCTTGGATCAATTCCAGTGATCCAAGGAATGTTTTAAATCTCCTTACTAGACTGAATGGTAAAACTGACATTCATAGGTGGAGAGACATAGTGGACTGAACTTTGTATGTTACAAATTCTTTGGTCTTGTATGAATGTGCCTTCATTCGGTTGTATGTTTGTGCTTGGGTCTTTAGGATTGATCTCTTCAGACATTAATGGCGTAAATGAAATATAGTCTACTTCATGACTAAGAAGGGAATCAGAATCCTAAAACTAAAGGATTATCCTAACGGTATCCTAAACTAGGTAAAAGAACCTACTTCCTAGCTATGTCTACTTATTTGGGTTTCAATCTAACCTAAGCTTCTTATTCTATTCTGTTGGGATGACATCCTAACCTAAGCTCTTGTGCTAAATGGATAAGGGAGAGATTACTAAAGTAATGCTAGGCTATATTAACCTAATGCCTAATACTATATGGTTGTGAATTTGATCTAACCTAAGGTGGAAATTACCTATGGCTATGTTTTAAGACCTAAGGTAATTATTGTTAGACTAACCTAAGTTTTGGGAAATCTATCCTAAACTATTAAAAGGGAACCTAAGGGGTCGCATGGCATTATGGTGATGGTTCCAATGGCATTTAATTGATTTGAATGGGTTAAATGAATGGAGGTACAACCAACTTTGGAAAAGGCTAGTAAAATTTAGTGGAGGCATACGTGGAGGCTTCACTAAAGTTGGAAATGCATGCAGAAGTGGAAATAGGTTTCGCTAGTTTTAGGAGGCGGTGGCATGGAGAGATAGGTGGGAATTTTGTAATTAATGGCATTAATGGACCTTGGTTTTTGCATGCAAACCATCTTGGAAACAAGGGAGGTGGATTTGTGAGAGGTTGTTTGGTCTTGCATGTCTCGTGATTTTTCTCTGCATGGAGCTATCTGGTTCTTCAAACCAGCAATTTGACTTTTACTTTGTGGTTATTTTTGGTTCCTCTGGCCTATTTTCAATTGAAGGAAAGTATATGAGGCATTTGAGGAAAATGTTTGGTTGTTGATCTTTCATGGAGGAGAAAAAGAGTTGGAAGCTTGGCTGGAAGTCTCCTTTGAATTGGAAGAAGCACTATCAGGCATGATAGGCTCTATCCATTAAGATTTCTTTCTTTCTTCTAAATGATTCATTAAAACAATTTTTCTCTCATGAGATAAATGTTTGCATGATTTTCTAGTTATTTACTTTCATGGTTTTATGAATCTTTGTGGTTTTTGGATGTAAATCCATTGCAAAGTAATGTTAGCTTTTGGAAACTTCCTCTTGTGCAAGTTTAGTGGTGACATGCATGTGAAATTTGTGTTTGAGGTTGTTGTTGTTCTGAACTAGCATTCGTTGCCTTGTGTTTTGTTCGAACTTTTATTGGAGCCTTGTGTTTTGTTATGAGCTTGTATTGGAGCTTTGTGTTTTTTTCTGAGCTTGTATTGGAGCTTTTGTTGTTCTAAATTGTGTTCAAGCTTCGTGTTCAACACTAAACTCATATTCTATACTTGTGTGTTTTGAACTTGTGTTCGAGGCATTGTGTTTGGTTCTGTACTTGTATTATGAGCTTGATTTTTACTCGTATTCAAGGATTTGAAATGCTTAGAACTCATTTATGGACTGTCTGCTCGAAAAGGCTTGAGAGATAAATTTTGGTTTGGGTTGATTTGGTAACCTCTTTTGAGATCTTCTCCTTGTAGCTTCTTGAGTTGGAATGGTTGTGGCACTTCTATTTTTTGGAGACTGTACCATGTTCTTGAATTGGTAAGGGCGTGTAAGTATGGAGGATATTCTTCCCTCCTCTTCTCTGAGAAATCCTATGTCTTGTTGAAGGCTTGACTGTTGTGTTTGAAGGATTAATGGACTGGAAATGTATCTTGTTGTGGGTTTGGTTTGATATAGAGTTTGTTGGAACAGTCGTTAATAATTTTTGAGGTTTTATGGAAATGCGGTATGCATACTCCTTTTTGTGATTGACGTTTGAAATGAATACCTTCTCTATCACTATCTTTTTAGATGGAGTTGTGAGAGTCTTTGTTGTGTTTTCTGTTTCAGTCATGATTGGAGGTAAAGTTGAGACATTGCTTGACTCAAACGTATATTGGGTTTTCTTACTCACTTTTAGATCCTCTTAAATTGACTTTTGGGTTTTTAAGGAAAGAAGAGATGAATACTCTCTCATTCTAAATCTTGTTGATAGGATTTATCACCTCTAGTTTGGGGTTGTTTCTTTAATTTGTCTTCATGATGACCATGAACTATAGGTCTCTTTGATATGGAGTCAGTGTAAGATCTTGAAGTTGGGAATACATTTTCTTTTAAGTTCGTGAGTTTAATTGAAACTTGTTTATCTTATACTATTTTTTTCATCGAATGAATGAATCTGGGTCTTTGGGAGAAAGGAATACTATCTTGTGTACTCCTTTCTGAGAATTGAATTTGAAATTGTGTCTAATGAACTGGAATATATAAACCAAGTCATATAGGTTTATAGGGGAAACTAGAAGTGTGCTTTCTTTAAACTGTGGGTTTGGTTTTGTGTTCTCTCTTGGGAACTAGTTAAAGAACTTCTAAGTTTGAAATAGAAATGGGAATTCATTGATAGTATAAATGAAATGAATTATTGATTGGACCTTTTCTATTTGAAATCCTTTTGTAAGATAAGTTCACTTGATTGAACTTCTCTGTATTCCAATTTTCTTCTTGGCTGTAGGGTGGTTGTTCTCTTAGGCCTGCTCAACTTCTTGGGTTCATCTTTCTATCCTTTTGTCTGGAAGGAAATAGTGTGAAACCACTCTTCTGAGATGGAAATTTCTTTGTGGATTGTTTATTCTACTTTGTACTAGTCATTTGTTATAATGATGTGGAAAGAGAATAGCTGAGTCGATCTTTTGAAAAGAAAATAATAACATGCTTAGACCGATTGCATTGTTTGATTGAGTCATACTTCATTTGGATTTGATATTGAAAGGTTTTCTCTTTTTGCACTCTATCTTATTATGAACCCTTCTTGGATGGACACGAGAAGAGATTAACCATGTGTGAGTCTTGCTTGATTTTTGAATGTCTAGTTTTAGATCTTTGAATGATATCTTCTAACATGTAGAAGTTAGTTAAGACTTGCAGGTAGACTGTTTTGATACTCTTCCCCTTCTTGGATTGATTTGGGATTCTTGATTAGATGTTGTCTCTTTAATGTTGAATCCTTATATTGTTATCCTGGAACTAAAGCAGTTATGTGTGTTCTGAACCTGATTCTATCTTTCAGATGATTAGTGTATGGGGAACAATATGTATTGATTCTTCTCCTTTGCTTAAGTTGTAGGATGAAACATCCTAATATGAGCTATGATTGTAAATAACTTCTTTTGCTACATAGTAGATATAAATGTTGTCTTTCTATTCGGATAGAATTATGAAACAATTGGATGACAAGACCTTTTGTTTGTTTAAAATTAATTGATAGATCAATTAAACTATATGTTATAATGCAGATGTTGTGGATCATATTATGCTCATTTCTTAAAAAGTGAATTCAAAATCTTTAATTGTACTTCTTTTTTGGTTAATATTACTTATGCTTATTTGTATGATATATTAATTGTTTCATTAAAGTAGAGTTGTTTTAATGGAACAATTAGTGGAATGCACTTCATTTTAATGCTTAGTGCTTATCATGCTCAGTTCATTGAATTGACCCATGCTAGCAATTTTTGCAGATGGACATCGTAAGTGATAAAAGAAGGCAAATTTTTTTATGATGCATTGGCTTATTTAATTCTGGATCTTATGTAAAGAGTTTTGAATCATTCTTGAGTTGTATTGGAAAAGAAAAGTGATGTTATTTTAAGATCTTAATTCTAATTGACATGCAGAATGTCTGAAATGCATAGTCTTGTAAATGTATATTTATCATCTTGAATTGAAAGGTTTTGAGTTGGACTCCAATTTGTGGTGTGAATTCTTTTTACTTGTATAATGGAAATAGTAGTGATATCTTGTCGGTATACTTTATATCTATTTGAGTACTTTTATTTTTATCAATTAATAAGTTAGATAAAGGGGATAGTACAATTCCCCCTTAATATAAGGAAACTTGTTAAATTACAAAATATGTCGTTCTTTATCTACACAACTAAAGTTTAATAATGAAATATGCATTGGGCATACAATTAAACTATATGAGTAATGAATGATTAAAGGTTATGTTAATCCTAACATCTAACCATGTAGAGGAAGACTCTTCCTCTCTCAAAAGAATGAAAAGATGAAAGGAATAATGGTTTGATCTTTAATCTTTGTACTTATTTTATAAGAGTAAACACTAGCTAAATGTAGGTGGATGAAACACTTGATTTGAACAGCTTGGTTGCATTAAGAATTAAAAATTGATGTTTGTTGTCCTGTTTTTGGGATAATTGATTATTAGGCCACTTAATGAACCTCAATGCAAACATGAGTTAATGAACCTCAATATCATCAAATCAGATTAATTATGGATATAGAACTTAATGAATGTTGGAATTAGGGTTAGGCATGGTTGCTATAATTTGAATCTTAATCCAATTTAATTATGAATTAATGACCACTAAGGGAGTATGTACATCATGATGAATCAATTCTAATGGATGTTGGCACATGCCAACTACGTAGGACTATACCTTTGAGAATACCAAGGTCTTCTTGAGGATATAGTGTTGCAGTTGACATGTGGCAACACCCTTCCGTATTGTTCATCTAGATCTACACACATCTGGACTTGAACTTAGTTTTCTCTCTAGGTCAAGTTAGTAGCATGTTTAGAATAGGGAGTAGCTTTCTATGACTTAGGGTACCTTGGCACATTCGGTCGACTTAGGTCGATCGAGTATGCCCATATACCCTAAGTCATCGTGAGCATCTTCCTATAACAAATTATGTTGCTAACCTAAGCTAGGGTCAAACCTTGGGCAAGTGGACTGACGGTAGTCAGTAAAGACCATTCTAGATAACAATAGAGTGAGGTGAAGGACATATTCCAAAATGACGAATATGCCATCTAGGAATAGTAACATGAATAGTATGTTGAAAATATTTGGCCAAAGTATCGTAAGCTATTGGTTACATTGTCTTATGTCACCTAGTTTAAAGCAACATGATGTTAGATGAATATTGGTAACAAATATTTAGATAGGTTCTTTAAACATATCACTCAAGACTGGATTAGGGTAGGAGAACCAAGTATAGGTAGTATACATAAGTATTCTATACTTTAAGTCAACATTAGAGATCGGTTGTTGTAACCGAGTCATGGAATGAGAGATCGGTAACATACCTATTCATTACAGCTGCATATGGTTATTAGTTATGAGATTGATTGGCTTGGAATGTGTGTTCTAAATGATATTTTATCTAGAATAGAGAACATTATGATTCAAAAAAAAATTCCCTTATTTCTAAAGTCTTAAAATGGGAATGTTACATACAATCCATAAATCAATGTGTGATTTAGGATATCATCCAAAGAAATATTATTACGTGTAGTTCCATAGTGCACTACAACAAAGTCGCACAGGTTTTTGAACTCCGCGGTACACTACCACAGCTTTCTAGGGACTTATACAAGCTACGATAAACTATAAATACATTATAGGTTTTAAAGAAGCAATGAGACACTTTATTTTCCTTGATTCAAAGTAGTGTTCCACATATTCCATACAAAACCACAATACAAAGGAACATTACAAACTCTCAAGATAAATTAATTTAAGAATGAAGACTTACATTAAAATATGGGGTTAAAAACTCTTCATTTATAATCCTTCATTAGGGATTAAAAGTAAATCTCACATACATGAAAATTTACTTAAACACCATAAAATAGGGTTGGGAGTATCCACTTTGACATATTCAATCCAATAATATATGACATTGCACAAAAATAATATGTAACATGCCCATTTCTTATTTCCCCCTCAAGGGTAGATCTAAAAGGAAAAAAAAACTCATATGATTCAAAGTGAAGATCAACTTCATTCACATAATCATAAGAACAAAATAATATATGCTATGTTGATTCAAAGGAGGAGATCAATTTATTCCACATGATGATAAATAGCTAATATCTTAAATGCCTAATATAATACGATACTTGCAAAACTTTGTAGCACCCAAGGGCTTGGTAAAAATGTTTTTAACTTTGTTCATTAGTGGAAGAAAACCTTATATATATATATATATATATATATATATATATATATATATATCACCATTATCAAGAAATCTTTCCTGGATGAAGTTCATATGAATCTCAATATGTTTGGTTCTTTGATGCTAGACTATATTGTTTGTAAGAAAAATAAAACTTTGGATGTCACATAGAAGCGGGTTATTCCTTTGACCTCCATATGAAGTTCTTCTAACAATATTTTGAGCCGCATGACTTTTTATGCTACTTTTGTAGCACTTTTATCCTCTTCTTTAGTAGAAGAGATTGATATTGTTGGTTACTTCTTATTGCACCAAAATTGGAAACATATCTAGAAGTAGATATTCTATCCACAATATCACCAAAGATGGTCTAGAATTTCATTATCACAAAAATAATAACCCAAGCCATAATTGATTGTACCTTTGATATACCTTAAAATCCTATTATATAAAAAAGTAGCACCATAGGATTTTCACAATACAAAACCCTACTTTTGACTAACATGGAATTATCTCATGGTGTAGGACCCCTACGATTGAGACAAACCTCTAGAAAATTTTGGTTCCTCTAGCTATTCTAATGTATAAACTTATCCTAGAAAGGAAGATACAACTATTCTAAAACTAACCTAGAATTCCATGGGACTAGGGAGGAAAGAAATGCTTGAAATCAAATTTCTAAAATAAGAGAGGTGATAACACTAAGAATAAGGAAATGGATATATTCTAAGTGACTGAAAATGGGGAGAAAATAGAGAGGGAGAGGGTAGACAAGAGTGCCATAGTCCAAAACAACATTTACATTTTCATCTTTATGGAACATAATAATTTGGGTCTGTAAAGAGACAAAAATATGCACAATATACCTGTAAATATAATGGGAGCAAAGAAATACAATATACCTTGATTTAGGTAAAGAAAATCCACACAACACCAATTTTATTGCTTAAAACGATGCATAATCCATTACAATATAGGCACAAGGAAAGAATCCTTTAAAAATGCCCAAATTCGAGGCCTGTAACTCACAATAGCTCTTGAATTTTTTTGATAGAGTTCCTTTACATTACAAAATGGGTCCCCTCAAAATGAGGTGAATTTTACCATATATAGAGAGAAGGACCTCGAAATTTCCTCAA
Organism: Taxus wallichiana var. yunnanensis; assembly: GCA_018340775.1. Lineage (NCBI taxonomy): Eukaryota > Viridiplantae > Streptophyta > Pinopsida > Cupressales > Taxaceae > Taxus > Taxus wallichiana. Next base: position 127,050,709 of record CM031242.1, on the reverse strand, counting down.
CTACCAAAAAATTGCATTAAAGAGGTATGGGGAGCCATTCAAATTGGTATTGTGATTTCATGAGAAGTCATGGGTGCCATACCTCATTAAATCTGGCTATTGGGATGTCTTTTCCCACCTACCTTCACTTGATTTGAGGCCTATCCAACTCATGAACTATCTTACTTGCGAGTCTTCAACCTTGATAATGACTCATAAAAATACAACCGTCCACCTAGAGAGTTGTGAATCATACAACTACGTAGCCGGCTTACCTACGAGCCATCCAACCATGATGGGTTGGATGGTCATCCAACTTGTGGGCGTACGCATTTGACACGACCCCAAGAAGTGTGTTGTCGACCAAAAAACCATATAACCATAGCGGGTTGGATGACTTAATAATCTCCTTACAATCTTACACTCGATCTATTTGATTCCACACCACTATACCTCACCGAAAAAACCTTCGACTGTGAGTCATCCATCCCCAAGTCATCCAACCTATGGTCATCCAACCTGCTCCGTCCAAGTTGTATAATGAGTTGTAAGCCATGTTGAGTTGGATGGCCATCCAACTAGATTGGGTTGGATGGTTGTGTAACCTTTTTCCAACCTTACTTTGTAATGCCACCGTTATGTTGATATTTGTACTTCCATCTTTGAATGAATGTTGCAAACATTGATATGTGATTTCGTTTTGAGATTTTGTGCTCTTTGGAACCGATAGATCATGTTTTCTGAAAATATATCCGTTGCATATTGAATATTATTTGAATCATACTTAAGGAAATGTTGTACTTATGTTGCTTTATTATTAAGTACTTGCTTGGCTGATTTTTGAAGTGCACTAAGTGATTTAGCTTCCTAGAAGTAAATTCAGATTATTTGAACTTTGGAAAAAATAGGTAACATGGAAAGTTACCTAAGTTTTGTTATAGTTATTTGTTCTTAAACTATGTTGTCGATTTAAGATTAAGGACAATACCTTGCATCATTTTAGTGATCCGAGCATTCTCCTTAATCATTTTTATTATTTGATCATGATAGGATAAATAAGAATTCAGATCTTAATGCTTTCTGACTTATTGTATGTTCAGGATTAACAATTTTAAGTTCGCATTTGTGTTACCAACATGACTTATACTCTACAATCATTATACTTCCTGATTCAATGTTGATTTGATTTATAATGTTAGGCTATCTTGATGTTTTGAAAGACCTAACTAAACCTAATCAAAGGTGATGATTAATTATTAAAGGGGACATTGTTAAGATATATTGTTAAGCCATATTATGGATCCCATGTGAATACCATTAAAGTTATGTTATAAAGCTTGAGGAATGATTGCTAAAAGGGCCTAAGCTAATGTATTAGGATATTAGAAATATTGTTCAAATATATAAGGAAGGGTGTAAAGGGAATCCACCCCCTTTGCATTTAGTAGTACCTATGCCATATTAAATGGTCTTTAATTGGAATCACCGACCATTTTAATTAGGAGACAATTAGTTTGAGGCTTAATTAATTTTCATGGCCACTACATATTAGTAATTTGTTTTTGGAGCTAATTTGGGATCTATAGTTTTAAAATGGAAAAAATCATAAGTCGATTTTGATGGAGGAAAAACTATGTTGTACGAATGGATTAATAACACTAAATGTTGGGCCACGAGACCTTGGGTCATGCGAATCCCAGGTGATTTATAAAACTTGGAGCTATTTTGATTTGGGTTGTTTCATTATTGATGGGATGAGTGGATTATTTTTTCATGTCAAGGTTATCCCTATCATCGTGTTAGATGGTTGTGTTGGGTAGTTGCATGCAATATTTAACCCTCAGTGAAATTTATGCCGAGGAAACTTGATAAATTGTTATCTATAAATGAATATGGAGGTTCTTGTGGGTTTTGGGTTTTGAATTAACTCTAAGATGGGCTTATTGTGGAAGGATTGAAAAGAAAAGAACAAATGTTGTAGGGGAATCATTTCATAGGAATGATATGCACTAACCCATTAAATATCTTGATCAATTTAATTAATTTATGAGTAGAAATATGCTCTTGAATGAAATTACATTCTTTGGAACTAGGTTTTGTGCATTCGAGTTAATCATTTATTATCTTGTTGAGTAAGAAATATTGTTTTGAATCTTGATGCATGTTGATGTGGAATGATTACTAGTTTTGTATGCTTGACTCTGAATGATTATTGTTAAGGAATAATGCATTTCATGGTATACGGATGTGTAATATGGATATAAATTTAATGGCTCTAGACATAGTTATGTCGAGTTATTTTGAAAAAATGAATTCGTTATAGTTGTGTTTTGTGATTTTTCAAAGTAATGTAGTTTTTTTTGGTACCCATTTTTACAGGTAATGCAAGTTTGGTTTGAACTTAAGTACACATGGAAGTGGGTGTTCATGAGGTCATGTTAAGAATATATTTTCTATTATGGGTATTTTTGGTACCAGTTTAATGCTGATATTTAACCTTGTAAACAATATTCCCTTGTTTATTAGTGTACAACCGATCAATTTGTCTTACATTGGTTGTATGTTTGGTCGACTTTTTTAAGTTTTATAGAAATCCATTGTTCGAGTCAATAACTGATTTTGGTGTTCGATTTTTAATCTCTTTTTGATTTTATGCCTTCAAATCATAAATGGGTTTGTTAAAGGGGTTATTCTAGATCTGTTGAGGACCCTTAGCGATTAAATATTAATATGAAGAATTTTTGCTTCGCTCCTTGTACACACACGGGACCGTAAATTTGTTCTTGTACACTTGGTAGAAGTGATTCAATGTATGAAGACTTACGTTTGTACCTTCTTCACCGGAAAACTAAGAGATGGGACTAGGAATTATCTAAGTTAATAAAACCCATAATGAGCCTTAGGTTCACTCTGTTGAATGAGTTATATCACTTTCTTTTAATTCATATTTTTTTACCGAAATCTTTGTGGGATGAAAACATTTCTAAAAAATTGCAAGATTTTGGTGATAAGGAGTCGAGATGGCTAGAATTCACACTCCTAGACCGGAAGATTAGCGTTTACACCTTGTAAGTGTTATTTATATGAATGATTTATAACTAGAATAATATTCAATTATTCTAGATATTTGATAAGAACTAGATAAGATTGTATCAAGCTCGGTCTTAGATTAGATATTGATAATCTTAACGATTACAAACACCATGTTCAGTTAGATGGTTTGGAAAACTTTTGAAGAAATAGGGAGTTTGGTAATTAGTAAGCATACTTTTTTACTTAAATTAATTTTGTGACCGTAAGCTCATAAGTGTTAAGTCCTTGAGATTTCCTTCTTTCTTACAAGAACAATGGCTTTATAATGTGGGCTAATTGAAGATAATTCAACCCAATATGGTTTCTTTTAGATTACATAGCAAATTGTCTTGACCATTAGTATCTTTAGCTACCTAGATGATCTCCATTGCAATAATTGTGTAGAAGCATAATCATGTGCATCGATTACATGAAGTTTGGTTTGAATAGACCCTTACATGGAAGTAAACTTTATACTTAAGTTCTCTGGAAAAATGAGCTCAATTTCAATGTAGATAGTGAAATTTACTAGACTATTATAATGAGTTCAAATATTATTTAGATGGTTTGTTATTGCATGATGAAATATAACAAAGGGTTCTTGAGTAAATTTGTTTAACTTTTATTAAAAATATAGATGATTAAAGTCATATAAGTATGGGCTTATATGACTGCAATCTTATAAATCTTGTACTTACTAGCAACAAGTAACTACTTGATTGTTATTGCTCGACTGATTTTTATCCTTTTGATGATTGATTTGTAAAACTTAGTTAAATAAGATGTATGATTACAATCATATAAGTATGGGTTTATATTACTCCAATCATATTATTCTTGGTCTTATAGTTTTATGGTTGATTGAATCAACTTCATTATTTCAGATCACCTTTGTGTGACTTAAATTATTATTTGATTTGAATTTCATGAAAGGATGGTATGTGTTAACTTGTCTTCTCTAGATGGTTTCGTATATTAAGTTCTTGTGGCATGATCAAAAGATTTATGTTCCTTCTCTTGAACCTTAGAATAATTTCATTAAAAAAAGTTCCTTTTATGAAATTATTAAGTAGAGCATGTTGTTTTGAAGAGTTAGTGTTTATCATGCTCAGTTCATGTGAACTGACTCATGCTAACAATTTTGCAGATGGACTTCATGAAAGAAGGAAGACATATATAGTTTCATTTATTCTTTGATTGAAGAAATTTAAATATTCCTAATTGAATTACTTATGTTTGGAAACAAGAAAGGCCCTTGGCCATTTAATGTAATTGTTTTGAAAGGAAATATTTTGATCAATATTATAAACATGAGTTGATACCTATTTCTGGAAAGTAATAAAGTTTGATTCTTGTTACATTATCTTGTCTAGAAATGATTGTTTGTAAAAATATGAATTTAGTAGTTCAGCAAATGATAAAGAAAGGTAGTTTAGTGGGTAACTATTCTTGTACCATACATAATTATAAGACATATTAATTCTAAATTACTTATATGCTGGATTATATTATTGAATGAAATTATGTCTGAATGGTTTGTATAAATAACAAATTTAATATTTAGCTAAGATAGTGTTATTTATTGCATTAATGAATAAGTTAATATCATTTGTTTATCTAAGTAACTTATGAATTAAAATGAAGATATGAAAGGTAAATACATACATGATATAAATGATATTAAATTGAAAGGCTAGTAATCCTTTTATAGAAGTTGTTGAATTGTGAAATTATGTACACATGGAAATGATATTAAGTCCTTTACAAGGGCTATATTGTAATGAATCATTATGAACTTATGAATAAGGTTATATGTCCTTAAATGGAAAGAAAGGAAGCACACTTTTAAGGTTGAATAATTCTTTAAGTGATGAAACTTAATAAAATACTTACAAACTAAGTGCTTATGGTAGATGACAATGAATGACCTAATATAAGCATGTACAATTGAATATTTTTAATTAAGCTTAAAATAAAGAAAAATTGTGTGCTTATGATGAAATGTTGACTAACATTAATAGTTTATGAAACTTGATAAAGGTATGATACATACCTACACTTATAGCAATGTGTATTTGCACAATATCTATTAATATGAAATATAGAGACATGGTATTAATGTTGCCCTGTAGAGATGTAACTAAATTAGTGGCATGATACATAACTGCATTAATAAGAAACATAGGCTTAATTTATTAAGCTTAAGACAAAATTAAATTTGTAATTCTGAACTTAAATATAAGATCGTTTCGATCTCCACTTAAGTATATTATTGACATGATATTTAATAAGGTAATAAATCAATACTTTGGAAAATTAAGTATCCTTGGATCAACTTGAGATAGGACCTTAGGTATAACTCGTTAGAGGTTGAAGTGTCATGAGACCTAGGCTAACCTATCGTGATTTAATTAATATAGATGGAAATAATAAGATAAAATGTTCCAATTTAATACCCTCGCGTATCATCTCACTACATCTACTACATAGTTGTATCTCAATAATGACGATAGTCACTATTTGAATCTTTTACTTAGCAACTACCGAGTTTCCCCATCAAGAACCCGATTTATGGCAAGGTATTTCCTTAAGTATAAGCCTTGTTAGAGTTTTCATTAAGGTTTATGTTTAATTGTTAATCCATATTATGGATTGCATTATTGAAATGGATCGCATTAAGAATTATGTTGAATTTAAAGATATATTGTTAAGCCATATTATGGATCCCGTGTGAATACCAATAAAGCTATGTTATAAAGCTTGAGGAATGATTTCTAAAAGGGCCTAAGATAATGTATTAGGATATTAGAAGTAGTGTTCAAATCTATAAGGAAGGGTGTAAAGGCAATCCACCCCCTTCACTTTTAGTAGTACATATGCCATATTAAATGGTATTTAATTGGCATCATTGAACATTTTAGTCAGGAGACAATTAGTTTGAGGCTTAACTAATTTTCACGGCCACTACATATTAGTAATTTGTTTTTGGAACTACTTTGGGATCTCTAATTTTAAAATGGAAAAGTCAGTTGTGGATGGAGGGAAAACTATGTTGTACTCATGTATTGATAACACTAAATGGTTGTCTAAGGACCTTGGATTATGCAATTGGTGGTTTAGGAAATTTGGAGTTGTTTTGATTTGGGTTGTTTCATTGTTGATAGGATGAGTGGAGAAGTTATGCATGTTAAGGTTATCCCTATCATCATGTTAGATGATTATGCTTGGTAGTTTCATGTAATATTTAACCCTTAGTGAAAGTTATGATGAGGAAACTTGATAAATTTTTACCTATAAATGAATATGGAGGTTCTTGTGGGTTTTAGGTTTTGAATGAACTCCAAGATGGGCTTGCTGTGGAAGGATTGAAAAGAAAAGAACACAAGTTGCGGGGACTCCTTGCACAGGCATGATATGCACTAACCCATTAAATACCTTTCTCAATTTAATTATTTCATGAGAATAACTCTTCTATTGAATGAAATTGTATTCTTTTGGTTTGGGTTTTTGCATTCGAGTTAATTTTTATTATTTTTTTAAGTTAGAAATATTGTTTTGAATCTTGATGAATGTTGATTTGGAATGATTACTAGTTTTGTATGCTTGAATGTGAATGATTTTTGGTAAGGAATAATGTATTTCATGGTTTCGGATGTGTAATATGACTATAAATTTAATGGCTTTAGACATAGTTATGCTAAGTTGTTTGGGAAAAATGAATTCTGTTACAATTGTGTTTTGTGATTTTTTGAAGCAATGTAGTTTTTTTTTGATACCCATATTTGTAGGGTAATGCAAGTTTGGTTTGAACTTAAGTACACCTAGAAGTGGGTGTTTGTGAGGTTATGTTAAAAATAGATTTTGTATTCTAGGTACTAGTTTAATACTTTTGGTATTTAACCATGTAAATAGTATTCCCTAGTTTATCGGTGTACGATTGATCAATTTATCTTACATTGGTTATATTCTTGGTTGAATTTATTTCAATTTTATGGAACTCTAGTGTTTGAGTAAATAACTGATTTGGGTTGTTCATTTTTAATCCCTTTTGGTTTGACACCTTTGAATCGTAAATCGGTTTGATAAAGGGTTTATTCTAGATCTGCTTGAGGATCCCGTGTGATTAAATATAATACAAATACTTTTTGCTTCGTCTACTTGTACAGCATACATGGGACCGTAAATTTTTCTTACTGCAACTTAGTAGAAGTGATTCAATGTCTAAAGACTTACGTTTGAACCTTCTTCACATGGAAAATAAGAGAGGGTACTGGGAATTATATAAGTTAATGAAACCCATAATGATCTTTAGGCTCACTCTGTTGAACAAATTATATCGCTTACTTTAATTCATAATTTGTCACCAATCCTTTGTGGGACGAATTCTTTTATAAAATATTGGAGGATTTTGGTTATAAGGAATTGATATGGCTTGAATTCACAATCCTAGACTAGAAGATTAGCATCTGGACCCTATAAGTTTTATTTAAAGGAATGATTCGTAACTAGAATAATATTCAATTATTCTAGATATATGATAATAACTAGACAATCTTTTATCGATATCGGTATTAGATTAGATAATAAAACCATGTTTAGTTAGATGGTTTAGAAAGATTTAGAAGAAACATGTATTTTAGTAAGGAGTAAGCATACTTGTTTACTTAAATTAATTTTGTGACTGTAATCTTATAAGTGTTAAGTCCCTGATATTTCCTTCATTCTTACAAGAACAATGGCTTTATAGTATGGGATAATTGAAGATAATTCAGTCCAATATGGTTTCCTTTAGATAATATAACAAAGTATCTTGACCATTAGTATATTCATCTACCTAGATAATATCCATTGCAATGATTATGTAGAATTATAATCCTGTGCATTGATAAGATCAAGTTATTTTTAAATAGAACCTAACGTGGAAGTAGATGTTATACTTAAGTTCTTAGGAAAAAGGAACTCTGTTGTAGTGTAAATAGTGAAATTTACTAGACTTTTATAATGAGTTCAAATATTGTTTGGATGGTTTCTTATTGCTTGATGAAATATAACAAAGGCTTCTCTAGTAAATTTGTTTAACTTTTATTAAAAATAAATATGATTACATTCATATAAGTATGGGCGTGTATGAATGCAATCTTCTAAATCTTGTACTTACTAGCAACAAGTAATTACTTGATTTTTATTACTTGATTGAGTTTTATAAATTTCATGATTGAGTTGTAAAAATTATTTAAATAATATGTATGATTATAGTCATATAAGTATGGGATTATATGACTGCAATCATATTATTTTTTATCTTATAGTTTTATGATTGATTGGAATCGAATTCATTGTTTTGGATCACCTTTATGTGACTTAAAGTATTATTTCATGTGGATTTCATGAAAGGATGGTATGTGTTAAATTGTATTCTTTAGACGGTTTCGTATATGTAGTTCTTATGGCATGATCAAAAGAGTTGTGTTCCTTCTCTTGAACCTTAGAATAATTTCATTAAAAGGAAAGGTCCTTTTATGAAATTACTAAGGAGAGCATGATTTTTATAGAGTTATTGCTTATCATGCTCAGTACCTTTGAAATGACTCATGCTAACAATTTTTGTAGATGGACTTCATGAAAGAAGGAAAACGTATATAGTTTCATTTATTGTTTGATTGAAGAAAGTTACATATTTCTAATTGAATTAATTATGTTTGGTAACAAGTAAGGCCATTGGCCATGAAATGTACTTTATTTGAAATGAAAATTTTGATAAATGTTATAAACATGAGTTGATACCTATTTATGGAAAGTAATAAAGTTTGATTCTTGTTACATTATCTTGTCTGGAAATTATTGTTTGTAAAAAGATGAATTTAGTAGTTCAGCAAACGATAAAGAAAGGTGGTTTAGTGGGTAACTATTCTTGTCTCATAAATAAGTATAAGAAATATTAAGTCTAAATGACTTATAGGTTGGATTCTATTATTGAATAAAATTATATCTGAATGGGTTGTATGAATAATGAATTTAAGAGTTAACTAAGATAATGTTATTTATTGAATTAATGAATAAGTTAATATATTATGTTTATTATGTAACTTATGAATTATAATGAAGATATGATAGGTGAATACATACATGATATAAATGATATTAAATTGAAAGGATAGTAATCCTTTTATAGAAGTTGTTGAATTGTGAAAGTATGTACACATGGAAATGATATTAAGTCTTATCCAAGGGCTATCCTAATGAATCATTATGAACTTATGAATAATATTATATGTCCTTAAATGGAAAGAAAGGTAGGAATTCTTTAAGGTTTAATAAGTCCTTAAGTATGAAAAATTATGAAATACTAGCTAACTATGTGCTTATGGTAGATGACAATGAACGACCTAATATAAGCATGTATAATTGAATATTTTTAATTAAGCTTAAAATAAAGAAATATTGTGTGCTTATGATGAAATGTTGACTAACATTAATAGTTTATGAAACTTGATAAAGGTATGATACATACCTACACTTATAACAATGTGAATTTGCACAATCTCTATTAATATGAAATATAGAGACACAATATTAATGTTTCCCTGTAGAAATGTAACTAAATTAGTGGCATGATACACAACTGCATTAATAAGAAACATAGGCTTAATTGATTAAGCTTAAGAAAAATTAAATTTGTAATTTTGAACTTAAATATAAGATCGTTTCAATCTCTACTTAATTATATTATTGGAATGATATTTAATAAGGTAATAAATCAATATTGGAAAATTAATTATCCTTAGATCAACTTGAGATAGGACCTTAGGTACGACTCATTTGAGGTTAAAGTGTCGTGAGACCTTCACTAATCTGTCGTGATTTAATTAATACATGGAAATAATAAGATACAATGTTCTAATTTTGGACCCTTGGCGGGTCAACTCTTTATCTCTCGCTACACAAATGTAACCCTATAATGATGGTAGCTACTATTTGGATACTCCTACTTAACAGGTTGTCTTGAGAGTTGCCTCATCAAGAACTGATTTGTGGCAAGGTATTACCTTAAGTATAAGCCTTGTTAGAGTTACAAATGTAGATTAAAACTTAGGGATGTACACCGATACCAACTTATGATGGCTACGAGACAAGAAGTGGTCTAGTAATTAGGTGAATCATTACGAAGACACTTACTTTCCCATAGGTATTTTAGGATGAATTACATGTATGCATCTCGTGTAGGTTAATTAGGATGTGTACCTTATACAAGACTTGTAGTTGTTTACAACACTACTGATTGTTAATCCATATAAATGAATAAGTGATTAAGGTGAGATGATAATTTCCCAATGATGAGTGCATTGCCTTGGATCTGAGCATGTCATACATGTCTCTGAAACTTTGTGCAAAGTAGTGTAAGTTATTGATTACATTGTCGTGGTTTCACCAAGATCTAAGTTGTGAGATTCTTAGGGGTTTCCTTAGTGGAACCTAGGTAGACACTTAGATATCTTCACTTAATTATCATATCCTGAAAAGGGAAGACCAAATGATGTATTGGCTTGTAAAGAGTGTTGAGGGAGATTGAGTAGGATCTATATACTCTCATGCGCAACACATGGTTTATGATAGTTATCAAAAATGGATTGCATTAAGGTTTATGTTGAATTTAAATATATGGGTATTTAAATCAAATGCATAAAGTAAGAAAAAAATCTCTGGATGTGGAGTGATAAAGTGGTTGTTACATTTTGGTATCAGAGCTAAAGGTTACAACTCTTGGGCCTAATGAGTCCTTATGCTTAGTAAATTCTGATTTTTATAAACTAGTATAAAATGGAAGAAGGATGTACCATGGATAATGAACCAGATAAAACTAAGATTTGGGTTCGGGGGTAAATGAGTTAGATAATACTATAATAATCCTTTGTGACACACTAAACTAGATAGATGCATGGAGCAACTGGTAAGTGTGAATATGATCAGCCAAGGAAAACAACTTGAGTTGAATGATGACGATCAGTAGAGGATTACTCGATTGATCAAACTATCTTATGAAATATTTGGATCTTAAATCCAATATAAAATGAAAATCCACATAGGATAAATGAAGTATATAGAGGAATACTATCTACTTCAATGATAGAAATTTGAAATACCAAATAGGAAAGAATGAAATCTATAATAAAATTCTAACTTTAAAAAGTGGAAGAATATAAGATCATTAGCTCTTCCTTATCTTTAAATTTTAGGAAAGAGATAAAATATGGAAAAAGCTAGAAAGTTTAATCTTTCGAGTAAAACCTAACATGAAATCTGTCATAGTTTCGTGGAAAAGAAACAAGTCTTCCTATCATAATGATAGGTAAGTTAAATAAAAATTTGTTGCTGCAATTTAAATATAAGGTTAATGCAATTATGTTATTTATACGTTGTAACTAGAAATTGAATAGTACTCAAAATTATCAATAGAAAATAATAAGGAAATTTGCATGAACCATAACTTTATGTTAGTTATCATGACATTGTCACTAATTGAACTCATTTCGAAAAGGAGGACATACTTAAGTCCAGGTAGGAACTTAAGATGTAATAATTAAAACTTGATTTTTGCCTAAAAACCAATTTATTAAAAATGCAGGATCATTGACTTTGGAAGATGACATTTAATTCTTGATTGAATATGAAAATTATCCTTGCTCAGTACTATAGGTGAGCTCCTGGAGCTAATAAACTTGAATATGAATAAATGAGAATCAAATGTAATAATACTTTAAGAAGTATTGAAAGAAGAAAATATTTTTATAAGGTTGGGTTACATATTTCTTGATTGTTTTGTAACTACATCTGATTATATAAGATATCATAATGCAATCAAGAGGTGATTAGGAGATGAATCTAGATATCCACATCCATATATAATTGCCTTGCAGGTAAAATATGAACCTTTGCATGATTATATGCATCGTAGATTGTGTAATATTGACTGGTGGAGACAAGGTAAGAGTACTATTGCTTAGAAAATGGAGCTTAGTAAAAACTAAATGATGATTAACCTTATAAAAATAACCATTGATTGAAGAAAATTGTATGCTTACTGGAAAGGATTGGTACGAGATTCCTGATCTAGGACCTTTTCATTATCATTAATATAGGGTGAAATATGTATGATGAGAAAGTATTAGTAATTGGGGTCAATCATTTGGTAAGAATTATTAAATAAATTTTGAGTTACTGGTACAAGGAAATTGTACTCATTGCCATTACAAACCTCTATTTCAAATCTGAGACATTGAAATTGAGACAAATGTAATTTATGCCAAATAATATTTCTTGGGCTTAATTTATACAATTTTAAATCTGGTGAGGAATTAGAGATTGAAGGGTTTAATGAAGAAACTCAGGTGTATAACCTAATACTAAAGATCTTATGAGAGTCTGTAAGTTTACCCTCAAGGTTTCAAAGTCAAAATATCCTGGAACCTAAAATTATTTTGACAGTATGCTCCTTTAGACTGTAAATATAGTCAACCTAGTTGCAAGAAGGGTAATTTAAAGCAAAAAGGAGTTGTAGGTTTGGAAAAGTAAAGCCTACCTAACTCAGGTCTTTAACTTTGTGAAAGTTATAATAAGTCTATAAAGGAGTAACATGATAGTTCTAAAAAGCTTTGTTAATGTATAAGTTGAACTATGGGGATACCCTGATCAAGGAGAGGAACCTAAAGAGTAATGAACACACCAATGGTTGTGACTATGTTGTTATTCTTCCAAATTTTTATATACTAAGGATTCATTACCTTTAAATTATGGAGTCATCGATCGGGGTGACACATTTTTTAATTTCCTTAAGGGATTCTATTGATCCTTTTTAAAATTATGATTATTGTGTAGGTACTTTGTCACCTATACTACTATTACTTGATTACTTTGATGAATTCATAACTTTCGTTATGAGATGATAGGTGACTATAGTATGTATATTTTTCTAATGACATAGTGAAGAATAACTTATATTAAAAATTCTTAGTTCATACATGTTGTTATGAAAAATAAAGAAGTATAGACTTATATTTTGTTTCAATCAAGTTTTGAATGTACATCCCCGCTTCGATGTTGGTCTTTCTATAACTAAATTGAAGTTAGAGGTAACTCATTATATTGTGTTGCATTAAGATTATACATGATTGAATAATAGGTTAATAATTATTTATCTTAACTCATTTCATATAAGTTGTTTGTGTATATAACTTAAAGATATAAATATTGAAATTCTTCTCTATCAAGGTATCAATGGATTAATATATTATAATTGTTAATGAAGTTGTGTTATATAAACTTTAGGGAACTAAAATAATAAGATTACAGTTACTTAAGTTTGGGTTTATATGACTGTAACATTACTATTCTAGCCCTACTGAAGCTGATTGTGATTAGTTGTGTTTGATTGGAATACTTATGTTTATTGTGAATAAATACTTGTCAAATTCAAAGTAGTGGTACCTTCTTTGCTTCAAAACGTATTCTTGTAATTTTTACAAAATTCTATATACTGTTTGAGAATTATATGGATGAATAAGTTACATTTCTCCCTATGTATTCAAATAAAAAGGGATTGGACTAAGTTAATAATAGAGATTGTGATGTTTTTAAAATGGGAGATATGTAATTCCCTATTATGTTGATATTTTTACTTCCTTCTTTAACTGAAGGTTGTAAATGTTTATATGTGATTTATGTTTTGAGTTTTTGTTCTCTTTTGAATTGGTAGACCATGTTTGTTGAAAATATATCATTTGCTGTTAAATCTAATTTGAATCATGCTTAAGGAAATGTTGTACTTATGTTGTTTTATTATTAAGTACTTACTTGACTAATTTTTAAGTGCACTAAGTGATTTAGCTTGCTAGAAGTAAAATAAGTTATTGGGACATTGGAACAAATAGGTAACCTGGAAACTTCCTAAGTTTCAAAGATAGTTATATGTTCTTATACTATGTTTTAAATTTAAGATGAAGGAAAATACCTTGCATAAATTTTGGTGATAAAGGGCATGCTCCTTGATTATCTTCATTATTTGATCGTGTGATTAGATAAATATGAATTGGGCTCTTAAAGATTTGTGACTTATTGTACATTCGGGATTAACAATTTTAAGCTTGTATTTGTGTTACCAACATGACTATAAATCTACAAACAATATAATGCCTGATTCAATGTTGATTTGATTTATAATGATAGGGGATCTTGATGTTTTGAAAGACCCAACTAAACCTAATGAAAGGTGATACGTAATTATTAAAGGGGACATTGTTAAGATATATGGTTAAGCCATATTATGGATCCCAGTGAATACTAATAAATCTATGTTATAAAGTTGTAGGAATGATTGCTAAAAGGGCCTAAGCTAATGTATTAAAATATTAGAAGTGGTGTGTGAATCTATAAGGAAGGGTGTAAAGGGAATCCACCCCCTTCGCATTCGATAAAGTACATATGCCATATTAAATGGTATTTAATTAGAATCACAGACCATTTTAATCGAGACAATTAGTTTGAGGCTTGACTAATTTTTTTGGTCACTACATATTAGTAAAAGTTTTTGGAACTAATTTGGGATCTCTAGTTTTAAAATGGAAAAAAGGATAAGTTGGTTGTCTATGGAGGGAAAAACTATATTGTACGCATGCATTAATAACACTAAATGTTGGGCCATGGACCTTGGGTCATGAAATTGGTGGTTTAGGAAACTTGGAATTGTTTTGATTTGGGTTGTTTCATTGTTGATGGGATGAGAAGAGAATTTATGCATATCAAGGTTATCCTGTCATCATGTTATATGGTTGTGTTTAGAAGTTACATGTAATATTTAACCCTTAGTGAAAGTTATGCCGAGGAAACTTGATAAACTGTTATCTATAAATGAATATAGAGGTTCTTGTGGGTTTTGAATTGCCTCCAAGGTGGGCTTGCGAAGGAAGGATTTAAAATAAAATAAGAGAAGTTACAGGGAATCTTGGCATAGGCATGATATGCACTAACCCATTAAATACCTTGGTCAATTTAATTAGTTGACGAGAAGGACTCTCTGCTCTTGAATGAAATTGCATTCTTTGGATCTGGGTTTTTGCATTTGATTTAATCATTTATTATCTTGTTAAGTAATAAATATTGTTTTGAATCTTGAAGCATGTTGATTTGGAATGATTACTAGTTTTGTAGGATTGATTGTGAATGATTATTGTTAAGGAATAATGTATTTCATATTTTCCGGATGTGTAATCTCGATTTTGTAAATTTAATGGCTTCAAACTAGTTATGATGAGCTATTTTAGAAAAATAAAATCCTGTTCTGATTGTGTTTTGTGATTTTTCTAAGAAATGTAGTTTTGTTTTGTTGGTACCCATTTTTCCAAGGTAATGCAAGTTTGGCTTGAACTTAAGTACATATTGAAGTGGGTGTTTGTGAGGTTATGTTAATAATAGATTTTCTATTATGGGTATTCTTGGTACCGGTTTAATACTGATATTTAACCTTGTAAATAGTCTTCCCTTGTTTATTTGTGTATGAATGCTCAATTTGTCCTACATTGGTTGTGTATTTGGTTGATTTGTGTTTAAATTTTATGGAACTCGTTGTTGGAGTCAATAATAGATTTGGGTGTTCTAATTTTAATACCTTTTTGGTTCGACACCTTAGAATCATAAATGGTTTTGTTAAAGGGGTTATTCTAGATCCTTTGAGAATCATGGGTTGTTAAAGATTAATTTGAATCCTTTTGCTTCGTCTCCTTGTACGAGACACGAGGCCGTAAATTTGTTCTTACACCTTGGTAGAAGTGATACAATGTTTTAAGACATACGTTTGGACCTTCTTCACCCGAAAAACTAAGAGAGGGAACTTGGAATTATCTAAGTTATTGAAACCCATATTAAGCCTTAGGCTCACTCTATTGAAAAAAATTACATCATATTCCTTTAATTCATAAGTTGTTACCAAATCCTTTGTGAGACAAAAACATTTCTAAATGATATCAGGATTTTGGTGATAAGGAGTTGAGATGGCTCAAATTCACACTCCTAAAGTGGAATATTAGCATCTGGACCCTAGAAGTGTTATTTAGAGGGATTAT
Organism: Taxus wallichiana var. yunnanensis; assembly: GCA_018340775.1. Lineage (NCBI taxonomy): Eukaryota > Viridiplantae > Streptophyta > Pinopsida > Cupressales > Taxaceae > Taxus > Taxus wallichiana. The sequence continues at coordinate 127,034,546 of CM031242.1, read as the reverse complement.
TTGTAACTATAATAATATTCAATTATTCTAGATATCTTATAAGAACTAGATAAGCTTATATCGAGCTCGGTCTTAGATTAGATATTTATAATCTTAATGGTTATAAAAACCATGTTTAGTTAGATGGTTTGGAAAGATTTAGAAGCACGTCGGAGTTTGGTAAGGAGTAAGCATACTTGTTTACTTATATTAATTTTGTGATTGTAAGCTTATAAGTGTTAAGTACCTGAGATTTCTTTCATTCTTACAAGAACAATGGCTTTATAGTATGGGATAATTGAATATAATTCAGCCCAATATGGTTTCTTATAGATAATATAATAGAGTGTCTTAACCATTAGTTTCTTGAGTATTAGTATCTTCAACTACCTAGATGATATCCATTGTAATGACTATGTAGAGTTATAATATTGTGCATCAATTAGATCAATTTTGGTTTGAATAGACCCTTATGTGGAAGTAGACGGTATACTTAGGTTCTTAGGAAAAAGGAACTCATTTCTAGTGAAAATAGTGAAATTTACTAGATGTTATAATGAGTTCAAATATTGTTTGGATGGTTTGTTATTGCTTGATGAAATATAACAAAGGGTTCTCCAAGAAAGTTTTTTAAATTTTATTAAAAAGATATATGATTAAAATCATATAAGTATGGCCTTATATGATTGTAATCTTATAAATCTTGTACTTACTAAAGCAACAAGTAACTACTTGATTGTTATTTCTTGAATGAATTATATCATTTTGATGACTGATTTTTAAACTTTAGTTAAATAAGATGTATGATTACAGTCATATAAGTATGGGCTTATATGACTGCAATCATATTATTCTTTCTCTTATAATTTTATGATTGATTGGAATCAACTTCATTGTTTGAGATCACCTTTGTGTGACTTAAATTATTATTTGATTTGAATTTCATGAAAGGATGTTATGTGTTAACTTGTCTTCTCTAGATGGTTTCGTATATTTAGTTCTTGTGGCATGATCAAAAGATTTATGTTCCTACTCTTGAACCTTAGAATAATTTCATTAAAAAAGAAAGTTCATTTTATGAAATTATTAAGCGAGCTTGTTGTTTTGTAGAGTTAATGCTTACCATGATCAATTCCTTTGAACTGAGTCACGTTAACAATTTTTGCAGATGGACTTCGTGAAATAAGGAAGATGTATATAGTTTCATTTATTCTTTGATTGAATAAATTTAAATATTCCTAATTGAATTACTTATATTTGGTAACGATAAAGTCCCTTGGACATTAAATGTAATTGTTTTGAAAGGAAATATTTTGATTAATCTTATAAGCATGACTCTATACCTATTTGTGGAAAGTAATAAAGTTTGATTCTTGTTACATTATATTATCTAGAAATTATTGTTTGAAAGAAGATGCATTTAGTAGATCAGCAAACTATAAAGAAAGGTTGTTTAGTGGGTAACTATTCTTATCCCATACATAATCTAAGACATATTAAGTGCTAAATGAATTATATGTTGAATTTTAGTATTGAATAAAATTATGTTTGAATGGGTTGTATGAATAATGAATTTAAGAGTTAGCTAAGATAGTATTATTTATTGAATTAATGAATAAGTTAATATCAATTGTTTATCTAAGTAGCTTATGAATTATAATATGAAAGGTGAACACATACATGATATAAATGATATTAAATTGAAACCCGAGTAATCCTTTTATAGAATTTTTTGAATTGTGAAAGTATGTACACATGAAAATGATATTAAGTTCTATACAAGGGTTATACTTGTAATGAATCATTATGAACTTATGAATAGGGTTATATGTTATTGAATGAAAAGAAAGGTAGCACAATTTTAAGGGTGAATAATTCCTTAAGTGATGAAACTTAATGAAATAATACAAAACTATGTGCTTATGGTACATGACAATGAATGACCTAATATAAGCATGTACAATTGAATATTTTTAATTAAGCTTAAAATAAAGAAAGATTAGGCACTTTTGATGAAATGATGACTAACATTAATTTTTTATGAAACTTTATAAAGGTATGATACATACCTACACTTATAACAACATGTATTTGCACAATCTATATTAATATGAAATATAGAGACATAGTATTAATGCTGCCCTATAGAGATGTAACTAAATTAGTGGCATGATACATAACTACATTAGTAAGAAACATAGGCTTAATTGATTAAGCTTAAGACAAAATTAAATTTGTAATTATGAACTTAAATATAAGATCGTTTTGATCTCCACTTAAGTATATTATTGGCATGATATTTAATAAGGTAATAAATCGATATTGGAAAATTAATTATCCTTGGATTAGCTTGAGATAGGACCTTAGGTATGAATCATTCGAGGTTGAAGTATCGTGAGACCTAGGCTAACCTTTTGTGATTTGATTAATATACATCGAAATAATAAGATACAATGTTCTAATTTAGGACCCTTGGCGGGTCAACTCACTACGTCCGCTACACATTCGTATCCCTATAATGATGGTAGTCACTATTTGGATATGGATGCTTAGCAATTGTACTAATTTTCCTCATCAAGAACCTAATTTGTGGCAAGGTATTACATTAAGTATAAGCCTTATTAGAGTTACAAAGGAATATTGAACCTCAGGGATACATACACGGATACCATAATATGATGGCTGTGGGAAGGGAAGTGGTCTAGTAATGAGGAAAATCATTACAGAGACATTTAATTTCCCATAGGCATATTAGTTTGACTTAGAGGTATGTCCTCTTATAAGTTAATCCAGATTTGCACCTTGTAAAAGAGTTATAATTATTCATAGCATTATTGATTGGTAATCCATATAACTGAATAAGTGATTAAGGTGAGATGACAAGTTCCCAATGGTGAGTGTGTCACCATGGAACCGAGCATGGCATACATGACTCTGAAACTTTGTGCAAAGTATCTTAAGTCATTGATTAAACTATCATGTTTTCATAAAGATATAAGTTGTGAGATGCTTGGGGGTTTCCTTGGCGGAACCCAGGTAGACACTTAGATATCTTCACTTAATTATCATATCTTGAAAAAGGGAATACCAAATGATACATTTGATGTATTGGCTTGTAAAGAGCATTGAGGGGATTGAGTAGGATCTGTATACTCTCATACAACTGCACATGGTTTATGAAAATTATTGGAAATGGATTACATTAAGGTTTATGTTGGATTTAAATATATGGGTATTTAAATTAGATGCATAAAGTAAGGAAGAAAATTCTCTGGATGTGAAGTGACAATTTTTTTGTTGCATGCTTTAACCGTAAGCTCACTAACTTGTGAACAATAATTTGTCCAAGTTTGGGGTTGTCCAACTGCTGTCCAACCATAAATCCTCTAATCTCGATAAATATGCCTTGAACTCGCTAATTCAATGATGATCCTGACCACCAACTTGACCATTTTCCATGGCTCTTCGACTTACCACAAATTAATACCAACTCGGCCGAGAAAAAACATGGGATAACCTAAATATTGTAAAAATTAATTTTTTTTTCCCATCAACTACCAATGCTCTAACCTCTTACATTGTCCATTTTATAGGGGTGCAAAAAATGGATGACAATTGGCGACTCATGGGATGTTCTTCATGCTAGAACTGAAATACTAGTGACCCTAGAGGATTCATTCATGACAGAGTTATGTTGATTGTTGAAACTAGTCTAGAACTTGAGAATTCATCCCTTAAACTTATGAAACACTACTTTGGGGCATGTCATTTCTGAAAAAAACTTGAGTTGGAGAATAGATGTCCCATCATGAGACCCTTCTTGAAATTGGAAAGTGCAAGAGAAAAAGGGCACAAATATATACAAACAACAAGGTCATACACATCCCAAATGGAACATGTAAAGAGTGCATAAGCGCTTATTAAGAAATAAAACCTAAACTACAACAGAAAATGTGTTACACCACTTAGAGGAATTAAAAATTCTAAACTAATATGTATAAAGAAGATACTTCACTTTAGTAACAATTCTTGATATAGATTCCATTGACTGAAATCTGCATTTCTTCACCATTTAACTTGGATAGCTAGAAAGCATTGTTACTCTTATATCCCATGACCATGTAGGACTGACTCCATATAGCATCAAATTTAGAATGCCTTCTGGTTTAGCCTGATTTTCATCCCATTTTAGAACCAAGTCTCCCTCTCGAGACAATTCATTTTTGCCTTTTGTCAAATCTCATCTTGATTTGATCTTGTTCTTTTCTATTACTTCCATGGCCCATTTTCTCATCTCCTCTAGCTCCATGAGCTCTACATACCTAAATTTCATGCCTTCAAAATCAAACAATTCTAGTTGTTTGATAAGATCTAATGTTGGTAGTTCAAGGGATATTAGAAGCTTTTCTTCCCTGTCATAGACCAACCTTAAAGGATAATAACCAATTGAATTCTTAGGAGTGATTCTATCAGCCCATATGGATGGTTTCGAGTTAGTATGCCAAGTCCTATGGTTTGCATCTAGAGTCTTCTTTATAATCCTTAGCAAGTTCTTGTTAGTGGACTCAGCTTGGCCATTACCCCAAGGGTAATAATTTAAGGAAGTGCTCAAATAGATGCCATTTTTCACTTCCCATTCAAATATATTTGTCCTAAGAAAATCTAATGCTTTATTTGATATTATAGTGGAAGGGACACCAAAATTTGTCACAATACCTTCATAAAAATCTAGAATGTTGGTTTCATTTTCTTCTCTGAGTACAATTGCCTCCATCCACTTGGTGAAGTAATCTATAGCCATCAAGATCCATTTGTGACCTGATCTAGAGTTTAAATTAATCACTCCAATAAAAACCAATGCCCATTGCATGAATACCTCATTTATAGAAATGGGGTGGAGTGGAAGGGCCGCTATCTTCTCTTTACCTATGAAGAAGGCACATTTCTTACATTTCCTAATCCATGCATAGTAGTCATTAAAGATGTTAGGCTAGTAATAACCGAATTTCATGATTCTAAGAGCTATTGATTTTAGAGAAAAGTGGCCACCTGTATCTCCATCCTGAAACTCATAGAATACCCTATCCACTTGATCTATTTTGATGTATCTTAGGAGGACACCATTCACATCCCTTTTGAAAAAAATATTATCTATGAGCACATATGGTATAGCTTGCAGCCTGAAATACCTTCTCTTGGCCTTACTCAAACTTTGAGGGATCTGGCTTGTTTGAAGGAAGTGTACTATATCCTAAGTCTAGAAATGTGTGGGAACACCATCTACCGCTTATCCTTGATCTTCATGTAGCACTAGGACAACCTCTTCCTTATAACTTGACTCAACATGTTGACTAGAAGCTAGTTGTTCACATAATCCCTTACCACAAACTAACTTAGTTACCCTAATATAAATTTCATATTCCATGACCTTGGTTATCCAACCAACCCTTTTCTCATTGAGGTCCTTGTTCAAAAGAAAATATTTCACACCCGCATGTGAAACTAGTAAATGAATTCTATTATTTTACACTAGATGCCTAAATTTCTTTAGACTTCTTATCACAAGGACATGTTTCTCAATGAAATAATACCTCACCTCGTAATTCTCCAAGATCGACTAAAAATGAAATCGGTTTCTTGGATCCCTCCTTATTCTATTGCACCAAGATTGCAGAGACGATGTTTAAACCACTAAAGGCATAGAGAAAGAAGTTTTTGAGAAGTCTAGGTTAATGAGAGTCGGATATTGAGATATGGACAACTTGATAGCTTAAAAATCTCTTTTCCCTCCATTTTCCCCTTAAATGATATACTCTTATTAAACATCATGGTTAATGCTTTCACGAGAGTGGCAATATCTAACAAAAACCTTCGTATGAAATTGATCCTCCCTAAGAAGCTTTGGAGAACCTTTTTGTGAATCCAAATGGTAGAGAATGGATGGCCTCAAATCTCTCTAGATATATAATCAACCCCTCTTTGGACAAAAATATGGCCTAAGATCTTGCCTTCATAAGCTACAAATATACACTTCTACGGATTTAGGGATACTATGAATCTCCTGCATCTTTGGAACACTTACCTTCGGTGAAAGAGATGACTTAATGTGTTATTGGAGAATGCAATGATGTCATCTAAATACATGAGAACTATCTTATTTATCATCCCATTGAAAACCATGTCCATATCCCTTTGGAATGTAGCTTCAGATTTTGAAAACCCAAATGGAATTTTCCTATAGGCATAAGTGCCCCATTTTGTAGTGAAGGCCATTTTGAATTGGTCTTCCTCTTTCACCATTATTTGATTATAGCCCAAGTAGCCATCTAGGAGAGAGAATATTTCTGATTTGGCTACTACTTGTAATATTTTATCCATAGAAGGAATTGGATGGTGGTCCTCAAGTGAATCCATGTTCAAGTCTCTTAAGTCCATGCACAACCTATTTTCTCCATTTCTTTTCCTAATCGGCACATGATTTTCAACCCAAATTAAGTGTTTGATCGGAAATATGATGTTTTCCTCAATGAGATTTTTCAGCTCCTTCTTCATGAGAGGCTTGATATGATGGTTGATTGGTATTTTCTTCCATCTAATGGGCTTAGATTCTAGATCCAGTTTAATAGTGTGTTGTGCTAATTTTGGGTTAAATCCCTTTAAGTCCTTGTATCTCCAAACAAAGACATCTAGGAATTCTTGGTAAATCTATGAAATCATATTTTTATTTTTCAATACTCACCTTTCCAATCTAGAGTACTTTACCATCCCCAACCGAAATAGGCTCGACTCTTCCTCCTCTTTGACTGGATATTTACCTTTTCCTTCTAGAATTAACCATTGGGATTTAATATTTAATCCAAGGTCACCAAGACTATTAGGAGCTTGTTCATTATTAGCTAGAAAATATGATCACCATACTATTGCTCCAAATTATCCTAATTGTTGGTAGAGAATTGATTCTTCCTATAAGAAGTTGATGATCTACTTATCACTTTCGAATACTTTCTATCTAGTGTCATTATACGAATAGCTGGTCTCATGACCACTTTAATATGAGGTCGTGTTCAATATTTTTTATATTGTCCACCACATCAAATGTTTCTCCAATTGTTGCAAGTCTATCCATGCACCTCATTTTTCTTCAACATTATGGACTCAATATTAAATTCCTTGAAATATTAAATGAGATCCCATACTCACTTCTTGTAGCTCTTGAGGAGATTTTTTTTGCAACATTCGCCTTTGACATGATTCATAATCATTTCACTATCTTTGAATACATGCAATTTCTTAAGACCTATTCTTGTTTCCCAATGAAGTCTATGAATTAATACGTCATACTCTTCTACGTTATTTGAACAAGCAAAATGAAAACAAAAATTTGAGTAGTAGTTGATATCATTGGTGACACCAACACTACACCTCCTCCAACACCCTCCCTACTCCTTGAACCATCAAAAACAACTTCCAAACCTCGTTATCATCTTTAACATCGGCTTAGTGATGCTAGGGAGAGGTGGATTCTCTTCACGCAAGCAATAAATTCCTAATTCAGCTTCCTCCATCTCTCTATAGGGATAAAAAGTATTCCTTTTGTTTGCCAATTCGTCCAATGTCAAATCTAAAATATCTCCAACTTTGGTATCCATTTATGGAGTGCTAGGAAAATCCTCTTGATCAAAAGCTAAACAATTGGCATTGATCAGACTTGGTACATGAGGATCAATGGAGAAATTAGAAATTAGCTCTAATTTGATCATTGCTTTGGCTACATATCTCTTTCTAAAAATCATTTGTGACCATTTTGTAGATAGGCACCCAATGATTTTAGCCATGAAGTCCCTTGAAAAGCACAAATAAAAAAGTGTTGGTAGGTTAATTATTGATACATCTTACAAGACCATGATATTGGGACAAGCATGCAATGTAAGGATCAACCATTTGATTACTCCAACCATTTTTACAATTTTCTGTCTAATGCACCACTCCTTTGGAGAGTGGTTTATATTTTAGGCCCAATTGATCATAAATTTGTTTCGTCATTACCGAACTTGCTTGCCCATAAATCAATCATGCAATTGTGAACCAAGATATCCCTGAAAATCAAGGACACAAAATTTTGGAGGCTTCAAATTTTTACTTGGTTGACCTCCCTCTTATTGCATTGTATTGGTGTGAACCTTCTCCTAGTTTTTGGATGACTCATCTAGAAGCGACCAAGTGGCCATCATTGCTTGCAATAGCCCCAAAATAGCTAGTGACTCACAAATGGAAATATTCATGTTCATCTTCTTCATATGATTAATGATATTGAATGAGGGTGGAATCTCCTTCTACTTCCCTTGCTTGGAACAATTTTTCCAACACCATAACTAGTATGTGGGCTACTACAACCGGAACCTTGCACTTTGATTTAGTGCAACGGGGCTATCCTTGCATTACTAGCTCTATGAGGCATGACAGGAGGTTGAGAAGTTCCTCTTCTTTAATCATGTATTGGCTTCTACACCTTGGAAAGGAGGATGATTAGCCCCATAAAATTATTTTGTTTACCAATTAACCAACATGGTGTTAGTTGGGGAAGCCTCTTGTGGAATTTCTTTCTTCTTATTTTCATCTTCACTTGTTTCTTGAGACACACCCATTATTTACACCATCAAGGAATCATTCAGATAACCATTAAAGCATTCTTCTTGGTTATGAGGCTGATTACAAGGGAAAAACCCATCCTACTCTTGTGTCATGTTGTTCTGTATCAGAACCAAATCCCTAGATGTTGAAGTTGTATTAGGATTGTATGGTTGAAATGGCTTAGCGTTAGGGGCTTGTCTTTGATTTTTATTTTGACTTAGAACTTGAGTTGGGGGTCTATTTGGATGATATGGAGGCCTATTGGGTTGGTCCCGAGGCCGATAAGGCTTGAATTTCTAATCTTTCTCCCTCTTAATAGTCACCAACTCATTCCTTAAATTCTACAATTACTTCATCACCTCCTAAAGTTCCTTACAAGTACTAGAAGAAGTGGATCCTTCACTATTGCTATAATTTCTAGGAGCTTGAATGGGATTCAAATCAGGTGCTTGACTGGTATTAGGATTCTCCATTTCAAGATATAGAGGCATAGGTGGCCTTGGTGCAAGCTTATTGACTTGAATCAAATAGTTTTCCTCTCTGATTATTATGTTGTAGGATCTTGGAAGTGCCATCCTTCCCATAGACTATATAATCATAGCTATGCCAAAATTTAGAGCCTTCAATAAGTACAGGAACACACCTTTGATAGTTGGTCTCATGGCCACTAGGATTATGTCCCATGTCTTTTGGTACCAGAAATTGAAATCAACCATCTGTTCATTTAGAGCCCTCTTGATTGTGGTCAATTGTTCCAATAAATATATATTATGTTCCATTTCTCTAAAATAATCATAGAGGGTTATGCATAATTAATTGTAATTCGTAATCAACCCCATTGTTAGGCTCCTAAACCATTACAAATCCTTACCTTTGAAAGAGGAAGCTAACAATTTAACTGCGAAATCCATTTTAGTGATCTCATGAATGGAATAGACATTTGAAATATGGACAATTGGAGTCATATGATTCTCTCCACTTAAGTAGGGAATTTTTTTAATGTTACGACTAGGATTGGATTTTGGGAATTGAGAAAAAGTGGTCTACTTGCCCATGAAATTAACAAAGGGATTTGGTGGTACTTCTAGCCATTGTTGATGTGCCATCCTAATTATCCTAAGAGCGCTGGGTAATTAAAGGAAAGGTATACTAGGTGAAGGTGTAGAAAAGGTCCTATTTTGTGGAGATGGATACCTCTAGACATTCCTTACCCTTCTTTCTCTTCCTAGAGATAGCTGCAAATACTCAAAGATGCCTTCTTCTCTTGCTCTTGACCTAGTTTGAATCCTTCTCATGAATTTGAACCACTAGAACTACTGAAACAATTGAAATATGAACCTGGAATTCGTTAGAGGTGATGTTATAAATCCTCCAAAGGATGAAAATTTACCAAGATGCACATCTAATCTTGATAAACTGAAAAAATTAAGCTCTTATGGTCCCACCGGGTGTGCCAAAACTGTTATGTCAAAAATGTAGCACCCTAGGATTTACATGTTACAAAACCTAAATTTTTACTAAAATGTGATTGTCTCAAGGTGTGGGACCCCTACGATTTAGAAAAAAATCCAGAAAAGGTTGGTTCCTCTACCTATTGCAATGTTAAAACTATTCCTTTAAAGGGAAGATGTAACTATTCTACAACTAACCTATAATTTCAATGGGCCGAGGAAGAAAAAATGCATGAAATAAAATTCCTAAACTAAGGGAGGTGATAACACCAAGAATAAGGAAATGGAGATATTCTAAGTGAGTGAAAATGGGGATAAAATAGAGTGGGATAGGGTAGACAATAGTGCCACAGTCTGAAATAACATTTACATTTCCATCTTCGTGAAGCACAACAAGTTTGTGTCCTACAAAGAGACAAATATATGCACAATATACCTACAAATATAATGGGAGGTAAGAAATACAATATGACTTGAGTTAGGTCAAGAAAATCCACAAAAACTGATTTTATTTCTTAAATGATGCACAATCCATTACAATATAGGCACAAGGCAAGAATCCTTTACAAAATGCCCAAATTCGAGACCTATAACTCACAATAGCTCGGAAAAATTTTGACAGAGTTCCTTTACATTACAGAATGCATTCCTTCCAAATGAGGTGAATTTTACAATATATAGACAGAAGGACCTCAAAATTTCTTCACCTACTAAAAATTGCATTAAATAGGTATGGGGAGCTATACAAATTGGTACTATGATTGTACGGGCAGTCATGGGTGCCATACCTCATTAAATTTGGTTGTTAAACTATATTTTGCCACATACCTTCACCTGATATGAGGCCCATTCAACTCATAAACTTTCTAAATTCTAATTCATCAGCTTTGATAATGAGTCATAAAATGATACAACCATCTAACCGAGAGATTCATGAGTCATGCAACTAGGCAACCGACCGACCTATGAGCCATCCAACCGTGTTGGGCTAGATGACCATCTAACCTGTGGGCCATACACCTTCACTACAACCCCTAGAAGTGTATCATCTGACCAAATGACCATTTATCCATATTGGGTTGTACAAATCACTAACCTCTATATAATCCTATGCCGAGGATTTTGATTCGACCCAGCTTCTGACCAAACAACCTGTCCGACCTATGAGCCTTCCATTCATAGGCCTTCCTAACTACTTCATCCATCCTATGTAGTGAGTCTTAAGACATGTTTGATCAAATGGTTGTCTAAATACATTGGGTTGGACAGCCATCTAACCTCCGTCTAACCTTACTTCAACCATGAGCTCATTTCCTCACGACCATGTCTCCAACTTGTCACACGAGAAGATCATCTAACCTAGGGGTCATCCAACCCCAGAGTGTCCAACCTCCAAGAACTCTACCTCGAACTCAACCAATTCTTTGATGATCCAAACCACCAACTCAACCATTCACCATGGCATGTTGACTCATTGGCCAATCCAAAACACAAGCTACCCTAAAGATTGTAAATCATTGTTTTTCCCCATCAACTACCAATGCTCTAACCTATTAAGTTTTCCATTTTGCAAGGGTGTAAAAATGGATAACAAATACTTTTTCCATTTTCCAATGGTGTGCATAAGGATACTACATAAATCTAGAAACAATTCCAATTACATAGGAAAAATCAAACGTAGTGATAGTTAAATAAATCAAAATACCAATCATATGTCTATGTAAAGTAGAATTATCACAAGAAGGTCTTTGATCTAATTCAACACCAACTTCCATAGGAATAGATACAAGCTTACAATCAATCATATTAAATATTTTAAGAAGATTAGTAACATATTATGATTGAGATGCAATAATAGATTTGTGATTTTGACAAATAACCATGCCTAGAAAATGATTTAATAGTCCTAAATCAATCATTTCAAAATGTTGTCTTAACTTCTCTTTGATTCTAATAATTAGATTCTTATCACTATTATTAATCAATAGATCATCAACATATAAGACAATAATGATAAGAAGACTATTTTCATTCCTGACAAATAAATAATTATCAGTAAAATAGTTAGAAAAACCAAGCTCATGAAAGAAACTATTTATCTTAGCATACCAAGCTATAAGAGCTTGTTTAATACCATAAAAATATTTCTTAGGTTAACACACATATAGTTATATGTCAGGTTCTTCAAAACCTTTAGGTTTATGCATATAAATTTCTTCTTTCAAGTAACCATTTAAAAACACATTTTAACATCCATTTGGTGAATCTCCCAACCATGTTGAGTAGCTAAAGCTAGAAGAATTCTAATAGTTCTCATTTTGGCAATAGGAGAAAAGGTTTCAACATAATCCAAATCAGGTTTTTGAGTAAACCCTCTAGCAACTAATATTTCCTTGAATTTATCAATCTTACGAGTAGATTTATGTTCAATTTTATACAACCATCTAGATCCTATAGTGGATCTTTTAGGAAGAACAAGGATTGATTCCCAAGTTTTATTCTTGATTAGAGAATTGTACTCAGATTCTATAGTTGTAATCCATCTTTCATCGAGGCTATCTTGTTCAAAATATTGAGGTTCAACCTCATATATAGTTGACAAGGCATGCTAATAATGCTTACTATGGGTCATATTTTCCAAATCATTAGGTTGACAGTTTGAAACTAGATTTTGGCCCATTTTCAAATCCTAGATTGAGACAAGGATTGAGAAGACTCCCTCTCAATGTGTACATCCATCATATCAAAACAAGGATGATTAGACTCTTAAAAATCATTTTCCACATTGTATAAGAAATAATTATCATTTAAAAAATTAGTCTTAAACTTAAGAAGCTCGGAAGATGGAAGAGTAGTAGAGATATAAAAAGGTTTCTCAGAACATACACATTCTTATTTTCTACAATCAAAATATTAATTGGATCATACACACATAATCCTTTTGTTTAACTACCATCCAACAAAAATTCAACATTAAGAGGTAGGATCAAGATTTTGTATTTTTACTTTAGGAATGAGAAGACAAGTACAATTGCCAAATATATTTAAATAAGAGATATCATGTTTTTCTTAGTCCATACTTCATGAGGTGTGGTTTGATGCAATGCTTTGGCAGGAATTATATTTATAATATGAACAATAGTTTTCATAGCTCTAGTCCATATAAATTTAGGTACATTAGAAGCATGAAGCATATTTCTAGTCATTTCTATGATTGTTTTAGTCTTCCTTTCAATTATGACATTTTGTTGAGGAGAATAGGGAGTGTAGACATAAAATCACCCACTTTAGGTAATTATATAGTTCGATTATATACTACTATTCATATGATTCCTAAGTAATAAAATCACTAATTAACCCATGTCCTTTGCCATCTTTTCATTCTTTTTGTTGCCACTTTTGGTCTTACACACCTTCTTACTCGGTCTAACCTCGACCCTTCATTTTATTTGAGTCTCGACATCGGTGCCCAACCAAGACACTAACATCAGTGTACCCCGACTCTCTTTATACTTTATTCACATCTTTTCAGTCATTTCTAGCTGTTTGAGCATCTTATCTTTTTGGTAGTCATCCTTTTCGGGTTAATTACAAAATTAAAGTAAGGGAATCATATAAATATAAAGTTTTTGATCATAATATAGGACCAAACACTAAACATTAGCTATCACCGCCTAATATGTCATCCAAAAGCTATTAAAGATCATTCAAGCATCCATTTTAGAATCCATTCTAATATCCATTCAAGGAAAGGAACTGCATTCTTCTACATACACTTCATAGGAGGGTAAGCTCATTTTATTCCATGCACACATCTAGCTATTTTCTCCCTATCAAGTGTGACCCATGAAAAGATCCACTTAGGGCATGATTCTATAAAAACACACTTAGAACTACATTGGGTCTAAAATGTAGTGCACCCTCGATCATAAGTTCACTTTCCGATAGATGAGGATACTCGACCCCTAATTTTCATTATTTATTTTTTGGGATTTGATGCACTCTTGAGGGTTTTGCAGGTCAATATTTTATTGTGAGTTATTAATTACATTAGAAATCATTGTACAATATACTAGTGACTAAATAAAAATAATATAAAACACCTTGTGACAAGGAAAATATGGGTTTCTAAGCATTTCAACATCACAGGCACCTAGAGTAGGTCTAGGGTGCTTGTAAGCACCCTAACCATTTCTAGGAACCCCGGTCCAGAAGATCTCTAGCTCGCACATTTATGAGGTTTTGTGCGACACTTATCCCTCTTTGTTCACCTAGTCAACACTTCAAAATAGTCCAGATTAATTGCAAAACAACAAAGAAATATTTCATCCTCTTTCCAACTAGGGTTTAATATTTACTAGATTAATTTCTTGGGTCTATTTCTATACTTAATTGATTATTCATTTACTGCTATCTTGAATTCATATTTAGGCATTTATAATCCTCTGTTTTGTTAATCATTTAGTGCATCACCATCTTTAGATTCTACTTCACTTCTTCATACTCCCTTTGCACCTATTATTTTTTTATATCCTCTTCCTCTCAATTTTTCACTCCTAAGTTTCCTATTTTCAAAGACCACGGTGACCCGTAAGAGCATCTCCGAGCCTTTCATGTGGCATGCCTAGATTATGCATATTATCATAGTTCATTGTAAATATTTTTCCTTGTAGTCTTGAATATTATGCAATGTGTTGGCTATATGACCTACCTATCCACTTGGTAACATCCTTTACACATCTAGTCGATTTTTTCCTCACTCATTTCTCTATCAATATTATCTCTAATATATCTTATGCTCAAATTTCTCATCTTAAACAAGGATCTAATGAACATCTTGTTGATTATGTATTGCGCTACAAAAACAACATAGCTAAGATGTCCAATGTGCTTGCTGACTCTAAACTTTGGGATCTATTTATACAAACTCTATTTCCACATCTTCATGAGAGTGTTCTCTTTGATACATCTTGTTCATTCAATAATTTATGTCACACTCTTAAGCTACAATAAATGAATCTCTTATTTATAGTCAAGCTTAAATACCAAGAGAAAGCTTCATCTTTGACGGACTTTCAAAGTAGAGAAAATTTCAAATGTTTAGCAAATCCTACTAAAGCTCAAATATAGTGCCCACTTCCCTTTGACACCTTTTGATACGATTCGATACTTTTGATTACATTATGGACATTATTATAGTTTTGATTTAGTATGATGTTAGACATTTGATCATGGATTATTGTTGATCTTGATTTGGTTATGATGCATGATGATTATTAGAGACACTTCATATGTGGATGATGATATACTATTTGACATGGATATAGTTTGAATGTTGTTCGGACATGTGATTTTTGGATATTGTGAGTAGACTTAGAAATGGACATTATATGATGATGATATAGTGGTTGATTAAATTACAAATGATATAGTTGTTACTTTGATGTTGTTGATATAAATTGTAAGTGATTTTGTTAAATTGCTTTGATGTTGTTGTGATTCACATATTTAGATGATTTTGTGATTATATTTATATCATATTGGATGTTCTGATATGGCCACAAGGCCGAAGGAGGTATTTGTGTTTTGCAGTTAAATATCACAACAAACATCGGGGATTGGAGACCAACCACAATGGAATTCTAGGTGAATTCGACGCGGTCACCATGGCAAATTATTTTATTGTGTTGTGTTTGTTGTTAGGGATTCCCATGGGGGATCACCTTTAAATGTAACCATGGGTTTTGTGTATTTTATTATGTGTTTCCTTTTATTATTGTTTGTATGTATTTTATTAGTGATGTGTCCCTTTCTTTTATTTAATTAAATTGTGGTAGAATAATGTGAGAAAACATATGGTTAAAGTTAAATAAATCAAATTAGGATATGAGAAAGTAATTATAGGAGTTGTTGGATTTTGTATTAAATATGTAAGGCATGTGTAAGTTTGTTTAAGAGTTGTGTAAGTCAGATTTTTGAGTATGAAACACTCCACCTCCTTGGAAACTCGAATTTGTCCTTGGGGCTATTTTTGAGGCTTGTGGGACAAGTAAAACTTGTCCCATGCCTCTTAAATCTATTTACCAACCATACCTATTTTTGGAGGGGTGATTTTAGCCCTCTTTAATGCATTTTTATCAATCATGCTGCATGTTTTAATTGCACTTTTTCATGTTTTAAATTTGTAGTCCTTTGGGGTGTGGGATTTTTGAAGTGTGCAAGTAAATTGTCATATTTTCACCCACATGTTTATTGTGCTTTGGAAAATGAAATTTTGTCTTTTTCATTGGAGTTGAGGATGTGTGATGTGTCATCCTACATAGATCCACATCATCCTCTTCTCTTCCCTCTTCTATAAAATTCAAACTCTTTGTTTGTTTTGGGTTGAATCATTTTCATACTTCTTTGGGGGCGTATTTTTGTTGTTAGGAGCTCTTGTGGATTTTGGAGGAGATTGGAGATAATTTCATACTTGGCATTATTGTTTTGGGAATGTGTTCTTGGCATAGAGAGCTTATTGTTTGGAAACAAAAGCTACCATGGAGAGGTAGGAGATTAGCTCTTCTTTTATGATTGTTATTTCTTTTGTATATGAATGAATGGTGCATGTTTTGGTTTATTCGTTGGTTGTTTGGGTAGACTACCATAGGAATGGTGTAGAATAAGGCTATTGTTCATTCATGTGGGGGCATAAGGGAATGCTAGTGGCATCAAAATTCTTATGGAGGGAGTTTAGGTTTGGGATCCACCATGGAAAAGAAATAGCTTTCATTTCTTACTTTGTAGGGGCATAAGGAAATATGTGGGGGCATAAGGAGGGATTGTGGGGGGCATAAGGATATGTGTGATGAATTATTTTGGTGGTTTGTTACAGGTGGATTCCCAATTCCCATTGGGAGGCATAAGTAGCTTCCCCCATAGTCTTTGCTCCTTTGGCTTGCATGATAAAGCTTGAGTTTTGTTTGAATTTTTCAAATGTAGTTGTAAACTATTGTTTTTGTTGGACTGTGTTTTAATTTGATTATGCATGTTGAAATAATGTTGTGTGTTGTGGTAGCCTATTGTTTCCATGGGTTGAATCACACCTTTTATTGTATCGTGGTTGGGGCTTGGGGCCAATGATGAAGGATGGATTATCCTTTCATTATATATCTTGGTTGGGTGGAGACCGTTTCCTTTCCCCCACTTTTGTTGTGATCAAATTGGAAGAAAAAGGAAACTTGCATGTTGTTTTTCTAGAGTAGAAGAAGATAGTTTTGCACAGTCCCTTGTGAAATATATTTCATTTGTAACCTTTCCCACTTTGAAGTGGATGATATTTTATTGTATTTTGTGAAGGGAAGATGTTTGTAATTGGTTATGAAAGTTACTTATTCGAAATGTGAAAGATATTTGTATTCTGTTTTGTACATTTGAAAGAAAGAAAGTGAAATCTGCTAATTGCATTCAAGGAATGGAAGAATGTAAAGATGTATTTCTTTTAGAATTAATAAAGGATTGCAAGACCTTTCCTCATTTGCATTGTTGATTCAAATTGGAATATCAGATTGTGATTGAAATCCTGTTTAGAAAAATGAAAAAAAAAAAAAAACGTATGAAGGAATTATATTACTTTGTCTCTTTTGGAAATATATTAAATTGGAAACCAGAATTTACAATTTAGCTTTTAAATGATTTGTTTATAAACAAATAAATGCCTTGGACTAGAATAGAAATTAATTTCCACACTTGAATGATGAAATTGATAAATAGATTTTCTAGAAATGGATCTCTGTTGTAAATTTAAAACAGAAAATATTTTAATTAAAATGCACAGTTCAAACCTGAAATTAATACTCAACATTGAAATGTTAAAATTTATCATGCTATGACATCAATGAACTGAAATTGATAGAAAATTTTTGAGGAAATAATTCAAAACATTGCAAAATCGGGCCCAAACTTTTCACATGATTGTTTTTCTATCAATTGTTGGAAAAAATTCAAATTGGAATCAATTGAGGATTTTTACCTTCCTAAAACATCCTAAATTCTTCCTAGAATAATCCTCCATGTCTGTTTGGTATGTTGAGTGAAGGAGGAGATCAAATTGAACAAAATTTTTATAAGGTAAAACTTACTAGTTGGATTTTTAAAATCCTACAGAACATTTTCTTCAAAAGGAACCCTCAAACTTTATCAAAATGTAAAATTTATGATTCATGTGAAAAGAGGGCATCGATAGCTTTCTGAAATTCCTCGCTTTCCCAAAACTTAGATTTCTAGCAAAATTTATGTCCCTTTGAAGTTTTCCCTTCCTTGGTGGGAAAAGTTTGGAAAATTTTCCCATGACGGGCCTGTAGCCCTAAAAATTTCCCTTTAATAATCCTTAGAAAAAAATTTAAAAATTTTTGGGGAAATTTTTAAAAATTTCCGACACCAACTGAGAGGGTGCCATGTGGCACCATGGGGTGGCAATGGGGGATGGTGGGTGACCATGCAACCTTTATTTTTTTTAATTTTTGTTTTGGAAATTTTTCCCCGAAATTTCTTGCATGCCCCACTCCCCTCCCCCCTTTGCCTCGGAGAAGACCCTTCCGCAGATGTGCGAGACCCACCCATCAAACTTAACCATTTCCCCCTCTTTGGTGAAAATTTGACTAAAACTCCTCCATCCCACTCCTTCCTCATTTTCTCCCCCGTGTCGATTGTTGAGTGCCACGTGTCCCCGATAGACTTGCAGGCGTGTGGAACGTTAGTTGGTTTTTCCCCTTGGGCAGATCTCCCCAATTTTCTCCACCGCCCGTCCTTCCCTCTCCCTTTCTCCCCCACCGTGGTTGTTGGGTGCCATGTGTCCCTAACGAGACCCTTGAGCGTGTGGCATAATTTGGATATTTTCCCCATGTAAGAGAAAAATTGGAAAAGTCTCCCCGCGACCTGCCGATCCATCCCCTTTGGAAAATTTTCATCCTTGGGCCCGCTCCTTTGGGAAAATTTGACCCCTAAGGTCCGCCGGTCCATAACTAGAGTTTTACAAGGAGTTAGGAGGACTTATTTATATTGTTCAAAAGGTGAGAAAATTTCCTATCCAATGGGAATGATTTAGGGAAATTTTAAATGTGGTAAGTGTGAGAAAATCAAGTTAAAACTCTAAGCCTATTAAAGAGTGGGTATGGTGATAATTTACCCCCTAAACCTAACTGAAACTTCTAACTCTAAAATTTAGACCTTGTGACCTCTGATAATTGTTAATAAAAGAAAAGTATGTTCTAGTAGATTAAAATTGTTCTGAAACCTGTTAGTGTCAACTGTTGTCTTACAACCTAGTTGTGGACACTTCTAATAAAAAAATATTCCATAATTTTCCTAACTAACCCTAGGTTGTTTCTTGGATCTCAAGTGGGTTTTTTTAACAAGCATCACACTTGGTATCGAGCAAGTGGTTCAAAATCTTTGATCATTGGGCACACTAGAAAACTTGGGACATGAAACTTAAACCTAACACATTTTTAAATCTAGAAAATAACTTAGTTTAGAAATTTTATATTTTAGTAAACATGGAATTTGAATAAAACTTAGAAAAATGAACTAACTCTCACTTTGGTCTGTGTAGGAGGCGTAGATGGGGTAGGGGAAATTTTCACATAGACTTAGACTTACCACCACCACCACCGGATCAGGGTGTAGTAGCCATCCTACCCTAGATTTTGCAGACTCTTCAGGATGTCAATTCCGCTCTACGTAGAGGATTAGGAGGACATGTAGCTAGTCATGATAGAGCCCCTTCCATTGAGGGTTAGGTATCTCCTCGACCCAGTGAGGAGCATAGAGGAGAGAAATCCCATGCAGAGTCATCTAGGGTAGAGTCACCACGAGAGGGACAGGGTGAGTGATTTTCGAGCATAAAGAGAGATCTCGAGCTCTAGGCTTAGGGATGAGCATGTAGAGAGACCTAGAGGCCGTCAGATCATAGTTACAGATCACATCAGGGAGATCTTGAAGCTTCAGCCATCACATTACTCAGGTGACATGGGTGGATTTCAGGAAGAGGCTTGGCTAGTGATCTTGAGCAGTTGCTTCAACCTTTGTCCTTGTTCTAGCAACATGAAATCTCGTGTTGCGATCCATCTACTGAGGGATGGAGCAGGAGTATGGTGGAGGACAGAGGAGCAGAAGCTCCATGTAGATTTTGAGATAGTGACCTAGGAGCTATTTGAGGAGAGATTCAGGAGCATATATTTGTCACGGAGGTTCATATAACAAAGGATAGATGAGTTTTATGACCTCCAACAGGCATCTCTTTCTATAGCAGAGTATGAGAGTAGATTTCTAGATCTACTCCAGTATGTTGAGTATATGTAGGATGAGCAGGTGTGGATTCACAAGTTCATCCAGGCCTGAATTTAGATATTGGAGGTGCGGTGTGGATACACTACCCACAGACATTAGCCGAGGCCATCGAGAATCCCTATAGCAGAAAGGAGACTCGAGGAAAGACCCAGAAGATGGAGACCGAGTCGGGAGCCGCATAAAAAGATGCAGGACAGGTAGATCGAGGGGTTAGTACCTCTTCCTTGTGGTGGACAAGGTTCATCCTGGTCATCCTTTAGGCCACAAAAATTGTAGTAGAAGCGGTAGTCCCGCCCACCTCGTAGACCACCACAAAGAGTTGATGCACGAGAGAGGTCGAGTATGGGGTCCCATCAGAAACAAGGTGGACCTAGAGCTCATTCAATGGGAGATTACTAGGAGAGACCTCAAGCAAACCACAAGCGGATCATTGGGATCCATGCCACGAGTTCAGGGCACCTACTGAAGGTGCTACTCATTGGAGAGGATCGGGGAGGGTGTTTTGGTTGTGGAGTTATTGGAAAATTTTGGAGAGATTGCCCACAGAACCCTAACAACAAGGGTAAGACACATATCTCTAAGCCTATGGTTGGTGACATGGAAATCAGCCACATGATTTATGTAGTGGTTGAGAACAGCTTAGCCAGAGCATCGGAGCATAGTCGTTGAGACCATAGGTAGCATTGGTGGTATTCCTACCTCTGTATTTTTTGATTCTAGATCTTCCGATTCTTTCATTGTACCATCTTTAGTAAAGTGATGTAGGTTTGTGGTAGTTAGGCAAAGTCTTAGTTAGGATGTTGAGATGGCTTCTGGAGCCAAGATATCTATAGACTCCTTAGTTAAGGAGTGTGTAGTGGATTTGGGACCTTTCACCACTACCTCAGATCTTTGTATCCTTTCTTTGGGCTTGTATGGAGTCATTTTGGGTATGGATTGGTTATCTGCACATAGGGACAGGATGGATTGTTATCACAAGACTATATCTTGTGCAAATGATTTGGGAGTTGAGTCGGTGATTTCAGGGGTCAAGAGACCCATTTCTATTTACACCATCTCTACTATGCATCTTAAGCGGTGTGTACGACGGGGTTATTAGATGTATGTCATTACGATCGATGACAAATCTAAGGATGGGTCTAGTGGACCATCGTTGGATGATCATCCCATTTTGAGAGAGTTTGCAAATGTCTTTCCAGGGGAGCTACCAGGGTTATCACCCCCACGTGAGATTGATTTTCATATAGATCTAGTTCCTGGAGTAGAGCCTATCTCATGGGCACCTTATCGGATGACCACCCCAGAGCTCTGTGAGCTCAAGTTACAGCTTGAGGGCCTTTTAGAGAAAGGCATTATCCATCCTAGTGTATCCCCTTGGGGTGCACTGTTGAAGAAGAAGGATGGATCCTTGTGGTTGTGTATTGATTACAGCAAGTTGAATAAGGTAACAATCAAGAATTGTTATCCCCTTCCTTATCTTGACAACTTGATTGATCGGATGAAGGGAGCCATAATTTTCTCTAAGTTTGATCATGGATTATTGTTGATCTTGATTTGGTTATGATGCATGATGGTTATTAGAGACACTTCATATGTGGATGATGATATACTATTTGACATGGATATAGTTTGAATGTTGTTCGGATATGTGATTGTTGGATATTGTGAGTAGACTTAGAAATGGACATTAGATGAGGATGATATAGTGGTTGATTAAATTACAAATGATATAGTTGTTACTTTGATGTTGTTGATATAAATTGTAAGTGATTTTGTTAAATTGCTTTGATGTTGTTATGATTCACATATTTAGATGATTTTGTGATTATATTTATATCATGTTGGATATTCTGATATGGCCACGAGGCCGAAGGAGGTATTTATTTTTTACGGGTTAAATATCACAACACACATCGGGGATTGGAGACCAACCACAATGGAATTCTAGGTGAATTCAACGTGTTCACCATGGAAACTTGTTTTATTGTGTTCTTTTTGTTGTTAGGGATTCCCATGAGGGGATCACCTTCAAATGTGACCATGGGTTTTGTGTATTTTATTAGTGATGTGTCCCTTTCTTTTATTTAATTAAATTGTGGTAGATTAATGTGAGAAAACATATGGTTAAAGTTAAATAAATCAAATTGGGATATGAGAAAGTAATTATAGGAGTTGTTGGATTTTTTATTAAATATGTAAGGGATGTGTAAGTTTGTGTAAGAGTTGTGTAAGTCATATTTTGGATTATGAAACACTCCACCTCCTTGGAAACTCGAATTTATCCTTGGGGGCTGTTTTTGGAGCCTTGAGGGACAAGTAAAACTTGTACCATACCTATTAAAGCTATTTACCAAACATACCTATGGATGGAGGGGTGATTTTAGCCCTTTTTAATGCATTTTTATCAATCATGTTGCATGTTTTAATTACACTTTCTTCATGTTTAAATTTGTAGTCCTTTGGGGTGTGGGCCTTTTGGAGTGTGGAAGTTAATTGTCATATTTTCACCCACCTCTTTATTGTGCTTTGGAGAATGAAATTTTGTCTTTTGTGATTGGTTATGAGGATGTGTGATGTGTCATCCTATATGGATCCACATCATCCTCTTCTCTTCCCTCTTCTATAAAATTCAAATTCTTTGCTTGTTTTGGGTTGTTGAATCATTTTGCATACTTCTTTGGGGCGCATTTTTACTGGTTAGAGCTCTTGTGGATTTTGGAGGAGATTGGAGATAATTTCATACTTGGCATTACTGTTTTGGGAATGTGTTCTTGGCATAAAGAGCTTGTTGTTTGGAAACAAATGCTACCAGGAGAGGTAGGAGATTAGCTGTTCTTTTATGATTGTTATTTCTTTTGTGTATGAATGAATGGTGCATGTTTTGGTTTATTCATTGGTTGTTTAGGTAGACTGTCATAGGAATGGTATAGGAGAAGGCTATGGAAAATTCATGTGGGGGGCATAAGGGAATTCCAGTGGCATCAGAATTCTTGTGGAGGGATTTTGGGTTTAGGATCCACCATGGAAAAGAAATAGATTACATTTCTTACTTTGTGGGGGGCATAAGGAGGGATTGTGGGGGGCATAAGGATATGTGTGATGAATTATTTTGGTGGTTTATTATAGGTGGATGCCTAATTCCCATTGGGAGGCATAAGTATCTTCCCCCATATTCCTTGCTCCTTTGGCTTGCATGATAAAGCTTGAGTTCTATTTGAATGTTTTCAAATGTAGTTGTAAACTATTGTTTTTGATGGACTGTGTTTTAATTTGATTATTCATGTTGAAAGAATGTTGTGTGTTGTGGAACCCTATTATTGTCATGGGTTGAATCACACCTTTTATTTTACTGTGGTTGGGGCTTAGGGTCCAATGATGAAGTATGGATTCTCCTTTCATTGGATATCTTGGTTGGGTGGAGAGTGTTTCCATTCCTCCGCTTTTGTTGTGATCAAATTGGAAGAAAAAGGAAACTTGCATGTTGTTGTTTTCTAGAGCGAAGAAGGCAGCTTTTCCAGCCCTTGTGAAATATATTTAAGTTGTAGCCTTTCCCACTTTGAAGTGGATGATATTGTAATGTATTTTGTGAAGGGAAGATGTTTGTAATTGGTTATGAAAGTTACTTATTCGAAATGTGAAAGATATTTGTATTCTTTTTGTACATTTGAAAGAAAGAAAGTGAAATCTGCTAATTACATTCAAGGAATGGAAGAATGTAAAGATGTATTTCTTTTAGAATTAATAAAGGATTGCAAGACCTTTCCTCATTTGCATTGTTGATTCAAATTGGAATATCAGATTGTGATTGAAATCCTGTTTAGAAAAATGGAAAAAGAAGAAATACGTATGAAGGAATTATATTACTTTGTCTCTTTTGGAAATATATTAAATTGGAAACTAGACTTTACAATTTAACTTTTAAAGGATCATTTTATAAACAACCGAATTCCTTGGATAATAATAGAAATTAATTTCCACACTTGAATGATGAAATTGATAAACAGATTTTCTAGAAATGGATCTTTGTTGTAAATTTAAAATTGACAAATATTTTAATTAAAATGCACAGTTCGAACCTGCAATTAATAATCAACATTGAAATGTTAAAATTTAGCATGCTATGACATCAATGAACTCAAATTGATAGAAACACTTAAGAAAATAATTTAAAACATTGCAAAATTGGGCCCAAACTTTTCACAGTCATTTTTCTATCAATTGTTGGATAAAATTCAAATTGGAATCAATTGAGTAGATTTACCTTCCTAAAACATCCTAAATTCTTTCTATAATAATCCTCCATGTCTTTTTGGCATGTTGAGTGAAGGAGGAGATCAAATTGAAAAAAAAATTATAAGTTAAAAATACCAGGTTGGCTTTTTAAAAGCTTGCGAGACATTTTCTTGAAAAGGACCCCTCAAAAGTTATCAAAATGTAAAATTTATGATTCATGTGCAAAGAGGGTGTCAATAGCTTTCTAGAAAGTCCTTGTTTTCCCAAAAATGAGCTTTCTAGAAAAATTTATGGCCCTTTGAAGTTTTCCTTCCTTGGTGGGAAAATTTTGGAAAATTTTCCTAAGCGGCAAGCTTATGACAAAAAAATCCCTTTAAAAATCCTTAGAAAAAATTTTAAAAATTTTTGGGGAATTTTTTTCTAAAAATTTCATGACCAACCGAGGGTGCCATGTGGCACCATGGGGTGATAGTGGGGGGGAGACCACGCAACCTTTACTTTTTTAAATTTTTTTTTGGAAATTTTTCCTGAAATTTCCTGGCCCCTCGCACTCTCGCCCCTACCTTGAGAAGACCCTTTTGCGGACGCATGAACCCATTCGTCAAACTTAACCATTTCCCCTTGTTTGTCAAAAATTTGACTTAACCTCCACCACCCCGTACCTTCCTCATTTTCTCCCCCACGTCGCTTTGTTGAATGTCATGTGTCCCTGGCGGACCCATGGGTGCATGGGGCGTTAGTTGGTTTTTTCTCCCCTTGGGCGGATCTCCCCAATTTTCTTTGCCGCCCATCCTTCCCTCTTGCTTTCTCTCCCACCGTGGTTATTGGGTGCCATATGTCCATGGAGGACCTACAAGCATGCGGTGCAATTTCGATATTTTTCCTGAATAAGAGAAAAATTGGAAAAGTCTCCGCGCGACCCACTAACCCATCCCCTTTGGAAAATTTTCATCCTTGGGCCCGCTCCTTTGGGAAAATTTGACCCCTAAGGTCCGCCGGTCCATAACTGGAGTTTTAAAAGGAGTTAGGAGGACTTCTTTATATCATTGGAAAGGTGAGAAAATTTCCTATCCAATGGGAATTATTTAGGGAAATTTTGAATGTGTTAAGTGTGAGAAAAATCAAGTTGAAACTCTGAGTCTGTTAGAGAGTGGGTATGGTGATAATTTACCCCGAACCTAACTAAAACTTCTAACCCTAAAATTTGGACCTTGTGACCTCTGATAATTATAAATAAAAGAAAAGTATGTTCTAGTAGATTAAACTTGTTCCAAACCTGTTTGTGTCAATTTTTGTCTTGCAACTTGGTTGTGGACACTTCTAATCAAAAAGAAAAATTACATAATTTTCCTAACTAACCCTATGTTGTTTCTTGGATCTCAAGTGGGTTGTTTTAATGGGTATCACATCAAACAATACATCAAGATCATCTCTAATAATAAATAGATTCAATTACAACCACCTAAGAGAACATACACAAAATTGACTATCTCTCCACATATTATACTATCAAAATGGTTAAAGGAAATCTTATTATGTTTCCTCCTCTACTCAATTTAGATCCATCTCATCCTAAAGGTCATAATTATGATGAAAATATTAGACGTGACTATCATCATATGTGTTGGAAATCCTATGGATAGTTGTTTTAAATTTTGTAATCTTATTCAAGACCCGAATGATAATAATGCAATTGAGCTTCCAAAGCCTATGGATTGTACACCTATTAATGACAATAATAAGCTCAAGATATTTAACAATCCTCTTCTAAAACATGATAAGCAAGCGAGATGAATCTTGACTCTTGAGGTCAATCATGCATATCATACAAAACCTCCTTTTACATTGAGGGCTCATGGTTTTATAGTTTCATAATGATACATCCTGCCACTTATTATTTTACTGTAATTATGAAAATCACGACACATTATATTTTGATCGCTTACACATTAGTGCTTCTATTATATCCACTCATATCAATAACACTAGACCTGATCCATCATTCCACATCAACGCATGTTCTATTGTACTCAATTAATATTGGTTATCCTTTATCATAAATTTCTTATCCAAATCCAAAATCATATGGTGTTGTCAAGCTTGAACTTATTGTCTATCCTCTCACCATGCTTGTGTTTTTTTCTTGTGGCATCGACAGTTGAAGGGTGTGACATGCTCTTATGTCTCAGTGGCTCCAAAAAACTTAGGCCATCATCTCCATGACTCATTTATGTCTTAAATTCATTCATAAAAGAATGTAATTTCTATCAATAGTTTTCAACCATTTATACCATTTCAAAATCTCCTCTTCCGGTTTTCATTGCATTAGCTAAAGCATCTAGGTCCATGTGGCCTCTCGAAACTAAAGAACAATATACTCATAGCTCATGTTTTTACACACATCCTTTATGGTCTCATCATTATATTAGTCCATCGCATCAATCTACATCCACCATTTAGGAAGCTTCTTCACCTCGATATGCACCTCATCCGCATTTTATTTCACAAATGTTCATCACCTCCACATTTTTGTCTCACATAGGGGTCCATCAGCTCCATGCTCTACTTGACATAGGATTCCATTAGCTATGCATTCTATTACACATAGGATTCTATTGCCTCCTCCATATACTCATTGGTCACATGCATATAGGCTTGATTATCTTGCCTAAACGTCTATCTCACATACAACCACTCTTAGAGCATAAAAAACACCTTTATCTTTGAAAGCATCAAGTGGTGGACTCTCATCTTTCACTTTCATTGGATAACACATTCATCATCTTACGCTTTGGGGGAATCACACTATTTATCCTCCCTTCTAGCATTGATACACATCTCATATCCTCATCATTTTACATCTAATATCTCACATAAAACATACACATCTTGATACATTAGTATCATCATTAGCCTATGACGCACTCTCATGTTTTGGTTCACACCTTATTGTTGAGGGAATATTATACACATGGACCTCACATACTACGCGCTACACACTACATTACACATTTAGAACTTAAACGCCGCATATCACTTCTATAGAACACATTACACATTCAACAATATATAGCACCTACTACAAACATTTTTACAAAAATATCTTTATCATAAATTCAACACAATGTTTTACACATTCAACACTTCTCTCTCACACACACATTACACCTTTGGACACTTCACATATCACACATTGATATCCTTCTACACATCATATAATCTACAAATTCACAACATATTTTTCTCACATCTATTTCTATGCACTTTGCTCATTACCCCATGATGCACTTTAGTTGCATGGTCCATAATCGATCGCTTGATAGTCTACATCTCAAACGGAACTCATCACACTCACATAACCATTCAATCACTCATTCACTCACATGCCTACACTCTACACTCAATTTTTTATCGATCTCATCTTTTGAATACACACAATTCAAACCATTTCCCAATAACATACTTTTGTTCTATGGTTTACTCTCGACTTTTGAAGGGGGAACTTATAAATGAACCTCATCTCATAGATACACATCCACTCGGGGGTATTTTTCTCCTATCATTCACTCTGCATTCCATTTTCATCCTCCATAACATACTTCATAGATTGATAGCATTTAGTCTTTCTTATATTTACTTGTTACATGCACACTTTATTACACATGCTAGATAGATAGATTTTATGTCATTATCTTTTTCCATACACATTTAGATGCTCACTTTCATTCTACTTGTGATCGCATATTCTACATATATACAAATGTAACACAAATGTTTAGTCGATACCTATTACCAATCCCACAAATGGCTCTGTGGCATTCACTTTTGTACCCATGACAAGTGTTATTGTTTCATTTTTCATATACGTTCTTGTATTGGATTATATACATCTTGGCATACATTTTATCTTTCTAACATGCTAATGGATTTTTCATGTGCAACATTTTTCTTACATGTCTATTTTCTTCTATGGTTTTCTAATACATTGTTTGTCATTGCTTATCATTGTTTTCCATTATTTGTAGGGTTTTCCCTTTATCTTGTATGCACACTTGTATGCTTTTGTCCTAGTCGGACTTTATGCTCTTGTGACATCGTGAGTGATGTCCCATGTTTGAAACCTTCTTTTTGTGGTAATATCTTTCTTCTTGCATGTTTATATTGTTTTCTTGCATCTTAGCTTACACATGGTCTTCTTGTCACTAGCTTACACTTTACATGTGTGTTTGTACTTGTTTACTCTAAAACTTGTCTTCCAACCACTTTGTTTGCATGTTACTTGGTTTTTACCAAGAAAACTCCCTCCCCTTATAGGAACAATTTCATCACAACTATCGGTCCTCCTTTGGGCCTCATCCTCCTTAGTAACGTCACATGAAAACCAAACCAAGTGACATAATTTAGGTGAATCATTCACCCCATAAAATATTATATAGTCATAAACAACAAAGTTTATTACTAGTATATCAAAGTAATCAGTCTCAGACATGGCTCAAAATCAGACTTGGGTCCTTAGCACAACACAAACACAAGAGCCTGACCAGGATAGAAGCTCCTAGGACACCTAACCCTTCTTGGATGCCTGTGACCGGGGGTAGTTACATGATATTTATGAGTTCATCACAACACTATAAAAATCTCCACACAATAGATTTTATAGGATAAACAATCCTTTAGCATTACCCATTTCTTTCCTACCTTTACATTGGGTCGAATTGGTCAAACTAGATCATACTTTTACACACCATTTGTAGTGGCGTTCTACATTTCAGGAAGTGGTTAAAGGTTGGAGGATGACACCATACTTTTCTCCCTACACTTCTTCCAGTTCTTGGTGTGAGATCACCCAAAAAACTCGTGGTTGGCACAACTTGTGTGAGATCACCCAATAACCGCATTCTTCTACATCATCGTCAAGATCCTTTCTACATTATTTTCTCATCATGGATCATGTGCACATGTTCATTTTTCAAATTTTCACATTTTAAATGATTTCTTACATAATTTTTATACATTTTGATCACATCCACATGTATTTGACTATTCATTATTCTCTTTTACATGTTTGTCCTTATGGGAAGTGGTGGTCAACATCATCCTACATCAACAACATAAACAACAATCAACACACCACCAATAATTAAAACTAACAACAGGAAAAATGGAGACATCTACACATGCATTTCTACCCTTGGGTCATCATTCATAATCATTTTTGTACTTTTTCCTCCTTAGCATCCACGCTTCACATTTTTATCACTCAACGCTTTTCCTTGTCTCTTGGCATACTTTTTCCATCAATCTACATGGTTATTAAGTACGTATCTCTTATCTACTTTATGTTATCGAGTATTTTCTCAACAACATAAAGTGGGGGAAAATGTAGACACAACATCATGCATTTTGGGTAATTATCTAGTCCTGATTGCACACTACTATTCATATAATTCCTAAGTAAGAAAGTACTAATTAACTCATGTCCTTTGCCATCTTTTCTTTCTTTCTATTTCCATTTTTGGTCTTACACACCTTATTTCTCATTCTAACCTCCCACCCTTCATTTTCTCTAATTCATGACACCAACACCCAACTAAGATGTCACACTAGGCACCCCCATCCCCTCTAGACGCCCCTAGCCTCTTTTTACTTTACTCACATATTTTGGGTCCTTTATTACCATTTGAGAATCTCATCTTTTTATTAGTCACCATTTTTGGGGTTAATTATGAAATTCAATCAAGGGAATCATATAAATATAAAGTTATGTGATCATAATAAAGGACTACTCACTAAGCATTAGCTATCATCACCTATAGTTACATATAAATGCTATTCAACAAAGCATTGAAGCATCCATTCTAGCATTTATTCAAGGGAAAGGGACTACAATATTCTCCATACACTTCATAGGATGTGAATTTCATTATATTCCATGCACGAGATCTATTACATTTTCTTACATTTATCTATTTGCTAGCTATCAAGTACAATAGGCACAAGAGCCACCTAGGTCACAATTCTGCACACACACACACACACACATCTAGAATAATATTGGGTCCAAATGTAGTTTAATGCTCAGTCATAAGTTCACTTGTTGATAGTTGAGGATAGTCTAACCCTTATTTGCATTCTTTTATTTTTGGGATTTGATGCGGTCTTGAGGGTTTTGCGGGTCCATCTTTCATCATAGGTTATCAGTGAAACTGATAATCATTGTTGCGACATACAAGTAACCAAGGGAAAAGGATAACAAACACCTTATGAACTAATCGGAGATGATTTTATCATCATTTTGGAAATCATATGTTCCCATAACATGTCTAGGGATCCCCCTTTCCAAGTTACCCAATCTAAGAAGATCTCTAGCTCGCACATTTATTTGAGGTTACGTGTGATACTTCTCCCTCTTTATTAACCTTTTCGGTGTTTCATCATAGTCCTAGATTAATTACAAAACAAACAATTCATCTTTCCACCTCTTTGTAACTATGGTTTCATATTTACTAGATTAATTTGTTTGGGTCTATTTCGGTGCTTTAATTATTATTCATTTATTGGTATCTTGCATTTAGATTTAGGCATCTATAATATTATATTTTCTTAATAAGGGAGTTGTTAGCTCCATTTGAATTCCATTAGATACAAAAAAATCATTATAATTATAATTAAAATACTCACCTCTATTATCCATTATGTTTCTTTTAATTTTTAGATTATCTAAGTTTTCAACAAGGGATTCAAACTCTTGAAATTTGGATAAGACATCGATTTTTTCCCAATGTAATAATACCGTGGACATTCTTGAGAAATCATCCATAAAACTAATAGTATATAAATCTCCACAAAGAGGTGGTCTAAAAACCTCTAACATCACTATGAATTAACTCAAGTAAGCAAGATGAATTTAAATCATGATGTCTCGTGAAATGGTTGTAAATGTTCCTTACCATGTAAGGAACTTCCATAAGATTCATGGTCTGATTTTATCTTAGGAAGACCTATGACAAGGATAATGTGGGACATCCCATACAAAATTTTAAATTTCACGTGCCCAATCCTTTCGGGCCATAATGGAACAATAGTATAAGAAGAAGTGCAAATACTAGATTCAGCATTAAATCCATCAAAAAAGTATAGTCCATGTTGAGCCAAGAAAAGTGAATAAGTCCTAGGGCGAAAATTAGTGCATGCAAGGCAAGTAAGGGAAAAATTTCTGAAGGAATATCGCATGGGAAAATAGGAGTGTGCGTGGTTAGTTCAAGGAGTTGCAACAAAAGGCTAGAGTACACATGGAGTGCGCAAATTTTGGTGCACGGAAGTAAGATAGGGTTTGAAGACTTAGCCACATCATTGGATATGGTACTACATGGAAAACATGTGAAGACATGAGTAGGCATGATGAGTGGATAAGGTTAAAAATTGGAGTCTTGGAGCTCAAGGAAATAATATTCCAAAAAATAATATTCCAAAGGGGAATCATTATGGTTAGTGGAGGCTAATCAGGGTTTTGGTGAGCTAACATAGGCACTCGATCATGGAGGAGCATGATTCCACCTAGCATGTGGCCTGCTCATGAGTGAAGCTAAGGCTATTAAGGGAACTCCTCCTTATTTAAGAATGTTCTTAGATATAAAATGAAGGCGTGAGAGAGAGAGAAGAGATGGTGTGAGAGACTAGTCAAGAAATATTTAGGTGCATGAAAGAATATAGTTAGGGCTCTGTGTAGAGTCATTTTGTAGGGTTAGAGTGTCATTCCTTATTGAATTCATTCTAATATGACCCTTTTGATGTAACATAGCTACTTGTAATGGATATAAATCAATATATGATGTTATATTCTAAATATCTATACTCATGGGTGTAAACCGCATGTCCTTTATATTTCTTATGGCTCGATCAGATTCCTTTATATTGATATAATGTATACATCCTTTTTATGGTTCATCTATTCTTAGATTCTGTGTTTTGAATTCTTTGCTAAAATAGATACATGTATTTTCTATTTCTACAACCATTCCTCCATTAATGGCAGACATTCTTATGAATCTCACATAAAGGAGGGGCTTGGTGCCTACGCACACCTTGGGTGAGTACCTAACTAATCTTGGGTGGTAGGCGGGCACACTTGGGGTAGAAAGGGAGTAGGTAAAAGGAGGATACATTTTGGTTCCATTGTCGGGACCACTTTTTAATCTATTGTGAGGATGGTGTGTGATGATATAATGTTTTACCTTGGACAACATCAATAGTTGGCTTAAAATCATGGAGGATGATTTTACATAGAGATTCAGTACTGGATCTAGGTTTGATGCACGTAAATGGGTAGAGGAGCACCTGTATCATGAGCTCTATGAGACATTATTTTGTTGTTTCCTAGTAGATTTGTATGAATGGTTGTTAACATATGCATCAAGGAAGAGTTGGTATTATAGACCTCGTGTTTGGACCCAAGAAGAGTATTAGAGGTTACATGATGTTGATCTAACCTAGACTCATGTTGTTGATAAGTGGTGGAGTGGAGTGTTGACTAGTTATACCTTGGAATACATGATTTCTACGTATTATTTCCTGGAGATTGTTGAGTTTGAGTTCTTGAGGGATCCAAGAGGATCATTCTTACATGTTATACCATTATCCATTAAGATCTTGATCATCACTCTGAGTATGGAGGAATTTCCTATGGTTGGCTAACTTCCCACTAGGCATGGGGCGCAGAAGCTGGTGTGGTGAGATATGGTGGACCTTGTAGTGGAAATGGAGAGAGAGGAGAGGTGACTCAAGTATAATGAAGCATGAGAAAGGGAGTTGGTGAGACAACACAAAGTTATAGGAGTGATGGACTTATGGAGGTAGACGTTGCAAGAAGGATTTGAGGTTCACATGGAGAATGTGGAACCTGAGTAGTCTATGTTACCTCATCTTGGGAAGCATGGGATCAAAACCCCTCAGCTTCTAGTGAGATCTCTTCAAATGGAGAAAGGAGGAGAGCCATAGGCATGCATCTTAGCCCACCTAGTGACCAAACCTTGGCGCTTAGTTTTCTAATTCTGAGATAAGTATTGTTAATTAGGTTGGTGTTGGTATTGGTAGTTGAGCAACACTTGGTAGATATAATTTTTCATTTTATTCATTTATGGTAGAACATAAATTTCCTATGTTTGGAGGCATCCTATTTGACACATCATTTGGGAAAAGTGTGGGTACTTGGTGGTCGTCAAAATTACACCCGTGTCTTGGATCTATAAAAACCAAGTCATTTGTGACAACAATGGAAGCATCCCAAAGTTGTGGGACCTTGCACACTTGGGATGGATCTCTAGAGAAGGCTGGTTCTTCTTTGTTCTACTCTTCCCTTGCATGCATACTTTGCAAATATACCTTCTTCCTATAATTTATCCACCACCGTGTGCACGACTTACACTTGTTTTAATCAGCCCAAGTCTGTGGCCTTCTTGCACGCCCCACCCATTATCTTGTAACAATTGTGCCTTGACCATGAATTCTCAGCTCAAGAGTTATCCTTATTTCCTCATATGCATTGCGCATGCCTCCTTCTATATTTTTCCCATGCATCATTCTTTTGTGTGCATACCTTTATGCCCTCCTCTACATCATTTTGTGCCACATCATTTTGACATGCTTGAGTGTACCACATGTGACTAGTCAAAGCTTGCCAACAAGGTGATGGATCCTTACAACAAATCAATGAGTAACATGTGACAAAAATGACAAAAATAGTTACACAGTTGGTCATCCTTTCATACAATCTGCATGTGCCACATGTTTTGTGTGCACTGACAACTATGAAAAACTTTTGACAGCCGTATCTTTTTCTATAGAGCTCCAATCGTGCACACCAGAACTTTTCAGAAATTTCAAATTCTTGGTGGATATAGTAGGTGAGAAATGGGAAAACATATTTTTGAGAATATTTAATTTATTCAACCACCTGATTTGAACTAATTCGTCATCCTTCCTCCTTGAAACACGTCAAACAAACTTGGGGAAACATATTTGATAGATTTACGGGTGGATTTACAGGCATTAAATGTTTCTTATCGATGGTTGTATTTCAAAATTAGGTTTTCCCTCTTTCTTCTCTTCTTCTTCCATGGATTCATATATAAATGTAAGATCTGGTATCATTATTAACGTTGGACACTTTGGATCCTTATGCACTTTGCTAAGGACTTCATATTTTCTATATTTTGAGTTACGAGGCCTCTAGGTCTAGCTCTTCCATGTGGATAATGGCCTCTTTCACCATTGTAACAACTTTGTGCATTTCTAGAAGTAGTAAAAGCATAATTTTGTGATTATTCTCTATCCTAAAATGTTTACATTCCTTCTTATTTCCTTTTCTTTTTACGTTGTGTGCTCGTTGTGCCATTATATGTCCCTTACTGACTTCTTCTTATTTAGTTGTGTTCCATGAAACTAATATTCTAGATATGTTTTAAGTTGTGCTACATGTACCTAGCCTTATTTCACATATTTCTCTTAATTTTCACTCAGAACATATAGTGTTCATCCCTTTTTTCTGGTGCTATCACCTTTTAGTGTAGGTTTCTTTTCATGTTACCCTTCTATCCCTGGTCCCTTGGCATTTTTAACTTTCAGCACTAGGAGTAGCAGTAGTAGTAGAAATAAATAAAGGATTCAGCCTTCTATGGAGATCTATCCTAAGCATGTAAGGTCCCACAACTTGGGGACGGTTCCATTGTTGTCAAAAATGACTCGGTCCTTCTAGATATGAGACATGGGTACAAGTTTGATGAACAATATTTTCTTGCACACACTGTGGGACAAGCAATGAAAGCTTAAATTTCATATTGCTAACTTTTGGTGTATGAAATTAGTATTTCTAGCCTTTTATGGCTCAATTTAACACATCTAACGACTCCCAACATTTACAGATCTATGTTTTATCATCCCTAAGCACCTTTCATGAGAAGAGTGCATACAAGGAGAAGTGTAGCAGTTGAAGATTATTTTGAATAGCTCCAATTATCCCCGAGAAGAGTTCCTTCTAGAAATCTTACATGGGCATCTCCATCTCTAGCATTCCATACCCATTCAACTCCTCCTCACAATAGACAACTAGCATGCCATGCTATGGCGCATTAGCCACCTCCTCCACTAAATAAATTTGTTAACTTCACCAGAGGAAGTCCCTTGGTTCTAGATGTGCAACATGATATTCCAAATGGCACACTCAAAATTATTCCATACATTATTGGTGAGAATAAAGTCACCCCTCGGGATCATATATAGGATGTAGAGAACGTATGTTCACTCTATTTGATCACACATAACAATGTAGTAGTTAGGTTACTTGCTACATTTTTCAAAGGAAAAGCACTTCAATGGTACCGTGGCTTGAGACTTGGATTTATATCCACCAGGATGAGTTGGGAATAACTCTTCTATAATTATTTTGAATACAAGTCAGATCACCTATCTCTGGTGGAGTAAATGACAACAACAAGGAGGGCACCCAATGAGAAAATGACTGATTTCAACATCAAATTTTAGAAGATTTGGGATAGTCTCCCTCTTGTGATAAGACCTACTACCCAACATGATTTTTTGTATTATCTAAAGGCATTGAAAAATGATATCTCAGTCATGATTCAATCCATGAGAGGTAGGACTTTACCAGATACTTATAATATTACAAAGAAGGTCAAAAAATAATCTTATTCGAGTGGGAAAGATAGCTCCTAGATAACATATTCCCTTGTTCCCAGAGATGTTATAAGAACCCCATCCTTCTTTGGCCCCTATTCTTGTCCCCGAGAGAAGTAAACAATCGGTTGGATCAACATCCTACTCTCCAGGTGCAGAAAAAGAAGATGACGATTTGAAGACCATGATTATAAATTTATCAAACAAGGTCATATCATTAGAGAAACAATAGGTGCAAGACTATAGAGTAAATTCTAATTAAGT
Source organism: Taxus wallichiana var. yunnanensis (assembly GCA_018340775.1). Classification (NCBI taxonomy): domain Eukaryota; kingdom Viridiplantae; phylum Streptophyta; class Pinopsida; order Cupressales; family Taxaceae; genus Taxus; species Taxus wallichiana. Next base: position 126,997,968 of record CM031242.1, on the reverse strand, counting down.
GCATAAACAAATCAATCAGCCTTGGCAAAATCAATATGGAAACTAAAGATATGCTACCAACCGGATAAATGACAAATGGAATGTTAACACACGCTTTCCTTGTAAGTTGTCACTCTGCGTCATCTCTTCCAAAGTGCCAAGGAAGAGTCGGGCACTTGTTTTGGTTCAAAAAATGTTGGCATATGAGTCAAAATGGTGCTTCCCTTGTAACATGCCTCATAGTCAATATCACTACACCAATTCTACATGCACACAAGCCTACATGATCTAGAATGCTTCCAGTTACAAACCTTCAATGAGTGCACCTGAAATAGAGAACCAAGAAAGGAAAAAGGTTCTTCTTGATTCCAATTTGATGTTATTTGGCCCTAAATACTTTTTTTCAATCAACCAAGCTACAAAGGAAATAAGAATACCACACACCCAAGTTTCGGATAACACAAGATACAAGAATAGAATGCTCGAGTATAGCGTGTAGGTCATAATTTCAGCAACACAAATAGAACCTGAGAAGCGAAAGATACGGCTAGGGAATCCAAGGAAAAAAGTGCTCAAGTCCCTACATAAGAGATCCTATGTAAATATTCTCTAGAAGAAGTGTGTTCCCCTCCTTTCGTAGGTAAAGCCTCGCTTCGGCTAAAACCCATTATTCCATGCCTAAATAGTCAAGAAAGGATGTTGCTATTCCACAAATGTGCAAGTCAGTGGGTCTTCCATTTAGCATTTTGGACCTGATGAAGAAGAAAAATATAAGTGTCACAATGTGGGATGCTCTAACCATTCTATCTCAATGGGATTTTCTACATAAGGCCCTATTATAACTTGTGCACACCGATCCAACTATTCACAAGTCACACACTTCTATCAACACCTACCAAGAATAAGAGAAACAAATAAGTAAAGTTGTTAAAACCACACCGTTCTACATGTATTTTATCATAGGAAAACATATTTTCCATAAATGTATGATTGAATCTGGTGCTAGTACTTCTTTCACTCCTAAGAAGATTGTTGATGTCCTAGGTCTTGATTATAGCCCTTTGTCTAAAGGAGTCCTACAACTTGATGGTTCAACTGTCACTACCCTAATAATCATCGGGAATCTTTATTTGACCCTTCATGCATGTCTAAGCCTCACCATAACTCAAGATGTGTCTATTATTGACCTACCTCCTTTATTTTCCCTATGTCCATCAAGATAATTGCTAAAGTGGGTGGTTACTTGTCTTCTGATTAGTCTCATATGTTACTCAAGACAAGGTATGGTACCCATTTTACCATACAAGTTTAGCCTATATTTATTATCATGTATAGTCATGTATTATCCCCTCTCCAAGAAAACTATTTAATCCAAGAAGGGCCAACTTCAAATCTGAAGAGCATCCTCTCCCACCTTCTATTCCTAATCTAGTACTTGATGAGTGGGTAGAGAGGCACCACAAATTTGACCCATATGCTGAAGAACTGGAAGCTTATGAAACTCATATTATTAATTACTACATTCTTACATAAGAAGTTGTGTTGTCATGCGTGCTCAAGAAAGACAAAGTTGAACCCGATCTATGGAAATTTTACTTTGATAGATCCAGTAGTAGAAACAACATGGGAGTAGGAGTTTTCTCACTTCTCCTAAGGATGAGAAGTTATTCTTCACTCACAAGTTATAGTTTAGATGTTCTAAAAATGTGACAGTATGAGGCATTGGTACATGGTCTGCTTATTGTTGAAAAAATGAAGATTAAGGCACTACAAATATTCGAGGAATCAAAATTGTTTATTGACCAGGGCTACCAACAAGTGCCAAGAAAAGAATAATATTCTCAAATATTATAAACATATATTTTTGGACCTCCTTGAGATATTTTATGCTCTAAATATATAGGTGGTTCCTTATAAAATGAATAAGAAATCTAACCAAATGGTTGCGCTCGGTTCAAAGTTCTCTCTTGCTTAAGACTCACAAAGGAAATATTCAAACATTAAGATGATGATCGGACCATCAATTATAGACAATAAAACCAACTTGAAATTGTTTGAAAGTGACACATAGATCATTCAGTTCATTCAAAATGAAGCCGAGTTCTCATCAAGCATGATAGCCGACTTGCATGACAACTATGGTGACCAAGTAATACAACTAAAAACAAACTAGTTGCCTAAAGGGTTGGTCACCTTAGAACAAATGTTTATACCTGATGATGAGTTCAAGGATAAATAAAATTATATGAGCACCACACAAGAAGAGTACTCTCCAGTCACTATTTCACTTGGAAAAGAGTTGATGCTCAGTAAAGCTTGTGTGCACGATGAAAAGCAGGCCTTCATATCTATCTGTCAAAAATATAGTGATATTTTCTCATGAGAGTATGAGGACCTCAAAGGTTTTAATCCAAGTGTTTCTCAACACTCCATTAACCTTCATCCTAGTATCAAGCCCATTAGGAAAAAGAAGTGACCAATCAATCCAAAGATAGAGCCCCTCATGAGAAAGGAATTATCCAAACTCATTGAGGCGGAAATTATTTTTTCCATCAAGTACTCTACTTGGGTCATGAATCTAGTTCCAGTGCACAAGAAGAACGATGAAATCAGACTCTATGTTGATTTTAAAGATTTGAACAAGGAATCTCTAAAGGATAATTATCCTTTTCCTTTAATGGAGAAAATTCTGCAGACTATGGTTGGAACACAAAGATTCTCGGTGTTAGATGGGTATTCAGGTTTCAATCAAATCCTGGTCAAGGAAGAGGATCGATTAAAAAAAGTGTTTACAACCAAGTGGGGAACATACGCATATCAAAATATTCCATTTTTTCTGTTAAACATAGGTGCTACATTTCAGTGCACCATGGATATTGCCTTTAAATGTTACATCAATAAGTTCATCTTGGTTTACCTTGATGACATAACCATCTTCTCAAAGTAGAGTGAGGATCATATGGCGCACTTGGAGAAAGTATTTGAGAGATGTAGAAAATTTGGGGTATCCCTTAACCCCAAGAAGTGAAATTTTATAGTAGCACAAGGCAAGATTTTGGGCCATGTGGTTTCAAGGATGGCATCACAATTGATTTTAAGTGCGTTTCAGCCATCCTAGCTCTTTCCCTTCTGGCGTACAAGAAATCCTTACAGTCCTTCCTTGGAACGATCAATTTTGTTAGGTGTTTTATCCTTAAATTTTCAGTATTGGTCCACCCATCACCCTCATGCTCAATAAGGACATAACCTTTAGATGGACAGAAAAAGGAAGAGAGAGCTTCAACAAAATCAAGTAATAAATTGCTTGCATGCCAACACTCATCAACTCATATTACTAAAAGGATTTCATCCTCGTATTCTCATGGTGCTAATGTAAGTGTTACTATTGTCCTAACTCGAGAAAACGAATAAGGATTAGAACAACCCGGTGGATTTATTTAGATAGACCTTGAAGGATTATGAATTAAGATATAATCACACAGAGAAATTAGGTCTTCACCATCATGTGCACGCTCAAGAAATTCAAAAGTATGCTTTCTACAAATCAGATTAAGGTATTATTCTCCCACTCTTCTATCGGAGGCTTCATCATGGGGGTATTTATTAGTGAAAAGAGAGCATGATGGGTGACCAAGATCATGGAATATGATGTGACTATCAAAGCCACAAAACTTGTAAGAGGTAGTTTTCTCTAGAATAAGATTATTGAGGATGCATAGAACGAGCCCGGCACTTCATTGTTTTTGGATGAGGATCTCTGTCGTAGAACTTGGGTAGAATACGAGACCGGCATGCACAATTGGATGAATGACATGATCACATTCCTTTCGAGGAACATACCCTCCTTTTTTAAACAAAGAAAATACAATACATCAAAGGTTGTAATCTATCCCTTATGTTTTGATTGATGGACTTATCTTCAAGAAGAATCTTGATGGCGTCTTTGTTAAGGTGTATCAACGCTTATGCAAACCGAAAAAGTGTTAACATAATTTAGTGATGGATTCTCTGGTAAACACTTCTCTACCAAAACTATAGAAAGGAAGATCATAATAGTAGGTATCTTTTGTCCCACTCTACTTGTAATTACACACAAGTGGGTCAAAAATATAAGTAATGTTCTTTCTTCACGGGAAATAAGAGATTGGTAGCACTTCCCCTCTGACCAATCCAAGTGGATCAACCTTTTTCCGAATGGGGTCTTGACTTCATAGGCATGATCAATCTACTTTAGAGTGCTAGACACAAGTTAGTGCTAACATCTATGGAATACTTCACTAGATGGATAGAATTTATCACACTCAAAGAATCAACTCGAGTTATTCATCCTTGACTTTCTCAAAGGTATAGTCACAAGGTTTGGCGTTCCTCAAACCATTATCTCCGATAATGCAAAATCCTTCCTTGGGACCAGAATCACTTATTGGGCTCTAAATTTGGGCATTTACCTGAAGAATTCTTCCAACTATTACCCACAAGGAAATGGTCTAGAAGAATCAACAAACAAGAACCTGACCAGATCATGAAGTGTACAATGGACATCAGCCAAAGATAGTGGCATACAAAGGTCTTGCGTGCACTCTGGGTAGATAGAATCACAGTTAAAATGCAATAGGAACTTTACCTTACAATATTTTCTATGGTAAGGAGGTTACCCTTACTTTGACGATAAAATTGAACTCATTGGTGCTTGCCAGCTTGAGATGGAGTTTGAAGGTGAAAACTAGAGAGAAATAATAATGATAGAATTGGTTAATCTTGAAGAATTAAGAAAATATGCTATGATTAAGCTAGAGAAAGCATTAACAAACAATAAAGAAATATTTTTAAAGAAAGGCTAGGCCTCAAGATTTCAAATTCGAGGAATTGGTCTTAAAATGGGATGCTTGAAAAAGCTAAACCAAGGCATCATTCAATTTTTGATATACTTTAGATTGGCCCATACATCATCGGTTCGTGCAAAGAGGATAAATCTTTCAAGTTAACCCATCTTGATGGAGGTAAGCTATAAATCCCACTAAATGGGATCTATCTCAAACCTTTCCGTTAAGTTTTTGCATCATTACGTATATGGTAGAGTAGTTTCAATTCCTCTGTGTTTTACACACAATTTTTTTATTTGTACATAGTTCTTTCTTCCCGACTACTTCCCGTGCGTACTCTTCTTTTGATTCTAGGATGCCAACAATTTTTAGTAGCTTACATGATTTAGAATAAGGTCAAGAAATGATCATTGAAGTGACTTAGGGGTATTTATTCAAAGTCAGATCATAATTTCATTATTATATAACAAAATCCATGCCTAATAGATGATCCGAATATTGATCTCTATCTATCAGGAAGATGGCCCCGAAATTCGCCAAAACTATTATCAAAATAACTCTCCTAGTTATTTGGAAAATCTGTATACATATTATGGCTCTAAGCTCTTCGTTACAAGGATACATGCACTCAAGTTCACTTGGGACATTCCCTTGGTTACATTTCCCCATGTCATTCCCCTCTCCCCTTTCATTTTCATTTTCCTCTTTGTTTCACACCTCCCTTGTGTGCATACTCATGCATCCGCCTTCTTCCTAAAATTTATTCACCTTGCACGCATGCCTCACACTTGCTTCAATCAGCCAAGTCTCTAGCCTTCTCATGCACCCCGTAAATTATGTGCCTTGACCATGCATTCTCTACTCAATAGTTTTCCTTATTTCCTCATGTGCATTGCACATGCCTCCCTTCTATACTTTTCCCATGCCTCATTCTTCCACGTGCATACCTTTATGCCCTCTTACGTGCCATTCATTTCCACATAATTCTAACATGTTTGAGTGTGCCACATGTGACTAGTCAAAATGCACCAATAGGGTGTCGATCCTTCCAACAAATCAATGAGTAACATGTGGTAGAAATGACAAGAACAATTACATAGTTGGTCATCCTTTCACCAATCTGTGCACACCACATGTCTTACATGTGCCATTGACTTTGATTAACTTTTGACAACCGTATCTTTTTCTACAGAGCTCGAATCAGAGTGCACCTAGACTTGTCGGATAACTTCTGATGTAGGCTACAATGCTAGACATTCAAATTCAAATTCTTGGCAGATCTGGTAGGTAAAAAATTAGAAAACTTCTTTCTAAGCATTGATGAGCATATTTAATTTCTTCAACCACCCGATTTGATCTGATTCTCCCTCCTTCCTTCTTCAAACATGCCAAACAGACTTGGGGAAATGTATTTAAAACATTTGTAGGTGGATTTATAGGCATTAAATACTTCTTTTTGGTGGTTGTATTTCAAATTATGGTTTTCCTTCCTTCTCTTCTTCTTCCATGGATTCATCTATAAATGTAAGAGTTGGGCTCATTATTAATTTTGGAAATTTTGGATCCTTACGTACTTTGTTAAGGACTTCATATTTTCTGTATTTTGAGTTGCAGACCTCTAGATCTAGATCTTGCATGTGGATATCGACCTCTTTCGCCATTGTAATAGCTCTGTGCATTTCTTGAAGTAATAGAAGCATCGTTTTATGACTATTCTCTTTCCTAACATGTTTAAATTCCTTCTTCTTACATTTTCTTTCTTTTGCATTCTCATTGTGTCATTCTACGACTCTTACAGCCTCCTTATTTAGTTGTGTTCCATGAAACTAATCTGTAAATACGTTTTAAGTTATGTTACATGTGCCTAGCCTTCTTTCACACATTTCCCTTCATTTTCACTCAAAATAGATAGTGTTCATCCCTCTTTTCTCATGCTATCACCTTTTAGTGTAGGTTTCTTTTCATGTTATCCTTCTATCCCTGGTCCCTTGGCATTGATAACCTAGCTTTCCCTTTTAGCACTAGGAGTAGTAGTAGTAGTAGAAATAAATAGAGGAACAAACCTTCTCTTGAGCTCCATCCCAAACACGCAAGGTTCCACACTTGGGAACGGTTCTATTGTTGTCACAAATGACTCGGTTCTTCCAGATTTGAGACACGGGTGTAAGTTTGACTACCAATACGTACACATATTTTGGGTATCACATCTAGAATTGGTTCAACATTAGAGACTATCGGTGCACAATTTTATGTGACAAAGTGGGTATGCAGAGCACAATCAAGGCGTCAAACCTCTTACCCGTGACAAGGAAAGGATCTCGGTGAATCAATATGAATAGTAGCTAGTGGATCTAGTTGATCCGGTAATGGAGGTAACACATGAGGGAATCAAGGTCCTAGATATGGTAGGAAAGGGTCATAACACCATTAGCAGGTGTTTTATGAGATGTCTCTTCACTTGCCTGATTACAAGGGTGTTGAGGATGTTGTATACCATTTACAAAAATGTGACTTACTATGGCATGTTAAGGGCATCACTACTCGAGAGTGGAAGGAAAGTCATTTTTCAAATAAGTTGCAAGGAACGTGCATAACTAGTACCATAAGTATGACCGCCATCAAATGATAATGGATTATATTGCACTATGTGATGCCTTTTTGGCATAATTTCATATTCCTCGGGTAAAAAAGAGAATCAAAGGCACTCAAGGAAATTTAACAAGGTATGAATAAGAGTGTATGAGAGTATGATGTTTTTTTAAGATGCTCATGTTAAAACTATCTTATGATATCCATTGCTCACAAAGATGCTTAGTGGTTTTTTGAGGTTTGATAAAACCTTTTAGATGAGTTCTTTCACATAATAATTTCACTGAGACCGCGTGTGAGGCCTTGGAGGTTGTTCTACACCTTGAGGCCTTTGGAATCATTGATACTAGGGTAAGTCCATTTTTGGAAGAAAAGATCGTTGTCATGAAAAAAAACTTCAAAATTGTGTGTGAACTCAGCTCCCGAGATGCATAGTGGAATTTAGTGCATGAATTGTGAAGTAGAAAAACACGTGAAGGATAATTTCCTTGAAATTTAGTGCACGTTATGTCAATAGATTGTGAAATCTGTCACAGAGATCATGATCCAAGTAGATGTCCATTGTTGCAATGCACAATCCACAAGAATGTGACCTCTTATTCTAAATTTTTATGTCCACTACTCACAACATGAAGGACTATCGAATGATAGATCAAATTCATGATGTTATTGATACTAAGGTGCATCAAAATAGCATTGGAAATAGTTATAAGAATGAAGGTCATCAATATGAAGGGCACTATGATGGAGGAGGTCGTGGAAGAGTATTTCACCAAGGATTCGAGAGGGCATGGCAGTCCACAAGGGAGGAAGAAGTGAATTCCCTCATGGAACTTGTTACAATTGTGGATCTACTAAAATCTACAAGCACAAGTTTCCATATTTTCTACTGATACTCTGGTGTGGAAAGAATTATAAGAAGATTTCCCTAAGTTGTATGAACACATGAGCCAGAACTAGAATAAGGACAGGGGCACGGGAATGGTTAGTGTGAATCGGGCTGATCCGTTATGGATTCCTAGGGTGGTGCATAACCATGTGTTGGAACCTGTCTTAGTAACTACCCAAGCGAAAGCCACATGTGTCAAGGAAGAACCAAAGCAAAGGCCCCTCATTACATAAGAGGAAGTATTACATGGAAATTATCCTGATCCAAGCCATCAGAAGGAGGTTTACCAAGAGACCATGGAGGTGATTAGAGCCTGCAAGGGGAGATTCAATGTCTAAAGGAGAAATCATGGAATTTAGAGCAGAAGAAGAGCATTGAGGTCCCTCAGAAGGACATGGATGAGGTTAGGGAAGTATGTCAAATTTTGTGTCAAGAGAATATTATTCCTCTATTAGAATAATGGCTAAGATAAAAGGTATCTTTGCACGCTAGAGGAAACTATGAGAAATAGGTCTTACATGCTAATCTTTCTTGTCATAGTATTAATTATGACAAGGAAATCACACCAAACATGGTGGTTAATGGATGGATTTTAAGAAACATACTGATTAACATGGGCTCAAAGTTCAATGTCCTTACCCTAGATGCATGGAATCAGATGGGAGGCCCCCATTGCAGCCGTCTTCAAATGTGTTGTACATGGAAAATAGGAAAAAGTCTATGCCCCTCAAGATTTTAAGGATACATCCATAACCATTCAAGGGGAAACATTTACTGGGGATTTTGAGGTTCTAGAACTTGATGAGGAAGATAATTTCCTAGCATTACTTGGGTATTGCTAGTGTTACAAAAATAACATTGATTTACACTTCAACAAGGAGTACATTATTTTTTAGAACAAAAAGGAGTGTATAATTATTCCACTAATAGATGGGAGGTCTATGCCCTATGTGGAACCCTTAGGAGAAGAGGATCTGGACAAAATATATGTGCGCACCATTAAGGACCCTAAAGTTATTCATCCATCAAGAGGAGTCATTCAGTGGGAAGATGATCAGTCCATAAGTGATACGACTAGCATTGCATGTGACAATAGGGAACATGGGACTCAAGATCTGGTTAGAAGACAAGTGAAGGATACTAAGACTAGTGTGGTTAGAGCACACTCGGTTAGGAATTGGGAAGGAAGGTAGTTATTAAGTTACACTGGGGAAAAACCTAATGTATTTTTATGCATCATGGAAGTCTAGTGGACATGTAAAGTAGAAAGGACAAATATGCTTACTTATACCTTGCACGGGATAGCAATGCATTAGTGGTTGAACCATCATGACAACATTCTAGAGTGGTGTGAAATCATAATTGCACTCTCTATTATATTTCTTTGTAGAAATTCACCATCTAAAATATGTGACTATCAGTGGAAGGAGTTTGCCTCATTACACGTCCAGGAGTGTGAGAGAACCTGGATGGTATGATCAAAATCATTTCCTCCTTCACCATGGGTGCATAAGTTCTATTCCACCTTAAAGGGTTGTGCATGTGCATGGTATCTCCATTCGGAGATACGTCGTTAGACAAGAAATTGGCAAGAGTAGATGATAGATATTATTCAAACTTTTGAGTATCAACCTCCTAAACCAATAGTGAATGAGGTGTTACAGGTAGTCAAGCACCTTACCTTGGGAGATAGTTCCATCATTGTAGACTTAATCCTGGATTTTTTAAAGGAATTTTTGTTGGGGAATGCTTCATGGAAGAAGAGGCAAAAGAAGTACAACTTGAGCGCACTTTCCTAGAAAAAGAAAAGGGTAAGTTGGTATACCTAATAGATGATGAAGAGGTAAAAAATTTGATGTTGATCATACAGAAGATATGCAAAAATTATTAGAAAAATTAGATAAGAAATTGTGTGCCTACCGTGATCCCTTGAAAACAAATAAAGTTAACATTGGTATAGAAGCAATGATGAAAGAATCATCATTAGAGATTACTAGATGGACCAAGAGGTTTCAAAAATATTTGAGTTGTTGTGTGACTTCCAAGACTTTTTCCCATGTAGGTACCATGAATTGAAGGGAGTTCATCACTCATTAGGGGAAATGTGGATTAAGTTAAAAGAAGGTGCATGCCCCGTCAGAAGATCCCATACAGGATGAACCCAAATTTACGTGTAATAAGATGATAGAATCTAGAATCATTAGACCAATTAAGGAATCTAAATGATTGAGCCCAATGGTGAATTGTACCAAGAAGGATGGGAGGATAAGGATATGTGTATACTATAGAAATTTTAATGTTGCATGTATCATAGATCCTTTCCTAACCCCATTTACTAAAGAGATCTTGGAAGGTGTAGCAAGGAAGGAAATATATTCTTTTACAGATGGATTCTTAGGTTACCACTAGGTCGGGATTGTGAAATAATACCAGAAAAGACTATGTTCACCACCAAATGTGGAATTTTTTTCTTATATGGTTATGCCCTTTGTGCTTAAGAACACACCTATTGTATTTTCACTCATCGTGGTGTAGGCCTTTCAAGACTTCATCCATAAATTTCTACAAGTTTACCTGGATGACCTGGATGGTGTATGGGTTAGTAAGAGATCATTATGACAATTTAATATTAATGTTTGAGATGTGTAGCGGTTAAGTATCTCTTTAAACATAAAAAATTTGTCTTTGCTACTCCTTTTGGCACATTGCTAGGTCATATTATTTACAAAGAAGGCTTATTGGTAGATCCTGCGCCAAAGTTATCGTTATCTTGGGATTAGAGGAACCTACCAATAAAAGTGTGGTATGTGGATTCTTAGGGCATACGGGTTATGATAGGAAATTCATCAAGGGCTATGCTAGGATTTCCACACCATTAGAAGAGTTATTAAAACATAAAAGCAAGTTTCATTGGGGAGAGGTGCAATAAGTGGCTTTTGACACATTGAAGGAGAAACTTACTATTGCGCCCATTTTGCGCTTTCCCTCTTGGGATAATCCCTTTCATGTGCATGTGGATGCATTAGGTATGGAAATAAGAGTAGTGTTGACACAACCTAGAGAGGGGATTGTTGATCACCCTTTTTGTTTTGCAAGTAGAAAATTAACTCCAGCTGAGTAGAATTACACAATGATGGAGCACGAAGCATTATCTATGATTTATGCACTACAAAATTTCAAGAAATACTTATTAGCTACTCTGTTTATCTTTTACATGGATCATATGGTGCTCAAGTACTTGGTGAAAAATCTTGTCTTATAAGGGCACATATGCTAATGGATCTTGTTGTTTCAAGAGTTTGAATTTTTGGTTGTTGTAAACCTAGGAAAGAGCAACTTGGGACATGGCCATCTATCGTGTATTTACTCAAGAAAGGATGCACAAATCATTTAGGAAACAATGCTAGATGCATATTTGTTCAGATTGTAGTGCACACACCCTATAATTTGGAGGATATTTTTGTTTTATTACAAATGGGTGTGGTGCCTTAAGGAATGAAGGCCTTGGAGAAAAAGCATTTGGCTATATGCATTGCACCCTATATGTTGATTAGTGGATACCTATACAAGCTAGTCTGGGATGAGGTTTTGCGCCAGTGCGTATTAGAACATGAACATGCTACAATCATAGGCACGACGTTCATGGTGAAATTGCAGGAGGTCACTATATAGGAAATGTGACCGTGTGCAAGATCCTATTGACAGTCTTTGGTGGGATAAAAATTATAAGGATTGTATAGAGTATTGCAAGGCTTTTGAGCATTTCCAATGCCTTGGAAAGTTGGGGAAAAGAGATGAAATTATGTTAAGACATATTTCTAGTACATATTCATTTGAAAAATGGTGAATTGACTTTGTGGGACCTATTTCCCCAACCGTGCATAGGAAAGGTTCGCACTATATTATCTATCACTTATACATACTATCTTACAAGGTGAGCGGAAGTGGCACCTACAAAGGATTACACTAAAAATACAACATCTATGTTCCTATGGGAGAATATAATCAGCAGATATGGATGCCCATTGAGTTTAACAAGTGATAGGGGTACTCATTTTTTGAATGAGATAGAATCTTATTAAGAGTTTATGGTGGTGCATCACAAAACTACGCCCTATCACCCTCATGATAATGGAATTGCTGAGGCCTTTAACAAGATTTTAAGCCACACATTGACTAAGATTTACGATGTTAGAAGAAGGGACTGGGATGATAAAGTATTTATAGTACTATGGGAATATCGCACAACTTATAAAATATTGAAGGCCACTTATTTTCAATCGGTATTTAGTGTAGAGGTAGCTATTCGCATGGAATTCATGTTACCATCCCTGTGTATTGCACACGTGGGAGGATTGGCTAATGAGAAAGCATTATAGGAGCACATTGATAAACTTATGGAGTTAGATGAGAGGTGAGCCATTTCCAGATGGAGTCAAAGATGGAGAAATCATGACAAAAGGCATGACATGATCATCATATTAAAAACAAGAAGTTTGAGGTTGGGCAGATGGTTCTTCTATATGATTCAAAAAATTTGCGCCATCTTGGAAAACTTAAAGTACATTGGTTGGGACCATATGTTATATCCCATATACTTGATTCATGTGCTTGTAAGTTACAAGCGTTAGATGGAACAATGTTTCTTGGTTATTTCAATGGAGTAGGCTGAAGCCCTACTATAAATAAGTCTTCAGTGTGTTTGTAAATAAGGTAGTATTTCCATTTAGCTTAGGATTTCCCTTAATGTATTTTCCTTTATATGTGTTTCCTTTCATTATTGTTATGCTTTGTATTTTAGTTTTTTTGTTGTGGGCACACTTACGTGCCAGTATCTAGTTACTATCAAAAGGTGTTTTATGTGTAGAGGACTGCACATCTATTTAGTATGGGTGGAGAGTGTAAAGAAGAGTTTCAATGAATAGTGTGGTAAGAAGCAAGTGATGAGAGTGATGTTGATTGATGAATTGAATGAGGAAATCAAATTCACATGGGTTTAGAGGAGTACATGTACTAGAAGTGAATATGGGTGGAGATTTGTGTCAAAATATTTATAAAAACCATGTACATGGATAAAACTATAGAGAAAAATGAGGTAGGTGGTGACAAGAACTAGGATTAATATGTAGAGGAAGATTGACTTCGGTGTTATGAGCACACGTAAGGTTATAAGGTCGATGCATTTTTGTGCACCAAAAGGTTGTGGGAATTTCACGTGAGTTTGCATGTGAAGGAAAAGTGATAAACAAAATGCGCGGGAGGATAGCATTGGAAAAATCCAACATTATGTGATTGTATGATGGTAGGTGGCATGGGAGTTAATGTGGGAAAAATAAAAAAGCTATAAATAGAAGGTCAAGGTAAGTTATTATTTTTACCTTGCATTTATTTGTTGAAGAGCTCTTGTGAACTAGGGCATCCTTACGAGAGAATTTGGTAGATTTGTGAACCAGAGTGGAATGGAGTACATGGGCATGCATGGAGGATATTGTTTGGTGGATTCCCGTGAGTATTTATGCTATCTTGTGGAAGGAGAGTTTTCTAGGTTAGGGTTTACAGAGCTAGGGCATGGGTTTTGAAGAAATTTCATAGGAGTGGAGCCAAAGCAAGACACAAGGAATAATTTACAAGGGATTGATGAGAAAAATGGAACCAAGGAAAGGATTGAACACTTCACCAAAGAAGAAGGGCAAGGGCAAGGGAAAACCAACCGTATCAACTAGTTTTAATGAGGAGTGGTACGCGGAGATGTAGTACCTAGATGGAATTTTATTAGGGATGGAATGGGTGTCTCATGTATAAAAAATTTATATAATTGATTATAACCATAGGAAAAGTGTCACTAAGAAATAGATGGCATTGGAGCTAGTTCTCCCTATAGGAGAAAGGACATAGGATGAAAAACTTGTGTATGATGACTCTATGAAGACCACATTGGAGAAGGCTAGACTTTTTCAACTCTATGAGTTTCCATATTTTGGAAAACCTGAAAGGTTATACTAGTAGCTAATGTCATGCATGTAAGAATATTATTTTTACTTCGTAGGGAGGAGAATGCACTGGAATTATCTACACGGGAGAATTGTTGGATGATGACTTGGGTGAAAAGGATGTTGTTAAGGAAACAACCGTGGCATATGAATATAAGAAGGGCTCGTGCTATTTTTATATCACCAAGATCACCAACCCAACCATGAAGATGGTCATACACCTACTCACCAAGTTGAATGGACAAGAGTGATGGATGTAAGTGAACAAGATATGGTTGAACATTTGCAGGAATATTTCAAAGGGAATGATCTACAACCTCTCGGCCTTCATTACGGAGGATATCATAGATGTCGCGTATGATGGGGATAAAATCATGTATGGTAACATCCTTCTTATTATTATATTTTCAGATATTATAGTTCCCGATGGGATGAATAGCTATGTCAGGAGTACCCTGATGAGGACCCTTCCCTTTCTAAGAGGTTTAAAGCATACGGTTGTGGTACAATGATCATGTTGCATATAAATCATGCTTTGAGAAGCGTACAAGGGAATGCATTTTTCATTTGGGGTAGAATGGAGAATACCTAAAAAAACTTCCATCCTTTTTGGATGGTGAGGATGACTTCATTATATACCAATACTTCGCATAAGTAGATTCACTTTAACAAATGGCATGAAAATCCAATGGTGTAAGTTACCATTAACCTTCATAACGTAATATTTTCAGAACGTGATTAATAGATTTAAGGAAGCCAAGAAGCTTAGTTTTAATCAAAGTGAGGTTGGTCAGAGTTCCATCCGTGTATAGAATGTTGGTGTATCCTAAGAAACATGCATATGTGGAGAATTATGTCTCCTAGGACGTACGTATGTTAAAACCCATGTCATTACCTATTGCAAGAAAAATGGTAGCAAGCATGTATATACACTTGAGGCCCAATTTTGAGAACAAATCATACATTGAGGATGATGTATCCATACCGAAGACCCTGCTAAAAAGAAGAAAGAGATGAATAGAGAAAGAGAGGAAACTCTAGCAAGTATGGCATTGAGTGCGCATACGCCTTCGGACCTTAGGGCGTAGGAGTCAGGCATGGGCCAATGTACTTACACTCAAAGGAAGAAATCCCCGTGAAGGAGAAGTCACCTAAGAAGAAAAGGTCCACTATGATAGAGGAGTCATCCATGAAGAAGAAGAAAAATATGTGTAGCGTTTAGACTCTGAGGAGACGGAGAGCATGAAGGGTGATGAGTTTAAGGAGGATAATGAGGAGTGCAAGGAAGGTGAGAATCCCCCTATGTATGATGTACACGAATCTAATGAGGAGTAGAATGAATATGAGGAGGGCACTTAGGATATGGGAGGAAGTGAAGAGGTGGATATGAATGCATAAAAGATCACGTACTTGGTTGGAGGTCGGTTAGATCACACTGCGTGGAAAATGAGGTGGAAGATATCATATAGAACTTGGTAGAGCACGAGGTGGAGCATAGTCTTTGAAGAAGTATTAAAAGAGATGGAAGAGAGTGTAGACAAGGAGAAGATCTAGCGGTTAGCTTCCCAAGGAAGCACGCAATGGTGGAAAGGGATTGAAAGTGGTGCAAGGACCCATAATGACTTATGTCAGTGATCCAAAAATATCCTATGTGCATGTTTCTAGAGCACGGTGCCCATACCAACTCTTTTGTTGGTCGTCATTTGATAGAGGTAGTGCGTACATATGCATGAGGAAGATGTTGTCATGGACCTTCGAGTCCCATGTTGATGAGCCTGAATTTGAAGTTAATGCGGATGCATTGATAGAAATGTAGAACCCCAATGAGGTGAATCCTATTATGGATGCCTAGTGGCTAATTGATGAGCAGGCATGTAATGCTCTCAACAAGGTGTTGGTGGAAGTAGAGGCAAGGTTATTCAGGAGGAATAATAGAATCAAAGCCTTGGAGGAAGAATTAGAGGAAAAGAATAAGGAGATAATTGAGAGAGATAAGGAGATCAAGCAAAAAGAGTTGATCATTTCACAATTAAATCTTGAGTTGAGGGAAGAGAAGGTGAGAGTGTGTGATGCCTATAAGAAATCAGAGACTATCTCAGACTCCATTATCTTAAAACACCCATATTTGGCCCCTCTTAAGTAGAAGTATGAGTTGGCTTTCCACTTCCTAGAGGAATTGACGTGCATAATCACGATGGAGAGGAAACCACTTATCTTTGGAGTCAACGGATGAATTTTTGGCGTGATAAATGGAATAGAAGAAGTTTAAAATTGGGAAAACCATAACTTGGTACTCGAGATCCTTTCCTCTGTAAAAATTTAAGTGCACATGATTGAAGTGATATATGATAACTTTGGATATGGGGACAGGGTGGCAAGTGTATTGGTTATTACCCATGAGGTAGACCTAAAGGAGTTCTATAAAACTAACAAGGATAATAAGGCATAATAGGATAAGATCATAGAAGAAGTCGAGAATAATTCTGAGGCAATCAAAGGCTTAAGGGTATTGATTAAAAATAAAGTAAAGGAATTATATCCCTAAGTTACATGAAGGATGGATGTCTTTGAGAGACCTTAGCAAGCAAATGGAAAATATTGTTGATACACTGAAGGCTAAAGGTGAAGAGTTATCATTTGATGAAGTCAGCGCATTGATAGGGGATTTATTTCAACAAGCATAGAATGAGGTGGATGCTTGGAATAAGATTGAAGCATCCTTGAATAAAGAATTCCCAATCCTTGTTCAACAGTAACAAAATTATTTTATTCCTTGGCGTAAGCCAAATAAAGGTTATTCCTTCCATTCTTTATTATTTGTGGAAGATCAAATTGTTTTCGAGGATGGATAAAAAATTTAGTGTGGGGTAATTTTGAGACTAGAAAAGTGACTAAGTCTTGAAGTAGAAAATCAGTGCATGCAAGGCAAGTAAGAGAAAAAGAACTCAAGGAATTGTATGCAGGAGAACAGAGTGTACGCGGGTAGTTCAAAGAGGTGAAACATGGAGCGTGCAAATTTTGGTGCATGGAAGGAGGATAGGGTTTGAAGACTTAGCCACATCATTGGATATGGTACTCGTATGGAAAACACGTGAAGACATGAGTAGGTGTGATGAGTGGATAAGGTTACAACTTGGAGTCTTAGAGCTCAAGGAAATAATATTCCATGAAAAGAATATTCCATAGGGGAATCATTATAGTTATTGGAGGCTAATCAGGGTTTTTTTGAGCTGGCATAGGCACTCAATCATGGAGGAGCATGATTCCACCTAGCATGCAACCTTCTCATGAGTGAAGTTAAGGTGGTGAAGGGGAACTCCCTCCCTATTTAAGAATGTGCTTGGATCTAAAATAGAGGCAATAGAAGTGAGAGAGAGGAGAGATGGTATGAGATACCAATCAAGAAATATTTAGGTGCATGGAATAATATAGTTAAGGATCTCTATGCAGATTCATTTTGTAGGGTTAGAGTGTCATTCCATAATGTACTCAATCTGATATGACCCTTTTTGATGTAATGTGGCTATTGTAATGGCTATAAAACAATATATGATGGTTTTTTCTAATTATCTATTCTCATGGGTGGAAAACCCTTATGTCCTTTATATTTCTCATGGATCATATCTAATTCCTTTATATTGATATAATGTATACATCCTTTTTATGGTTCATCTATTATTAGATTCAGTGTTTTGAATTCTTTGCTAAAATGGATACATGCATTTTCTATTTCTACAACCATTCCTCCATTAATGGCAGACATTCTTACGAAGATCACATAAAGGAGGGGCTCAAAGACTTTGCATGCCTTGTATGAGCACTCACCTAATGTTGGGTGATAGGCTAGAGAACTTAGGGTAGAAAGGAGTAGGTAAAAGGAGGCTACACTTTTGTAAACTAGTAGCAATTACTTTACCAAGATTATTTTTAACATACCATTTATCTTGTAATAACAAAACTTTACATTCAAATTTAGTTAATTATGAACAAGATAAAGGTCCTTCTTTAAGTTAGGAACAAATAACACATTCCTAATTATTCCATTTGCAAACTTAATATTGCCACAAAATTCAGACTTGATGACAGAGTTATCTCCTAGATAAATGTTTTCATGAAACTCAACAATATCATGAAGGATATCATGCATATATGTCATGTGTCTAGATGCACAACTATCTAGGATCCATTTTCTTTCAATGGATGCTTAAAGGTAAATAAGAAAGAGAAATAAAATGTTCAACATCATTGGATTGTTATTAGTATGAATTTTATTTTTATTATTCTTCTTCCTTTATTGTTGTTGTTCTTATTCTTAGGATTTTTATGAGACAAGTGAGTGTGAAAATATGTTTCTTTATGACCAAATTTACCACAATTGTTACAAGTTCCATCAAACTTAAATTAAAACTTCGATTATTCCCATTGTGTTTAAATTTTAATTTAAAGTTTGATTGTTGATTTATATTATTGATATTCTAATTTTTAGAATATTTTTACTTTGACACAATAGTGCTTTAGAGAAATTTTCTTTTTAATAGAAATTTTCATGACACTCTTTTCTTGAATAAGTAGATAAGACAAGGTGTTTAAATTAGGTGAATTGTCTTCATTTTGATATTTAAAATTCAAAATAGAAACTTAACTTTTCATTAATGTTAATTTGAATAATGAATTAAAACAACTTATCATGAAACAAATCACAATTACATCCATCTGATTGAGATTTCATATCCTTAATTTTAGCTAGATAATTAACAACCTTTTCATTAAATTTCATAGGAGTTGTAAACAATTTCATGATTAACTTAATTATCTTAAATATACACTTACCCTCACACATAGTTTGTAATTGATCCCATACATTAGCTAGAGATTTCATATGTCCAATATGAAATAAGAACTCATCTTTGATACTATACAATAATATGGGCATATCCTCTAAGGATTTATGAGAGAAAACATTAAGGTTCTCGGGATTAGCCTATCCCCCAATGGTGTTCTTCTTAACACCACTAACCAAATCCCATAGCTTTCTATCCATAAGTATATCCTTAATCCTAATTATCTAAATACTATGATTAGTTTCACTTAAAATGCTTTATTTATCCATGGAAAAACAAGAAGAACTAGCCAAATTAAGGAAAACATAGAAAATTTTCAAAAATAGAGTATTATATGAGTATTTCAAAGGTTACAAAAATTTGCGGTACTAAAAATAAAATAAAATATTTTTTAATATTGATGAAAATACTCAAAAAAGGTATTAAAACTAGCGAGAATCCCACGAAACATGAAAAACTAGCCGCAAGAGACCGTGATGTAGTAAAGAAATAATTATAAAATTTTCAAAATTTGAAAGTCACGAGACAAAAAAATAGAGTTTTGTGGATTCTTGAAGTCTTATCTTCTCGCATAGTACTTAGGCCAATAGCCATAGAACAAAGGGAGAAGAAAGTGTATCAAAGAAACCCACAAAATAAGAAAAAAATCCTTAATAACATGGATATGCCACGATATAAGGCATCTTCAAGTACAAACATGTGGGAAGCCACAAAGCAAGGGAGTCTACATAAAAATGATAAACATGCTAGGTAAGACTTACAAAAAGGTGCGTAAGTCAACAAATATGTGGCATACTTGGAGAATTCATGAAATACTACAGATGATAAAAAGACGAAAATGTTCAAATAAGTCATCGAATGACTATAAAACAACTATTCAAGGAATAACTTATTTAAATAATCCACATAATATGTAACACTCAATGTTATTCAAGTAGAATATGTAACACTCAATGTTATTCACTTCCAAATTAAGGGAAATTAAAAAAAAAAAAAAAAAAACCTTAATCCCATTACATGTCTTCAATGATTTTATAATGTAATAATAATAATTCAACAATTAATCTAGTTTACAGTCCATCCAATAACATTCCAAAACAATGTGCAGTTATAATAGTTATTTAGATCTATATGATCCCCTTTATCTTACTTTTTTCAAGATGCATAACTTGTATGAAATTTGTCAACCTATTTAGTTAGATTTTTGAACCGATGTAATTCTTGAGTGTCTACTAGAAAATAAGATTACTGAAATTCATCCATAATCAAAAATTTTTAACAATGAACCGTAATCGATAGTGTATTCAACAGCTTACACTACTTAAGCCAAAGTTGTAACATTCCCATTTAAAGACTTTACAAACAAGGGAATTTTTTTACACAATTTTCACTTGTTATAAATAAAACATCATTTAGAACACACATTCCATGCCAATCAATCTCATAACAGATAACCATATGCAGTTGTAATGACTTGGTAAATTACCGATCTCTCATTCCATGACTCGATTTACCAACCGATCTCTCATGTTTGTCTTAAAGTATAGAATAATTTATGTATACTATGTATACTTGGTTTTCCTACCCTATTCTGGGTACTGAGTGATCTGTTTAAAGAACCTATCTGAATATTTGTTACCAATATTCATCTGACATCACATTTCTTTAAACTAGGTGACATAGGACAACACAACTAGTAGCTTGTGATACTTTGGCCAAAGATTTTCAACATATTGTTCATGTTACTATTCCTAGATGACATACTCGTCAATTCAGAATACGTCCTTCACCTCACTCTACTATTATCTAGAATGGTCTTTACTGACTTCTGTCAGTCCACTTGCCCAAGGTTTGACCCTAGCCCAGGTTAGCAACATAATTTTCTATAATAAGATGCTCACGATGAATTAGGGTATATGGGCATACTCCCTATTCTAGACATGCTACTACATGAAGTAGGATAAATGTGCCAAGGTACCCTGAGTCATAGAAAGATACTCTCTATTCTAAACATGCTACTAACTTGACCTAGAGAGAAACTAAGTTAAAGTCTAGATGTGTGTAGATCTAGATGAACAAATACGAAGGGTGTTACCACATGTCAACTGCAACATTGTATCCTTGAGAATCCCTTGGTCTTCTCGAAGGTACATTCCTATAGTTGGCATGTATCAACATCTGTTAGAACTGATTCATCATGATGTACATACCCCTTGGTGGTCATTAATTCATAATTAAATTTGGATTAAGATTCATTGCAGATAACCCACGCCTAACCCTAATTCCAATATTCATTAAGTTCTTTATCCATAATTAATCGGATTTGATATTAAGAAATTTTTTAACTCATGTTTGCATTTATGTTCATTAATTGGCATAACAAGCAGTTATCCCAAAAATAGGGCAGGAAACATCAAACAGTTAATTTTTTAATGCAACCTAGCTATCCAAAGAAGGTGTATCATCCACCTAGGTTTAGCTAGTGTTTACTTTATATAAAAAAGTACAAAGATTAAAGATCATAACCGCCATTCCTTTTATTGTTCATTCTTTTGAGAGGAAGAGTCTTCCTCTACATGGTTAGATTTTAGGGTTAACATAACCTTTTTATCATTCACCACACATATAGTTTAATTGTATACCCAATACATATTTCATTATTAAACTATGGTTGTTTAGATAGAGAATGACATCTTTGCAACTTAACAAATTTCACTATAGTAAGGGAGATTGTACTATCCCCTTAACCCATCTTATTAATTGATAATAGTAATAATATACAAATAGATATAAAGAATATCGACAAGATATCATTCCTATTTCCTTCATAAAAAGTACAAGAGAATTTACACCACAATTTGGAGTCAGTCTCCAAACCTTCAATTCATCATGATAAAATATACACTTTACAAGACTATGCATTTCAGGCATACTACATGTCGATCAACATTAAGATCATAAAAGGACATAACTTTTATTTTTCAATACAACTCAAGAATGAATTGAAATTCTTTGCAAAATATCTAGACTTAAATAATCCAATACATCATAATTTTTTTGCCTTATTTTATCACTTACGAATTCCATCTACAAAAATTGCTAGCATGGGTCAGTTCATTAAATTGAGCATGATAAGCACTAAGCATTAAAATGAAGTGCATTCCACTAATTGTTCCATTAAAACAAATCTGCTTTAATGAAACAATTAATATATCATACAAATGAGCATAAGTAACAACAACAACCAAGAAAGAAGAACAAAATTAAAAGTCTTAATTCACTTTATCATAACCACTGCATTATATCATATAAGAATTGACCTAATCAATTACTTATTTAAAACCACAACAGATATTGTCGTCTAATTATTTCATAATTCTTTCTGAATTGAAATATAGAATTTAACTTTACTATGAAACAAAAAGAGTTACTTTCAGCATAGTACATACTTAGGATGATTCATCCTACAACTTAAATAAATAAGAAGAAGAATCAATACAGACTATCCCTGATTCACTATTCATCTAAAAGATAGAAAACCAGTTCAGAAAGTACATAATTGATTACCTACATAACTGCATCAATTAAGGAAACCAATAAAAGGATTCACCTTTAAAGATACAACATCGATACAAGAATCCCAAATCAATCCAAGAAGGGATAGAATCAAAACAGATCTACTTGCAAGTCTTAAATAAATTTTACATAATAAAAGATATCATTCAAAGATCTGAAACCATCCATTGCAAAAATCAAAGCAAGACCTACACAAGGATAATCTCTTCTTGTGTCCATCCAAGGAGGATTCATAATATGATAGAGTACAAAAAGAGGAGCCTTACAATAACAAAATCCAAATAGAGCATGACTCAATCAAACAAAAAGTCGGTCTAAACATGATTACGTTTTTCCCTTCTACAAGAAAAACTCAGCTATTCATTTTCCACTTTAATACAACAATTGACTCAATACAAAGTAGTTGAGATCAAGAAAGATAAAATGGGGACGATTGTGTTATTCTAGTACTAAGAATGATAGTCCCAAAGTTACCTAACATACAACTGTTTCCATGAACTTTCCACAGTTGACTAGCAACAAAATAAACTAAACAATCCATAAGGAAGTTTCCATTTCAGAAGAGTGAGTTCACACTAATTCCTACAAGATAGAAAGGATAGAAAATCCGAACTCAAGAAGTTAAATAGGCCTAGGATAATAATCACTTCTACAACATGGAAGAGATTCAATCAACAAAGACGTTCGAAATGATAGAACTTAAATTTCCTATGTTAAAGGAACTTAATAGGAAATATTTGATCAAGAATTCATTCACCTTAGTATTATCAATTGAATTCCTAATTTCATTTCAAACTCAGAAGTTCTTTCACTAGTTCCCAAAAGAGAATACAAAATCTAGACAAAAAAAGATACAGTCCACAAGAGTAATCTACTCCTTTCTCCTTTTAAAGACCCAGAAATCCATTCAAATGAATCTAAAAGAGAATACTAAAACCCAACACCAGTATTGAGCTAAGAAAAGTTTCTATAATACTCACGAACTCAATAGTAACTGAAATCCCAACTATAAGGACTTACACAGCTCCATACAAAAGAACATATAGTTCGTGATCATAAATAAGAAAAATTATATGAAACAATCCCGAACCAGAGGTACTAAATCCTTCCAAACAAGATTCAGTTTATGAGAGTATTCAACTCTTCTCTCTTTTAAAAACCCAGAAATCAATTAAAAAGGATTTGAAAGAGAGTACGAAAACCCAACACATGTTTAAGTCAAGAAAAGTTTCAACATTACCCTTGAACTTGAATGAAACAGAAATCACAACAAAATAACTTTCACAGCTCCATCTAGCACATAAATATTGAGATAGAGAAGGTAATTGTTCCAATCAAATAACACAAGAAGAAGTATGCACACAACATTTCCATAAACTTGAGGACCCATTATCAACTACTTTCAAGAGTTAGAATTCACATCGAAGGGTAAGTATCCATACAGTATCGAACTAGAGGTTCTATCTCCTCATAACAAGATATAGTTCCATAAAAAGTCCAACATCCTTCTAACAAAATAGTCAAATACTTTCAAACAAGATGTGGGTTACCTAGAGTAGAGGAGAGTAGAATATCCCCCATGTTTACATGCCATTACTTGCTCAAAGTAAATAGTATAGTCTAGGACAGAAGCTCTATAATCCTTCCAAACTCAAGATGCGTACAAGAGAAGAATTTAAAAGAGACTAAGAGTCATGAATACGAGTAGACAGTCCTAAATACGAGTTCCAACAAACACAAAACCTCGAATACAAGTTCATAACAACAAGAAACCTTGAATACGAATTCGAATGACACAAAGCCTCAAATACGAGTTCAAAACAAACACAACCTCAGAAGTTCCACATGCATATCATCATTAAACTTGCATAGAGAGAGACATGAAAATACTTACATTATCAAGCAATGGATTCATATCCAAAAATCACATAGATTCTTTCAATCAAGAAAGTAAATAACTAGACAAAACATGAAACCATTTATCTCATGAGAGTAGAATTATTTTAATGAAACATTTAGAAGAAAGAAAGAAATCTTAATGGGTAGAGCCTATCATGCCTGATAGTGCTTTTGCCAATTCGAAGGATACTTCCAACCGAGCTTCTAACTCTTTTTCTCCTCCAAGAAAGATCAACAACCAAACATCTTTTTCTCCAATGCCTCATATACTTTCCTTGGATCAAAAATAGACCAGAGAAACCAAAAATAGCCACAAAGTAAAAGTTGAACTGCTAGTTCGAAGAACCAAATAGCTCCATGCAGAGCAAAAATCGCAAGGCATGCAAGACCAAACAACCTCCAACAAATCCTCCCTCATTGTTTCCAAGATGGTTTGCACGCAAAATTTGAGGTTCATTAATGTCATTACTCCACAATATCCTGCCTATCTCTCCTTTCCACCACCTCCTAAAATTGGTGAATGCTATTTCAACTTCAGCATGCATTTCCAACTTTAACTATGCTTCCACGTAAGCTTCCACCAAGTTTACATGCCTTTTCCAAAACTAGCAGTACTTCCCATTTATTCAAACAAATCAAATCAAATAAATGCCTTTAGAACCATCGCCAACATGCCATGCGACCCTAGGTCCCTTTCAATAGTTTAGGATAGATTTCCATAACTTAGGTTATAACCTTAGGTTTAATCAAAATCATTTCAATAAGTAATTGCCACCTTAGGTTAGATCAAAATTACAACCAAATAGTATTAGGTATTAGGTTAAAAATAGCCTAGCATTACCTTAGGTTATTTCTCCCTTATTCCATTTAGCACAACAACTTAGGTTAGGACGCCATCCCAACAAAATAGAATATGAAGCTTAGGTTAGATTATCACCCAAATAAGTAGACATAGCTAGGAAGTAGGTGCATTTACCTTAGTTTAGAATACCGTTAGGATAATCCCTTAGGTTTAGGATTTATATTCCCTTCATAGTCGTGAAGCAGGCTTCATTCTCGCTTATGCCGTTAAATGTCTGAAGAGATCAATCCCAAAGATCCAAGCACAAACATACAACTGAATGTAGGCACAATCTTATAAGACCAAATAATTTGTAACATACAAAAGTTCAATCCGCTACATCTCTCAACCTATGAATGTCATTTTTCATTGAGTCTAGTAAGGAGATTTAAAACATTCCTTGGATCACTGGAATTGATTCAAGGATGAGTCAGTTAAAAGAGATAAATTTGCATCCCTCAAAAGCGATTGCAACTTAGCTATCAAGTGAAAATGGATTCTTGCGAAGCCAACTATCATTTTATTCTAATGAATCCAAAAACATAAATGATTTATCCATAACAAGCATGATCTTCATCAATCAAGGAAACACACCTCTTTCAAGAAAATCACATGTCAATGCTTGCAATGCAAAAGAGAAATATAACAGTTTATCAAAGGTGTTACATACTTCCTCCTAAAAAGAATCATCGTCTTGATGATTATCATATTTTGACCATTACATTAAGGATAATCAATTTATTCACTTTCTTTTCTTATGTTTACAACAATATCAGAATTTGAAAGTTCCAAAACCAACATTCACACAAATGCTTATTTGAAAACAAATAGTTATCTCGCCCAAAATCGGCGAGACTTATTGACATATAAAGATAAAATCAAATTTTTTATCAGTCATCGAGTCAATTCTATTCAAATAAATACGAAAAACTATTTTCATACCATCCAAATTTTCCCGGTGTTACACTTTCTTTGTTAAACTAGTCCCACTAGACCTTCCATTGACTTAATTCATGATTTCTTAAATGCAACTGGCAAGTTTCCAACACTTGTATGGGTTTAACCACGATTATTCCTAGGTCTTGGACCTACAAGGAATTCCAATTTAACACATGTGATAAATCTGAAACGTATTTATTAAGCAAAGAAATATGGAAAACATCATGCATTCATGAAAAAGTAGGAGGTAATGCTAAACAGTTAGCTATAGGGTTTATTAATTCAACTATTTCAAAAGGTCCCACGTAACAAGGTGATAACTTGGTAACCTTGCCAAAAGTTATAGATATTTTTTCAGTTTAACCCGAAGAAAGACCTTCTCACCAAGTTCAAATTTCCTATCAACCCGCTTTAAATCAACATAACTATTTTTCCTATCTGTTGCTTATTTTAAGGATTCACGAATCATTTTAACTTGTTGTTCCATTTCCGTAAGGATTTCAGGTCTAATTACCTCTCTATCCTCAATGTTTTCCCAACTAATGGGGGTTCTGTATTTTCTTCCATATAGTGCTTCGAAAGGTGCCATCTTAAGCGAGGTGTGATATAAGTAATTGTAAGAAAACTCAACTAGTGGAAGGTACTCTTCCCACTTATACTATTGATCCATACAATACATTCGTAACATATCCTCTAAAACTTGATTAACTCTTTCAGTTTGTCCATCCATTTTCGGATGATACGTAGAACTGAAATTCAACTTAGTTCCTAGAGCTGCATTAAGTGTTTTCCAAAACCTTGAAGTCATTCTAGGATCTCTATCAGATATGATTAATTCAGGTACTCCATGTAATCTGAAAATTTCATGTACAAATATTTTTGCCAAAATAGGAGAATCATCCTTCAGATTACTAGCAATAAAATGTGCTACTTTTGTTAGTTTATCAACAACTACCAAAATAACATCATGTTTATTTCTTGACATAGGCAACCCTTGTACAAAATCCATGCTTATTACTTTCCATTTGTACTGCGGTATGCTATGAGGATATAATAAACTAGTTGGGTGCATATGTTCAACTTTAACACGTTGACATTCTAAGCAATGTGTCACAAAATCAATAACATCCTTTTTCATCCCCTTCAAGAAATATTGTTGTCTTATATCAGTAAGCATCTTTGTAATACTAGGGTGTCTAGAAAAAGGTGAATTGTGAAATTCCACTAATAATTTATTTGTTAAATAATTTAGCGAAGGTATGTATACTCTATTCTCAAATCTTAAGATTCCTTCATTATCAAAGTGAAAACCTTTGTACCTCACATCATTTGGATCTATAGCAAGCATTGTTTTTACTTGTTGAAAGTAATAATCGATTCCATGACACTTTTTTACTTCATCCTTAACTCCGAGTTCTCAATGTTATAAAAGTATAAATGTGCTTCCTACGACTTAGAGCATCAACCACTCTATTTTCCTTACCTTTGATGTAATTTATGTCAAAATCATATTGAGACAAAAATATAACCATCTTCGTTGTCTTGCATTTAGATTTGGCTGAGTGAAAATATACTTCATCCCAAGATGATCAATTTTTAATTCAAAAGGTTTACCAAGTAGATAATGCCTCCAAACTTGTAGTGCATGTACAATGGCAACAATATCTAAATCATGTGGAGCATAATTCAACTCATGTAACTTTATTTTTCTACTTTTGTAAGCTATGACATGATCATTTTGTAACAAAATACCTCCTAGACCTTCACTAAATGCATTCGTTACAACCGTAAAGTCTCCATCAAGGTCTGGCACCACTAGAATAGGTACTGATGTTAACTGTTCTTTCAAGGTTCTAAATGAAAATTCACATTTCTCATTCCACACAAACTTCTTATCCTTTTTCTGTAATGAAGTTATTGGTGCAACCACTTTAGAAAAATCTTTTACAAATTTTCTATAGTAACCAGCAAGACCCATGAAGCTTCTAACTTCATGTACATTATTTGGTGCAAGCCACTTAGTTATAGCTATAATTTTAGAAGGATCTACAACAATTCCATTCTTACTTATTACATGTCCCAAATAGTGCACTTCTATGTCATAGAAAGAACATTTAGATAGCTTACCATATAACCGTCTCTTTCTCAAAATTTCCAAAACTATCTTCAAATGCTCATGGTGTTCCTCAATAATTTTAGAATATATGAGAATGTCATCCAAGAATACAAGCACAAATTTTTCCAAGTATTCTTGAAAGATATTATTCATTAAATTCATAAAAGCTATAGGTACATTTGTTAATCCAAAAGGTAAAACTGTGAACTCATCATGTTCATACCTTGTTCTAAAAGTTGTTTTATGAAAGTCCACATCTTTAATCCATAATTGATGATATCCAGATTGAAGATCTATCTTAGAATATATCGATGCTCCATGCATCCGATCAAATAGGTCATTAATTCTAGGGAGTGGGTGTCTATTCTTGATTGTTGCTTTGTTTAGCATTCAGATCAATGCACAATCTAAGTGTTCCATCCTTCTTTTTCACAAAAATTACTTGTGCTACACAAGGTGAAACACTCGGTCTAATCAAACCTTTAGACAAAATTTCTTGCAATTGAGCCTTAAGCTCTACTAATTCTATAGTAGTCATTTGATATGGTGCCTTAGAAATAGGCTTGGTTCTAGGCTTGATTTCAATAGTGAAGTCAAATTCCCTTTTGGGTGGAAGACCTAGTAACTCTTCCAGAAACACATCATTGTAGTTTCGTAACAACAGATATCATTCCATGACATCACTGTTCTCTTCAGTAGTTTCTAAAATCTTTACTGCATATAAGGTACAACCTTTATTTTTGGCCTTTTTAAGTTACATAGTTGATAGTTTCCTAATAGAAATCTCACGTTTCACACCCTGAATCTCTGTTGTTTTCTACAGGTCATCTAAATAACTAATATGTTTTTCAAAATAGTCCACTTTTGCCTTATGTTTAGCTAACTAATTAACACCTATGATTACATCATAAGGCCCCAAAGGTGAAACATAAAGATCAACTTCAGTGGAAAAACTAGGTAAGTCAAGGATTGCTCCAAAAAGACACATACTAACTGTATGAACAACATTGTTTCCATAATGTACAGTCCATGTTTTATCCATGTTTCTAGCTTTTATTTTTAGTTTTGATGCTAATTTACTAGAAATAAAATATTCAGTAGCTCTGGTATCAAAAAGAATAGTTATAGGTATGCCAAATAACTTACCCGGAACCTCTATGGGCGTGGCCTATTTTTCAGCCTACTTGTCAGCTACTACAACGTGTATCTTGTGTTGTTGATTATGATCATCCTTTTTCAAAGGACATTGATTTGCATAATGATCTTTTCCACAGTTATAATAGCCTCCTATAGGTCCCTTTCTAGGCTCGGATTTATTTCTAGCCTTAGATTTATCATTTTGACCCCCATAGGACTTCTTCATTATTATTATTCTTGAAAAAGTTGTTTTATACATTACCAATAGACTTATTTGTTGTTGCTTTCTTACTATTATCAGTTGAGAACTTAATTTTAATTCTGAATTTCCTCCATGGTCCCTTCTTAGGTGTAAGAGATGATGAAGAGGAGTTCATAACTTTCTTCCTTACTTCCTCTTTATGAACAGAAATTGCCTTCAATTTTTATTCCTGCCTTATGGATTTCTCAACAACCCCTTCCATTGTGGTTGGGCTATGAACATCCACCTCTCTTCCTATAAATAGATTCAATCCCATGATGAATTTTTGTATCCTAAACTTCTCGTCG
The DNA here is from genome assembly GCA_018340775.1 of Taxus wallichiana var. yunnanensis. Classification (NCBI taxonomy): domain Eukaryota; kingdom Viridiplantae; phylum Streptophyta; class Pinopsida; order Cupressales; family Taxaceae; genus Taxus; species Taxus wallichiana. The sequence goes on along the minus strand of CM031242.1, from coordinate 126,967,800 downwards.
GTTTGATCTTCGAGGTACATACTTGAGGAGTTTAGTAAACCACTCCCAATTCTCGATTCACGCTTAGCTTTCCTTGAGCTAGTTCTAGAATTAAGTCATTTTTCGATCATAATAAATTTTTGGTAGGCAACATTGCTTACAATAACCTTTAAATTGATCCCAAGTGATATTAGTTTCATCTATGTTCAACTCATCCTTATGGTTGTCCCGCCATGAAGACACCTCATGGGAAAGCTGATATGCTCCCCATATCACCTTTGTTTCTTATGAGAATTACTTATTGTAAAGTACTTCTCCATTTCACTGATCCAATTCTCAACTCCATCTCCTAATGTGGTGCCATCAAACTTGGGTGGACTTATCTATTTTATATCATTAGTGATTTCAGTCCCAACCTAGCCTTTTTTTCTCAGCCGATTAGATATGTTCACATTGCTATTATCAACACCTAAATTGGAGTTGTCCTCAAGAGGTGGCTGATTATTATTATTACTAGTATCTTCTTCCTCCTCATTTTTCATTAGTTGGTGTGCAAGTAAAACCAAACTATCCCTTGTGTCTAACAGGGCACCAAGGATCTCATTGAGTTTTAGAGTAGTTCTTTACTCCTTCCGAGGTGGAGGATTATTTACAACATTTCCTCTTGTTCTAACCATTTTCTCATTAACAAGAAAATTTAAGTTTCATCGATTGTGGACACAATAGGTCAAATATTTGTAACCTTCATATCGATACCAAGATGTAACATTCCTAGTTTAAGACTTTAGAAACAAGAGAAAAAAAATTTACACAATGTTCACTGTTCTAAATAAAACATCATTTAAAACGCACATTCCATGCCAATCAATCTCATAATAGAAAACATGCAATGTAATGACTTGGTAAATTACCAATCTCTCATTCCATGACTCGAAGCATTACAAACCGATCTCTCATTTTTTTTGCAAAGTATAGAATAATTTATGTATACTATGTATACTTGGTTTTCCTACCCTATCCCAGGTACTGAGTGATCCATTTAAAGAACCTATCTGAATATTTGTTACTAATATTCATCTAACATCACGTTTATTTAAACTAGGTGACATAGGACAACGCAACTAGTAGCTTGCGATACTTTGGCCAAATATTTTCAACATATTATTCATGTTACTATTCCTAGATAACATACTCATCAATTCAACCTCACTCTACTATTATCTAGAATGGTCTTTACTGACTTCTATCAGTCCACTTGCCCAAGGTTTGACCCTAGCCTAGGTTAGCAACATAATTTGTTATAAGAATATGCTCACAATGAATTAGGGTATATGGGCATACTCGACCGACCTAAGTCAACCAAATGTGCCAAGGTACCTTGAGTCATAGAAAGCTACTCCTATTCTAAACATGCTACTAACTTGACCTAGAGAGAAACTAATTTCAAGTCTAGATGTGTGTAGATCTAGATGAACAAATACAAAAGGGTGTTGCCACATGTCAATTGCAACATTATATCCTCGAGAAGCCCTTAGTCTTCTCAAAGGTACATTCCTACAGTTAGTGTGTTCCAACATCCATTAGAACTGATTCATCACAATGTACATACCACTTGGTGCCCATTAATTCATAATTAAATTTGGATTAAGATTCAGATTGCAGCAACCATGCCTAACCCTAATTCCAACATTCATTAAGTTCTTTATCCATAATTAATCTGATTTGATATTAAGAACTTCATTAACTCATGTTTGCATTTATGTTCATTAATCGGCATAACAAGCAGTTATCCCAAAAACAAGGCAGAAAACATCAAATGGTTAATTTTTTTAATGCAACCTAGCTATCCAAAGAAGGTGTATCATCCACCTAGGTTCAGCTAGTGATTACTTTATATAAACAAAGTACAAAGATTAAAGATCATAACCACCATTCCTTTTATTGTTCATTCTTTTGAGAGAGGAAGAGTCTTCCTCTACATGGTTAGATGTTAGGGTTAACATAACCTTTTTATCATTCACCACACATATAGTTTAATTGTATACCCAATACATATTTCATTATTAAACTATAGTTGTTTAGATCTAGAATGACATCTTTGCAACTTAACAAATTTCACTATAGTAAGGGAGATTGTACTATCCCCTTAACCCATCTTATTAATTGATAATAGTAACAATATACAAACAGATATAAAGAATATCAACAAGATATCATTCCTATTTCCTTCATACAAAGTACAAGAGAATTTACACCACAATTTGGAGTCAGTCTCTAAACCTTCAATTCATGATGATAAAATATACACTTTACAAGACTATGCATTTCAGGCATACTGCATTTTGATCAGCATTAAGATCATAAAAGGACATAACTTTAATTTTTCAATACAACTCAAGAATGAATCAAAATTATTTGCAAAAGATCTAGACTTAAATAAGCCAATACATCATGAAATTTTTTGCCTTTTTTATCACTTACGAAGTCCATCTACAAAAATTGCTAGCATGGGTCACCCATTAAATCGAGCATGATAAGCACTAAGCATTAAAATGAAGTGCATTCCACTAATTGCTCCATTAAAACAACTCGCTTTAATGAAACAATTAATATATCTTACAAATAAGCATAAGTAATAACAACTAGTAAATAAGAACAAAATAAAAAAATCTGAATTCACTATCAAAGAACCATTTGCATTATATCATATAAGAATTGACCTAATCAATTACTTATTTAAAACCATGACAAATATTGTCATCTAATTATTTCATAATTCTTTATGAATTTAAATATAGAATTTAACTTTATTATGAAACAAAAAGAGTTACTTTCATCATAGTACATACTTAGGATGATTCATCCTACAACTTAAATAAATAAGAAGAAGAACCAATACAGACTATCCCTGATTCACTATTCATCTAAAATATAGAAAAATAATTCAGAAAGTACATAATTGATTACCTACATAACTGTATCAATCAAGGAAACCAATAAAAGGATTCACCATTAAAGATACAACATCCAATACAAGAATCCCAAATCAATCCAAGAAGGGAGAGAATCAAAATAGTCTACTTCCAAGTCTTAAATAAATTTTGCATAATAAAAGATATCACTCAAAGATATGAAACCATCCATTCCAAAAATGAAAGAAATACCTACACAAGGATAATTTATTCTTGTGTCCATCCAAGGAGGATTCATAATATGATGCAATGCAAAAATAGGAGCCCTTCCAATAACAAAATCTAGAGCATGACTCAATCAAATAAAGCAGTCGGTCTAAACATGATTATGTTTTTCCCTTCTCCAGAAAAACTCCGCTATTCATTTTCCACATTAATACAACAATTGACTCAATACAAATTAGCTAAGATCAAGAAATATCAAACGGGGATGATTGGGTTATTCCAGTACTAAGAATGATAGTCCCAAATTTGCCTAACATACAACTGTTTCCATGAACTTTCCATAGTCGACTAGCAACAAAATAAACTAAAAAATCCACAAGGAAGTTTTTGTTTCAGAAGAGTGAGTTCACACTATTTCCTACAAGATAGAAAGGATAGAAAAGCCAAACTCAAGAAGTCAAACAGGCCTAGGATAGTAATCACTCCTACAACATGGAAGAGAGTCAATCTATAGAGACGTTTGAAATGATAGAACTTAACTTTCCACAGTTAAAGGAACTCAATAGGAAAGATCTGATCAAGAATTCATTCACCTTAGTATTATCAATTGAATTCCAAATTCCATTTCAAACTCAGAAGTTCTTTTGCTAGTTCCCAAAAGAGAATACAAAATCTGGACAAAACAAGATATAGTCCACAAGAGTAATCTAATCCTTCCTCCTTTTAAAGACCCAAAATCCATTCAAATGAATCTATAATACTAAAACCCAACACTAAGACCCAACACTAGTATTGAGCTAAGAAAAGTTTCTATAATACTCACGAACTCAATAGTAACTGAAATCCCAACTACAAGGACTTACACAACTCCATACAAAAGAACATATAGTTTGTGATCATAAATAAGAAAAAAATTATATGAAACAATCCTGAACCAGGTACTAAATCCTTCCAAACAAGATTTAGTTTATGAGATTATTCAACTCTTCTCTCTTTTAAAAACCCTAAAAATAATTAAAAAGGATCTGAAAGAGAGTACAAAAACCCAACACACGTTTAAGTCAAGCAAAGTTTCAACATTACCCTCGAACTTGACTAAAATAGAAATCACAACAAAATAACTTTCACAGCTCCATCTAGCACATAAAGATCGAGACAGAGAAGGTAATTGTTCCAATCAAATAACACAAGAAGAAGTATGCACACAACATTTCCATAAACTTTGAGAACCCATTATCAACTACTTTTAAGAGTTTGAATTCACATCGAAGGGTAAGTAACCATACAGTATCAAACCACAGGTTCTATCTCCTCACAACAAGATATAGTTCCATAAAAAGTCCAGCATCCTTCTAACAAAACAGTTAAAGAATTTCAAACAAGATGTAGGTTACCCAAAGCGGAGGAGAGTAGAATATCCTCCCATGTTTACATACCATTACATGCTCAAAGTAAATAGTACAGTCTGGGATAGAAGCTCTACAATCCTTCCAAACTCAAGATGCATCCAGGAGAAGAATTCAAAAGAGACTAACAGTTCAAACCCAAATCAAAACCAAATTACTCAAACTCTTTTCGAGTAGACAGTCCTGAATACGAGTTCCAACAAACACAAAGCCTCAAATACGAGTTCAGAACAACACAAAGCCTCAAATATGAGTTTAGAACAACACAAATCCTTGAATATGAGTTCAAAACAAACACAACCTCGAAAGTTCCACATGCATATCACCATTGAACTTGCACAGAGAGAAACATCCAAAGACTTACATTATCAAGTAATGGATTCATATCCAAAAATCACAGAGATTCTTTCAATCAAGAAAGTAAATAACTAGACAAAACATGAAACCATTTATCTCATGAGAGTAGAATTATTTTAATGAAACATTTAGAAGAAAGAAAGAAATCTTAATGGGTAGAGCCTATCATGCTTGATAGTGCTTCTGCCAATTCGAAGGAGACTTCCAGCCGAGCTTCCAACTCTTTTTCTCCTCCAAGGGATCAACAACTAAATATATTTTTCTCCAATACCTCATATACTTTCCTTGGATTGAAAAATAGACCAGAGAAACCAAAAATAGCCACAAAGTAAAAGTCAAACTGCTGGTTTGAAGAACCAGATAGCTCCATATAGAGCAAAAATCGTAAGGCATGTAAGACCAAAAACCTCCAACAAATCCACCCTCATTGTTTCCAAGATGGTTTACACATAAAATTTGAGGTTCATTAATGCCATTACTCCATAATATCCCACCTATCTCTCCTTGCCACCGCCTCCTAAAATTGGCGAATGTTGTTTCAACTTCATCATGCATTTCCAACTTTAACTATGCTTCCAAGTAAACTCCCGCCAAGTTTACATGCCTTTTCCAAAACTAGCAGTAATTCCTATTTATTAAAACAAATCAAATCAAATAAATTCCTTTGGAACCGTCACCACCATGCCCTACAACCCTAGGTCCCTTTCAATAGTTTAGGATAGATTTCCTTAACTTAGGTTATAACCTTCGGTTTAATCAAGATCATTTTAATAAGTAATTACCACCTTAGGTTAGATAAAAATTATAATAAAATAGTATTAGGTATTAGGTTAAAAATATCCTAGTATTTCCTTAGGTTATTTCTCCCTTATTCCATTTAGCACAACTACTTAGGTTAGGACGCCATCCCAACAAAATAGAATATGAAGCTTAGGTTAGATTGTCACCCAAATAAGTAGACATAGCTAGGAAGTAGGTGCATTTACCTTAGTTTAGAATACTATTAGGATAATCCCTTAGGTTTAGGATTTATATTCCCTTCATAGTCATGAAGCAGGCTTTGTTTCGCTTACACAGTTAAATGTTCAAAGAGATCAATCCCGAATATCTAGAGCACAAACATACAACTGTAGAATGTAGGCATGATCTTACAAGACCAAATAATTTGTAACATACAAAATTTCAGTCTCACTACGTCTCTCAACCTATGAATGTAATTTTACCATTCAATCCGGTAAGGAGATTTAAAAATTCCTTGGATCACTGGAATTGATCCAAGGATGAGTCGATTTAAAGAGATAAATTTTCAACCTCAAAAGCATATTGGAACTCAACTATCAAAAGTGAAAATGGATTCTTGCAAGCCATATCATTTTAGTCTAATGAATCCAAGAGCATAAATGATTTATCCATAACAAGGATGATCTTCATTAATCAAGGAAACACACCTCATTCAAGAAAATCACATGTCAACGCTTGAATGCAAAAGAGAAATATAACAGAGTTTATCAAAGGTGTTAAAAAAATTCATTATGCTTTTCATGCTTAGTTTTTTTATCACACAAAAAAATTTCCTACACCGATTAGTCATCCCACACAATTATTTAGATCCATCTTAATAGTTAAGAATACAAATTTGTGTTTTAAGTAGGCCTAAAGTCTAGGTCTTCCTATCGATGTGGGTGTATGTTGATTGTACCAACTTAGGACCCATATGGAGAAGATAACGATTACCCCGTGACTTTAATAAAAGGTTAATCATTACCCTTCCCATAGCCATCCTAAGATAGTACAAATGTCGAGTACGACCATACCAAAATCTAGACTTAGAGTCGATACCAACTTAACACCTAAGTTGTTATAAGATAGACATAATGATAAGTGTTCTATATCAGAATATAAGATTGATGACATTCGTTAATAACAAATTTAGTAATGTCATTTCATATTGCAAACTATTAGTTTCAATTTACGACTTTCATCATTAAGTATCCTTTCTATTTTAATCATATTATTAGGTTTAGGTAATCATCCTAAGCCTTTCTAGATAATGTCATTCCATCTACGAAAAGATCAAATCAAGTAATCATTCACTTGTGAATAATTACAACATAGAACCGCTAAGATTTATTCAATTATTTAATCCATATTTACTTGATTTGCAGCAGTTGTACAAATGTACTTTGCCATCATTATGTCACTCAACTAGTGCCATATCATGTACAATTTTTCATTCATGTATTAATTAGTGGTACTTGTAAGCATACAATAATTAAGTTTATCTTATTACAATAAAGTCTTAGAAATACTATCATATTTCACAACTCGTGTACCATTGTTCCAAATAGCGTTATTTGATAATTTCATTAATTAATCATTAACCAATGATATCATAATTATCATTCCTTTTATTTAATAAAGTAGATTAAATAATGTAATAAATATAATTAATCAATAAGAATCCTTATTTCACTAAATCCGGACTCCAATATTTCAAGTATTGGAAGAAATCCATCTCTATTTTTGCGTATATTAGATTCCATTTTTGTCTATACTGGATTCCATTATTACTATTATTGGAATCCATTAGTAGCAATATTGGATTCCAATATTTTCATTATTGGAATTATTTTAGTTCCAATTTCACTATTATTGGATTCTAATTTTTCCCTTTTTTAGATTTCAATAAGAATCCTTATTTCACTAAATCCAGACTCCAATATTTCAAGTATTGGAAGAAATCCATCTCTATTTTTGCATATATTAGATTCCATTTTTGTCTATACTGGATTCCATTATTACTATTATTGGAATCCGTTAGTATAATATTGGATTCCAATATTTTCATTATTGGAATTATTTTAGTTCCAATTTCGCTATTATTGGATTCCAATATTGCTATTATTGGATTCTAATTTTTCCATTTTTTAGATTTTCAATGTTGAGAGTATGTAAGGCTGGCAATCGCTAACTATTATAAGGCATGAGCTCGTTGGATTAATAAAAATAAAAATTAACAATATCTTGTTGTAAAATCTAGTTCAAAGTCATGAGTGGTTGATAACTATTATAAGCCATGAGCTTCGATCTAAGGTGAGAGGTCACTAAATATTATAATTCACGAGTTCATTCTATTAAATGAAAGTGAAAAAGCCTCAATGTAAGGTTAGTTGCCACTAACTATTATAAGTCATGATCCCATTGTATTAAATGAAAGTGAAAAATCCTTGATGTAAGGTTATCGATGCTAACTATTATAAGTCATGATCTCATTGTATTAAATAAAAAATAAAAAAATAACAATAAATCCTTGCAATAGCAAGTTCAAAGTGTGAACCACGGACTTTCAAATGGAAAAAAATACAAGACTCGCACTTAGAAAGTGCAAGGCACACATTTTCAAAGTTGTGAGCCTCACACTCTGAAAGTGTGGGGTTCACACTTTTAAATTCCAAGAGCCTTGCATTTTCTAAGTCTTGCTCCACACCGTAAAATTCTCAACCTCACACTTTTGAAGTGATATCCCGACACTCTAAAAATATGATCCTCGCACACTGAAAGTGTGAGCCTCGCACTTTCAAAGTTTGAGATTTGCATTTTAAAAGTGTGAAGTATCACACTCGTACATTCAGAGTGTGAATATCAAACTTTGAAAGGGAAAGGTACACACTTTCAGCACATATCCTTAAATTTGACACTGGCCTTAAATGCTAGTTATGTTATTTTTATTTCTGGTGGAAATCGTAATAAAATTACATTCTCACCCCAAAATATACCTTATGTAACTCAAGTATTTTTTTAGATTGTAGAAGTTCAATGATGTTCATTATTATAAACTATATCTCTGAGTAATCATTAAAAGTAAACAACATAGTTGGGAGTTTATGTATATCACAAATTCTATTACTCTGAAAAATATTATAATTTAAGTTTGTAAAATGTTCCATTCTCCATATAAGCAATGAGTCATTTCTGTGAGAAATAAAATGAAATAATCCTTGACATAATGCAAGATTTTTTTTTCCTGAGAAACATTGTCTTACACCCTTAGAGATACATTGAACCAATATTTTATAGTTTACATAAATAAAAACACTCATTGTGCCACAATTATATTATTTGTGAGTCAATAAATAACACATTGATATGTCATCATCTTTATATTGAAAGGTTCTAGCTGTACATTTAAAATTTGTTACAAATTCATACATATACAGTTGTAAATATTATATGAGGATTCATCACCTTTTGTTGACAATTTTATTTGCAAAAAACATGAATACATTTGCTACCTCTAGAACAAGACTGCTAGTTTGGATACAAGTAGTGTTGAGTAAAGTAGTAGTGGAGGTGCTATCAAAGTAGATACTAGTATTTACGAGTAGGAAGTAGTAGAAGAGTGTACTACTACTAGTATTAGAAGTGGATTGATTTAGCTATGATGAAAACAATCCTATTCGGAAAGTGGAAAAGGAACAAATTTCCCAAAACACAATTTTTCCCCTTCTAAAATAAATTTGGGCACACTTTTATCTATTTTAAGGGTTCAAAGTGGTTTGAATTATTATGGAAAAAAATTGGATTGTAACAGGTAAAACTAGTCATTGTTTACTTGAAAATCGGCTTAGCCATTGAGAAAAAGTAGACCCTGGGAAAGAGAGGACTCCAAGGGATGATTTTTTTCCCATCACAACATCATCCAAGTCTCGTTCCAGTCAAAAAGTGTTTTGTGAAATCACCTCACTAAATCTCACAAAAATGCCTTTTAGAAGCACAAATTTTGCTCCTTGTAACATCATTATGCTTACCATCTACATATCCATCCAAATACCTCTTGTAATTATTACTAGGGGTCAGTTGGTTCATTTATATACTAAGAAATTGCATAGGAGTAGGAATTGATGTCATCGACTTTAGAAATCAGGTAACTTCATGCATGGAGGGTCGAATAGATGATTGTTTCTTGGTGCAAAGCAAGGCCAACTGGAAGTTTTTTCTTACAATCCCAAGATCCCTATAGGTTTTTCAAACTTCTATATCAACAGTTTCTATGAGTGTGTTGTAATGTTCTTTTGATAGAATTTAAGTTCTCTTTCTAATTTCAAAGATAATTCTATTCACATTTGATTACCTCAAACAACAAACCTTAAAAATACTTTAAAACGTACATTGTAAGCTCTGAATGAAAATTAACAAACAAAAATCTTATCAACTTTGGCAAATTTGAGTTATTGGCCATAGCTTCCTTCCCATCAACATCTCTTGAAGAGCAATCTCGTAACTATATACATCATATTTCTTATTAAGCCTTGATGTTCTTGCATCAATATAATAAGTGGTAACCATAACATAAGTAGTGGTGTGGTTTTTGGTGAGGAATTGCACTTGGAAATGCCACATTCTGAAAAATTTGCATCAAAATTATAATCCAAAAGAATGTCGTAAGTCTTCACATCCTCATAAACAATGTGTGGGTTATAGTCATAATGAAGATATGGCTATCCTTCTTCAACACCATGAGCAATATTTAGTTGATTGTTCCAATCTAGCTTAATCTTCTTTGATGATCCTATACGAAAATAAAAATTAATAAAACACTTGTTAGATTTTCCAACAATCCATTTTAATATGAAGGTTAGAGATTGATTGGACACTTCTATTTCAAAAAATGAATCTACAATGTACATATCCATTTTTCTTCATAACATAATCATTTTACTCACCATGTAGGATGTCCCATAGACTTCCATTTACCATGTAATCATAAAACATCAAGTTTCCAAGTGGATAAAGCGAACATCCATGCAGAATCTCAAGATTTTGATGATTGATGCTTCCAACTATTTCTACATCAGTTTCAAATGTAAAAATGCTTAGTGGGTAGAGACTGTACATTATATTTATAGGAATTGGCTTATAATTCTTTAGAACACATTTATAAATAAATATTGAAGCACCATAGGCAATTACATATTTCTCTTTAAGATTTTTGTGATTTTTACTATGTCTTCGTGTTGTAGATCATAAGCACTGAGATGGGGGAGTGAATCAGTGCAAATTAAAACATTTACACTCTTGATTCAATTTTTTTTTCTTTACCAATCTATATATATGAGCAATACATAATCAAATAATTATTCATCATACACATAAATGCTTTGAACATAGAGATTTACCGTGGGAAACCCTTTCGGAGAAAAAACCCACCAAAATCGTTGCTTATATTACACAAAGCAAGGACTCATAAGAATATAACACATCTTACAAGATTTTTTTAGTGAGACACCAATCCCACAAGGAGCACCAACCCCTACACCTATGTTGATATTATGCACAACAAAGGACTCAAGTGAATATTACACATCACAAGAGATTTCTTTCTGTAGGCACCCACCTACAAGGAAGCTACAACTCCCTAAATGTGCTAAGATACAACTTAGACTTCTTTACTTATACATTTTGATCATGTAGTTACAAAAATTACTAATACAATGAATTATGATCACTTTCCTGGCTCAATCTGTGTTCTTTCTCTATCACACTCTTCTACTCATTCGTTCTACCCTCTTTTGCTCATTCAAATTGTCGTTATGCTCTGCTTATATGATCATGTTCTTCATTATTTTATCAATCTTACCCTTCTCTCTTCTTCACCATTGTATCTCTTCTTAGCTTGATTGCATCATATTTTCTTCTCTCTCATCAAAATCCACCATCGAATCACTTAGAGTTTTTCTTTTATTTCGAAAAATGACTCAAAATGTTTTCTTCAAATTTTCATCTTGTACTCTTCTTGATATGTCGTCGGTGAATCCAAATCATTAAATTTTAAGTTGAGTCCATATTTTATTCTTTCCTTGTTCGGCTTCATTCCTCCTTCCACATATCTAAAAAACCAATTTATTAGTTGACTTCCAAAATTAGAAAATTTACATTGTTTAGAATTTTCATCGTGTAATTAAAATGGAGACCCATCTTCTTTGCATTATTTTAATTCACCTTGAAATCAGGAATCTCCATCGAGCTTATAACCAAATTGCCTCATGGTCAACATGCATTAAATGTTGGTAGCTGGAACAAATAATTTCATTGGTCTATGAAAATTTCCAGTTGTACTTGCAGTTGTAATTTTTTTCAATCAAATCTCCTTCAAAATTTGAATGCAAACATTCAATATTTCAATTTGAACTCTAACTAATTGTCCTTGATCCACTCCGGTTATCTTTTATCATTCCATGACTACCTTTCATGTCTTTTATATTTTCCTTCATATCATGGCTTCTCCTTTTTCCCTTCATATTTTCCCATCTTTATGCATTTTTTAGTTATCTGTGGCATTTGTATGTATTGTGCATATTTTTGAACTTCTCAGCTTCCTCCTTGTTTTCTACCTTACGTGAATTTTCTCCTTTTCTATTTCTTCGTGGCTTTCCTTCTGTCTACGTAGAAAAATTCTATTCTTAGTGTCTATTTTTCTTATCCATATTTTTGCATCTTTTCCCTTTATACGCAGCATTCACCAAATCTTCATACTCGCGGCTTTACCTTTTCAACTTCTTCACTCTACAAAGCTCACCTACCTTTAGTGGATTATCTTTGGAGCTTTCCTTTAGTGTATGGTTCCTTCCTTGAGCTTATTTACTCCATATATCTCTATGTACTTGGTGGCTAGCACCTTATATCTATGGCTTGCTCAAATGGTGTCTAAGTCCTTTAGGACTCATCCTTGATCATCGTAAATCCTTTATGATCTAACATTGCCAATCAACCTTCATCTTCTTCACATGATCACTTTACCAATTGAATCCTTTTTCAAACAATGCATCTTGATATCAACTCATCAATCCTGACATTAATGAAAACATATATAATAATGACAAATATTCTATAAAATTCACAATTTAAGACTTTAGAAAGAAAGGATTTTTTTAATAATGTTCTCTATTATAAATAACCATAATTTAGAACACACATTCTATGTCAATCAATCTCATAACAGATAACCATATGTAGTGTAATGACTCGATGAAACACCAATCTCTCATTTCATGACCCGGTATCCTAATGATCTCTCATGTTAACTTAATGAATTATATACTCGGTATACTTGGTTCTAATACCCTTTTCGGGGTATTAAGTGTTATTTTTAAGAGTCCTATCTGAATATTTATTACCAATATTCATCTAAAATCTCACTTCTTAAAACTAGGTGACATAGGACAACATAACCAGCAGCTTGCGATAATTTGGCCAAAGATTTTCAACATATTGTTCATGTTAATATTCCTAGATGACATAATCTTCAAACAGAATACGTCCTTCACCCAACTTCATATGTTATCTAGAAAGGTCTTCACTGACTCTTGTCACCCACTTGCTCAATGTTTAACGCTAAACAAGGTTAGCAACATAGTTTAGTATAGAAGACTACTTGTTGTGACTAAGGGTACATAGGCATACTCAATCGACCTAAGTTGATTACGTGTGTCTAGTTATCCTAATTCATCGTGAGTTACCCCCAAAACTAATTCATGGTTCTAACCTAACCTAGGGTATAAATAAGATTAAGTCCGAGTTTATGTAGATCTAGATGATTCAACTCTAAAAGTTGTTGCAACATGTCAACTACAACACAATATCATCATGAAGACCCAAGTATTCACGGAGGTATGGTGTTGTAGCTGGTGTGTGCCAACATCTAACTGAGTCATCCCATCTGGATTTACATACCCAAGAAAGAAGTTAATTACTTAATTATTTTCCTTAAATAAAGTTTAATTACAACAATATGTGTTGAATCCTAGTTTCATTAACCATTAGGGTTATAAGCAATAAATGAATTGTAATTCTTATGCAGATACATCTGCCTCCAAACCCCTTTCCGAAGATTTATTTTTCATTCATTAAATTCCTAATTTAAGATTCAATTTTACAAACAGAATCAACTTATTAATAGTGAGGTTCACTTATTTAACTTATCCATGACTTAGCTTGTTTAAGTTCAATCGATTCTTTTATAATATAATTCATTGAGATGAAGTCTACCTGTTATATATATACTATTTTCATTTGATTTAATCAAAGTGAGGAATTAATCATGAGGAAGCACACCTTCTTCTATCCAAAATAACATTAGGATTTAAGTGAAAAAGGTCTTACATAGACTCGCTCAACATTGCAGAATTATGATCACTTTCCCGACTCGATCTATGTTCTTTCTATATCACACTCTTCTACTCATTCATTCTACACTCTTTTGCTTGTTCAAACTGTCATTGTTATGCTCTGCTTAAATGATCATGTTCTTCATTATTTTATCTATCTTACCCTTCTCTCTTCTTCACCATTATATCTCTTCTTATCTTGATTACATCATATTTACTTCTCTCTCATCAAAATCCACCATCAAATCACTTAGATTTTTCTTTTATTTCACAAAATGACTCAAAATGTTTTCTTCAAAATTTACATCTTGTACTCTTCTTGATATGTCACCGGTGAATCCAGATCATTAATTTTTAAAGTTTTGTCCATATTTTATTCTTTCCCTATTCGGCTTCATTCCTCCTTCTACACATCTAACAAACCAATTTATTAGTTGACTTCCAAAGTTAGAAATTTTACATTGTTTAGAATTTACATAGAGTAATTAAAATAAAGACCCATCTTCTTTGCATTATTTATTTCACCTTGAAATTGGGAATCTCCATCGACCTTATAGCCAAATTGCCTCATGGTCAAAATGTATTAAATGTTGGTAGATGGAACAAATAATTTCATTGGTCTATGCAAATTTCCAAAGTTGTACTTGTAGTTGTAATTTTTGTCAATCAAATCTCCTTCAAAATATGAATGCAAACATTCACTCTTTCAATTTGAACTCTAACTAATTGTCCTTGATCCACTCTAGTTCACTTTGATCATTCCACGACTTCCTTTGGTGTCTTTGATCTTTTCCTTCATATTGTGGCTTCTCCTTTTTTCCTTCATATTTTCCCTTCTTTATGCGCTTTTTGTTATCTGTGGCATTTGTATGCATTGTGTGGATTTTTCAACTTCTCGCAGCTTCCTCCTTGTTTTCTACCTTATGTGAATTTTCTCCTTTTCTAGTTCTTCGTGGCTTTCCTTCTATCTACGGAAAAATTCTATTCTTAGTGTCTTTTCTCTTATCCATATTTTTGCATCTTTTCCCTTTATACGCGGCATTCACCAAATATTCATACTCACAGATTTACCTTTTGACCTTCTTCACTCTACGGCACTCACCTACCTTCAGCAGATTCTTTTTGGAGCTTTCCTTTAGTCTGTGGTTCCTTCCTTGAGCTTCTTTACTCCATGGATCTCTATGTACTTGGTGGCTAACACCTTATATCTATGGCTTGCTCAAATGTTGTCTAAGTCCTTTAGGACTTATCCTTGATCATCTCAAATCCTTTGTGAGCTGACAATACCAATCATGATCACTTTACAAATTGACTCCTTTTTCCATAATTCTTCACATGATCACTTTAACAATAAATTGACAAATCCTTTTTCCATTCATTCTAAATAACCATAATTTAGAACACACATTCCATTATGCATGTTAACTCAATGAATTCTCATATACTAGGTATATCTTCATGTTCTCATACCCTTTTTGGGGTATTAAGTCTTACCATTTTTGGGGTATTAAGAGGCCTATCTAAATATTTATTACCAATATTCATCTAAAATCTCACTTCTTAAAACTAGGTGACATAGGACAACACAACCAACAACTTGCAATACTTTGGCCAAATATTTTCAACATATTATTCATGTTAATATTCCTAGATGACATACTCATCAAACATGGAATACGTCCTTCACCCCACTTCATCTATTATCTAGAATGGTCTTCACTGACTCTTGTCAGTCCACTTGTTCAAGGTTTAACCCTAACCAAGGTTAGCAACATAGTTTAGTGTAGAAGACTACTTGTGGTGACTAAGGGTACATAGACATACTCAATCGACCTAAGTCGATTGCGTGTGTCTAGTTATCCTAAGTCATCGTGAGTTTCCCCACACTAGATCATGCTTCTAACCTAACCTAGGGTATAACTAAGATCAAGTCCAAGTTTATGTAGATCTAGATGATTCAACTCTGAAGGGTGTTGCAACATGTCAACTACAACACAATATCCTCATGAAGACCCAAGTCTTCACGGAGGTACGGTGCTGCAGTTGGTGTGTGCCAACATCCGACTGAGTCATCCCATATGGATGTACATACCCAAGAAAGAAGTTAATTACTTAATTATTTTCCTTAATTAAAGTTTAATTACAACAACCATGTTGAATCCCTAGTTTCATTAACCATTAGGGTTGCAAGCAATAAATGAATTGTAATTGCTATGTAGATACATCTTCCTCCAAACCCCTTTTTGAATATTTTTTTTCATTCATTAACTTCCTAATTTAAGATTCAATTTTACAAACAAATCAACATACTAACAAAGTGAGGTTCACTTATTTAACTTATCCATGACTTAGCTTGTTTAAGTTCTGAATCATATTCTTTTATAATAGACTTCATTGAGATGAAGTCTACTTATTATATATATACTCTTTTCATTTGATTTACTCAGAGTGAGGAATTAATCATGAGGAAGCACACCTTCCTCTATCCAAAATAACATTAGGATTTAATTCCAAAAGGTCTTAAATAGACTACTTAACATTGTAGAATATTTGCCTTTCCTTTTATTTAATAAGAGTTAGGGTTCATTTGGAACCTCATAACATTTTACAAGTTTTCAACAAGATTCCATTTACCCATTAACATCATTTAGTAAAACCATAGTGATTTAATTGAATGACCAATCATGTATGCCAACTTAATAAGTTGCATTAATAAGAGGATAGTACATCTAGTACCTTTATCCTATAGTTCATTTTAATTCAACCCGAAAGGGTTCATTTCATATATATATATATAATAATAGAGATAAGATTATCATTACTATTCATAGAATATACAAAAAGATGACACATCAAGTATAGATAAACCCACAATCTTTTCCATTTATCAAGGTGGAATTCATACATTGCAAGTTCAAACACTTCAGACATCTTTAGTGTCAAACAACAACAATAAGCTCTATTAAAAATACAACTTTCCTTTCCAACAATACATTTCAATAATGAATCATATTTCCTCATAAAAGATCCAGTCTTTTGGTAAACAAAAGTAACATCATAAAATATCTTGTCTCCTTTTACCACTTACGAAGTCCATCTACAAAAATTGCTAGCATGGGTCAGTTCATTGAACTGAGCATGATAAGCACTAAGCATTAAAATGATGTGCTTTTAACTAATTGTTTCATAAAGAGAACTCTACTTTTATGAAATAGTTAAAGCATTACAGAAAAGACATGTCATAAAGAAATAACAATCATAAGAGAGAGAAACAAAGTGATAATCCATATCATCATTAAGAAAATATCATGATATAATCGAATCAACTTTCAACCAATGATTTCATAGAAGGAATTAAAACATTAATCTAGATAAATAATAATTCACCAAATCACAGAATGCTTTTCATTTATAGATTTTTATGATCCACATCTTATTTAATTCCATCTAACCTGAGAAGATACTAACACTAATATCTCAAAGGAACAATCTACATTAGATGGAACAATAATACTTTTATCTCAGCCTAAACTTAACTTCATCCTAAAATATAAAATGCCAAACTCAATCAAACATTAGATAAATTTAGGATGAACCAACAACACCTTTAGGAAAGAGTTTCTTATTTAAGAATCTATATCCTAAATTTAGAGTCATAAACCAATCTAAGTTTTAGGATCCACATCAAACAGATTTGAAAAGAATGAATTCAATTTGCCATGCACTTGGAACTAATCACTCATCACAAACATAGTACATCATTACAATGTAAAATCCAAAGAGAAGAATACAAGGTTTTAGAAAACAACTACAGATCTTGTAATCCTTATTTTTACTCCATAAGAGACTTACTCAGAAATTTCAATCAAACATATCAAATCTCTAGAGTAACCTTTTTCTTCAGCAACATATTCTATCACAAAAGGGTCTACTTCATCAAGCAAGTCCTAGAGGAGGCATAACTATACAACTAAACAGGTCAGTTCCCTCTTCCGAGGTGATACTGATGTAAGGTGAAAAGAAAAGAGAAAGAGATTGTTCATTCTCAATCCAAGCAAGAACATAATAGACAAGTCCAACCTTTACTATTTTCCATTTTAAATCCCGATAGAGGTTAAATCAGACTCAATATAGAGAACTTTCCCAAATCAGAGAGAAAGAGAACAACATACATCTACCTTCAAAGTTCAAAGAGGATGGTATTGTAAATACCTTTAACTCATAATAGAAAATAAAGGATAACAATGAATAATGATAAGATAAGATCTCATTACTCCTTCCTTAACAGAGGTACACTTACCAAGATCGAAAAAGAACCGAGACAAATTTGATTACCCCATGCCAAGAAAACAATTAACTCCTATCAACCATTGAAGTCCAAAGAACCATTCAAACCTTCAATTAATGACAGAACAGTAACTCACAAGCTACAAACCAAAATTAGTTTCTTCTAAACTTTACAAATGATAACAACAACTAAAGCACAAAACTACCAACTAAACATGGCATTCCCTTCTAAACAATAATAGCATCATTTGAGAAGTTAACTCAATTTTCCTAACAAGCAGACAGAGTAACATTTAAATAACTTACCCCTTTTTGGCAATGATTTCCTTTTCAAAGAGATAACACAAAAAGCTTACCCATCTATAGATGGTGAATGAAAATATAGAGAGCAATACTTAAATTCAAAATTCCATTTGAGCCAACTGCGAACCATGTATCTTCCTCAATAATCAAAGGAACAGACTAACTAGATCAGAAGAATAACCCAACCCAGATTCACCCACAGAGAGAGACAAATAATATGAACAGCATGACACAATATTTGTGCTTGAAGTCAAGCTCGAAAGACATGAAAACCCAAAATGTTATAGTCATTTCCTTTAAGCATTCCATCAAGTTTTTGACAAGAGTCAGTTACTCTATAGTTCCACCATTTTTACCTATGAGCTCCTACAGTAATTCCATTCGTATTTCTAAATAATGTAAAAGAAATAATCAAACCTAGTAAGTCAAATCGAGAAGAACAAACATAGACCATTCTTTTCCTTTTACCAGAGAAATTGTAATTGAATCAATAAACCATTCACATAGATCACATAAGCAGAATTAAACTAACAACCATGCCAAAGGATAGATTGCTCTCGAGGTGATCCATTCCAGTTCAACATCAGACAAGTTACTATCCATTTTAGCTCAAATTAAATAGACATATAAAAGATTCAAAAACATCTCAAGTCTAAATAGAAGTTTAAGTAAGTTTCTTACCTTTTTCCAACAAAGGAAACAAAACCCAAAATATGTTTCTATCATAACAGTGAATCCTACTATCTAGTTTCAGTATAGTTCAACAGATGTTCTCAAGATTCAACAACATCTCAAGTCCAAACAGAGTTAACATGTTTCATACCTTTTTCCAACAAAGAAAACAAACCCAAATCATATTTACATCAAACAATGAATCCAAGCAGAAGCATACAGTAAAAAAATACAAGCATGAATGCAAGATAAACATCACATAAAAACCCATTTGTTCCCCAAGAGCAAATTTATTTTAATGAAGACATTTAGGAAAAAGTAGAACAACTTAATGGGTAGAGCCTATCATGCCTAATAGAGCTTCTTCTTGATTTATAGAAGATTTCCCATCCGAGCCTCAACAGTCTCTTTTTTCCATGCAACGTCCACCAACCTCAATCTTCCACTTCTTCTTATACTTCCACAGAGTCCAAAATAGCTCAAGAATTCCAAAAATACAGATATATCAAAATAGAATTGTTGGTTCAAGAACCGAAAAACCCATGCAGAGAAAAAACTTGAAATGAACTAAAGATCAAACAACCTTTCCAAAACCCACCATGCATTTTTCCTAGGTGGTTTCTTCACCAAAAATGAAATCAATTAATGTGAAGGACAATCAATTTCCCTCCTATTTCTCCATGCCACCACCATCTATATTTGGCGATGCCTTAATTCAAAATTTTGCATGCAATTTCTATTTAGTGGTGATGCCAACTAGGCATCCACTATCTCCCAATGCCTCTGCCAAAGTTGGTAGTCCATAGCCATTAAAAACCAAAATCAATTCCAATTAATGCCTTGAAAACCGATGCCACCATCGACCTTACCAATTGCCAAGTAGTCCATAGGTACCCCTTAGGTTAGTAATAGTTTAGGTTAGATTTTATTAGGTTAGAAATCAACCTTAGTCCTTAGGTAAATATTATTTTCCTTAGGTTGTTTCCAAACTCAATAAATATAAAACATACCAACTTAGGTTAGGGTTGTCGACCTTAGTAGTTTTAGTAATAGGTCTAAGGTCCTTATACACTATTCAATGTCTTATTATTACTAACAAGTAGACCCAGCCTATCACTTACAGCTTGTTGCAAAGCAAGGACACCTAAAGAAGGGTCCATCATAATTTTATAAACAAAACAAGGCTTAGTCCTAGCTTCACCTTCCATTTCGAATGCCAAGTCAACAAGATGAACATGTAAGAAAAATTGAAGCATACCTTGGATCAATGGAATTGATCCAAGGTTTTGCTTGTCAACACAAGATAAGTATGACAACAATAATACAAGTTCATAATATTTTTAAAAGTGAATTTAAGTTGTACATAGAGATGAATGGCCTCATTTTCAAGTAAGAAAAATCACAACAAAATGAACCTTTTCAACCAATAATGAATTATCCATTACAAACATGATTTCCAAAAGTCATAAGAGTACTCCTTCCTAAGACAAATCACATGTCAACATTTGCAATGTCAAGAGTGGAAGTCATCACAGTAATAACCATGTCAAAGATGTTACATACCTCCCTCCTAAAAAGAATCATCATCCCGATGATCAACTTAGTCAAACAATTTAAGTCTAGGATAAAATCAAATTATCATCCTTCCATTCATATGTTCATAGATTTGAGAAATTCAAATTCCATAATCAACATTAAAATAGTTGTCCATTATTAAATAGTGTAGTATCTACCCAAGATTGGCAGATTTATTGACATAACATGAATAAAATATTAAAATTTTATCAGTCAACAGAATCAATTCTGTTCAAACAAATATGGAAAAGTAGTTTTCATATCTTCAAGATTTTCCCAGGTTGCACTTTCTTCATTAAATTGATCCCATTGGACCTTACATTGACTTATTTCATAATTTCTTAAGTGCAACTAGGAGAGTTTCCAACACTCGAATGGGTTTAACCACAATTATTCTTGGGTCTTGGACCTGCAAGGAATTCTAATTTAACACATGTGATAAATCTAAACATATTTCTTAAGTAGAGAAATATGGAAAACATCATGCATTTGTGATAAAGCAGAGGTAAAGCTAAATGATAAGCTACAGGGTTGATTACTTCAACAATTTCAAAGGGTCCCACATAATGAGGTGATAACTTGGTAGCCTTGCCAAAATTTATAGAACTCTTTTTTTAGTTTAACCCACAGAAAGACCTTCTCACCAAGTTCAAATTTCTTATCAACCCGCTTTAAGTTTGCATAACTCTTTTTGTATATGTTGCTTCTTTCAAGTGTTCATGAATCATTTTAACTTTTTGTTCCATTTCCATAAGGATTTCAGTCCCAAATTACCTCTCTATCCTCTATGTTATCCTAGCTAACTAGAGTTCAGCATTTCCTTCTATATAATGCTTTGAAAGGTTCCATTTTTAGAGATGTGTGATACATGCTATTATAAGTAAAATCTACCAATGGAAGTTACTCTTCCCATTTATACTACTGATCTATGTAATACATTAGTAACATATCCTCTAAAACTTGATTAACTCTATCACCTGTCCATCCGTTTTGGATGGTATGTAGAACTGAAATTCAGTTTAGTCCTATTGTCCCCTCAAAATTACCCTCTTTTGAAAGTTGAAAATTTTAAAATTTTGAGTTGGTACCCTTCAATAATGTTTCAATGAAGAAGAAATTTTGAAAAGATTGTGAAAATGTCATTTCTTGGGATCATTTTAGTAACTTGCGGTCTGTCGGACATTTTTGTCCCTCATGTCCCAAGTTCACTGGGCTTCCTATTCCTTGATTCCCCACATCACCCACATCAGCCGAATCGGGTCTTCTTATCCAATATGTCCTAAGTTCCAGCAGACCTTTTGTTCACCGATCACTGATTTTCCTATAAGTTCTTGTTTGTCAGATTCTTCACATTTTTTTAGCCCATTTGTCCCAAGTTCACTTGGGCTTCCTGTTCCCTGATTCCCCACATTGCTCACATCACTTGAATTATGTTCTCACATCTTTTGCATTTCTGTCTCCCTAGAAATCCCGTGCTTTTTTGGCCCGCATCACCCGTATAGGCCAAATCGGGTTTCACATCCCACATGTCCAAATGTCCCATAGATCGTATGGGCTATTTTTTTTTTTGCTTTTCCCACATTCACCTTTTTGAGTCAGTGTAAGGGGTATTTAATGTACATTAATGATATTCTCTCTCCTGAATGGCTATTTAAAGGGACCACCATCTATGCATTTGTCACATTACTTGCTTATTATTTCTTGCCCACATTCTTGCAATTGAGTCATTTTCCTATATCCCTTTGCGTTTTTATCACGAATCTATTCTTTGAAGGCCATTCCTCTGTGCACTACAAAAATGAAGATCAAGTTTCAAGGGCACGAGCATTTTTCACCTCTGGAGACCTTTGTGCCTAATATCGGGATAGTGAAGTTTGACACTTAGATTTTGATGATTTCTGGGGCAGGTTAACATGCGACAACCCTGCTCCCATGGCCCAAATGATCAATGATAGTGGAATCATGTATGCT
The DNA here is from genome assembly GCA_018340775.1 of Taxus wallichiana var. yunnanensis. Lineage (NCBI taxonomy): Eukaryota > Viridiplantae > Streptophyta > Pinopsida > Cupressales > Taxaceae > Taxus > Taxus wallichiana. Next base: position 126,944,949 of record CM031242.1, on the reverse strand, counting down.
GCTGGTTTTCCCATCTTTGTGTAGTGTGCTAACACCGTGCTCACCTATGGAGCTCATTTCAACCCAGATACCAAGGAAGTTGTTAATGGAATTGATTGCAAAACTAGATGTTTCCACCATTGTCACCGCTGCCCTACGCATTCCTGAGACAAAAGACTCCATTGTTCTCACTCTTGCTCAAGCTCAGGCTCTATTTGATAAGGAAAATGATAATACAAGGCACGAGTGGCTAAGTCATGGCTGAAGTGCCCTAAGAAGGGAGCATCCCGACTCTCCAAAGCATTGTACAGGGTTGATTTCAATGAAGAATTATCATATTTCATCATCTTTCTCACCCGTATTATGGGGATGCCCTCTACCAATGACTTCCATTTTTGGATGTGCCCTTTCATAAGCATCATCTACGAAGGTAAACAAAACATAAACTGGGCTGAGATCATCTGTATGAACCTGACTGAACAATTGACAAATGTTCAACAAACTAAGAAGTTCTACATGACTTCTTACCTCATGTACACCCTGACAACATCTCGGGAGTGGTTTGGCTTCACTTACATTGAGAGCAAGAAGGATGAGCCCATATACACATATTTCCCTCAATTTACCCTCAAGGACAATAATCATAATTTCAGAAGGGTAAATGATGCTTTTACCATGTACAGGTTATCCAATTTCACCCCCCTCAGGGTTGAATTGATAACATACATCAGAATTCTCAAGTCCCAGGCAAATTGATTGATCCAGGGAAAAAATCATGTTTCTAGGGTCCCTTCAGAAATTTTTCTAACTCCCCTGTCTAGGTTGAAAAGAACAAGCTCTAAGAAAATGCAAGAAAGTTGCAGAAAATAAGCTTGGGCCAGAAAAAAATTGTGAAAATCGGCTAAGTCCTAGTCCCCGGGACAGTTGGGAAATTTGGGATGAAAAGGCGCGCATCGACCGAAAAGCCTACATGTGGCCCAAACAACAAAGGGACATCTGGGACAAATGGACGCGAAATGCCCGAATTGGTCAAAAGAAAGAAAATTTGTCCAAGTCCTTAATCAGGAGCAAGCGGGACAAGAGTACGCGAAGGACCCGAACCGGCCGGTTCGGCCGGAACAGGAAACTTTCACACTGGGACATTTGGGACAAATGGACGCGAAGGATGTGAACCGGTCGTTTCAGCCAGAATAGGAAACTTCAACACAAGGACAAGTGGGACAAAGGGATGCGCGGGATGTGGATAGCCGAAGGAGCCGAAAGCCAATCAGATCACGCCACGTGTCACCGACAGAAAAGGGATGAGGAAGCCCATTTCGGGTGGATAGGAGGATTCTGTCCCGTGAAGCACTGGGACATCCGGGACAAAAAGACGTGGTGGATGTGAAAATCCAGCAGGCCCGTGGACGAATCACAGCATGACATGTGTCGCCAAGAAAAAAGGTCCAAAAAGTCAAAGGGGCAAGGTTTGAAGCACTGGCCCGAGCCAATTAGTATAGGACACATGTCTAATGGAGCAGAGAAGTGCAGAGCCAGGGAAAGATTTTGGAAATTTGGCCAAGTTCAGCCAAAGAGCTAAAAGCGAAAGTCTACTCCGCACCCCGTGTCAACCAATCAATGCATGCCACGTGTCCCAAGTGGCGGGGGCGCGGAGGAAAAGTAAAAATGTTCCGAATCATCAAAAAGTCAAAGTTTTCAAGGAAAACCCACGGGACAGGTCAGATGAGAGAATAACATATCCAATCAGCACATGCCACATGTCATCTAGGTGGCAGAGCATGGGAAGAAATTTAAAAATCCGTTTTCACCTGTTTTGTGCCCTAGATCTTTAGATCTCCATATCTTTCGATCCAGAGCTCCGATTGGCATGTTCTTCATATCAACGGAAAGCTTGTGAAATTCTCTACATGATTATAGGGTTAATCTCAAGTTTTTGTGTAGGATGGAGGGAGAAAATCGAGAAACAGCCCTGACACGTGTTCATGACCGTAAGTGACATTCCAGTGACCGCAGTTTAATGCGTAATGGGTCGCCTTCTCCCGTATTTCGGTCAAAATGATAGGTTATGGGTTTGTAAGGTTCCCATGCCATTTTAATGCACTTGCATTCAAGGAGGTATGGGATCTCATGTTTTTGTACGTTTCCTATCCCCTGGGCTCGACCCTTCCACCGTAAAAGCCGATTTGGCTCATTTCCAAGGGGGGAACAATTTTTGACATAAAGAACTCCTTCTTTCTTTCAGCTCCAGCAAGTGACTGAAGCAAGAATCAGACCTCTCCAAAGGATTGTAATAGTTTTTACCTCTCTGAGGTTGTAATGCAGTGATTTTGACACTGAAAATGATAATGCAAGCTTTGTGAATGGTTTTCAGTCCTTTGTTTGTATTATTTGCTTCATTTTAAATCCTAAATTATATCTTATCAGTCTGTGTATGTTTTATGTTGTAAACTTTGGTCTGTGTCTATTTGCTTGACATAAATGTTTCACCACTCCTCCTTTGGTGTATCACCTGTTAGTTTAGTTTTATTTTTGCACTTTCTATCTCTGTCTCCTTGCAGTTTAGAGTAGGATTAGGATCTGAACCTCTGTAGTTTTTACAAAATATAGATCTAAATCAGAGGAGTTTGAGGAACTAGCCTCTAATCTGGAGATTCCTCTCTTAGTTTCACAAGTCCCCACACTTGGAGAGAGGTTTCCATGTTGTGCAATCACACTGGATGCTAGAGTGATCAACCTAGAAGCCTGATCTGCATCTAGGGGTGCTGTGAGCCTGCAACAATAGTTTTGGCACACCTGGTGGGACACTAGAGGTCTCATTTTTACTGCAGCAAAGTTGATATGCATCTTGCTGTAGTTTTCTTGCTTATAAGAGCTATTATTTGCATATCTGGTGACTCCAAGGGGAAGAATCAACTGGTTTCAGTTGTGTAGGCTTGAAAACTCATGAGAAGAATCAACACAAGGTCAAGAGTTAGAGAAGAAGAAGTGTTGTTTGAATACCTGCAGCTTATCTCCAAGAAGAAGGCAAAGAGGAAGAAGGATTCAAAGGTCTCCATCTCCACCAAACAGAACTCTCTCAACTCCTCCACCTCGACAGCCTTTCATTCAAAGATAAAAGGGCTTTAAGACCAATTAGAATGGCTCAGAACAATCCCTATGTCAACTTCACAGGCAACATCCCACTTGCTCTCAATGCACAACATCCAGTTTCCTATTGCAGCCTTGAAGAACATTCCCTACTTCACCGGAGAAAATAAGACTACTCCAGTGATCATGTTAAAGATATTGCTAACCTTTGTGCAATCCATGAAATCAATGAAATGCAAGTGGCTGTCAAGTTACTGGCATCTTCCTTCAAGGGTAAAGCATTACAATGGTTTAGGATCCTTGGAGCTGGTTCTATCACAAACTGGAATCAGCTGTGTATTGCACTTCATGAGAAATTTGGAGAGAAGGGAGACAACTTGTCTCTTTTGGAGCAGCTGACAACTATCAAGAGAGCCCCCAACGAGTAGCTGACTGACTTCAACTTCAGATTTCAAAGGTCTTGGGATAGGATTCCAGTGGCAGTCAGGCCAACAGCGGAGGTGCTTTTCTATATTACCTTAAAGCTTTGAATTCTGATATTTCTATGTTAATTCAGTCCATGGGAGGCACAACAATCCCTATGGCTTATAGCATTGCCATTAGAGCTGAAAACTATCTTATTCAAGCTGGTAAACTGGCTCCTAGGCCTCCCATGCCCTTGTATCCAAACTTAGAAAATCCAAGCACTAGTCAAGCACCCACTTTGGCTCCTGTTCCAACCCCTAGAAACTAGAGTTCAAATGAAGCTTCCACTTCATCTCCAAGTGCCCCAAATGAGCTTCAAGAGGTCATGAAACAGTTGCAAAACCTAGGCAATGAGCTGGTTACTCTCAAAAGGTAGCAAGCCCAAGGTTTCAGAACTTCCTATCAACCCCAAGCTCAGCCTAATAGGCAGCCATACCAACCACAAAGACCACCTAATCCAGCTGCAAATGTGAATCAAACAAGGCCTCCTGCCAATAGACCATTCTAGCCATATAATCCAAATGTCATATCTACCTCTAAGGCATTAGTGCCAACACAGAACAACATTGCTTAGGAATATGACTGGTGCTTTCCATGCAATGAGCCTCATAACCAATCCATGTGTTTCAATGGTGCTCTCAATCAAGCACTAATGGTGAAAACTCATCTGGTGTGGAGGGTGACGGCAAATCAAGGAAACAAATAACAACAAGAAACATTCCAACAAAGAATCAGCCCCAATTGACACCACATTGGTGAACTCGGCAAGCGTAAGATTTCGTGGCATGAATCAAGAAGTTTCTCAAGGTGTTGCAGCCAACACAATGTCAAAGAGGAGAAATTTGGGTGAAGAATGGCCATTAGCCCCACCAATCCACAACCTTCCACGGCTCCACAAATGATTGGCAAGAAAAGTCTAGTTTCAAGTGCACAAGGACATCCAAGAACAGCCCTAGGCCAACTCAAATGCCACCGTTGATTCCCACGTGCAAGGGGTGAATGTGTAAACCAAGGGACAACAAAAGGATACTTCATCCCCGTTCAGTATCATTGAACAGATGAAGAAGACTAACGTCAATATATCAATGTGGGAATCCCTATCTATCCCAGGCCAAAGAGATCTGCTGCAAGCTGCCATGAAGGATTGGCCAACTTCGAATCAGCAGGTTCAGATGCAAGACAAGGTTCTCACAAATGCTACCTAGCCTGAAGGAAGTCATGGAGGACAACAAGGTAAGATGTTGAAGCCCCCTCCTTTCTACGTTTCGTTGATCATTGGAAATCAGCTAGTACATAATTACATGATAGACTCCGGAGCAAGTAGCTCAGTAATGCCTAAACAGATAGCTGATCAGCTAGGGCTCCAGATGAAATAACATCTAAAGGGGTAGTGTAGCTAGAGGGGACAGCAATAGCAATAACAGTTGGAGTGATTAAAAACTTGAGTCTTACCTTGCACGCATGTCCAAATGTTGTTGTCTTACAAGATGTATCAATCATAGACCTTCCACCACTCTTTGCCCTTTGTTTGTCAAGGGACTTCACAGCCAAGATTGGGGGGTATTTGTCTACTGATTGGTCACACATGTTGTTCAGAACAAGATATGGAACTAAGGCTACAATTAGGTCTGAACCTATTGCAAACTTCCATATTGAGCCTTATACTCAAAGTCAGATTAATGCCAATTGTTCAGCATTTGATCAAGAAGATTATCCAAACACAGATGAAGCCGAAACCAAGGTTGGAAGCATCCCAGATTTGACTCTTGATGAATGGGCAAGCAAGATACATGCTTTTGATCCCTATCAAGAAGTAGAAGAATCTGAGCTGGGAGTCTATTGTATACATGAAGAAAATCAACCTATTCCTAGCATCACTAAGCCAAGTCATAAAGACAAGAATGAAGTATGGCAATTATTCTTTGATGGGTCAAGGAGTAGACAAGGTGCAGGAGGAGGAGCTATGCTCATTTCACCGCAAGGTATAAAGTATTACTCACCTTCCATTTTAAGTTTTCTTGTTCAAACAACACAACTGAATATGAGGCCTTGATTCATGGACTTCATTGGGCTAGAAAAAGGGCATAAATAACTTGCGGTGTTCGGGATAGCGAGCTAATCATCAACCAAGTTAGAGGACAACATGCTACAAAGAATGACTTGTGAGGAGCTACAAGAATAGGGTATGGGACCTCATTCAGATTTCGGAGCTTTCAACATTGTGTCCATACCCGGAAAAAAAAATGAAGCCGCGGATAGGCTCGCAGCAGTTGGAGCAACGTTTGATGTGGTTGACAACATCAAAAGGGAAAAACACCCACATATCCATGTGATTGTGAGGCCAGCAGTTCTAGATAATAACACAAGCTGGCAGGTGTTTGAGAATGATCTACACATCGTCAATTTTTTACAAGAAGAGGCTCAATTCTCAGCTAGGAATCGGGATGACTTGAGCAAAGAATATGGGGATCAAGTAGTGCAAATGCTGAGACAAACAAGATTCCCAGGGGTTTAGTAACGTTGGAGTCTATCTTCAACCCTAACGACCGCCATAAGGAAAAGGCTAACATACAGGTCAAGAGAGAAGATTTAGAGCCAATTCCGGTTGGGGAAGGCAAAACACTTCAAATTGGTAAAGTGGCCATTGAGCAGGAGAAATCAGATTTCATACAACTTTGCCAAGAATTTCAAGATGTCTTCGCTTGGAGCTATGAAGAATTGAGAGGATTCAATCTGAATTTGGCACAACATACCATAGAATTGATCTAGATGCTAAGCCCATCAGGCGAAGTAGAGACTTGTTAACCCTCACATTGAGCCTCTAATGAAGAAAGAGCTAAATAAGCTAATAGAGGCAAACATTATATTCCCGATCAAGCACTCAAGCTGGGTTGCTAACTTGGTTCCAGTCAGGAAGAAGAGCGGAGAAATCAGGTTGTGTGTGGACTTCCGAGACCTCAATAGGGCCTCTCTCAAAGATCATTACCCGCTTCCTTCAATGGAACAAATATTGCAAGTAGTATCCGGTTCAGAGAGATTCTCTCTCCTAGATGGCTACTCAGGGTATAATCAGGTGATGGTGAAAGAAGAATACCAATTCAAGAGTTAAGGACTTCCTCCTCAACAAGGATTTGAATGAGAAAAGGGCAGGATGGATCACCCGTGTCATGGAATATGACATTGATATCAAGATCACCAAGCTGGTAAGAGGGAAAGGACTGTGTGAGCAGCTGGTTTTGGGGAAGCAAAAGGAAGTATGCAACGAGGAAGAGGCTGTTTTGATAGTCCAGGACAGCCATGAGCCAAGTGGCAATCAAGAAGAAGACAATGCTTCCCCCACTCCTTGCTGAACCCAAAGTATTGTGCACTTCTTAGGTACAGGCCAGTGCCCCCCAGAGATGAACAAGACCCAAAGGAGACACTTTAGATTGCAGGTTGTTCCGTATGCCATTGTTGATGGGGTTTTGTTCAAGAAAGATGTGAATGGAGTGCTTTGAGATGCATTAGCACACAAAGTCAAATTCAAAGGGTGTTGGAAGAGTTTCATTTTGGACCAGCTAGTGGCCATTTTGCACCAAGAGTGACACTCTAAAAATCATGAAGGCTGGTTATTATTGGCCTAAAATCTTCAAAGTGATTGCTATGCATGGATCAAGAGGTGTAAGAATTGTGCATTCTTCACGGAGAAAGAGAGACTTGCTGCCCTCCCATCGCATCCAATCTTAGTTGACCAGCCATTCATGAAATGGGGTTTGGACTTCATTGAGTCATTAATCCCAATTCAAGCCAAGGGCACAAATGGATTTTGATAGCCACGGACTACTTCACCAAATGGACAAGAAAGAGCACTCAAAGAGGCGAATGAGTCTAACATCTTAGACTTTTATGAGGGGATAATAACCAGATTTGGTGTACCGCTACCATAATCTCCGATAACGCATTAGCATTCATTAGATCCAAGGTGACCGAGTGGGCTGTCAAGAACGGTATTTACCTAAGCACTTCATCGAACTATTACCCTCGTGGTAATGGCGAGGAAGAGTCTACAAACAAGAACTTGTTGAGGATCATTAGGAGAACTCTTGATGAGAATCGAGGTCTTGCATACCAAATTGAAGTCAGCCTTATGGGCTGATAGGATAACCCCAAAATATCCACGAGTAACTCTCCATTCGGGCTTGTCTATGAAAGAGAGGCAATCTTGCCTATGTCACTTGAGTTGCCAACATTGGAACTCATAAAGCAGCTGGAGTTGCTTGAATTTGAGCCCATGGAGGTGAGGTATGCAGAGTTGATGGAGCTGCAAGAGATCAAAATCGTGCATCCCAAGCAATGGAAAAGGATCAAGCTTTGATCAAGAAGACCTTTGATAGGAAGGCCAAAGATAGATCTTTTCAAGTTGGAGATCTAGTGTTGAAATGGGATGTGGATAGAGAAAAACCGGGAAGGCATTCAAAATTTGATGCCATTTGGAGTGGCCCATACATGGTCATAAAGTGCAAGAACATCAATGCTTTCCAATTGGCCTCATTGGATGGTGAAGAACCGTAGATTCCAAATAATGGAATCTATCTCAAGCGTTGCTTCTAGAGGAAAGTTCACTACCTCTCGTAAATATTAGATTAGATTTTATTTCCTCCAAGTGCTTGTGCACATTGTTTTCTTGTAGGTTAGTTTAGTTTTCCCTAAGTGCTTTGGCATAGCTTGCTGTCCATGGAGATGTTTTTGCAGTCCTTTCTTTCATCGAGTAACAAATTGATAACATACATCAGAATTCTCAAGTCCCAGGCAAATTGATTGATCCAGGAAAAAATCATGTTTCTAGGGTCCCTTCAAAAATTTTCTAACTCTCCTATCTAGGTTGAAAAGAACAAGCTCTGAGAAAATGCAAGAAAGTTGCAGAAAATAAGCTTGGGCCAAAAAAATTGTGAAAATCAGCTAAGTCCTAGTCCCCGGACAATGGGACATTTGGGACGAAAAGGCGTGGATCGGCCGAAAAGCATACATGTGGCCCAAACAACAAAGGGACATCTGGGACAAATGGACGCGAAATGCCCGAATCGGCCGAAAGAAAGAAAATTTGTCCAAGTCCTTAATCGGGAGCAAGCGGGACAAGAGTACGCGAAGGACCCGAACCGGCCGGTTCGGCCGGGGAAACCGCACAGGGAATTTCGGAGGACTTTCACAACATTTGGGATAGATGGACGCGAAGGATGTGAACCGTCGTTTTCACCCGAAACAGAAACTTCAAAGACAAGGACAAGTGGGACAAAGGGACGCGCGGACGCTGGATAGCCGAAGGAGCCGAAAGCCAATCAGATCACGCCACGTGTCACCAATAGAAAAGGGACGAGGAAGCCCATTTCGGGTGGATCGAGGATTCTGTCCCGCGAAGCACTGGGACATCCGGGACAAAAAGACGCGGTGGACGCGAAAATCCGCAGCCCGTGGATGAATCACAGCATGACACGTGTCGCCAAGGAAAAAGGTCCAAAAAGTCAAAGGGGCAAGGTTTGAAGCACTGGCCCGAGCCAATTAGTACAGGACACGTGTCCAATGGAGTAGAGAAGTGCGGAGCCAGGGAAAGATTTGGGAAATTTGGCCAAGTTCAGCCAAAGAGCTAAAAGTGAAAGTCTACTCCGCGCCCCGTGTCGACCAATCAATGCATGCCACGTGTCCCAAGTGGCGGGGGCGCGGAGGAAAAGTAAAAATGTTCCGAATCATCAAAAAGTCAAAGTTTTCAAGGAAAACCCATGGGACAGGTCAGATGAGAGAATAACATATCCAATCAGCACGTGCCACGTGTCATCCAGGTGGCAGAGCGCGGAAGAAATTTAAAAATCTGTTTTCACTGCTTTGTGCCCTAGATCTTCGGATCTCCATATCTTTTGATTCAGAGCTCGATTGGCACGTTCTTTATATCAACGGAAAGCTTGTGAAATTATCTACATGATTCTAGGGTTAATCTCGAGTTTTGGTGTAGTCTAGAGGGAGAAAATTGAGAAACGGCCCTGACGCGTGTTCATGACCAGAAGTGACATTCCAAATGACTGATTTAATGCGTAATGGGTCGCCTTCTCCGTATTTCAGGTCAAAATGATAGGGTATGGGTTTGTAAGGTTCCCATGCCGCTTTTAATGCACCTACATTCAAGGAGGGATGGGCTCTCATGTTTTTGTACGTTTCCTGTCCCCTGGGCTCGACCCTTGCACTGTAAAAGCCAGATTTGGCTCATTTCCAAAGGGGGAACTTTTTTTGACATAGCAACTTCTTCTTTCAGCTCCAGCAAGTGATGAAGCAAGGATCAGACCTCTCCAAAGATTGTAATAGCTTTTTTACCTCTCTCGAGGTTGTAATGCGTGATTTTTTGACACTCGAAAAGATAATGCAAGCTTTGTGAATGGGTTTCACTCTTGTTTGTATTATTTGCTTCATTTCAAATCCTGAATTATATCTTATCAGTCTGTGTATGTTTTATGTTGTAAACTTTGGTCTGTGTCTATTTTCTTGACAGAAATGTTTCACCACTCCTCCTTTGGTGTATCACCCGTTAGTTTAGTTTTATTTTTTGCACTTTCTATCTCTCGTCTCCTTGCAGCTTAGAGTAGGATTAGGATCTCAACCTCTCGTAGTTTTGCAAAAAATATAGATCTAAATCGAGGAGTTTGAGGAACCAACCTCTAACTGAGATTCCTCTCTCGCCACAAGTCCCCACACTTTGAGAGAGGTTTCCATGTTGTGCAATCACACCGGATGCCGAGTGATCAACCTAGAAGCCCGATCTCGCATCCAGGGTGCCGTGAGCCTCGCAACAACAGCTTTGCACACCCGGGGGACTAGAGAGGTCTCATTTTTATCAGCAAAGTTGATATGCATCTGCTGCATTTTTTTGCTTATAAGAGCTATTATTTGCATATCCGCGACTCCAAGGGGAAGAATCAACTAGTTTCAGCAGCAAGCAGCCTCGAAAACTCATGAGAAGAATCAACACAAGGTCAAGAGTTGGAGAAGAAGAAGTGTTGTTTGAATACCTGCAGCTATCTCCAAGAAGAAGGCAAAGAGGAAGAAGGATTCAAAGGTCTCCATCTCCACCACAAACAGAACTCTCTCAACTCCTCCACCTGACAGAGCCTTTCATTCAATATACAAGGGCTTTAAGACCGATTAGAATGGCTCAGAACAATCCCTACGTCAACTTCACAGGAAGCAGCCCACTTGCTCTCAATGCACAACATCCAGCTTCCTATTGCAGCCTCAAGAACATTCCCTACTTCACCGAGAAAATCGACTACTCCAGTGATCATGTTAAAGATATTGCTAACCTTTGTAAATCCATGAAATCAATGAAATGCAAGTGGCTGTCAAGTTACTGGCATCTTCCTTCAAGGGTAAAGCATTACAATGGTTTAGGAGCCTTGGAGCTGGTTCTATCACAAACTGAATCAGCTATGTATTGCACTTCATGAGCAATTTGGAGAGAAGGGAGACAACTTGTCTCTTTTGGAGCAGCTGACAACTATCAAGAGAGCCCCCAACGAGCAGCTGACTGACTTCAACTTCAGATTTCAAAGGTCTTGGGATAGGATTCGGCAGTTAAGGCCAACAAAGAAGGTGCTTTTCTATATTACCTTAAAGCTTTGAATTCTGATATTTCTATGTTAATTCACCATGGGAGGCACAACAATCCCTATGGCTTATAAAGATTGCCATTAGAGCCGAAAACTGTCTTATTCAAGCCGGTAAACCGGCTCCTAGGCCTCCCATGCCCTCAGTATCCAAACTTAGAAAATCCAAGCACTAGTCAAGCACCCACTTTGGCTCTCGCTCCAACCCCTAGAAACCAAAGTTCAAATGAAGCTTCCACTTCATCTCCAAGTGCCCCAAATGAGCTTCAAGAGGTCATGAAACAAGCTTGAAAACTAGGCAATGAGCTGGTTACTCTCAAGAGGCAAAGCAAGCCCAAGGTTTCGACCTTCCTATCAACCCCAAGCTCACTAATAGCAGCCATACCAACCACAAAGACCACCTAATCCAGCTGCAAATGTGAATCAAACAAGGCCTCCCGCCAATAGACCATTCCGTGCCCTATAATCCAAATGCCATATCTACCTCTAAGGCATTAGTGCCAACACAGAACAACATTGCTCAGAATATGACCGGTGCTTTCCATGCAACGAGCCTCATAACCAATCCATGTGTTTCAATGGTGCTCTCAATCAAGCACTAATGGTGACAACTACTGTGTGGAGGGCGAGGGCAACAAGGAAATAAATAACAACAAGAAACATTCCAACAAAGAATCAGCCCCAAATGACACCACATTGGTGAACTCGGCAAGCGTAAGATTTCGTGGCATGAATCGTGCAGCTTCTCAAGGTGTTGCAGCCAACACAAGGTCAAAGAGGAGAAATTTGGGTGAAGAACGGCCATTAGCCCCAGCCAATCCACAACCTTCCACGGCTCCACAAATGATTGGCAAGCAAAGTCCAGCTTCAAGTGCACAAGGACAGCCAAGAACAACCCCTAGGCCAACTCAAATGCCACCGCACGCCCCCACGCAAGGGGTGAATGTGCAAACCAAGGGACAACAAAAGATACTTCATCCCCGCTCAAGATCATCAATGATGAAGAAGACTAACGCCAATATATCAATGTGGGAATCCCTATCTATCCTGTGCCAAAGAGATCTCGCTGCAAGCTGCCATGAAGGATTGGCCAACTTCAATCAAAGGTTCGATGCAAGACAAGGTGCTCACAAATGCTACCCACCAAGGAAGTCATGGAGGACAACAAGGTAAGATGTCAAGCCCCCTCCTTTCTACGTTTCGTTGATCATTGGAAATCAGCTAGTACATAATTGCATGATAGACTCCGGAGCAAGTAGCTCAAGAATGCCTAAACAGATAGCTGATCACCTAGGGCTCCAAAGATGAAATAACATCTAAAGGGGTAGTGCAGCTAGATGGGACAGCAATAGCAAAATTGGAGTGATTAAAAACTTGAGTCTTACCTCGCACGCATGTCCAAATGTTGTTGTCTTACAAGATGTATCAATCATAGACCTTCCACCACTCTTTGCCCTTTGTTTGTCAAGGGACTTCACACCAAGATCGGGGGTATTTGTCTCGCTGATTGGTCACACATGTCGTTCGTAACAAGATATGGAACTAAGGCTACAATTAGGTCTCGAACCTATTGCAAACTTCCATATTGAGCCTTATACTCCAAGTCGATTAATGCCAATTGTTCAAAGATTTGATCAAGAAGATTATCCAAACACGATGAAGCCGAAACCAAGGTCGAAGCATCCTAGATTTGACTCTTGATGAATGGGCAAGCAAGATACATGCTTTTGATCCCTATCAAGAAGTAGAAGAATCTGAGCCGGGAGTCTATCAGATACACGAAGAAAATCAACCTATTCCTAGCGTCACTAAGCCAAGTCATAAAGACAAGAATGAAGTATGGCAATTATTCTTTGATGGGTCAAGGAGTAGACAAGGTGCAGGAGGAGGAGCTATGCTCATTTCACCGCAAGGTATAAAGTATTACTCACCTTCCGTTTTCAGTTTCTTGTTCAAACAACACAACTGAATATGAGGCCTTGATTCATGGACTTCATTGGGCTAGAAAAAGGGCATAAATAACTTACAGTGTTCGGGGATAGTGAGCTAATCACAACCAAGTTAGAGGACAACATGCTACAAAGAACGACTTGCACGAGGAGCTACAAGAATAGGGTATGGGACCTCATTGAGGATTTCGAGCTTTCAACATCAGTGTCCATACCTGTGAAAAAAATGAAGCCATGCAGATAGGCTCACAGCAGCAGCATGAGCAACGCTTGATGTGGTCGACAACATCAAAAGGGAAAAACACAACCACATATCCATGTGATTGTGAGGCCAAAGCAGCCGATAATAACACAAGTCGGCAGTGTTTGAGAAACGATCTACGATCGTCAATTTTTACAAGAAGAGGCTGAATTCTCACTAGGAATCAGACAGACTTGAGCAGCAATATGGGGATCAAGTAGTGCAAACATGACAAACAAGCTTCCCAAGGGTTTAGTAACGTTGAGTCTATCTTCAACCCTAACGACCAGCCTGTAAGGAAAAGGCTAACATACAAAGTCAAGAGAGAAGATTCAGCCAATTCCGGTTGGGAAGGCAAAACACTTCAAATTGGTAAAGTGGCCACCGAAAGCAGAGAAATCAGATTTCATACAAACTTTGCCAAGAATTTCCAGATGTCTTCACTTGAGCTATGAAGACTTGAGAGGATTCAATCCGAATTTGGCACAACATACCATAGAATCGATCCGATGCTAAGCCCATCAGTGCGTAAGCAGAGACCTCGTTAACCCTCACATTGAGCCTCTAATGAAGAAAGAGCTAAATAAGCTAATAGAGGCAAGCATTATATTCCCGATCAAGCACTCAAGCTGGGTTGCTAACTTGGTTCCGGTCAGGAAGAAGAGCGGAGAAATCAGGTTGTGTGTGGACTTCCGAGACCTCAATAGGGCCTCTCTCAAAGATCATTACCCGCTTCCTTCAATGGAACAAATATTGCAAGTAGATCCGGTTCGAGAGATTCTCTCCTAGATGGCTACTCAGTATAATCAGGTGATGGTGAAAGAAGAAGACCAATTCAAGACAACCTTCACAACTAAATGGGGCACATATGCTTACAAGAAGATGCCATTTGGGTTGTCCAACGCTGGTGCTACCTTTCAAAGGGCAATGGACATGGCATTCAAAGGCTTGATCAACAAGATAGTGCTGATATATCTAGATGATATCACTGTCTTCTCAAAGAATGCAGCAGACCATCTCTTTCACCTCAGGCAAGTGTTTCAGAGGTGTAGAAAGTTCGGAGTGTCTTTGAACCCCAAGAAGTGCATCTTTCTTGCACATGAAGGAAAACTTTTAGGCCATATTGTCTCGAAAGAGGGACTGGCAATTGATCCAGAGAGGGTTGAAGCCATAAGAGCACTACCATTGCCAAGTCACAAGAAGGCTCTTCAAAGCTTCTTGGGAAGGATCAATTTTGTCCGCAGGTTTATCCCAGATTTTGCAGCCCTTGTCAAGCCCATCACCAAAATGTTAAAGAAGAGCATGGCTTTTAAGTGGACAGCAGAAGGCAAGGAGAGCTTCGAAGCGATCAAAGAAGCTATCTCTCAAGCACCAACTCTCATCAACCCAGACTTCTCCAAGGATTTCATCCTCTATGCATTTGGAGGCGATGACACTATTTCTACCATTCTAGTACAACAGAACAAAGATAATGATGAGCAGCCAATTGCCTTTTTCAGCCAGAGCCTAGATGACTCATGAGGTGAGGTACTCTTTTATTGAAAAGCATGTACTTGCAATAATCAGAAGCTTGAAGAAATTCAAGCATTTAGTCTCAAACAACAAGGTCCAATTGCTGGTCTCACATGCTGGAGTTAAGGACTTCCTCCTCAACAAGGATTTGAATGAGAAAAGGGCAGGTTGGATCACCCGTGTCATGGAATATGACATTGATATCAAGATCACCAAGCTGGTAAGAGGGAAAGGACTGTGTGAGCAGCTGGTTTTGGGGAAGCAAAAGGAAGTATGCAACGAAGAAGAGGCTGTTTTGATAGTCCAGGACAGCCATGAGCCAAGTGGCAATCAAGAAGAAGACAATGCTTCCCCCACTCCTTGCTGGACCCAAAGTATTATGCACTTCCTAGGCACAGGCCTATGCCCTCCAGAGATGAACAAGACCCAAAGGAGACACTTCAGATTGCAGTTGTTCCGTATGCCATTGTTGATGGAGTTTTGTTCAAGAAAGATGTGAATGGAGTGCTGCTGAGATGCATTAGCACAGTCGATTCAAAGGGTGTTGAAGAGTTTCATGGTGGACCAGCCGGTGGCCATTTTGCACCAAGAGTGACAAATCTAAAAATCATGAAGGCTGGTTATTATTGGCCTAAAATCTTCAAAGATTGCTATGCATGGATCAAGAGGTGTAAGAATTGTGCATTCTTCACAGAGGAAAAGAGAGACTTGCTGCCCTCCCATCGCATCCAATCTCAGCTGACCAGCCATTCATGCAATGGGGTTTGACTTCATCGAGTCATTAATCCCAATTCAAGCCAAGGGCACAAATGGATTTTGATAGCCACGAACTACTTCACCAAATGGACAAAGCAAGAGCACTCAAAGAGGCAACGAGTCTAACATCTTAGACTTTTATGAGGGGATAACAACCAGATTTGGTGTACCTACTACCATAATCTCTCGATAACGCATTAGCATTCATCGATCCAAGGTGACTCGAGTGGGCTGTCAAGAACGGTATTTACCTAAGCACTTCATCGAACTATTACCCTCGTGGTAATGGCCAAAGCCGAGTCTACAAACAAGAACTTGTTGAGGATCATTAGGAGAACTCTTGATGAGAATCAGAGGTCTTGGCATACCAAATTGAAGTCAGCCTTATGGGCTGATAGGATAACTCCCAAAAGATCCACAGGTAACTCTCCATTCAGGCTTGTCTATGGAAGAGAGGCAATCTTGCCTATGTCACTTGAGTTGCCAACATCGGAACTCATGAAGCAGCTGGAGTTGCTTGAATTTGAGCCCATGGAGGTGAGGTATGCAGAGTTGATGGAGCTACAAGAGATCAAAATCGTGCATCCCAAGCAATGGAAAAGGATCAAGCTTTGATCAAGAAGACCTTTGATAGAAGGCCAAAGATAGATCTTTTCAAGTCGGAGATCTAGTGTTGAAATGGGATGTGGATAGAGAAAACCGGAAGGCATTCAAAATTTGATGCCATTTGAGTGGCCCATACATGGTCACAAAGTGCAAGAACAACAATGCTTTCCAATTGGCCTCACTGATGGTGAAGAACCGCAGATTCCACCAATGGAATCTATCTCAAGCGTTGCTTCTAGAGGAAAGTTCACTACCTCTCGTAAATATTAGATTAGATTTTCTTTCCTCCAAGTGCTTGTGCACATTGTTTTGTTGTAGGTTAGTTTTGTTTTCCCTAAGTGCTTGGGCACAACTTGCTGTCCATGGAGATGTTTTGCGTCCTTGCTTTCATCGTGTAACATTCCATCTTCCTCCTTGCACTTTCTCGAGCCGGCTTAGGGTCCTAAATGAATATTCGATGACTCCATGCCCAATGGACTACTTCAGTAACTCGGTCTTTTCATCTAGCAGCAGTGATGACCCCACTGAAGTCACCAAATTGTTATCCAATTTCACCCCTGTGGTCAATTGATAACATACATCGAATTCTCAAGTCCCGTGCAAATTGATTGATCCAGTGGCAAAAATCATGTTTCTAGGGTCCCTTCGTAAATTTTTCTAACTCTCCCGTCTGTGTTGAAAAGAACAAGCTCGAGAAAATGCAAGAAAGTCGCAGAAAATAAGCTCAGCTTAAAAAATTGTGAAAATCGGCTAAGTCCTAGTCCCCGGGATAGTTGGGACATTTGGGACGAAAAGGCATGGATCGGCTGAAAAGCCTACATGCCGCCCAAACAACAAAGGGACATCTGGGACAAATGGACGCGAAATGCCCGAATCGGCCGAAAGAAAGAAAATTTGTCCAAGTCCTTAATCGGGAGCAAGCGGGACAAGAGTACGCGAAGGACCCGAACCGGCCGGTTCGGCCGAACGGGAAACTTTCACACAGGGACATCTCGGGCCGATGAGTGCGACAAGGACGCGAACCGGCCGGCTCGGCCGGAACAGAAACTTCAAAGACAAGGACAAGTGGGACAAAGGGACGCGCGGGACGCGGATAGCCAAGGAGCCGAAAGCCAATCGATCACGCCACGTGTCACCGATGTAAAAGGGACGAGGAAGCCCATTTCGGTGGATTGAGGATTCTCGTCCCACGAAGCACCGGGACATCCGGGACAAAAAGACGCGGTGGACATGAAAATCCGGCAGCCCGTGGATGAATCACAAAGATGACACGTGTCGCCAAGAAAAAAGGTCCAAAAAGTCAAAGGGGCAAGGTTTGGGCGCGCTGCCCGAGCCAATTAGTACAGGACACGTGTCCAATGGAGCAGAGAAGTGTGGAGCTAGGGAAAGATTTGGGAAATTTGGCCAAGTTCAGCCAAAGAGCTAAAAGCGAAAGTCTACTCCGCGCCCCGTGTCGACCAATCAATGCATGCCACGTGTCCCAAGTGGCGGGGGCGCGGAGGAAAAGTAAAAATGTTCCGAATCATCAAAAAGTCAAAGTTTTCAAGGAAAACCCACGGGATAGGTCAGATGAGAGAATAACATATCCAATCAGCACGTGCCACGTGTCATCCAGGTGGCAGAGCGCGGGAAGAAATTTAAAAATCCGTTTTCACCTGTTTTGTGCCCTAGATCTTCAGATCTCCATATCTTTTGATCCAGAGCTCGGATTGGCACGTTCTTTATATCAACGGAAAGCTTGTGAAATTATCTACATGATTCTAGGGTTAATCTTGAGTTTTGGTGTAGTCTGGAGGGAGAAAATTGAGAAACGCCCTGACGCGTGTTCATGACCGTAGTGACATTCCAAATGACTGATTTAATGCGTAATGGGTCGCCTTCTCCGTATTGGTCAAAATGACAGGTATGGGTCAGTAAGGTTCCCATGCCATTTTAATGCACCTACATTCAAGGAGGGATGGGCTCTCATGTTTTTGTACGTTTCCTATCCCCTGGGCTCGACCTTGCACTACCGTAAAAGCCAGATTTGGCTCATTTCCAAAGGGGGAACTTTTTTTGACATAAAGAACTTCTTTCTTTCAGCTCCAAAGCAGTGATCAAGCAAGGATCAAACCTCTCCAAAGATTGTAATAGTTTTTTTACCTCTCTCGAGGTTGTAATGCGTGATTTTGACACTAAAAAGATAATGCAAGCTCAGAATGGGTTTCACTTCTGCTTGTATTATTTGCTTCATTTCAAATCCTAAATTATATCTTATCACCTGTATGTTTTATGTTGTAAACTTTGGTCTGTGTCTATTTGCTTGATAGAAATGTTTCACCACTCCTCCTTTGGTGTATCACCTATTAGTTTAGTTTTATTTTTGCACTTTCTATCTCTCTCTCTTGTAGTTAGGATTAGGATTTGAACCTCTCGTAGTTTTTGCAAAATATAGATCTAAATCGAGGAGTTTGAGGAACCACCTCTAATCTGAGATTCCTCTCTCGCCACAAGTCCCCACACTTTGAGAGAGGTTTCCATGTTGTGCAATCACACTGGATGCTAGAGTGATCAACCTAGAAGCCTGATCTACATCCAGGGGTGCTTTGTGAGCCTGCAACAATAGTTTTGGCACGCCGGTGGGACACTAGAGGTCTCATTTTTATTGCAGCAAAGTTGATATGCATCTGCTGCAGTTTTCTTGCTTATAAGAGCTATTATTTGCATATCTGGTGACTCCAAGGGGAAGAATCAACTGGTTTCAGCAGTGCAGGCCTGAAAACTCATGAGAAGAATCACCACAAGGTCAAGAGTTGGAGAAGAAGAAGTGCTGTTTGAATACCTGCAGCTATCTCCAAGAAGAAGGCAAAGAGGAAGAAGGATTCAAAGGTCTCCATCTCCACCAATAGAACTCTCTTAACTCCTCCACCTGACAGGCCTTTCATTCAGTATACAAGGGCTTTAAGACCGATTAGAATGGCTCAGAACAATCCCCACGTCAACTTCACAGGTAGCAGCCCACTTGCTCTCAATGCACAACATCTAGTTCCTATTGCAGCCTTGAAGAACATTCCCTACTTCACCGAAGAAAATAAGACTACTCCAGGTGATCATGTTAAAGATATTGCTAACCTTTGTGCAATCCATGAAATCAATGAAATGCAAGTGGTCACAAGTTACCGCATCTTCCTTCAAGGGTAAAGCATTACAATGGTTTAGGAGCCTTGAGCTGGTTCTATCCCAAACTGAATCAGCTATGTATTTCACTTCACGAGAAATTTGGAGAGAAGGGAGACAACTTGTCTCTTTTGGAGCAGCTGAAAACTATCAAGAGAGCCCCCAATAAGCAACTGATTGACTTCAACTTCAGATTTCAAAGGTCTTGGGATAGGATTCCAGTGGCGGTCAGTGCCAACAAAGCAGGAGGTGATTTCAAGAGAAACTTCCACACTTGGTAAGGAAGTACATACACCCAATACTGAGGTACTTGAGAAAACTCCTCGTTCATCCTCATCAAAAGAGCCTAAAATATCTACTCCTTCCTCTACTCAAGTGTATCGGAATAAGGTTAAAGACGTTAAGTAAGAACCAATCAAGGAAGAGACTCTTTTGGAGCACTCAAAATTGCTTGTTGGACCAGAGAACATTATTTTTCTAAGTGATAATGAGGATGATGAGACAACAAGACCAGAAGAAACCCTTACAACCACTGCTGAGATGGAGGAGGAAGAATCAAGAACTAAACCTCCAAGTTTAATAGATTCCTCTGTAAAGGAAATTCTTGAGGTTCCATGCCCTTCCCCACTGGAGGCAATAGTAGTTCAGAATCTGAGTGTCATGAGTTCTCTTGCACTTAGACCCCTTGACTCCTTTGTTTCTTCTTCTTTCTTTTCCTAGGTGTAGCCTCTACTGGACAGCAGAAAAGAAAGTTTTCTTCCCGATCAACTAGGCCTGATTTTGATGTTGTGGCAGCTCTACTTGGTACTACTCCTCCTCCTCCAAAGAAAGAAATAAAATACTACTTCAAGGTTGGTATCTGATGCTCAAGGTCAGCAGTTTCTTGAGGTTTCCAGACCTAGGGTAGATAAGGAGGAGAAGGATCTTTTGATCTTTGACTTGGAGCTTTCCAAAATTCCACTGGGAGAATCTACACCTGAGAGTGAGGTTCATAACCTTTGAGAAACTGTCACTAAGGTTATTGAATGAGTTGAAAAAGGCAAGCAAACCATGGAGCAGTTGGAAGAACAAAACCAAGTTCTTTCCAACTTTATCAGATCATTATTAACAAAAGATAAAGTTTTGGATCTAGCTCCATTGGCTACTCTCCCACCTCCCATGGTTCTCAGTCAGGATGAAGTTCAAAGCATCAAGGACATACATAGGTATTCAACTTATGGGAAGGTTGTTGAGGCCATGGTGGATGACATGATTATAGCAGGTTTGAATTTCATTGAGGAAGCCTTCAAAACCAATGAGAAGGTGATCAATTTGCAGTAGAAACTCACTTCCTCAATCAAATCCATGGATAAGGAGCTGAAGGTCTAGAGTGGATGTATTACAGACCTCTGTCTAATGGGCCAAACTGATGAGAAGATCTTGCTAGCCAAAAATGTGTTTGATGATGCAAAGAATAACTTGTCAAGGACATGGATCTTCAACATTGAGTGGAAGATAAAGGTTCTAGAGGAAGCATTGGGAGAACTGAGAAATGTGTGGAAAAAAGGGGAGTCCTTTAAAACCTGTGTTTTATCTGCCTTCAAGGATATTCACTGCCATCTTCAGGATGAAACTATAGGTGTTTCCTTTTCTCTTCAAGAAATCAAGGCTCAGTTTAGAACCTTTGTCAAGGATGATCTATTTAAAGAAGATTCATTCACTAAGGAGAAGATGAAAGACATTTTTTCTCTTTATTCAGCTATTGCTGAGGCTAATAAAGAATATTTGGAGCATACCAAGTTTGATAAAGATATGGAGAAATGTCTAGGCACATGGACACATGCTACTTCCAACACAACAATTCCAAGAGGCATGGAAATAGCATAAGCATTGAAAATATTCAGACATCGAATCCTCAAATCAGTGGGCCCCCCTACATAATCGATGTCTCTACTTCTAGCTCTTCTTTCTCTTCTTCTATTTTTAGTGTCAATCTCCTTGTAATTTAATTAAGGACTTTGTATTGTGCATTTCCTTAATTAAACATTTTGGTTAAAATAAACGGTTACCAAATGTAACCACTTTGTAAGCTATTTATTGAGCTCTCCTCACCATTCCAAGGGGCTAGAACTCTGATCATTTTTGAAAGTGTAAAAGGACTTAAAGCTATCAATACAGAAGATTTTCCCTTCTTGTTTCTATCTAAGTGCTTATTTATTCCCTCTTGCCTGTCTAAAGTTGTTGAATCATTAATCTATTTACATTAAGAAGCTTTGTATTCTTGTGGATGTCATCTCTGGAACTTTGTGTCTCATGAAATAACATCTAGTGGTTTTAATATGAATGATTTTGTTCTATATATTGTCATTGCTCAACATTTATAAGGAACTATTTTTCTATCTATACTTCCTGAAAGTGCTATTCTACCTTTTCCCTTCATTAGTTATTTTGTTCTCTTGTATTGATAATCTGTCTTAGCATTAAAACACTTTCATGATATCAAAGTTCCTCATCAAAGTTAGAAGTTGTACATTTGTAAATAGTTGTGTCATTTTCTTTCAATAAGGGAACCTCTCCCATTAAAGAGGAGGGAATTTTTATCCCCTGATTGTTGCTTTCATTAAAGTCCTAATTTGACAACCAAAAAGTCCCTAGGGATGCATTAAGTGTTTTCCAAAATCTAGATGTCATTCTCGGGTCTCTATCAGATATGATCAATTCAAGTACTCCATGTAATCTAAAAATTTCATGCACAAATATTTTTGCTAAAACAGTGAATCATCCTTAAGATTACCAGCAATAAAATGTGCTACCTTTGTTAGTTTATCAACAATAACTAGAATAACATCATGTTTATTTCTTGACATAGGAAACCCTTGTACAAAATCCATGCTTATTACTTTCCATTTATATTGTGGTATGCTATGAGGATACAATAAACTAGTTGGATGCATATGTTCAACTTTAACATGCTGACATTCTAAGAAGTGTGTCACAAAATCAATCATGTCCTTTTTCATCCCTTTCCAGAAATATTGTTGTTTTACATCGTTAAGCATTTTCATAATGCTTGGGCGTCCGTAAAAAAGGTGAATTATGAAATTTAGCTAGCAATTTATTTCTCAAATATTTTAATAAAGGTATGTATACTCTATTTTGAAACCTCAAAATTTCTTCATTGTCAAAGTGAAAACCTTTATATCTCACATCATTTGCATCTGCAGCAAGTGTTATCTTTCCTTGTTGAAAATAAGAATCAAATTCCATGACACTTTTTACTTCATCTTTAAACTGAGTTCTCAACATTATAAGAGAAGAAATGTGCTTCCTATGACTTAGAGCATCTACAACTCTATTTTCTTTGCCTTTAATATAACTTATGTCAAAATCATACTAAGATATAAATTCTAACCATCTTCGATGTCTTGCATTCAGATTTGGTTGAGTAAAAATATAATTCAACCCAAGATGATTAGTTTTTAGTTCAAAAGGTCTACCAAGAAGATAATGCCTCCATACTTGAAGTGCATGAACAATGACAACAAGCTCTAGGTCATGTGGAGCATAATTTAGTTCATGTAACTTGATTTTTCTACTTTCATAAGCTATAACATGATCATTTTGCAACAAAATACCTCTGAGACCTTCCCCAGATGCATCTGTTACAACAATAAAGTCTCCATTAGGATCAAGTACAACCAAAATAGGTGTTGATGTTAACTGATCCTTTAGAGTCTTAAATGCAGATTCACATTTTTCATTCCATACAAATTTCTTATCTTTCTTTTGCAATGAAGTTATTGGTGTAACAACCTTAGAAATTATTTAACAAACTTCCTATAGTAACTAGCAAGACCCATGAAGCTTCTAACTTCATGTACATTCTTAGGTGTAGGCCACTTAGTTATTGCAACATTTTTTAGGGATCTACCATTATTCCATATTTTCTTATAACATGACCCAAATAGTGCACTTCCGTATCATAGAAAGAACATTTGGACAACTTACCATACAACCTTCTCTTTCTTAAGATTTCCAAAACTACTTTCAAATGCTCATGATGTTCTTCAATGCTTTTAGAGTATATGAGAATATCATCCAAGAATACAAGCACAAATTTTTCCAAGTATTCTTGAAAAATATTATTCATTAAATTCATAAAAGTTGTAGGTGCATTCATTAATCCAAATGGTAAAAATGTGAATTCATAATGTCTGTACCTTATTCTAAAATCTATTTTATGAATATCTTCATCCTTTATTCTTAACTGATGATATCCAGATCAAAGATCTATTTTAGAATACACTAATGTACCATGCATCTGATCAAATAGATCATCAATTCTAGGAAGTGGATATCTGTTTTTAATTTTTATTTGTTTAACATCCTATAATCAATGCACAATATAAGTGTTCCATATTTATTTTTCACAAAAATTACCGGTGCTCCCCAAGGCGAGACACTTGGTCTTATCAAACCTTTAGAAAAAAATTCTTGCAACTATGCCTTAGTTCTACCAATTCAATGGTAGTCATTCTATATGGTGCCTTGGAAATAGGTTTAGTTCCCAGTTTGATCTCAATCATGAAGTCAAACTCCCATTTGGGTGGAAGACTGGGTAACTCTTCCAGAAACACATCACTGAAATTTCATAACAACGGATATCTTTCCATGAAGTCACTACTTTCTTCAGTTGTTTCAAAAAAATTATTGCATACAAGGTGTAGCCTTTGTTTTTGGCCTTTTTAAGTTGCATAGATGACAATTTCCTAACTAAAATCTCACATTTTATCCCCTAAATGTATGTTGTTTTCTATAGGTCATCCAAACAACTAATATGTTTCTCAAAATAGTCAACCTTTTCTTTATTCTCAGCTAGCCAGTTAACACCTATAATTATGTCATAAGACCCCAAAGGAGCAACATAAAGGTCAACTTCAGTGGAAAAACTAGGCAATTCAAGGACTGCTCCAAAAAGACACATACTAACTATGTGAACAACATTATTTTTATAATGTACAGCCCATGATTTATCCATTTTTCCATCTTTTATTTTTAATTTCGATGCTAATTTAGTAGAAATAAAACATTCAGTAGCTCCAATATCAAAAATTATAGTTACAGGTATACCAAATAACTTACCTGGAACTTCTATGGGTGTGACTTGCTTTTCATCCTGTTTGTCAGCTACTGCAGCGTGTATCTTATGTTGTTGATTGCGGTCATCCTTCTTCAAAGGACATTTATTTGCATAATGATCCTTGCCACAATTGTAACAGCCTCCTACAAGTCCTTTCTTAGGCTCAAATTTATTTCTAGCCTTAAAGTTATCATTCGACCCTATAGGACTTCTATCCGTTATTATTGTTCTTGACAAAGTTATTTCATACATTAGCAACATGTTTATTTATGTTGATTTCTTGTTGTTTTCAAAGAACAAATTTGTTTTTCATACCAAACTTTTTCCATGGTCCCTTTTTGGGTGCAAGAGACGAAGAAGAGTTTGGAACTTTCTTTCTGATTTCCTCCTTATGGGCAGAGATCACTTTCAATTTTTACTCCTGCCTTATGGATTTTTCTACAACCCCTTCCATAGTGGTTGGGCTGTGAACATCCACTTCTCCACCTATAATGGGATTTAATCCCATGATAAATTTTCATATCCTGAACTTCTCATCAGTTTGATACTGAGGTACATACTTAAGGAGTTTAGTAAACCTCTCCCAATACTCTATTACAGTTAATTTTCCCTGAGCTAAGTTCTGAAATTCAATCATTTTCTGATCATAGTAAAGTTGTGGCAGCCATTGTTGCCTAAAATAATTTTTAAATTGATCCCAAGTAATATTTGTTTCATCAATGTTTAACTCAGCCTTACGGTTGTCCCACCATGAAGATGCTTCATGGGAAAGCTGATAAGCTCCCCATATTGATTTTGTTTCCTCTGAGAAGTTCCTTATTGCAAAGTACTTCTCCATTTTGTTGAGCCAATTCTCAGCTCCATCTCCTAATGTAGTGCCATAAAACTTGGGTGGAATTATCCTTTTTATATCATTAGTGAGTTCAAATGCCAATCTTTCCTTTTTATTCTTAGGCTGATTAGGTGCATTAGCATTAGTTGCATTATTGTTATCAACGCCCAAATTTCCAACATTGGCATTGTCCACAAGAGGTGGCTGATTGTTATTACCAACATCTTCTTCCTCCTCCTCATTGCCCATTACTTGTTGTTCAAGTACAACTAAACGATCTCTTGTGTCTAGTAGGGCAGAATTTCCTCTTGTTCTAATCATTTTATGTTAATAACAAAATTTATTTTTTATCAGATTATGCACATAGTAGGTCTAAGAGCTACAACCTTCACTCGATACCAAGATGTAACATTCTCATTTTAAGACATTAGAAACAACGGAATATTTTTTTTAAACAATGTTCTTTGTTCTAAATAATCATAATTTAGAACACACATTCCATGCCAATCAATCTCATAACAGATAACCATATGTAGTTGTAATGACTCGGTGAAACACCAATCTCTCATTTCATGACTCGGTATCATACCGATCTCTCATGTTAACTCAATGAATTGTATACTAGGTATACTTGGTTCTCATACCATTTTTGGGTATTAAGTGTTCTGTTTAAGAGGCCTATTTGAATATTTGTTACCAATATTCATCTAAAATCTCACTTCTTAAAACTAGGTGACATAGGACAACATAACCAACATCTTGCAATACTTTGGCTAAAGATTTTCAACATACTGTTCATGTTCATATTCCTAGATGACATACTCATCAAATGGAATACATCCTTCACCCCACTTCATTTGTTATCTAGAATGGTCTTCACTGACTCTTGTCAGTCCACTTGTTCAAGGTTAACCCTAACCAAGGTTAGCAACATAGTTTAGTGTAGAAGACTACTTGCATTGACTAGGGGTACATAGACATACTCAATTAACCTAAGTCAATTGTGTGTGTCTAGTTATCCTAAGTCGTCATGAGTTTCCCCCGACACTAGATCATACTTCTAACCTAACCTAGGGTATAACTAAGATCAAGTCTGAGTTTATGTAGATCTAGATGATTCAACTTTGAAGGGTGTTGCAACATGTCAACTGCAACACAATATCCTCATGAAGACCCAAGTCTTCATGAAGGTATGGTGCTACAGTTGGCATGTGCCAACATCTAACAGAGTCATCCCATCTGGATGTACATACCCAAGAAAGAAGTTAATTACTTAATTATTTTCCTTAATTAAAGTTTAATTACAGCAGCCATGTTGAATCCCTAGTTTCATTAACCATTAGGGTTGCAAGCAATAAATGAATTGTAATTTCTATGCAGATACATCTACCTCCAAACCCCTTTCCAAAGATTTATTTTTCATTCATTAACTTCCTAATTTAAGATTCAATTTTAAAAACAGAATCATCATACTAACAATGTGAGTTTCACTTATTTAACTTATCCATGACTTATCTTGTTTAAGTTCTGAATCAAATTCTTTTATAATAGACTTCATTGAAATGAAGTCTACTTATTATATATATAATTTTTTCATTTGATTTACTCGAGTAAGGAATTAATCATGAGGAAGCACACCTTCATGTATCCAAAATAACATTAGGATTTAAGTCTAAAAGGTCTTAAATAGACCACTTAACATTGCGTAAATATTTGTCTTTCCTTTTATTTAATAAGAGTTAGGGTTCATTTGGAACCTCCTAGCATTTTACAAGTTTTCAGCAAGATTCCATTTACCCATTAACATCATTTAGTAAAACTATAGTGATTTAATTGAATGACCAACCATGTATGCCAACTTAATAAGAAGATAAGACATCTAGCTCATTTATCCTATAGTTCATTTTAATTCAACCCGAAAGGGTTCATTTTATATATATATATATAAAGTGATAAGCTTATTATTACTATTCACGTAATATACAAAAAGATGACACCTCTAGTATAGATAAACCCACAATATTTTCCATTTATCAAGGTGGAATTCATACATTGTAAGTTCAAACACTTTAGATATCTTTAGTGTCAAACAACATCAATAAGATCTATTAAAAATACAACTTTTCTTTCCAACAATACATTTCAATAATGAATCATATTTCCTCATAAAAGATCCAGTCTTTTTGGTAAAAAAAAGTAACATCATAAAAGATATTGTCTCCTTTTACCACTTACGAAGTCCATTTGCAAAAATTACTAGCACGGGTTAGTTCATTGAACTAAGCATGATAAGAACTAAGATTTAAAATAATGTGCTTTTAACTAACTGTTTCATAAAGAGAAATCTACTTTTATGAAATAGTTAAAACATTATAGAAAGACATGTCATAAAGAATTAACAGTCATAAGAGAGAGAAACAAAGTGATAATCCATATCATCATTAAGAAAAGATCATGATATAATCAAAATCAATTTTCAACCAATGATTTCATAGAAGGAATTAAAAAATTAATCCAGATAAATAATAATTCACCAAATCACATACTGCTTTTCATTTATAGATTTTTGTGATCCACATCTTATTTAATTCCATCTATCCTGAGAAGATACTAACACTAATATCTCAAAGTAACAATAATAATTTTATCTTAGCTTAAACTTAACTTAATCCTAAAATATTAAATTCCAAACTCAATCAAACATTAGGATGAATCTAGGATGAACCAAAAACACCTTTAGGAAAGAGTTTCTTATTTAAGAATCTATATCCTAAATTTTAGAGTCATAAACCAATCTAAGTTTTAGGATCCGCATCAAACAGATTTGAAAAATAATGAATTTAGTTTGCCATGCACTTGGAAATAATCACTCATAAAAATAGTACATCATTACAATGTAAAAGCCAAAGAGAAGAATACAAGGTTTTAGCAAACAACTAAAGATCTTGTAATCCTTATTTTTACTTCATAAGAGACTTACTCAAAAATTTCAATCAAACATATCAAATCTCTAGAGTAACCTTTCTTGCTTCAAAGAACATATTCTATCATAAAATGGTCTACTTCATTAAGGAAGTCCTAGAGGAGGCATAACTATAAAACTAACCAGGTCACTTCCCTCTTCCAAGGTGATACTGATGATGTAAGGTGAAAAAGAAAAGAGAAAGAGATTGTTCATTCTCAATCCAAGCTAGAACATAATAGACTAGTCCAAATTTCTACTATTTTCCATTTTAAATCTTGATAGAGGTTAAATAAGACTCGATATAGAGAAATTTCCCAAATCAAAGAGAAAGAGAACAACATACATCTACCTTCATAATTCAAAGAGGATGGTATTATAAATACCTTAACTCAGAACAAAAAGAAAGGATAACAACAAATAAAGATAAGATAATATCTCATTACTCCTTCCTTAACAGAGGTACACTTACCAAGATTGAAAAAGAACTGAGACATATTTGTTTACCCCATACCAAGAAATTACTTAACTCCTATCAACCATTATAGTCGAAATAACCATTCAAACCTTCAATTAATGACAAAATGGTAACTCACAAGCTACAAACTGAAATCGGTTCCTTCTAAACTTTACAAACGATAACAAAAACTGAAGCACAAAAATACCAACTGAACATGATATTCCCTCTAAAAAATAATAGCATCAATTCAAGAAGTTAACTCAATTTTCCTAACATGCAGAAAGAGCAACATTTAAATAAATTACCCCTTTTTGGCCATGATTTCCTTTTCAAAGAGATAACACAAAAGCTTACCCATCTATAGATGGTGAATGAAAAGATAGGAGCAAGAATTACATTCAAACTTCCATTTGAGAAAACTCAGAACCATGTAACTTCTCAATAATCAAAGGAACAGACTATTGGATCAGGAAGAATGACCCAACCTAGATTCACCCACAAAGAGAGACAATGAATCAATGGAATGATCACAAGATTTTTTCTTGAATTCGAGCTCAAAATACATGAAAACCTAAAACTGTTACGTCAATTTCCTGTAAGCATTCCATCAAGTTTTTACAAGAGTCAGGCTACTCTATAGTTCCATCATTTTTACCTATGAGCTCCTATAGTAACAACTGTATTTCTGAATAAGGTAAAAAGAACTAATCAAACCCAGCAAGTTGAATCGAGAAGAACAACCTAGACCATTCTTTTCCTTTTACCAGAGAAGTTGTAATCGAATCCAATAAACCATCACACAGATCACACAAGCAGAATTAAAATAACAACCATGCCAAAGGACAGATTGCTCTCGAGGTGATCCATTCTAGTTCAACATCAGACAAGTTATTATCCAGTTTTTAGCTCAGCTCAAACAGACATATAAAATATTCAAAAACATCTCAATTCTAAAAAGAATTTTAAGTAATTTTCTTACCTTTTTCCAACAGAGGAAACAAAACCCCAAATATGTCTCTAACATAACCGTAAATCCTACTATCCAGTCTCGGTATATTTCAATAGACGTTCTCAAGATTTGACAAGATCTTGAGTCTAAAAAGAGTTAACATGTTTCTTACCTTTTTCCAAAAAGGAAAAAAATCCCGAGATAGTATTTACATCAAAAAGTGAATCCATACAAAAGCATACAGTAAAAAATACAAGCATGAATACAAGATAAACATCATATAAAAACCCATTTATTCCCCAAGAGTAGAGTTATTTTAATGAAGACATTTAGGAAAAAGTAGAACAACTTAATGGGTAGAGCCTATCATGTTTGATAGAGCTTCTTGATTTACAGAAGATTTCCCACCGAGCCTCAACAATATCTTCTTTTTGACACAACGTCAACCACCCCAATCTTTCCACTTCTTCTTATACTTCCATAGAGTCCAAAAATAGCTCAAGAATGCCAAGAATATAGATATATCAAAAATAGAATTGCTGGTTCAAAGAAAATGAAAACCCCATGTAGAGAAAAATCGAAATGAACTGAAGATCAAAAACCTTTCCAAAACCAACCATGCATTTTTCCTAGGCATTTTCTTCACCAAAAATGAAATCAATTAATGCGAAGGACAATCAATTTCCCTCCTATTTCTCCATGCCACCGCCATCTATATTTGGTGATGCCTTAATTCAAAATTTTAAATGCAATTTCCATTTAGTGGTGATGCCAAGTATACATGCACTATCTCTCAATGCCTCTGCCAAACTTGACAGTCTGTAGCAATTAAAAACCAAAATCAATTCCAATTAATGCCTTGAAAACTGATGCCACCGACCTTACCAATTGCCAAGTAGTCCATAGGTACCCCTTAGGTTAGCAATAGTTTAGGTTAGATTTTTATTAGGTTAGAAATCAACCTTAGTCCTTAGGTAAATATTATTTGCCTTAGGTTATTTCCAAACTCAATAAATATAAAACATACCAACTTAGGTTAGGGTGTCAACCTTAGTAGTTTTAGTAATAGGTCCAAGGTCCTTATATGCTATTCAATGTCTTATTACTAACAAGTAGACTTAGGACTAACACGTAAATATTTTTGCAAAGCAAGGACACCAAGAAGGTTCCATTAAAATTTTATAAACTAAACAAGGCTCGCCTCTAGCTTCACCTTCCATTTCGAATGCGAAAGTCTACAAGAAAGACATGTAAGAAAAATTGAAGCATACCTTGGATCAATGGAATTGATCCAAGGTTTTTCTATCAACACAAGATAAGTATGAAAACAACAATACAAGTTCATAATATTTTAAAAAGTGAATTTAAGTTGTACATAGAGATGAATGGCCTCATTTTCAAGTAAGAAGAAATCACAACAAAATGAACCTTTTCAACAAATAATGAATTATCCATTGTAAACATGATTTCCAAAAGTCATAAGAGTACTCCTTCCTAAGACAAATCACATGTCAACATTTTCAATGTCAAGAGTGGAAGTCATCACAATAACAACCATGTCAAAGATGTTACATATTCAATAATATCCCCTTTTTTCATTGATGGAAACAATCCAACCTATAGAAACCTTTATAACCTTATAACCTTTTGATGGTAAAATGATTTCATACCTGAATCTTCCTTACTCATGTTCTTCTATGTCCACAGATTGGTTTCTGGTTTCTTCATTTCTTCCCCTTTTGTTTTGTGAGCCATTGGTTTTTGACTTCCAAATTTTCTCCCCCTTTGACAATAATGAAAAAGGGCCATCTATGCCACATATAATTGAATATACTTGTAATTTGGTTTCTTCATGTGCTTACCTCAAGAAGCTCCCCTAGGCTTATGCTTCTTATCCATCTATTCTGGTGTTTCGTGGCAATGCTCCCCCTGAGCTGATGCATACTTTGATAAATTTGAGCTAATAGATTAGCTCTCCCTCACTTTAGCATTATTTAGGAGCTGATATTTCTTTAGAATTCTCCCTTGTATTTTCTAGCATGCCCTCTAGTTTTTGGTGGGATCAGGAATAATCCCCAATTCATTCCTTAAATTCTCAAATATTTCCTTTGGTAATGGATTAGTCAGTATATCTGTAATTTCTTCCTTAGTGCTCACATATTATAGACTAATATTCTTGTCATTCACTTGTTCCCTCAAGAAATGATACCTAATTGGTATATGCTTGGTTTTTAAGTGGAATATTGGGTTCTTAGAGACACTAATTGCACTTGTACTATCACATAATAAGGGAATTAGATGTTTAGATTTTACCTTATAATCCTCCAATGTCTGCTTCATCCATAGAAATTGTGTGCAACACATCGCAACAACTATATACTTTGATTCACGTGTTGAGAGAGCCACTGATGTATGTTTCTTTCTTAGCCAAGATACCAAGCATTTTCCACCAAAAAATTCTCCTCTACTTATGCTCTTTCTATCATCAACACCTCCTACCCAATTTTCATATGTATATGCTTTTATGTTAAAGTCATTGCTTTTGGGGTACCACAATCCACATTCAAATGTGCCCATGAGATATCTCAAAATTCTCTTGACTGCCTTAAGGTGTGTTTCCTTTGGATCTTCTTGAAATCTTCCATTAGTCCTACCACCGCATGATGTCCGGTTTTGATTCTCGTGGAGTAAAGTATACTACATATCATTGATCTCAGTATAGTGTTTTGTCTACCTTCGGTGAGTTATCATCTCTTCTCAGCTTGCATCCAACCTCCATTGGTCTCCTAATAAGTTTGCAGACTTCCATCCTAAATATTTTCAACATCTCTTTTATATACTTGCTTTGGGAGATGAATATACCTTGATCTGATTGATTTATCTGTAGTCCCAAAAAGAAAGACAGATCTCCCAGCATTGACATCTAAAATTATTCTTTCATCATTTACGCAAACTCATATGTCATATTTTCATGATCTCCACCAAAAATGATATTATCCACATATTCTATTACAAGGAACAGATGTTCTCCTTCATATTTTATGTATAGATTATTGACCACGACTCCTTTTCTAAAACCTTTCTCAATGAGATATGAGTTTAATCTATTGTACCAAGCTCTAGGAGCTTTCTTTAATCCATACAAATCTTTCTTCAACCTACACACATAATATTTATCTTCAGTCAGTGAGAATCCATCAGGTTGTTCAATGTATACCTCTTCATTCAGAAACCATTTAGGAAGGTTGATTTCACATCCATATGGAACACTCGATCTTCTTATATGTTGTGCTTAAGCCGAGAAACAACC
This sequence comes from Taxus wallichiana var. yunnanensis, assembly GCA_018340775.1. Lineage (NCBI taxonomy): Eukaryota > Viridiplantae > Streptophyta > Pinopsida > Cupressales > Taxaceae > Taxus > Taxus wallichiana. Next base: position 126,911,941 of record CM031242.1, on the reverse strand, counting down.
TTATTTCCTCCATTCTTACAACTAGTGCAAATTTCTCATCAAAGTCAATCCCTTCCATTTGTGTGTATCCTTTGCATACTAGTATGGCCTTGTTGTGTGTAACTTCTCCTTTCTCATTCAACTTATTCCTGAAGACCCACTTAGTTCTAATCACATTCTTGTATCACACTGGGTACTAGTTCCCACATTTCATTCTTTTTTATCCGATCCATTCTTCATTCATGGCATCCACACAATGTTGATCTTTTCTTGCTTCAAAGAACATTATTAGGTTATATCATAGACAAGAGTGTTATATCTTAATGACTTTGTTGCTCTCCGAGTCTCCTTGTTAGGATTTTGATGTCCTTATTTCAAGGATTTGATTTGTAGGATGATCCTTCTTGACTTTCCTAGAGGGTGCCTTAGTGTCTAGTCTTTCCTCTTCTTATTCTGCTTCTTCACACAAACTGTCAAATTCTTCATCATCTTCTTGTTATTCATTTCCACTAGTATGTTGAGTGCTTGTTTTCCCATATTGTTCCTCATCTACCTTCACATTAGTGATTTCCACTATATTTTACAACCACTTGTAGTATCTATAGGTCATGTTAACCATTGAGTATCCAAGGAATATACCTTAATTACTCCTTGAGTCAAAATTTCCCAAGCTTTATGTAGTCATTTTTATCTAACCTCAATATAAATTTCTAACCCAAAGCACGTCGTCCTATCACCCATTAGGCTATGGGTGCTCACCCAAGGCATATGTGGGCATCGAGCCCCTCCTTTATGTGAGCATTATGAGAAGGTTTTTCCATTGATGGAGGATGATTTACAGAATGAGAAATACATTCACTTTAGTTAATAAGGTAAAAGGAGCATCTAGCAGATCACACATTAATGCATTACAAAAACAAAGTAATAAGCATGCTAAATCAGATCTAGAACCATGATATCCATTTAACACGAGGGTTTACACCCTTAAGCATGATATACAAAATAAACCCTTATATATATTCATTCAAAATAGTTCTGGTAGCCATATTACAATCAAAAGAGGTCATCTCAGACCATACATGTTAAATGACAAAGACTTAATCCCTACAGATCTTCCCTGATGAGAGATCCTAGCTATACCCTCCCATTTCAACCCTTGTTATAGACCCTAGTGCCATATAGAGGCCTATTACATCCTTTAGAACCCTTATCACTAAGTGCTCTAAACCCTAGCACTACTTCAACATTTTACTCTTTATACACTCTCTTCTCTATTTCCGTGTCGCTTCCTTCTTGCCAAGCATCTCTTTTTATAGTATCATCACCCACCACCATGCCTTCCCTCATGAATAGATTACATGCCAAGTGTCAATGTGGTCCTCTAATGGTGAATGTTTATCCCCTTACAAGCCCTCCACTCTCTACAATGATGTCTTTTGGGAATATTCCTATGTGGAATATTCTTTTCTTAACCTCCAAAGTTACGGGCTAACACCTTATCACTCAAAGATGCCTAGTCAGTCATCTTTTTCCTCAAGGGCCTCCGAATGCCGAATATGAATAAATCATTTTAACCCAAGGCTCTTCGTTTTGCATGAGCCCTGGTTTCTCCTAAACCCTTCTTAAACCTCTTTTTCCCACGTGCTTCTCCCTGCGCGCCCTTCTCCTTATTGGTCCTATGTGCATGCACCCTTTGGTACTTAGCCAATATTCCAAGGCTAACCATCACCCCACACTAATCTTTATCTCACTCCTTGAAACATATTGCTTCTTCAAATAATAAAGAATAGAGGGACCAAAAATTTGAATGAAAAATGAAATAATGGAAGAATGAAAGAATCGAAGAACTTGTTACTACTGCAAGAGAAGTGGAAAATCCTTCCTTACTATTTCCTCAATCTTCTCCCAGGCATCCACTTCACCCTATGCCTGCAGAAGTAGGTCACCCACTAGAGTTCTCACCTCCTCAAAGCTTAATTCATTTCCCTTAGAATTCAACGTATCTACAATTCCTTCACACTATTTGCTAAGGTCATCCAATGCATCCATTCTGTGGGTGATCTAGGGATACAAATCCTTAAGTCGGTTCTTAATCGAACCTCGCAAGGCTTTGATTGCTTCCATCTTCTTCTTAACCTCGGCTAGGATTTTATCCCATTCCGCCCTATTTTCCTTATTCTTCTCTTGGAATTCCTTTAGATCCACCTCATGTGTAACAACTAGTATGCTTTCTACCCTATCTCTATCAACACGCTTATCATATATAGCTTCAGTCATCTGTGTGGTGGTATTTATAGTAGTAAGGAGCTCAGAATATCATGTAACTATTTCCCTGATCTTCAATTTCTCTTCCTCTTTTTTTGGCATGCCAATGCCTCTTCTGTTTATTCCAATGTGAGTGGTCACCTTTCCATGGTGAGGATGTGGGTTAAGTATTCCAAGAATTACAAGGTTGACTCGTATTTTTGCTCATGCGGGGCCAAGTCTGGGTGCTTCAAAATTATAGCATCTGTAATCATTTCTATCTTCTTGTAAACCTCACACACCTTCACCTTCTCCTCCCTTAATTTGTGCCTTAATTGTGTGCTGATCAGACCCTCCTTCAAATCCTTTCTTTTCTCAATGATTTCTTCATTCTTCTTCTCCAGTTCTTCCTCCAGGACCCTTACTCTGTCATTCCTCCTAAAGAGTCTCACCTTAACCTCCACCGACACCTTGTTGAGTGCATTATAGACTTGCTCATTGGATAACTATTGAGCATTCACTAGAGGGTTTACTCCCTTGGACTCTGGTATTTTCATTAGCACCTCTCGATTGACTTTGAATTCCATCTCATCAACATGGGACTCAAAATCCCAAGATAACATCTTTCTTGTACAAGGGTATGCACCCTCTTCTTTAAATGAAGACCATGCAAGGAGTTGGTTGGAAGGCATGGTACTTTGGAAGCGCATGTGCAATACCTTATTTGGATCATTGATATAACCCATTCCTTGCTCCTATGCCACTACCAAACATTTTCCTCATGTGCATGTTACCTTAGGAAATATTACCATTAGGATGGGATCTCTGTCCATGCTTCGATATTCCTTCTCTACACTTTCCTCTTCCATCTCCTTGAGAAATTCATCGGTGTTATACTCCACCTCCTATTCCACTAAGCCTTTTATTATTATTTCTACATCCCTTTCCATGAAATCCTCTATCTACTCCTTGGTGAGGATTGGGTCCTTTGATCCTTAGTGTTCACCTCCTCACTTTCCCCCTTTCCATGAGTGTCTCCTTTGTCCTCATCCTTCTCTTCATTCCCTTCCTCTGAGTCATCTACATTGTAAAAGGGATGATCTTGAGCCTCTTCACACTCGTCATCATCCTTGTAGCCCTTGTAAGCCTCTAGGATCTTCGTTTCTTCTGATTTCACCTTTTCGCTACCTTCTGCTTCTTCCTAACTGGTGATTCCAGTATAGGAGACTCTTCCTTATCTTCTTCAGTAGGTGAATCCTTCCTTGTTGGCGATTCTTATTTTTCAGGGGGCTTTTCTTGCTCTGGTGCCTCCTCTTTAGGTGTCTTTATTTTTTCCTCTGCATGGGACTTCTTCCTCCATACATATGTGCTTGGCACTGTACCCAACTCCTACGTGCCTATAAATTGTATTGTTTATGCAATTGATGCCCTTTTCTTAGGTGTCTCCTCTCTTTTCCTCTTCATTGGTGTGGCCTTCTTCCTTGTGGTAGGGTCTTCTAGAATTGAGACATCATTTTCCACATAGGAACCCTTCTCATATTTTTTCCTTATGCATAGGTATACCCTTGTTGCAGCTTCTTCTAGAAACATGCAAGGTTACTTGTACGCCGAACAAGTGACAAGCGAGCATGGGAATCTACAGTAACTCTTTCGCGTACTTGACCTCCCAAGGTCGTGTGTGCCGAGAAAGCTAGTGGGGATGGAATATGCGTGGGATGCAGACAAACTAGTTACGCAATCTAATGTCTTCGACACGCACTAATGGAATTTGTGAATCTAAAGCAAAGAAGGCCCTCCTAACTTGGTGGTGTGATAGATCGATCAAAGCAAGGATGATTGCTTGATGGCTCCAATCAATATCGAGATCTGGCGTGATTCGATCTATGGGTTGTGGAATACGTGGAAAATGACCGGGATAGTTTCGTGTACATCTCCGTGATAAGGTCATATGGTGGGTAATGAATACAATCGACTCTACGGATGATTCTTTCACCTGGTCCAGAATTCTCTAGCTTTATTAGCCGCTATATCTAGTAAGGATAGCTATTCGATGATGGTGGGTGGAAGTGGAGTGGACTGGAATACTAGTGTGCGTAGGCCAGTGTCTATATTTGATTGACTTGTGGATTCGTTAGGTTGCGGGATTTGTGGATCACAACCATAGACTCTTGGTTGTTGCGGTCCTGCTATGGTCATGTACGAAATCAAGTCCTAATCCCTAGTATCCAGTAATCGTACGCTTTCTCAGCTTCTATGTTTAAACTCAATAACTGCGTGATTTTCTCGGAATACCTCACAGGCGTTCGTGCAACCTGGATTCTTAAACTAGTATCTATGTCTGTGAGAGTGTCTCCTGCATCTGGCTGTGGGACCAAAGGATCACAACCAAAGGTTTGTTCTCTTTCGAACCCTTCTACAGTCATGTGAATGTTTGCCTAGGGTAATCTGTAGTTCGGTTGATTTGACCAAAATGTGTGTGCTTGGTCGTCTTCTATATTTAACCCTCTCAACTGAGAGTTGATCAGTTGTAAATCTGTTGTTGTTTGGAAGACTTGTATTCTAAGGTTCTGGTCTATGTCAACTATTGCTGTGACGAGGTTGGGTTGAGGCACGATTGGCTCAAATACGTATTCCCTGGGCTCTCGGGGTCCCGTGATTGTCATACAAAACAAAATGTAAATCTAACTGTAACAAAGCAAATTCTAACTATGTAGAATAAATCTAAAACGTATATGACTTCTATTTTTCTGAGAAACTTTCTAAGAATTTAAGAAAAGCAGCTATTTAAACGTATCTAGAATTTGATAGCTAAGATAAAACTTAAAAAAAAAAAAAACCGAGTGTAGTTATTTGTCTGTGCAACTTGTAGATTTATTCTAAATAATGAAATAACTTGCTTAATCTATTTGTGAGATTCTCGATCCTACCTCAGAAGTGAGGAGTGAATCATAGTTTCTCAGAAACTATCAATCCCCACAGCTTCCCTGGCAATATCGAGAATAGAATTTACTGAAATGAAGCAATTAACTACTTTATTTGATATGATTCTAACTAGAACTTTGAAAGTTAAAACCTGGATTCCGCAGAACAGTGGCAAATCTGATGGTGTGTGTGATCTTGTCCCCTCAGTGTGATCTCCTTGTTCTTTCGTGTTCACGTGGATCCAGAAAAGTGTGTAATGCTAGCATCAACAGAAGTAGATATTGGGACAAAGGCAGCTCAGAATGCAGACTAAATATAATGCGAGTAGGAGAGGGATAGCGCAAGAGTACAGAGCTTGGCTTATGCAATTCCTAGCGGGATTTATTGCGAGTCATGCAACATAAAGCGTCCAGAACCTGAAACTATCTTGTTTGAGGAGCAAAACCTGCAACTTTAATGGCTTCCTAAGCTATTCTACTCCAATGGATTGGGTGAAATAACAACACTACCTGCACAAGATGGATATGTGGCTTACCAACAGCTAAACAATGCTAACTAAGCATGCAAATGAACTAAAACTATGGCTTCTAAACGAAATAAAAGACTGAACTACTGAAAATGAGAGCATGAAAAGTGAATGAGGGGCCGACCATTTGTTTGTGCACAAACCATTTATTTATAGCTTTTCATTCACCCAAAGATCAAAACCAAACTGAACTCTAAAACTATAAACAATGGCCAAACACTATTCCAGGGGACCAAAAACATAAATGCAAGCCCAAGTCGGCAAGGAAAGCTGGTGAAACATTGATTTTTACGTGAGTCACGTTAAAACACTTTCTAGAAAACGTGTAAAGGACCACCGCTCTGAGCAGGGTGGCGGTTACAGGACCGCCGCCCTGATCAGGGTGGCGGTCACGAGACCGCCACCCATGTAGGGCGGCGGTTTCGTCACTGAAGAGAAAAAGGCCAAGAAAAGAGGGGAAAAAGGAAAAAAAGGACGCGGGGCTAAGCGGGGCATGCAGGATGTTAACGCACACTTGGAGAGCTTTTCTGGATCCCGAACACCTTGCGAGGAGACCTGTATCATCATTGGGGCACTTGTTACATTGTTCCGGCAGTACAATACCTTACAATTTTGGGTACGTACATATTGCCCCCTCGGAGAAGCGTTTTAGCCATGAAGAGGCGTAAAACGGTGGGTCCGAGTATGGCAGTCCCGAAATGGGAAGTTAGAAGTTATACCTGACACGTCCGTGTGTTGAAATGACGCCATCCAAAATTCCCGCTACCTGCAAAATGAAAAGAGAACTCAAGTGCAGATAGATACAATAGTTCGAAAAATAAACGCTAAGAATAACAGGGAATGAGAACGTACCATTTGTGCGGGGATAGGAACTTACCTCCATCAGTGCTCCAAACCTGTGAAAAAGTCATTTTAAAACAAAACAGAGTGCTATATATATGAAAGTGGGCCCATTTTCCTATTCATTTGTGCGAGTTGATTTGATTGATTTTGAGCTCTGGGACCCACAGTGACGGTTTCTTGCGTGAGTAGAGTCAAAACATTCGCAGCGAGATAGTGATCATGCCTCCACGTGTGGAACATCGACCTCAGCGATCACAGGTTAGTTTTCTTTAGTTTATTGTTTTTACCCCCTTAAATTTGAAATGCTAAATTCTTTGCAATGGGGGGGGTATTTTTGAAAATGCTAGTGTTAACAGGTCCACCTAGGGGGGGCGCCTACTGGGTAGGTTCTATTTTTAGGTTAAATGGCCGTTTTTTGCACTTTTTAGGCCTTTTTAGGTTAAAAACCCACGTGGGTTTTCGGACCACGACCGCCGCCCTGGCCAGGGTGGTGGTTACATGACCACCACCCTGTTCAGGGTGGCGGTTACACGACCGCCGCCTTTAAGGTGGCGGTTACAAAACCGCCTCCCTGCTCAGGGCGGCGGTTTTGCACAGAATGCAAAAGGAACTTGTTTTTGAGATTGTGTTTGTATTTTTAGCATTTCTACGTGTTTTTATGACTTTCTCAGTATTATCTAGATGTTAACTTACTTTTTTTTTGTGTGTTTTTGGGTGTATGTAGGCTAGAGAGGAGTACATCTGATGGAGTAGAGAGAGGGAGTGTGATTGGCTCCCAGGGGTATTAGATGCCCTCTCACAGGATGAGGAGGACACACTTTAGAGGGCTGGCATATTGCGCATATCATGTGTGCCCCATGTTGCACCATCTATTTACATCCTTTGTGACTTGTTCTCTTACTGGGATGTAGATCGGAACACCTTCCGATTGCGAGAGGTCCGTGGCAAGTGGACCATTACATTGGAGGATGTCTACCACATTCTGGGGGTCCCGATCATCGGGAGGCGACTCACTTTGGAGACAACAGGCTCACGGGCATAGATTACACAGTGGGTGACTTATATGGGAGATGCAGCCATCTCCACGGGGTCGAAGAAGGGGGTGAGAGTTCGATCCATTCCTTCTTTTCCCATCCCCGTATTTCGACAGGCCATCATGGGGATCCTTGCCTCGAGATTGATCGGGACAAGGGAGGGGACACATTGTTATACTGCTAGGCCCCCATTATTGCACAGATAGAGGGGCACGATCGGATATACGCTTGGGGAGCAGACATTCTTGGGACCACTTACCACGATCTATACAGGGTGGTCCGTTTACAGGGGTAGTCATTGAGCCACCCGACTCTAGTCATGAGTTGGGTTTATGAGCATTTCATCCCCTATGGCAGGGGTGTGGAGGTGGCAGATCCTGGAGCTATTAGGGCAGCCAGATGGACAGACATGTCGGTGCTTAGAGCACCTCATCAGCCAGTTGCCTCCCTGACTACTGCCGACATGGAGGTGACACCGTATCAGACCATGGCAGGCATATGGGGCGAGGAGACTCTTACCTTGATCTCCTGCTCCACCACAGGGCAGCTCATTGATAGAGTGGGACGAGTGGAGGTGCACCCCTTTAGCCGGGTTCCTCAGCAGTTTGGCCTAGCATATACGGGTATGCTTCCCCTAGTGGTGCCAGTCTACAGATCAGTTCGTGAGGCCAGAGGGGGGCCTAGAGGCCGAGGTTGGACAGTGATTACTCCTGGCATTCCTATTGCAGCCAGGAGGATAGTTCGTGCTAGAGGGAGAGCCGGTGCGCCTCAGGCACCTTTACTTCGGATTGCTGCGGGTCCTGCTCATAGCAGCGATGACCCTATTGATATTGACTCGAGTCCCAAGGAGGAGACCAATGATAGCGATCCCGAGTGGCATGACACTCGTGATATCACGCAGCAGCAGAGAGGGCCGAGCAGAGCATAGAGAGGGATACTCTAGTTTCAGAGGAGCCCCTCTCCCAGGGCCATGGTTGAGAGGATGAGTCCGTTGTGGGGTGACATGTTGCTCCTGCCACAGGAGCAGCCCCTCGGTCAACAAAGTGGCATCTGTGGCAGGTGCTGGCCCTAGCGACCCATCCTGGAGGCCTGAGTGATCCGAGTAAGTTACCCTTTCTTCCTTTTAATGTTTGCTTGTAGGCTCTCCTTAGTTGCAATCTTGTATTCCTAATTTCATGCTTGGTTTCTAACTTGTTTTCTCCTTTGTTTGCAGAGACTGTTGATGAGTGGTGGGATTTGATCCGCAGGGTATGTACTGATTCCCTAATGATCCCCATGGATAGGACCCGCACAGAGCTGTCCGTGGACGCTGGGGAGCCTTTAGCAGCCGGTAGGCATACCGACATTTTTGCTCCAGTCTGGCACATGGCCAGGATGGTTTCGACCCTCCGCATAGAGTTAGCGGGCTATAGGATGGCTAAGCACCTTATGAGGAGCCATTCTCATGGTGAGACTGCAGCTGCTCCTCGAGACCCTGAGCCCTCCGTACATTCAGAGCGCCGGCGTAGCTGGAGTCCTAGGCGTGGGCGTGCACCTTCGGAGGGGTCGTGTAGGGATTGAGAGGCCACTTGGCTCTCATGTATTTTGTATTATATATTCTTTGTATATCCCGGGATCTTTGAGCGTTTTGACCATGCTTAGTGCATGATGGCATTGTATATAAACATTGATCATTTATATATATGCATTCATTTTGGATCAAAATCTTGGCACTCATGGTTTCCTTTCTATTTCCAGTTTCCCTATGTATACTACGATGTATGTTTATATGCTTTTTAGAATGTATGCAATGGAGAACAAATGATGCAAATGTTTGTTTCCTTTTGTGTATTTCATGATGCTGATATATGTAGATATAATGTGATTTTGAATCTTAGCTTCCGTAAGCAATTTTTGATATCTCATGTTTGTTTTGCAGAGTGATGAATATAACCAGTATGATGAACAAATTAACTTTCCCCACTCCTAACTCCACGCAACTAGTAAGATGCGAGGGCTCATCACCGAGAGCTAGAAAGGGCACAAGTTATGAGGTGTAGCTGAAATGATAGCGATGAAAGACAGACAAAGCTTTGATGGAACCAAATTGGAAGCTACAAGCTTACTCTACCCGAGTGACTTCATAGTTTAGAATGCAACTTACTTTGCGGTTTATCTAGACTTAGATCCGTAGATGGCCACATAGTAGAAAAAATCTGGGTTTTTAGGATTTTAACTCTCTTGGAATTTTGAACATCCGATTCATTTGTTTTTACTCAAAGTTTCGAGTTTGAATTGTTTTGCGTATGATCATTTGCATTTATTTGTCAAGAGGACCCCCTACACTTTGCCCCACACTACTAGTAAGAAGCGTGGGTTTATCACCGTGGGCAAGATATAGGCAAGTAAGGGCATTTCCATCCCTTCCCAACCCTACGTCACTAGTAAGAGATGCAAGCTCATCACCGAAGGTTGGTGGGGCAAGGAAATGTGTAAAATTAAAAATTTTTGTTTAATCACTTTTTGACTTTTTTATTTGAGTAAAATGTCAGTATGTGTTTATTTCCAAAGAGATATACATACGGGATAGATGTGACACCATGAAGCTTCTAGAACAGACCATAGGCAAGACACCTGCCCTAAGAAGAAATCAAAGTGAGAATAAACTTGCAGATCTTGGTATGGTTACCGTTAAGACTTTGTCATGTCTGACTTTATTTGATAAAAGATTCTGAGATAATTTGATGATATCATGAAAATGGAGAGGTATGATTAAAGAGTTTATGCCAACAACATCATGAGTTTGCTATGAATTACTTTGAGAATAGATTCCTTGATCACCATTTATGTAAGAAACAAGTGGACAAAATGATCTTAATCTATATGAAGATGTAATGTAAATATATATAAGTAGTGCTAGCTGCTTATGCGTAGAACCACTTGAGGTGAAGGGAATTGACTGTTTTGCCAAATTCCTCACCTTCTAGTGTACATAAGAGGTATGCACCATTTCCATAGTCCTTCATGACTCGGTATGGGCCCAACCATTTGGGCTGGAATTTCCTTCCTTCGCCGGTCTTCTTGTTGATCCGGCTATCTAGTCTTAGAACTAGATCCCCTTCGTATATGTCACGTTCATAGACCTTCTTGTTGTACTTCCGGCACATCCGGTCAGCATAGATTCTATGTCGCTTTGTTCAGCATCTAACCTAGTTTCATCTAGGCTTTCTAGTTGAGAAAGACATGCTTCTCTGTAAGCGTCTTCATCCAGAATCCCTTGTAATGAAATGCGGAGACTGGGTATTTCAACCTCGAGTGGGAGAACTGCCTCTGCCCCGAACACTAGTGAGAAAGGAGTTGCTCCCGTTGGTGTTCTTATTGAGGTTCGGTGGGCCCACAAGGCCGGATATAACTTCAAATGCCAATCTCGTTTGTTTTCTTTCACAGTTTTAAGGAGAATGGATTTCAGTGTCTTGTTTGTCACTTCAGCCTATCCATTGGCTTGAGGGTAATACAAGGAAGCCGTATGATGGCTTATCTTAAATTTATTACATAGTTTGTGAACCTCTTCATTCTTAAAAGAAGTTCCATTATCGGAGATAATGATTTGCAGGATACCGTATCTGCAAATGATTTGGTTTAAAATGAACTTGGCGATTACAGAACCAGGTACAGTAGTAAGAGGCATAGCCTCTACCCACTTGGTGAAATATTCAGTGGCCGTGATTATAAAATTATGGCCATCTGTAGACGAGGGAGAGAATTTCCCTATCAAATCTAGGCCCCATGTAGAAAAGGGCCATGGAGTAGCGATTGGTTGCAGAGGTTGTGCCGGCATGTGGATCTCATGGGAGAATTCTTGGCACTTATGACACCTGCGTACAAAATCTACTGCATCGTGTTCTAGAGTGGGCCAAAAATAGCCCATTCGATGTATTTTTCGAGCGGTGGCATGGCCACCAAAGTGGCCTCCACATATTCCACTATGGGATTCATGGAGAATCTTCTTGGATTCTTCTGTGTCGACACATCTTAGGAGCATTCCATCGAACACTTTTCGATAGAGCACTTGCTCTATAATGACGTATTTGGCTACGATAATATGTAACCGCCTTCTTTGTTGCAGTGTAGCTCCTTCTGGGTATGTATGGTCCATGATATAATTAATGATATCAGTGTACCAGGGACACTCAGAGATAGAAGGTCGGGTTTCGATGTAGTATACGCACTCATCTGGAAAATCTAAATCTACTAGATCACCTCCATCTAATGGGTTATCAGCTAACCAATCCACAATGATTTGTCCCTTAACTGACTTCTGATTTACAAACGTTAATTTGAATTCTCCCATTAAGGTTATAAAACGTCCAGCCTTTTTAGACAATGACCCTTGTGTGAGGAAAGTTCGTAAGTGGTCCGTTTTTACCATGACCCTTGTTTCTTGGTTCAGCATATAGTGTCTTAAGCATTTAGTAGCAAAGACTATAGCAAGGCATTCTCGTTCTTCCTGTGTATAACGTGTTTCATAGTCAAGTAACGTTCGACTAATGAAATAAATCACACGTTCTCTCTTGTCATCGTCCTCTTGGGCCAACATACAAGCTAATGAGACATTGGTAGCTCGTGAATATAGAATTAACGGGTGATCTAGCTTAGGTGGCATTAGCATAGGTGGTGACAACAGGAAACACTTAACTGCATCAAAGGCTTCATTGCAGTCTTCGGTCCAATCAATGCTATAGTCTTTCTTGAGTAAATTGTTGATTGGATGAACGGTGAAGCTCAAGTCTGGGATGAATCTTCGTATTGCACCCAGCTTTCCGAGAAATGACCTGATTCTAGATTCATTCGAAGGTGGGACCATTTTGAGGATAGCCTGAATTTTGGTTGGATCAACATCTATCCCTCGTGACGATATGATGTAACCTAGGAGCTTTCCTCCTGTTATGCCAAAGACACATTTCTCTGGATTTAGTGTGACTCCGTATTCTATTAGGCGTGAAAGAATGACGTGGAGTACTTCTGGATGGTCACAATGCTTCTTGGCCTTAGCCAACAAGTCATCAACGTAGGATTCCACGATTTTATGAATTAAATCATGGAATATATATGTCATAGCTCGCTGGTACATAGCACCAGCATTCTTGAGGCCAAATGGCATAACAACGTAGCAATAGGTTCCCCAAGGAGTTATAAATGTGGTTTTAGCTTGATCTTGCTCAAATATTTTAATTTGATTATATCCCGAGAATCCATCCATGAGAGACAAAAGTTCAAACCCAGTTGTTGCATCAACAATGACATCAATAGATGGTAACGGGAAGTCGTCCTTAGGACATGCTTTGTTGATGTCTCGGAAATCTATGCAGATGCGTATCTTTCCATTCTTCTTGAGAACGGGAACAATGTTAGATACCCATTGGGAGTAGTCGACTAGTTTGATGAATCCTACCTGGAGGAGTTTTATTACCTCCTCCTTTACCATGAGAGCTACCTTGGGTTTCATGGGTCTTGATTTTTGTTTAACTGGCTTTGCATCTGATTTAGTGACGAGGTTGTGCACCGCAATGTGGGGTGCGACTCCTGTCATCTCCTTATAATTAAATGCAAATGCCTTCTGATGTTCTTTAAGGATCTCGAGTGTGTATTTCTACTTCTTCTGGGGTTAACAAGGATCCTAGTTTCAAAATCCTTGGTTCATCTTCTGTTCCGATGTTGACATCGATTGTTTCTTCGATCAAAGAGGCGTTACCTTCTTCAAACTCAGGTGGTGCTGGAGGTAAATCCAAATCATCCCCATTTTCTACTGCGTATATGCTAGGTTCCATTTGTGAGGGGAGATCCATCATGGGATTTCTGAAATAGGAAGATGAATGTGGAATTAAGGACAAATCTAGCATATGATAGGAGAGATGTAGTGCTGCATAGGTGTTTAAGTAATCCAAAGTGGCCATATCACTATCAACATGGTCTAGGATGGTAGATTCACTTCCACTTGAAAGGGGATTTGTCATTGTTTTTATCAATGGTTCATCACGAATGGACACCGTGAAATGGGTATCTTCTAACTCATTGCTTGGAGTAAAACGCGATGCTGAAGTTGCTATTGAATCGGTGAGAAGATTTTTCTCTCGTGGGATTGCTTCAATGGATATGAAGTTAAACACCTTGCTTAAATCTAATACGGCTTCTTTGTAAAGCTGCAAGTGTTCGGCTTTGGTTTCGTATACTTCAGAAACCTAGTTTTTCACTAATTACGAGTCTCCTAAGACTCTGATGTCATCAACACCAATTCTTTTGGCTAAGGTGAGGCCAAGGAGGAGGGCTTCGTACTCAGTGTCGTTGTTTGTGCATTCAAAATTTAGCTTAAAGGAAAATGGTAGGACTTTCTCTTCGGGCAAAGTAAGAATTATACCTGCCCCCGCTCCATAATGGCATTTAGCTCCATCAAAATGGAGAGTCCAATACTTAGCTGGGAGTATAGATGTTGGGGTATCTGCTGCATTTGTGCACTCCACTTCTACCATGTAGAGATCCTCTGATGGAAGGGAACCAACACCTAGTGAATATCCTATGCCTACTGAATCAAATGGTAAGAACATTGGTAAATCTTGTTCTATTAACTCAACGATTTTTGCAGTAGTCCCTAATGATACCATTTCTTTAGCCTTATCTTTGGGGGTTGGGGTTGTTTTGGCTATGCTGATAGTTTCAAGATCCGTTGTAGGTACCAACTTCTCCTCTGGTTTTGCGTCAGTGGGTTTATTAAGTTGGTTTGTTGGAAGTTCAAATTCCGAGTGCACACCTGGTCTTTTCTTTAAGTCGGCTAGGTGTATATCAAAAGGTTTTGGATCACCTTTGGCTACAAATACCTTTCCTAGATGCAAGAATCTTACTTCTTGGAATAACGTAGAAGGGATTGCCTTCATTCGGTGTATCCATGGCCGGCCGAGGATCATATTATAATTAGTTTCCCGATCTATAATATAAAACTCAGTCAAAATGGTTTTGGGTCCTAAGGTGACTGGTAGTATTATGGTTCCTATCGAAGTGGCTTTAAGGCTATCATAGCCTCTCAATGTATTTCGAGTGGTGGAACAATTTGTTTCCCCATATCCTAGTTTCTGGAGGAAAGAGAAGGGGACTATGTTAACTGCGGCCCCATCATCAACCATTGCCCATTTTACGTAGTTATTATAAACCCATACTTGTAAGTGTAAAGTTGGATCACCTCGGCGTGTAATCTCAGCATTTGTAGGCATTTTACTTATTTCGAAAATAAATTCGACATCCTTGTCCAACCTGTCCCGGAGGGTGGATATCAAAATCTACATGATTTACTTGTGTTTCAGGAGGTGGAGTGATGTTAATTAGATGATCTAAACCTAATGCTTCTAAAAGAGTAGCCCCAGAGCGGGAGAGTTCTTTAGTAAGTCCAAAAATGAAATGTGTGAGAAGGTTTTTGTTAGGTCATTAATTAAATCATAGGCACCTACGGGTTTTTCTACTATTTGTTGACTCTTTTCTGTTTCTGGCAGATGACTTGGGCTTGGTTGAGAGAAATACTCTCGTGTTCTTGTTATAGCTTCGATAGGTAGTTCAGCGTCTAGTTCTACCAAACCGACTATCTTGGGTCTCGGTTGATTTCCTAATTGTGGCGCAACTGATGGATTTAGTGAAGTCGAGGCTTCATGATCATTGTTTCCCGTCATTGCACCCTTGTTCGTCCCAGTTGGATTTATTCTGTTATTATCATGATTTGGGAGTGGATCGTTAAAGATCTTGAGGGGAGCATTCTGAGGGGAAACTACCCCTGCGAGCCTGTTTGGTGGTGGTGACATGGGATCTACCAAAAACAAATCTGTGAAGAACTGTCTTTGTTCTTCTGGCAAACGTTGCATGAATTTTTTGTAGTCACGGCACGTTCTAGTATCATGACCTCGAATCTTGTGGAAACCACAATATGAATTGGGATTGTAATTCCTATTTTGTTGGTTTGGTGTATATTGTGGCCTAAAATTTTGATCAAACTATTGCCTATTAGGATTAAAATTTTGCATTTATTGTTTTTGGCTTTGGTTTTGATAACCAAATGAGTTTTGGCTTGGCCCTTGTATGGGATTTTTCCGTTGTTGTTGTTGTCGTGGATGGTTAAAATCCACTGTATTGATTGTCGGGGTAAAGTTGTTGTTTCATTGGTTGTTTGTTTGTGATGGAGTATTGACAACATTTACCTTCTTAGGCTGGTCGGTTACTCCATCCATTGTTACACCCCAATTTTTGTTAAGAATTTTAGATCCTTGATTGACGTTTGTAGTAGTGGGATAATTTGCGGTGTTACGATTAGGGGTGATTAACCTCCCGTTTGCTCCATATGTTTTACGGCCACTATCTATCGTTGCTTGATCTATTCGAAGAGCGCTCTCAAGTACTTCATCGTAAGTTTTTAGTGGGAACTTATGGACTTCTTCCTTCACCTCTCTGCTGAGAGAATGAAGGAATAAATCACATAGTTCCATCTGATCCATATTTGGAGCACTTGCTGAAGAATAAAGAACTATACGCCACCTCTGGATGAAATGGGCAGATTCGTTGTGTTCTTGTTTGATGTGCAAGAATTCCCTGATTCTTGTTCTTAACAGTTTGTTCATGTTGAATTCCTTAATGAACTCTGATATGAGTTGTTTAAATGAATGGATGGAAGCCTCAGGTATTCTATAATACCAGTCGAGAGCAATGCCTTCCAAGGTTTTGGGGAATATTTTAGCAACAACCCCATCCCAAGGGAGTAGTTCACGTATGGCTATAGCGTAAGCTTTGATATGCGCATTTGGATCTCCCTCACCTTTGTACTTGGGTAAATTGGGAAGAGGTCTTAGAAGCATGATGCTTCATATGGTGAAGTCTAAGGGCTCTTTTAAATATTCTGAATAAGTCCCTATCGCATAGGTTTCGACCATTGATGGTGGTTGCTGAGGGAGTGGTGGTGGGATGGGTTGTTGATACGGCACAACGTATGCGTTGGCAGGGGCATAGGGCAGTCCCTGCATTTGAGAAAACATGCCGGGAGAGGAGAACATATCTCCTTGTGGTGATTTGGAGTACATGTTTAAGTGACGGGGTATTGTCCAAGAATGGATTGTTTGATACTAGGCCGGGAGGAATGGTGTTAGAGATGATGGGCCTAGTTGGCGTTTGTTGTGGATACTGAGGAGGCATACATAATGTGCCTACTCCTGTGAGGAGATCTACTTGGCCAGGATAGCGTGGAGGATTGGAACTTCCTGCTTGCATGAACTGAGAATTTTGACTTACTTGAGCAAGTTCTAACCCTCTCACTTTTTCTACTAACGTTGAAATGACTTCATTTGGTGAAGTCACGGTGCTTTGCCTTAGCGGTGTTTGTTATATACCCTGGTGTTGTATAGGCATGTGATATCCTGCTATGAACTGATCGCTATCTTGCCAAGTTTCTTCGAGAGTATTTCCTATATGCAGTGGCATAGAGGTATTTTCTTGAAAAGAGACCTCGGGTTGTATTTGTAAACCTCCTATAGGTGGGTACATACCCCGGGAGTGTTGTTCACTCCTAGGATAACGTATTGACTGTTCATCATCTAAGACCAGGTATGGGTCTGATTTCCTACTAATTTGTGGTCTAAGTAGCATCTGAGGAGACGAACCAGATTCTCTGGTAAACATCATATTATTCGAGCCTGAAGGCTCTGTTTGTTGCATTCGAGGGGTTTGATCTAACTCCTCAGTTTGAAAAGATGAATTATATCTGATTCTTGGAGTTTGTGTTGACAACTGATTAGTTGAGTAGTTGTCCCCCATACTAAGAGTGAGGGTGATGATTGCCTATTCTGTTGGGCGTAGTATGCCTCAAGACCCAAGAGGGGTCTGCCATATGCATCGAATCCCGACATATTCGGGGGGTATATGAATACCCACAGAATAATGGGAAGGAGCGAAGGTGATTTGTGAAAGGCTAATGAGGCGAGAAGATGAAAATTAAACTAAACTTTGAAAGAAAACGTAATACTATGACTCCGAATTAGAAAGTAGGAAGTTTACGTCAGCTTCACTAATTTTGTTTGTTTCACGTCGGGTTCACCAATTTTGTACGCGGAAAAGTGACAAGCGAGCGTGGGAATCTACAGGTAACTCTTCCACGTACCCGACCTCCCGAGGTCGTGCCGAGACAGCCGGTGGGGATGGAATATGCATGGGATGCAGAAAAACTAGTTAGGCAATCTAATGTCTTCGACACGCACTAATGGAATTTGTGAATCTAAAGAAAAGAAGGCCCTCCTAACTTGGACGGTGTGATAGATCGATCGGCAAGGATGATTTCTTGAAGGCTCCAATCAATTTTGAGCTCTAGCGTGATTCGATCTATGGGTTGTGGAATATGTGGAAAATGACCTGGGATAGTTTCGTATACGTCTCCAGATAAGGTCATATGGTGGGTAATGAATACAATCGACTCTACGGATGATTCTTTAGCCTAGTCTAGAATTCTCTAGCTTTATTAGCTGCTATATCTAGTAAGGATAGTTGTTCGATGATGGTGGGTAGAAGTGGAGTGGACTGGAATACTAGTGTGCGTAGGCCAGTGTCTATATCTGATTGACTTGTGGATTCGTTAGGTTGCAGGATTTGTGGATCACAACCGTAGACTCTTGGTTGTTGTGGTCTGCTTATGGTCATGTATGAAATCAAGTCCTAATCCCTAGTATCTAGTAATCATACGCTTTCTCAGCTTCTATGTTTAAACTCAATAACTGCGTGATTTTCTCGGAATACCTCACAGGCGTTTGTGCAACCTGGATTCTTAAACTAGTATCTATGTCTATGAGAGTGTCTCCTGCATCTAGTTGTGGGACCAAAGGATCACAACCAAAGTTTTGTTCTCTTTCGAACCCTTCTACATTCATGTGAATGTTTGCCTAGGTTAATCTGTAGTTCGGTTGATTTGACCAAAATGTGTGTGTTCGGTCGTCTTCTATATTTAACCCTCTCAACCGAGAGCCGATCGATTGTAAATGCATTGTTGTTTGGAAGACTTGTATTCTAAGGTTACGTCTATGTCAACTATTCTTTGTGTGAGATTGGGTTGAGGCACGATTGGCTCAAATATGTATTCCCTGGGCTCTCGGGGTCCCGTGATTGTCATACAAAACAAAATGTAAATCTAACTGTAACAAAGCAAATTCTAACTATGTAGAATAAATCTAAAACGTATATGACTTCTATTTTTTCGAAACTTTCTAAGAATTTAAGAAAAGCAGCTATTTAAACATATCTAGAATTTTATAGCTAAGATAAAACTTAAAACAAACAAAATAACCGAGTGTAGTTATTTGTCTGTGCAACTTGTAGATTTATTCTAAATAATGAAATAACTTGCTTAATCTATTTGCGATATTCTCAATCCTACCTCAGAAGTGAGGAGTGAATCATAGTTTCTCAGAAACTATCAATCCCCACAGCTTCCCTGGTAATATCGAGAATAGAATTTACTTGAAATGAAAAAATTAACTACTTTATTTGATATGATTCTAAATAGAACTTTGAAAGTTAAAACCTAGATTCCGCAGAATAGTGGTGAATCCGATGGTGTGTGTGATCTTTTCCCCTCAGTGTGATCTCCTCGTTCTTTCGTGTTCACATGGATCCAGAAAAGTGTGTAATGCTAGCATCAATAGAAGTAGATATTGGGACAAAGGCAGCTCAGAATGCAGACTGAATATAATGCGAGTAGGAGAGGGATAGCGCAAGAGTACAGAGCTTGGCTTATGTAATTCCTAGCGGGATTTATTGCGAGTCATGCAACATAAAGTGTCCAGAACCTAAAACTATCCTATTTGAGGAGCAAAACCTACAACTTTAATGGCTTCCTAAGCTATTCTACTCCAATGGATTGGGTGAAATAACAACATTACCTGCACAAGATGGGTATGTGGCTTACCAACAGCTGAACAATGCTAACTAAGTATGCAAAGAATTAAAACTATGGCTTCTAAATAGAATAAAAGACTGAACTACTGAAAGTGAGAGCATGAAAAGTGAATGAGGGGCCAGACCATTTGTTTGTGCACAAACCATTTATTTATAGCTTTTCATTCACCCAAAGATCAAAACCAAATTGAACTCTAAAACTATAAACAATGGCCAAACACTATTCCAGGGGACCAAAAACATAAATGGAAGCCCAAGTCGGCAAGGAAAGCTGGTGAAACATTGATTTTTATGTGAGTCGCGTTAAAATGCTTTCTGGAAAATGCGTAAAGGACTGCCGCTCTGAGCAAGGTGGTAGTTTCATCACCGAAGAGAAAAAGGACAAGAAAAGAGGGGGAAAAGGAAAAACAAAGGACACTTTGGGGCTAAGTGGGGCATGAGGGATGTTAACACACACTCAAAGAGATTTTCCGGATCCCGAACACCTTGCGAGGAGACCTGTATCATCATTGGGGCACTTGTTACATTGTTCCTATGCAAAGATACAGTACCTTACAATTTTGGGTACATACGATTCTTGGATTTATCATATGCACGTCAAGGAGACATACTTCTCCACATATGCATGATTATTTGGGTATATCGAGTCTCGTGATACTCATGGTAGTCTTGTTCCACTATGCTCATATCAAACCTCACCCTTTTTTCCTCCTTGAAGCGGTTGACCCTAGCTTGGAAATATTACGAAGTGAAGGAGAAAGGTAATTTCCACCATGGGCTCTTGTTGTTGTCTACTAAAGTGAACCTGCCAATATAGAAATGTGTTATGTTTGTGGAGCCTATTTTCATGTTAGAGTGTGGTACACCTTCTATGTGTTACACTTAGGTATTTTTACGAAAGTCCCGCTCACTTTGGTGAGTGGGTCATGGGGGTTCGGGGTAAAGCCCCCGAAGCAAATTTTCATGGGTAGTTTATTAACCCATGGGTAATGGGTAACTGTTATGGGATGTTTTTGGGCCCATGGTTTTTCAGTACCCATTGTTTTGATACCCATGGTTTTTTGCCCATGGTTTTGATACCCACATTTTTTGCCCATGGTTTTGATACCCATGGTTTTGTATCAAACTGCTTAAGAAATTGTCTATTTATATGGTCTTATGCATATGATACATAGACAAGCAAATGTATTACAGATGTGTTTTGAATTCGGGTGTGAATTTTGTAGAGTTTGTTAAGCATAGCTCCAAACGGATCTGGGTATTGTATTGAGAGAGTGGAGGCTTGTAATAAAATATGAGCAAGTGATTCTTGGTGGACGTAGCCCAAATTGGGTGAACCACATTAAATCTTGTCTCTCTGTGTTATGTTATTTATTCTACACTTTTATTTGAGATATGTAATATTTTCTGCATATTAGTTTCTACTGTTGCGATTTTGTAAGGGATTATTCTGCATATTTCATCTCTTATTTCCTAACAATTGGTATCGAGCAAGGTTTGGTTTGTTAAAGTGTTGAATCGTAGGAAATTTTTTATCTTGAGTGGGAGATATGGCGATGATGGAAGATCTAGGGTTGATAAATTCAACGGGTAGAATTTCATTCTTTGGAAGATGCGAGATGGAAGATTACCTTTATAAGAAGGATCTTTATACTCTACTATCGAGAAGGTGAACAAACCCTCAAGTATGAAAGATTCGAATGGGATTTGTGGGATCGAAGGCACTTCGAACGATCTAGCCGTGTCTTGCATCTTTGGTATTATTTAATGTTTCAAAGTAAAAGACTACAAAAGAACCGATGGATGCATTAGGGAAGTTGTATGAAAAACCCTCTACCTCTAATAAGATATTTTTAATGAAAAAGTTGTTTAATATGAAGATGTTTGAGAATAGTTCAAGATGTTGCAGATCATTTAAATGATTTCAATACGGTTGTGAATATGCTATCTTGGTTACAATAGAATTTGATGAAGAAGTTAGGGCTTTATTAATTTGGTGTTGTTTACCTGAAAGTTAGAATAGCCTGGTAATGGCGGTAAGCAACTCGGTTCCAGCTAACTCGAAGTTGAAGTTTGAGGATGTTGTAGGGGTGATTCTAGGTGAGGAAATGCGAAGAAAAATCTCTGGGGAATCTTCTACTTTAGGGAATGCTTTGATAGTGGAAACTAGAGGGAGACAGAAGAGTAGAGGAAACCGTGGAAAATTGAAAGATCGGGCAAGGTCAAAATCCAATAGCAAGATTGTATGTTGGAACTGTGGAAAGTCTAGGCATGCAAAGAATGACTTTTGGGAGCTTTGGGATAAGAAGAAACAACAGGAAGAAAACAAGGAGGAAAATGTGGCATCAGTGTAATGTATGCCAAGATGCTTTGATTCTTTCTTTGCATAATATTTTTGAATCTTGGGTTTTAGATTCGGGGCTTCTTTCCATGCTACTCCACATAGGCATTATTTTGTTGATTATGTTCAAGGGGATTTTGGGAATGTTTTTCTTGGTGATGATGAGCCTTGTAGTATAGTTGGAAAAGGTTCTGTTTAGGTTAAGATGTAAAATGGGAATACATGGCTATTGAAGGATGTCATACACGTGCCTACATTAAGGATAAATTTGATATGGGTGGGGTAATTAGGAAGTGATGGTTATACTGTGATATTTATAGCTGACTCTTGGAAGGTTACCAAGGGTGTTCTTGTGGTGACAAGAGATAAGAAGGTTGGATCCTTGTATTTATCCATTGATAGTACTAATGATTGTAATCTTGTGGCTTGATCGAGATGCGTATACAACATAATGGCACTATAGGCTTGATCATATGAGCCATAAGGGCATGGACATCATAAAGAATAATTTTCTGGATATACGAAACGAGGTTTGGAGTTTTGTGAGGACTGCATATGTGGGAAAACAGAAGTGAGTAAGGTTTCTCAAGGTTGGACCTACAAAGAAAGAGAGTAAGTTAGAGCTGATGCATTCTAATGTGTGGGGCCACTCGGTATCATCTTTTAGGGGTTCAAGTTATTATGTTACTTTTATTGATGATGCAATAAGGAAAGTTTGGGTTTATTGTATTAGAAACAAATATGATGTATTTGACATGTTTGTTAAATGGAAAGCCTTGGTAGAGAATGAAACAAGTCTTAAGCTAAAATGTCTCAGGTCAGATAATGGAGGGGAGTATTACGGTAATGAATTTAATGATTATTATTCTAAGAATGGAATCTACAGGAAAAAGATGGTTCCAGGAACTCCGCAGTAGAATGGGGTATCAAAAAGGATGCACAGAACAATAATGGAACATGCTAGGAGCATGTGATTACATGTAGGACTGCCTCTTTATGTTTGGGTAGAAGTGGTGAGCACAGCTATGTACTTAATAAATAGAGGACCCTCAAGTGCCTTGGATGGAGGCATACCTGAGGAGGCTTAGTATGGTAATAAAGTTGATTATTCATTTCTTAGAGTATTTGGATGTGAGGTGTTTGTTCATATAGACAAGGATGATAGGACCAAGCTAGAGGCTAAATAAGAAAAATGTACTTTCATTGGTTATGGTGGTGATGACTTTGGATTTAAATGTTGGAGTATTAAGGACAAGAAAATCATTCGGTCTAGGGATGTGGTCTTTAATGAGAAAGTCATGTATAAGCAACAATTGTAGGAAAATAGGGAAGAATCCAAGAAAGAATATGTAGTGGTAGAGGATCTTCTAGATGGGACAGTGACCCATGAATTAGTTCAGGAACCAACTCAACAGAACCCCAAACTCCTATAGTGAGGAGGTCTTCTAGGGTAAGAAAAGAACTTGAACATTTTTCTCCTTCTCTTTATTATTTATTACTCACTGATAGTGGAGATCCAGAGAGCTTTGATGAAGCAATGTAGGTAGATGCCAGTAAGAAGTGGGAGCAAGCCATGGATGAGGAGCATAAGTCTCTCATGGAGAACCAGACTTGGGATTTGGTGAAGCTACCGGAAGGCAAAAGAGCATTGCAGAACAAGTGGGTGTACAAAGTTAAAGATGAAGAAGGAGGAAAGAAAAGATATAAGGCCTGGTTGGTGGTCAAGGGGTTTGCATAGAAACAAGGTATAGATTTTGATGAGATCTTTTCTCCTGTAGTAAAAATGACTTCTATTAGAACTGTTTTTGGAATAGTGGCGGTCAAGACTTACACTTAGAACAGGTTATATGTAAAGACTACATTTCTCCATGGTGATTTGGAGGAGGAACTATACATGTAGCAACCGAGAGAGGGTTATGAGGTCAAAGGTAAAGAGGAGATGGTGTGTAAACTGAAAAATAGCTTGTATGGCTTGAAACAAGCTCCACATCAATGGTATAAGAAGTTTGATAGCTTCATGATGGAGCAAGGTTATATTATATGTCATTTTGACCATTGCATGTATATAAATAAATTTGAGGATGGAAGTTATATTATCCTATGTTTGTATGTTGATGACATGTTGGTTGTAGGTAAAAACATGCAGGAAATAAAAGTACTCAAGAAACAACTAAGTGAATCCTTTGATATGAAGGATTTGGGGGCAGCTAGACAAATCCTTGGTATGAGGATAACTTGGGATAGGAAGGAACAAAAGCTAACTTTATCTTAGGAAGAGTACATTAAGAAGGTATTGGATAGGTTTAACATGCAGGATGCTAAACCGGTTGGGAATCCTTTGGCAAGCCATTTTAAGTTATCAAAGGAGCAGTGTCCCAAGAGAGAGCAGGAAAGAAACCACATGTCCAAGGTACCTTACTCATTAGCGCTTTTTTGGTTTGATGTATGTTATGGTATGCACTAGGCCTAATATTTCCCATGCAGTAGGAGTTGTGAGTAGATTTATGAGTGATCCAGGTAAAGAGCATTGGCAAGTAGTAAAGTGGATCCTTCGGTATTTGAGAGGGACCATGGGGATAGTTTTATGCTACAGTGGATTAGACACCACTTTATGTGGTTATGTAGATTTAGACATGGTTGGAGATGTAGATAGCAGGAGGAGCATGACATGTTTTATTTACACTGTAGGTGGGATAGAAGTAAGTTGGATTTCATGACTACGAAGTGGTGGCTTTGTCAACCACGAGAGTCTGAGTATGTTGCTGCCATAGAGGCAAGCAAAGAGATGTTTTGGTTACAACAATTGCTTGAGGATCTGGGGCATAAGCAAGATGAATGTAAGCTACATAGTGATAGTCAAAGTGCTATACACCTAGCTAAGAACTCTACTTTCCACTCCAGGACGAAGCATATATAGTTGAGATATCACTTCATCGGACAACTTTCGAGGAAGATAAGTTAAAGTTGGAGAATATTCATACCACTCAGAATCCTACGGACATGATGACCAAGGTGGTCACAAGGATAAACTAAAGCTATGTTCAGCTTTCGTTTTCCTTCGCAGATGACAATGAAGGGTTGAGAATCTTGCTCAGTGGAAATCAGTCTCCAAGTGGGAGATTGTTATGTTTGTGGAGCCTATTTTCATGTTAGAGTGTGGTACACCTTCTATGTGTTACACTCAAGTATTTTTATGGTAGTCCCGCTCACCGGTGAGCAGGTTAGGGGGTTCGAGGGCGAAGCCCCCGAAGAAAATTTTCATGGGTAGTTTATTGACCCATGGGTAATGGGTAACCATTATGGGCTGTTTTTGGGCCCATGGTTTTTTGGTACCCATTGTTTTGATACCTGATTTTTTACCCATGGTTTTGATACGCACGGTTATTGCCCATGGTTTTGATACCCACGGTTTTGTATCAAACTGCTTAAGAAATTGTCTATTTATATGGTCTTATGCATATGATACATAGACAAGCAAATGTATTGCAGATGTGTTTTGAATTCGGGTGTGAATTCTATAGAGTTTGTTGAGAATATCTCCAAATGGATTAGGGTATTGTATTGAGAGAGTGGAGGCTTGTAATAAAATCTGAGCAAGTGATTCTTGGTGGACGTAGCCCAAATTGGGTGAACCACATTAAATCTTGTCTCTCTGTGTTGTGTTATTTATTCTGCACTTTTATTTGAGATCTGTAATATTTTTTGCATATTAGTTTCTACTATTGCAATTCTGTAAGGGATTATTCCACATATTTTATCTCTTATTTCCTAACAAAATTCTCGTATACTCGCAAACTTAGCTTCTCCTTACACTAGAGATGGAAATTGCTCGGGTATTCTCTTATACCATTTCTCTAGGCATACCTTGTGGGTGGACGTCATTGTTTTGCAAGTATACTTCTCAAATATTTTGAAAGGGGAGGGGTTCTCATCTAGGTACTCCTATAAAAATTTGTTTGGCCCACTAGGCACTCTAATTTTTGAAAACATGATGGTAAGGAGGACGTTACCAAACATGATTTTCTCTCCATCGTGTGTGAAACTGATGATTTCCTCTCGCTATAAACACTGAGAGGTTAAAGATGGTTCCTTCAAATATCTTTCGAAAAACATTCAACTAGGACTTGTTGACCTATGTCCACTTCTCTTGTCCATTCATCTTGGATACAAGATGCACAACCATCCTCATCACAAGGTCAAAAATTACTGATATGTTGAAGTACCATGATCCCTTCTTATAGTCATAGGCCTCCACAATTTTCTTTATGGCCTCCTTGTCATCCAAGTCATCATCAAATGAATCTCCCTCATAGGTAAGACCAGTAAATTTGGAGATCAGTTGGGGAGTTATCCTCATCCTTTATACAACAAAGTAGAAATGGTTTTCATGCACGTGTGACATTAGCCATTGGTACAACCGCTCGGGTTTTCAAAAATAGGGAAACTCATAGAGTTGTAATAACCCGGCCTTTTCCATCTTCACCTTTACTTCATCATCATAGATGGGCATTCCGTTTGGTGTCCTCCTTTCGTAGGTGTAACCATTTCTAATGCCATATATTTCTTGGTGGTGCTGCTCAATGGTTGTAGTCACTTACAACCATATTTCTCATGTGAGACACCCATTCTTTTCCCAACAATACACCATCTGGGTATTGCATTTCTGCATACCATTCCTCATTGAAACTGGTGGAAACAACTTGTTTCCCTTTTCCCTTTCCCTTCTTTGGTGAAACAATGGTTACTTTCCTTGGTGCCATTTCTCCTGTCAGGTTATTAAAAATTCTTTCTTCCTTATGATTTTGGCTCTGCTCAACTCTATGGATCTATTCTTACGTGAAAAATACATTCAATCCTAGAAAAACCCTTCCTTCCACAAGACGATGTATTCCCTTGCAGGTTTCAAAACTCCAACAACCCTTTCCCACATTCTTGTTTATTTTTTTCCACCTTGGTTCATTAATCAAACTCACTATGCACTCAGATCTTCACAACCTTCTTTCATGCAACTTTTCTCAAGGATGCCCTAGTTTGCAAGAGCTCTTCAATATCACAAATGCAATGTAACAATAATGTATCCCGACCTCTTACTTATAGTTTTTGCTTCTTTTCTACAATAAATGTAATGCCACCTATAATTGTACCTTCGTAATAAAGTCATATTTTTCCTCAGAATCCAACCTTCAGCTCTTTTACCCCCACACCCAATCCTACACAAAAAAATTCTACAACCTTCTGGAGCACAAAATTCCTTACTGACCAAAGATCCTTACGTGCATGCTCACAATGCTAAAAGGCACTTCTTCCGTCTCCTTAACTTGATTTTCTACATTGCTACCTCATTTTGTTCCTTTGATTTTAATACTTGTACATGGTCTTTGTAAAGCTCTCTTGACACCAAAATCCTTATGTCCACCTTTTCTACGTGTGCTCTTATAAACTTCATGCTTTTGATTCTTCAATTTGGGCTATAAAAACATAGCTTTCACTACTAGCTTCCATTACTTATTGCATAAATCCACTCCACACTAAAATGGATGCGCGGTCCTATGTGCATAGATTTTTTTAAAATAATAAGTTTCTACCACCACACAATGCACACACAACAACCAAAATAAAGGTAATAATCAACGATAAGGGGAAACACATAGAAAGGAAAATTCATTAAAGGAAACCATATGCTAAATGACAATACTTGCTTTATTTATGATTACACATAAGCCTTATTTATAGTAGGGCTTCATCCTACTCCCATTGAAATGGCTTGGTAATCTCATCCCATCTAGTGCTTGTGAATCGGCATGCTCCCCGAATCAAGGATGTATGAGATGATATATGGCCCTAACCAATGGAATTTTAGTTTCCCAAGATGGCACATAAATTTGGAGTCATAAAGCAAGACCATCTGCCCAATTTTTAATTGTTTGTTTTTAATATGATGATCATGTCATGCTTTTTGTCATGCCTTTTTAGTCTCACACACCATTTAGCACTCAGTTTAAATAAATTCTCAAAGCTCATGTGTCCAAGTATTCTATGCCATAGCCACCATGATCAAATTTACAATTGAAAAATTTCTCATTATTTATCTCATTCAACACATACATGTTTTTTTGTCCACTTGGCCTTTGCAACTCTTTTGCCTATATTTTCATTGATAATATCACATCCTCGGTCATGAAATATGACATTGTATCCTCTTTTACACATTTGACTCACACTCAACAGGTTATGTTTCAATCCTTCAACATATAGAAAATTTTCTATAATAGTATTCCCATTATCTAAACTTAATGTCCCTTTTCAAACTACGTTGTCGAGTTGTTGTCATCAAATATCAATGAACGTGATGCATTATTTGTGACGATAAATAAATTTACTTTTATCACCTATCATGTGACTAGAGCATCCACTATCTAAATACCAAATTTTATCCTCATTTTGTACATGGAATGTGGTTTGTACTACTAAGAAACATTATTTTCTCTTATTCACATCTTTCTTCACATATATCCACTTTTTTGTTTAGGCGGCTCTTGTTTCCTTACTGGTGGATTATTTATTTTCTTGTGATAGGTGTACTGAGAAACATTAAAGTTTGAACTGGTGTAAGATGGGCCAAAATTTATTCTATAGCCTCTAGAGTTATTTCTACACTTTGTGGCTTTATGTCCAAACTGATTACAAGAAAAATAATACCCATAAAAGGAATGTGTGTACCTCATTGCATAGGTGATCCTAGGAACAATGTTTCTTCTTCTCGCGGGTTTATAGAAACCTTTATTTACGAGTAGAGGAAGTACTTGGTGTAGCCACAAACTTATTTTCTTCATTATTTTCCAACTCTTTCTCCTTTCTTTCTCCCTTGAAGCCAATTCCAAACTTGTCAGTTGTATTTCATTGGTCGCTAAGTATATCAGTTAGCACAATAGATCTCTTTTCTAGATTTTCATACATAGCTAGTTTGTTGAACATTTGGTCCATATCAGATTTCAACTCCTCCAATTTTGTGTTCAACTTTGAGCACTCATCCTCTTTTGATTTGTAGGACTTAGAGATATTCTCCAACTGAGTTTCAAGTTCCTTTAGCTCATTAGCCTCCTCTTCTTCTTTTTGTGCTTGTCTTTTCTCAAAGATGCAGATTTTTTCCTCATAATCCTTTAATGTACATCTTAGTTTATCATTTTTCTTTCTCGCATAGTTGCGCTTATTCAAGTGCACTTACCAAATATGCTTCAATATTTACCTCATCTTCCTCTTCATCATAATCTTCATATTCAACCGAGTTCTTCACTGGGAACTACTTTCTTCATCCTGGGTCTATAGTCATAAACAATTTTTTTGATTGATCTTCATTATCTTCATTTTTTGAGTTTTCTATGTTGCTCACCTCCAATTCACTAGATTCTTCTTTAGAATAGAATTTTCTTTTGTTCTTGAAGAATTTCTTCTTGTTATCTTTCTTTTTATACTCATTTTCTCTTCTATTATGTTTATAACTATGCTCCTCATGTTTAGACTGATTATCCTTATTCTTGTTTGGACATCGATGGAAAAATGTCCTAATTGTTTGCAAGCAAAGAATTTAAATGGGAGTTTTACTTTGTACTTATCATAACCTCTTTTCAATTTCTTCATGAATAATGCCTTAATATTTTCTTCATCCAACTCATCCATGGAACTTGATTATTCTTCATCTTCTTGACTGGAATTTATTTCTTTCTTGACATTGAAAGCCACTTCTTTCTTAGTGGTCTTATCTTCAACAGCTTCTCATATCATATGTAGCAAGGGTGCTTTGTAGTTCATCCATTTTAAGAGCCTTCATTTCCTTTGCTTCCTCTATGGTGGAAACCTTTGCATCATACTTCCTACTCAGGGATCTCAGAATATTTTGACAATGAAAAATTCTTCTAGCTTTTCTCTCAAGCCTCTAATCATGTTTATGACCTCATATGTTCTCTACATATATGTTGTAATGATCTCATCATCCTTCATTTTTAGATTCTCAAACTGAGCTCTGTAAGTTTGTAACTTTTCTAGTTTAACTTTCTCATCTCCTTCATAGATGCTTTGCAATTTGGTCCATATTTCCTTTGTTGTTGTGCAGTGCATTACCTTCATGAATTATGTCTTAGTCAAACCACATAAAATAACATTCATAGCTCTTGAGTTGCACTCATATTCAGCCTTATCAGCTAAAGAGGTGATCGGTGTGGGTGGAGTTGTATATCCTTTCTCAATACATTCCCAGATGTCAAACCCAAGTGACATCAAATATGTTTTCATCCTTATTCTCTAGAATGCATAATTTGTTCCTATGAACAAAGGTGATCTAGATAGTGACAAACCTCCTTGTTCCTAATTTGATGTCATGCTTGTGATAGGAGGATCTCCTTGAAGATGTTAAGCTTCTGTAATGAGGACTCACTTTGATACCAATTGTTGCAGTCATAAACACCGAGAGGACGAGGGTGAATTAATGCAGATTAAAACTTTTACACTCTTGATTAAATTTTATATTCTTTACCAATCTATATGTATGAGAAACAGATAATCAAACAAGTATTCATCATACACATAAACACTAAACACATATATTTACTGTGGAAACCCTTTCAAGAGAAAAACCACCAAAACCATTGTGTATATTATACAAAGCAAGGACTCATAATAATATAAGATATCTTACCAGATTTGTTTAGTGAGACACCGATCCCATAAGGAGCACCAACCCCTACACCTATGTTTATATTACGCATAGAAAAGGACTCAAGTGAATATTAAGCATCACAAGAGATTTATTTATGTAGGCACCCATGTACAAGGAAGCTACAACCCCCTAAATGTGCTAAGATACAACTTAGACTTCTTTATTTATACATTTTGATCATGTAATTACACCAATATCTAATACAATGAATTATGATCACTTTCCTAGCTTGATCTATGTTATTTCTCTGTCACACTCTTCTACTCATTCGTTCTGCTCTCTTTTTCTCGTTCAAACTGTCGATGTTATGCTCTACTTATATGATCATGTTATTCATTATTTTCTCGATCTTACTCTTATCTTATTCACCGTTTTAGCTCTTATTATCTTGATTGCATTGTATTTTCTTCTCTCTCCCTCTATCTCTCTTTTGGATATAGTGTCCTAGTTTTCTCTCATGAGAAACCACCATCAAATCACTTAGATTTTTTAATTTTATTAAATAAAATGACTCAAAATGCTTACTTCAAAATTTACATCATGTACTCTTCCCGATATGTCGACCGTGAATCGGATCATTAAATTTTTAAGATGAGTCCATATTTTATTCTTTCCTTGTTTGAATTCATTCCTCCTTCTTCCACGCACCTAAAAAAATTTATCAGCCAACTTCCAAAATTAGAAAACTTGCATTGTTTAGAATTTACATCGTGTAATTAAAATGGCGACCCATCTTCTTTGCATTATTTTAATTCACCTTGAAATCAGAATATCCATCGATATTATAACAAAATTTCCTCATGGTCAACATGCATTAAATTTTGGTAGCTAGAATAGATAATTTCATTGGTTTGTGTAAAGTTCCAGTTGTACTTGTAGTTGCAATTTTCTATCAATCAAATCTCCTTTGAAATCTGAATGCAAATATTCACTCTTTCAATTTGAACTCTAACTAATTGTCCTTGATCCACTCTAGTTCACTTTGATCATTTTGTGGCTTCCTTTGGTGTCTTTGATCTTTTCCTTCATATCGCGGCTTCTCCTTTTTTCCTTCAGATTTTCCCTTCTTTATGCGTTTTAGTTATCCACGACATCTATATGCATTGTACGGATTTTTCAAATTTTTGCGGCTTCCTTCTTGTTTGCTAACTTTCATAGATTTTCTCCTTTTCTATTTCTTTGCATCTTTCCTTATGTCTACGTAAAAACTTCTATTCTTAGTGGATTTTCTCGCTTATCCGTGGTTTTTCATCATTTCACTTTATATTCATAATTCACCAAATATTCATACCCACAGATTTACCTTTTTACCTTCTTCTCTCTACGGAACTCACTTTCTTTCAAAGAACTTCTTTTTTGATCTTTCCTTTAGTCTACGCTTTCCTTCCTTGAGCTTCTTTACTCCATGGCTCTCTATGTACTTGGTGGCTAGAACCTTATATCTGTGGCTTTCTCAAATGTTGTCTAAGTCCTTTAGGACTTATCCTTGATCATCTCAAAGCCTTTGTGAGTTGACACTACCAATCAACCTTCATCTGCTTCACATGCTCACTTTACCAATTGACTCCTTTTTCCATCAATGCAACTTGATATCAAATCATCAATCTTGACATCAATGACAACATATATAATAATGAAAATATTCAACACTTCGTACATGTAAAGAGCCATGTTCATGTGTAATATGACCAACCTTGAGAACTCGAATGTAACAAATAGACGAGTCAATAAAGAAATTGTAATATGATATTACTTTCGATTTGTCTTCTCGATAATCTATGCAATATGAAATCATGCCTTTCCATGTTAGTTTTACCACCTTACTCCATGTTGTTTGTAGATGTAATTCCTCTAACATGGTTGATATCTATGATGACTTGTGTACTCGAAGTTGTAAACGTTGATATGCAATTATTGTTTGAAGAATGTTTACTCTTATGAACTAATTAATCATGTTTGTTGTATATAATATGTTATATTCTGGAAATAGATACAAATATTACATGTATTTTCTAAATTCTAAATAAAGTATTTCATTTCATTTTATGTTGAATGTTCACTACATGTGGATAGAGGAAATATATTCATCTTAAAATTATTCATATTATTTATTGCACTTGAACTTGTGTTTCACTTTTATGATCCTCGATGCAAGATAGATATACCCTGGATCAATTTCAGTGATGCAAGGTATGCTTTCAATTTCATGACATCAAGGTCATCTTGAACGAGTTGGGAAGAATATTGAATTTCAACCCGTGATTTCCATGGGAGCACAAATGAATTTTTCTTCTCACACCCTTCTAAAGTGATCCAATAACGTCATTTTGATTCTTCATTTGGTAATGTTGAATTGGTAATTTTAAAATTATTAAGGGAACCTAATTAAATATAAGTTCCTAATTTGTAAGCTTATCCTAAGTTTAAACTGGATGATATTATTATTTTTATGGTTTATTAAAAAAGGAAACCTAAGGACCTAAGTCAGTTTCTAATCTAATGTTTATGAACCTAACCTAAGGTTTGGACTAGCCTAAGGGGATGACATGGATGACATGCTAAAAGGTTTCGGTGGCACCAATCTCTAAGTATTTATGAGGTTTTAATGAGGCTTTAAACTCTTTGTTACCACCAATTTTGGTGAGTGCATGAAGGTTTAGTGGAGGATGAGTTATCACCTCTACTAAAGTATAAGTTGCATGGAGTTTTAAACTTGGTAATAGCCAAACATGAGTTGGTGGAGGTGGGAAATAAGGAAGGAATCTATCAATCCTGTTTGCATTAATTGATCTTGGCCATTGCAAAAAACTACCTAGGAAATAGGGGAAGTTGGAAGAAAAGATGGTTTTCAGTTTTCATTGTTTATTTGGTTTTTTTGAGCTTTGTAGCTCTGCATGTGGTTTTTCATTTTCAAACAACCAGTTTGAATCTGTGCATGAGTATTTTTACCTTGCATGGTGGTGGTGATAACGTAAATCAAACTAGGAAGTTATAAGAGGAAGAAATGAAAGGTTTTAGAGCTGGTTTTTGGCGTTTTTATGGAAGATTTGCTATCAAGGTTCTTCTTGAAGATTTGCAACAAGGAATAGAATACAAGATATATATCAATCATGATAGGTCGTATCAATTTAAATCTTCTTCTTTTATTTAAATGTCTTCATTAAAACAACTCTTCTCTTGATTGGAAACTCTTTGCTTCTGGTTTTTGTGTTTCTTCTCCTTGTAATAATGGCATTTTTGACTTGGTTCTTATGGATGCATTATGATATTGTGTTTATTGAGTTGTATATGGGATCTAGGTTGTATGGATTTATTTACAGTTGTATTTTTATTTTTTTCTTACAAACTTCCTTGGATATTGTTCAAATCTCGGTAAGTTTCAATATTGGATTATACCTTGTTAAGGTAACTTGGAAATGTGGAAAGGATGTCAAGTTTTTATGGAATCAATTGGCTTAGCTTAAACTGTTTCTCCTTGTTGATAGTTGTGAAGATCAATAGTAAATGGTCGACTCATTTTGTGACTATGTTTTTATTTAATAAATAGGAATACCTCGGCTTATAGTGAATTGCGTTATGCTTATTTTGTTTACCCTTAATTAAAACTGAAACATGTCATTTATTTTATTGGTTAAACCATGTATTGAGACGGTTTATTGGGTGGATTATGAACAGGAAGGTAAATCTGGTGATTTTTTTGGGGTTTTTGTTCTTTTCAACTAATTCATTTATGGTTACCCATTCTGGGCTATGTTGTTACTTTAGGTAAGATTTTGTTGATCTTATTTGGCATTTCAAACCCGTCTCCGGCACTAGAAGTGTGATTATATTTAGGGGGAAATTATTTCGATTCACCTGTTGTATTTTTTTGATTATAATTACACTCCTTCTCGGTTGGACTAGTTTTTACAAGGACTTGTTTGTGCTTCCTTTTCATAGTTTAATAATTGGAATGAAAACCCATCTGGTTTAGCCTGTGAAAATAGGTAACGTTTAGTTGGATTTTTTAAATATGTGATATAATGTATATTGGTTTTATATAGGATGTAAATATGGTTTAACTCTTCTTGCTTCTTTATCTCGTAATCACTCTTTGAGTTGGTTCCAGCTTCATGAGTCTGTGGAACTTGGATTACTTGGAAAATTGGTATTGAACTTTTTTGGTTGCGAGATATTATTGCACTTTTATTTTTATGTTTGGTTGTGGTGTTTCCTCGACCTTGATTGGTTTAAGTGTACGATTTTTCCATGGGAATGATTTAGGACTCAAAATAGTTATGAATTTGTAGTTTCTTGTTCCTTTCCTTTAATCGGTGTTGATTGGTTTAAAATTTTGTGTTTCTCTTAACAATTGCTCATTATTTTTGTATATTACAAAAACTATAACTGTAGTCATTTTTTTCTCCTCAAGATTCTTCCTTTGAGCTAAGTTTAGTCTTTCGAATAAGAATGGGGTCTTATGTAAGGGTTGGAATCGACTGATTTGTCTCTAAAATTATCTTTTGGGAACAATATTTATGTTGATGTTATTTAGGGGACTGCAAGGCGTTATCTCCGATGGTTATATTGATTTCTTAACTTAGATTTGATTGTAATCTTTCATGGGACCTATACTTGTGAGTTATGTTGGTTTTTTTTTCTAACCTTGGTTAGTTGAAATTTATTTCCTATAATGTTTGAACTTCTCCTTGATCAATATAATCCTGAGTTAGTTAAGATTGATTGATGGAATGATAATCTGATTCTTTTTTGATCGAGCTTAGTTATAATACATGTTATTAACTTTTGAATACTAAAATAGTATACTTATTATAGAAAAATAGTGGTTTATATCTTTGTAATTTTTTTTGAAAAGAAAAAATAAGTTGAGTTGAGGAACTTAAGTTGGAAAATTGACTAAGAAGTTTAGATTAGGATTTGAAATATGAATTTCTTCCTTCTTAAATAATGTTGTTTAGATGACTAGTAGTTTGTAATGAGTTCATTTTTTTTTAGATATAATTAATTATGTTGATTTAATTAGTTCTTACTTAAAAAATAATTATTATAGATTCTATGATCTTTCTCTCTCCTTCTTGGCTTTATAATCTTTCAGGAAATCCTTCAGTTAATTTTTAATTTGTGATTTAGGAACTGTTTCATTAACAACATGGTTACTTTTATGAAACAGTAAGATAAAAGCACATTTTTTAAATGCTATAGCACTTATCATGCTTAGTTCATATGAACTGACTCATGTGAACAATTTTTCGATGAATTTTGTAAAAGATGAAAGGAGAAAGACATATAGAAAGTTACGTATGTTTTACTAAAGAAATTATCTCTTTATTATGATGAATATATAAGGACATTTACTTGAAATGTACTTTTGTTCGAAAAGAAGATGTATTAAATTAGTTTTTATTGATGTAATGACTTTTTGTAATACTTTGAAATATTCCTAAGTTCAATGAGTGGAACACTCTCTTTTGATAAATGAATTCCTTGATGATTTTTGGTTACTTGATTTACTTATGAGTATTTCATTGACATAAGTTGTTATATATTACTAAGTAATACCATTCATTAAGGGGGCAATTAGATGTATATGTGATTTGGAATTACGCAACTTATTAGCTTTTATGATATATAAGATTCTTGTTTTTAGGATCTGTAGTAATAGTTGATTTATTTCAAGTGAAAGAGCACAACTAAGTTGATACTCTTGAGTGGATCCTTAAATAGTAAAAAAGGGAATATGATTGAATTATATAAATGAGTATGAATTCTTTATAGTGTTTAAGCATATGTGATCTATTTTCATAATTAGGACATTAGTCCTTGTTAAAGGAAAAAGGATATTTTCCTTGTAATTAAACAAAGAGATTTATTTGAGATCTTGTTGTAGACACCAAATTTGTGTCTTACGACCCCCTTGTGCCCCGCATCTCATTTTCGCAACCTAACCTCATCACCTAAACCTTACACAATTATTTATTAATTACCTTATAATTAATAAATCCACATCGCCATACCTGCCACCTCATTTCGCCACCTCATTATGACCTAGTCTTAACCCTAAAATAACCTAATTAAGACCTATAACTTGGTCCACATCCACACCCATGACTAATTACTCCTCACCCACACCTAAAACCAACCTCATAATGACTTGACCAAGCCCGCCACTAATCCCTCGGGAGAAAAGGAGGGAAAGCTGGCTATTTTACCAAAAATAGCCCGCTTTGACCTGACCGATACCGATTCCTACTCGACTGCCGTCGGTTGCATAACCACCATCGGTTCCCTGTAAATGACCACTTCCAACCAAAAACAAAGGATTGGATTTTCATTTGATCGAGAAGAGGAGAAATCATTGGAAGGATCTGGATTTGCTTGGCCGAGCAGAGACAAGTGAAGAAACAAGAAGAGTTTACAGAGAAGGACATCAAGCCCAAGACTGCAACTGAATAACCAGAGCCCAGTGACACTCATCCGAGCATCAGAAGAGGAGATAGCTCATCTTGGATTGTCAGATCATCCTACTTGAGCCTGTCTCTCGCTCATCACAGCCCCGTAACTCGCATTTTCCATCAATAACTAGTAAGTAAGTCTTATACGTTCTTTTAATAACATTTCTTGAATTTCAACCACTGCCATCATAAGTCTATTCCTAGATCTACTACCTAGCAACACACTACATCTAACTGTCATTCCTCCACCCTTACATTACCCCCAAGAACACCCCCCGTATTCTCTGAGTCCTTCTCGTCACCCCATTACCTAACCCCACTCATTTATCAGCCTTATAAAACAACACAACTACCTTACAACCAGCCTTCACCAAAAGCGCCTAAAACATTTCCCCTACTAATATCGGTTAGAGCCAACCAAGACGGTTATAGTGACCGGCATCGGTCACCTTGATTCTAAACCAAGACCAGCCCTTTCTCTATTGTTCTAATAAGGTAAACAAATTGTAATTGGACAATAGCTTATTTGTTAGAATTTGTGTTAATTCATATTAGCAGGGAGCCACCACCTTCGAAAGGAAGTTTTATATTTCCCGGGCCCAAGGCGCTTCCTCATTTATTGTCTAATCAAAATCTGGTGGTCTTGTATTATTATTTGCAGTAGTCCTTCCTGACAAAAGGAGTTCTTCGCAATGATCCGATCTTTCTCTACGATGCGCGCACACCATCTCAACATTCAACAGTATTCCTCCTAGCCATAACCCTTATCTATTTCTCAAAGGAATGATAGGATAGAAGAAAGTCTATTCCACAGAGCCAAAAATTCCGTGTAAACATTTTGGCACGCTTACAAGTTGGGACCCATTTCGAGTTTCTGCTTCTCTTGCTTGCTTTCATATAGGGAGCATACTTGCTGTTTTCTTCTTCTAAAGATATTCACAAGGTATTTTGTTATTTTGGTAAAAGAAATTGCTTTGCTTTTACATATTTGCGTTAGTGAAAGTCATCTTCTTTGCTTCATCGAATATCATTTTCGATTTGGGTTTAAAACACGTGCATTACATTCTTGCTTGTTGTTTTCAATTCTAGTGAACATAGACTAAGTAACAGGTCGTACACGTGGGGGTGATTTCCACGGTATTGACAGGAAATTAATCTTACTTTCACTGCACAACACATACCGAATCACTTCATAATTAACACAACAGCTCAAAACATCCCCTTTTTCCGCGGTATTCCTCCGCCCGATTGAGGTAACCTTATAAGCCAAAACAAACTTGACATTTCCCCTAAGTCTTTTGTTTAGGATTGACATCATTTTGCATCTAAAGGCATAAGCCCAAATTGATTAAAATTAACCCTAGGGTTAGTCTGTTAATTTGTTTATGCATTCTTGCTTGTTTTCGCTTCTGTTTCTCATTATACATCAAGCTTTTTTACGTGATCACTACAGAATAGTTTGGTAGGCATATTAATTACTATTAACACCAAATCAACAACTTCTTACTGCTTCTTACACCAGTTCTATTATACCGACATCGGTTAGCTTACCGATGCCGGCTATAGCCTGACCGACATCGGTTATCTGGCCGATATCGGTTACTGTCTTTTACAGTTCCTGACAAACCAGCAACCTACCAATTTCAAACATCTTCTTGTCTGTTTCTGTTCCTGATAGAAAGAAACCCTACTGTGTACTCCTATCCATGGTTGTTATCACTTGAAAGCAAGCCATGCCATGGTTTCACATGCTTGCTCTATGCCTTTGCCTGAATCACCCCCTTCACATTCTGTGGGGAATCCTATGGACACCAATGAGGTTCCTAAAATTCCTGTAGGAGATAAAGAATTTGCCAAATTTCTGGATGCTAATCCTAGCGCTGTACAATACTATTTGTCTCATGCCCCTGACCGTACACCCGACGGTCAACTCCTTGTTGGCATGCCTATCAGTATAGCTACTCATTTAGCTCCTTCTCCACCTGATAACTCTGCTTTGCCTTCTGCATCCTTAGTCCCGTCTCCTAGCTCAGCAGCTTCAGGGGTTCATACGGCACATATTGGCTTTCCTTTGGTTAATCTTGGGCCCAACATGTCATTACCGCCGACTGCTCCTACCTCGTCTCTCTTGCAGACTGTTCCATTCATGACTTGCTCTCTGCCACCTATCCACACGAGCTTTCCTTCTCAAGCTCCACCCACCTTTTCATTTCCACACACATATCCGGTAACCTCAACATCTTATATAGGACATCCCTATTCGGTCGCCTCAACACATTCATCCTCCATACCTTATCAACATTTAACCCCACCATTGTCTAGCGGTGGCCCTTGGCCCAATTTTCCTCCGTTTACCACAACCACACCATCATCTTATCCAACTACTGATTTAATTAAACAAATGATGGACAAAATGCAAAATCGGAAGCTTCGCTTTCAGAAGTCGTAGTGCCTTGACATACGAGCAAATTTGTCGAGCCTATCCATCCTTCGTCCCCTTCATTCATATCCTCCTCAATGGGAA
The DNA here is from genome assembly GCA_018340775.1 of Taxus wallichiana var. yunnanensis. Taxonomy (NCBI): domain Eukaryota; kingdom Viridiplantae; phylum Streptophyta; class Pinopsida; order Cupressales; family Taxaceae; genus Taxus; species Taxus wallichiana. The sequence continues at coordinate 126,872,420 of CM031242.1, read as the reverse complement.
TTACCAAAATTTACCCATTTTAATAGTAAGGAGGACCCTCAACAACACTTGCGATCATTTAGACATGCCTGCTATCTGATTGCTCACGACGACGCTTTACTACTCCGCACCTTTCCCATGTCCTTATCAGGACCCGCCTTGGAGTGGTACGCAGTGCTTTGACCCAAAGACTCAATCTTCTCTTTTAACTAGCTAGCCCAATCTTTCTTGGATCATTTCTCCATTAACATTGCTAAGAAAGTATCTATCACCGACCTCTATGCCATCCGACAATTTGAAGACGAATCTATCAGTAGATTTCGTTGGACGATGGCGGGGCCTTATCAACCAACTTACGTATGCCTTGCCTCAGGCCAAACTTATTGAACTCTTTACGCGGGCCTGCACTAAACACATCTCTCCTACCCTCCAAATTCAAACTTTTCGTACATTTGACGAGGCCTTTACTATGGCTCGAAAACTAGAGATTCGAGCCTTAGAGGAAGAGAAATTGCAGTTGCGCAACAAAAACCCCAATTTCTGAACCCAAGATTCCACCAACAAACCTAACACCACCAATCCTCACCCATCGACTGCTTCAAAATCAAAAGGAGCCATGCACACGGTGATGGTCAAATCCCAACCACCGTCTAATACCCCGCCAAAAACCACCTATAAGTATAAAGCAGAGCCCATCAACTACACTCCCTTGGGAGAAACATATGGTGTGATATTGGAAAAATTGCTTAAAGCAGGAGCCATTACCTTACCTCCTGTTAAACCTCACTCCGGGTTTGATTCCGCTCGCGCCATACCTTCTTGGTACAAAGAAAATGACTTTTGTAACTTCCATCGCGTGAAGGGACACAACATGAACATTGCAAGATGTTGAAAAACATAGTGCAGAAATGGTTGATGTGGGGATATAGCCCTTGATAATCCTAACGCACTCGCTAACCGAAATTTGAAAATATTCAACAAACCATTCCCAAATTGTTCCTCTAATAGTAATATAAATCAAGATATCTTAGCCAAGGAGAGTGTTCATGAGATCCATGCAGTCTTCGACGCCCAACCAAAAACCTCTATCGAACAAATTCTGAACCAAGCCTCCTCACTAACGCAGGAACCCAAACCCCCTTCCTCACCATCAAGACAAACTGAAATCCTCGCCATTCCTTTACCCATCAAGGAATTAACCGCCCAGAGTTCCCTTCTCCCAAATGAGCCTTCTTACACCACATCCTTGCAAGACTGTGAGCGGATGTTATCTAATTTATCTATTTCCCAAACGTCTCCTCTCTACCATTCTTGCTTTGCATGCAAGAGGAAGGCTCGCCACTTCTTTTGTCATCCTTAGATGAGAAACCTCTTGAACCGACATCACCACATTCTTTAAACATGACGGATTCTCTCAAACACGCCCTCCTACCTACTAGTTCTTCATCGCCTAAATATTTTCAGCAACCGGTTGACCTCTTAACGCCCATTGATACAAAGGTGCCTCATCTACCCCCGTATCACACCCACAAAGTGGACCGGAATCACAACCCACCTTTCTTCCATACAAAAGTTCCTATTCACAAGTGAGGATTGTCATTCCCGTAAGATAAACGAGTCCTATGGGAACGCTTTGAGTACGCCATATTCTACTCAAATGCGATGACCGATCCAGATGCCTCTACCATATACTCGAAGTGTTTACGTGCTTAAAATGCCTATGTCCTCATCTTCACCCCCCTCATCTCTACCAAATACCTCATCCACTTCTATTAACCTAACCAAATCTTCCCCTACGCTTGGGACCTCACCAATACTCAGTCTAACACACCCACCTAAGCGGCTTGATTTATCTAAAAATAAAGCCGTCCATCCCATTAGGAGACAGACTCAATCTCCTCAATCTATGCTACTATCACAACTAAAACCCTCATCGTCACACCTACCTTCCATATTGGGACCCCATCCCTCTACCTTGCATCAATATATCATACCTCCTACGTTTTCTTTAAAGCGACCTATGCCTTCTGCACCCATACAGAAATCCAAGGGTATAGCAACACCGTCACCCCACGTATCCTGTCCACCTATCAACCCTAAACAAATTCCATCATCAAAAGATTTGTTTTCTGTCACTCCTATTTCTCCGTGGTTGTTTTCTAATACCACATCATCTGTGGCCTCATCATCCAACCAGCTAAACATAGCTTCTACGCCAAAGAAGCCACGTTTAGTTAAAACCCATTATCAAAACTCCTTGGCTAAACCACCACCCATACAAACCAACCATACCACGTCATCACCAGAATCGACCCAGTCAATAGCCTCCTCTTCCTCTGACTTTGACCCACTCAAAGGGTCTTACACCAAAATCCTTGCTATGTTGGTAGAGAATGCGACCATTTCCCTACCCCCACTTAGACCTTATGATCCATCTAAACCTCGACCTATAGGTTACGATGAGTCTAAAATCTGCGCTTACCACCGCACACCAGACATTACGTAGGGGATGCAAAGCATTGAAAGCCATACTTCGCCGGGCCACTCTCTCGTATAAAAAAGTTAAGAAAGACAACTTATGAAGAGAGAGACCTTTAGCTTCAATTCCCTCTCCTATACCACCTGTCCCCGCCTCACCAAGATCTATCATTATTACAGCCCCACCTCTCGAAGACCATGACCTATCCCTACCGTCTTCCTCCTCTCGTATTCACGAGATCAATATGATTAGTGTTGCTACTCGAGGGCAGAAAAACAATGGGAAAATGAAAGAAAACACACCTGCGGCATCTCTTTCTCCATCCACCATCCCGATCGCACCACCACCTAAAGTGGTTATTCGTGGACCCACCTACCCCGTCTCTAATGGAATTTCCCACCGAACCATGATCAAACAGCTTCACCAATCACCTGTAAAAATGACACTGTATGATCTCATTCAGACTTCTGAATCTCATCGACAAGCTCTCGTTGAAATCCTTCAAGGGATAGAGGTCTTACCTAATGAAACCTTGCATGTTACCTCTATTCTAACACCCAATCACGTTGCTTTGCTCACCAAACAATCTATCTCCCCAACCACTTCTTTTCTCTCGCAATTAAGCCGCTGCTATCGGTTTCTCCAAGATAAAATTATCGACTTTGGTGTCAAGATCCCGACCACTCGCTTTTTTCATCTCAGCACTTATGTCCGGGACATTCGGGTACATCGTGTTATGATTGATGGGGGTGCTAGCCTAAACATCATCTCTTCAAAAGCCTTCCAACAAATGAATATCCCTTCTAGCTGCATGTGTGCCAACCCCATTATGTTGCGGTCATTCAATGATGCTATTACTTCTACCTTAAGCACCGTGATCCTTAATATTCATGTAGGACCACGTACTTTACCTAGAACTCTTCTATGTCCTTGAGGTAGAGTTCCAATAAAATATGTTGTTAGGCCGCCCTTGGATCCGGGCTATGGGATGCGTTCCTTCCACCTTACATAGATGCATAAAATTTGAGTACGAGGGAAAGTCCTACACCGTAAAAGCTGATCCTCCCCCCTTCAAAACCTGCAATATGTTGTATCGCCCTAATGATGTGCTTGTACCAGTCAAGACACCCATTCATCCAACCCAACCATCCACTTCAACCGCACCTACACCTTCAACCAATGAAACCGCCATCACAAATACCACTTCCTTTCCCGCAGATAACATCCCAACCTCCGACCCCTTAGTAGATGTTTTTCAACGCCTTACTCTGGGGGAATACCACCTATATAACGTTATCTCTTTCCATACCCCGCAGGAGTACGGACAGTTACATGCGCATCCTACCTACGAATGTCACGTGGGGAGGTAATCTCTTACGACCACCCCATTACCGCACCAACCTAACATATGGGGGTGTTGACGCATCCTCCGTTACCCCCAACCTCCTCTTGGTGTGGTTCCTTCCAATCCGATTTTCAATACTTGACAAATCGTCGTTTCGCCCTCACCTTCTTGACTCACTGTGCTTGGAAAGGCTTTGGTTTTGGTCTTTATGAACAAGGCCGACATACACTCATTCCCGTGACTACACGCAAACACAATGATCGTAGTGGTCTCGGTTTTCCTGAAACACTTACACCGGAGAAACCTTGTGTCGGGCTTGTATCTTGGAAGATGACGACGTCACCCCTACCAAACCATCATCACCCATTTTGCCATCATCACCCACAGAGTCGATAGACCCTGAATCTATCCCTCCTAAATTTTTTTTTCATAAATGCTATCTTCCTAGGTCCTCTCACTTATCAACGAGATAATGAGGACCCATCTTCTCTTCCCCTTCTGTATCCAGACATGATCGAAGAGGATTCACCTTTGATTAATGTTGTTGAGTGCCAGGATGACGACTCCATCCTCACTTACATTGGTGCGGATGACTCCTATATTCAACGCGCCTTACCATCTGAAACTCAAACCATGTTGAATGAGTCAACTATAGAAATCAACATCCACACAGAGGAGGATCCTCACGTTGTGAAGATCGTACAATCCCTTAACACATCGTAACAAGCCACCTTTACTACCTTTCTCCGTACCATGCAACCAAGCTTTCGCTTGTCTCTACGCCGACATGCCAGAATTGATCCTCGACATTGCTGTCCATAACATCACCCTAAAACCCGATTCCAAACCAGTCAAATAGAAACCGAGAAAATGCATCCACGCATTGCCCTCTTGGTCAAAGAAGAGCTTCAACGACTCCTTTCTCGTTTCCTTCATCTTGCCTATTGACTATCCTCAATGGATTTCTAACATCGCACTGCTACTAAAGCGACGGGGAGACTCCTGATATGCACAAATTTCGAGACCTTAACCTCGCTTGCCCCAAGGATGACTTCCACCTCCCAAGTATTGATCAACTTGGTGATCTCACCGCAGCCATGAAATGCTTTCTCTCATGGATGGTTTTTCGAGATACAATCAAATTTTGGTAGCCCCGGCCGATCAACATAAAATTGCCTTCATAACTCCTTGGGGAACCTTCGTTATCGTGTCATGTTGTTTGGCCTTAATAATGTTGGTGCGACCTATCAGTGGGCTATGACTTACATTTTTCATGACATTATGCACACTATCCTTGAGGATTATGTCAATGATCTTCTTGGCAAATCTAAACATCGCAGTGAACATCTCGATGTTTTAACCATTATTTTCAATCACCTGTTACAATATTTGGTCTGACTTCAACCAAAGAAATGTGTCTTTGGTGTTCTTTCGGGAAAACTTCTTGGCTTTATTGTCTCTTTGCGTGGCATTGAGGTCGATCCATCTAAAGTCAAAGCTATCCTAGAAATGCCCCCACCCAAAAACCTCAAACAATTGCATAGTTTGCAGGGTAAACTTCAATCCATCCGGTGTTTCATCTCCCAACTCTCGGATCGATGTCAACCTTTCCATCACCTTCTTAAAAAGGACATTTCCTTTCAATGGAGCGAAGAGTGTCACCAAGCCTTTGAAGCTCTCAAAGCCTATCTCTTGCAGCCACCCGTGCTTATCCCACCTCAAGATGATCACCCTTTCTACCTTTACCTTTCGCGCCATCGACCATGCTATAGAGCCATGCTCGCACATCGAGACTTGCACGCCGAGAACAAGCCATTTATTATATAATTCGTACTCGTGGATTACGAGACTAGGTATACACATGTAGAAAAATCGTGCCTAGCCCTATCATTCGTAGCCACCAAACTCGACACCACCTCCTGAATCACAAAACTTTTGTCATCACCAACGCGGACCCCATTCATTATATGTATGCCAAACCTCATCTAAACCAACGCATCACCTGATGGCTTATGCTCCTCGCTAACCTTGACCTTGAGTTTGTACAACAGAAGTCAATCAAAGGACAAACTATTGCGGACCAACTTGAAGAGGCCCCTTTACCTGGGGAACAATTTACCAATTTTAATTTCCCCAACAAACTCATCGCCACTCTTTCACTCAGGGAAGAGTCGTATCCAATGACCCTCTTCTTTGATGGATCCAAATGCCAGTGCGGTGGAGGGGCCAGCATTGTTCTCATTCCTCTTGACGCTGAGCCTATGCCTCTTTCATTCTGGCTTGATTTCCCTTGCACTAATAATACAGCGGAATACGAGGCCCTTGTTTTGGGTCTCCAGGTGGCGTTACACTTAGGTGTCAAATCTATTAATATTTTTGGCGACTCTCAATTGGTAGTCAATCAAGTTATGGGCATCTACCAATGTAAAAATGAGGAACTTCAAAAGTACAAACATTACGTGGATTCACTTTTGACCTCATTTACTCGTTATTCTATCCAGACCATTCCCCGCTCCACTAACAAATTTGCGGATACTATGGCTTGCTTAGCCTCGCAAATTCCTACCTCACCAACTGACTCTGACATATTCGTCTTGGTCCAACAACTCTTTGCCCCATCCTACTCAGCCCCGGTTGTTTGTATGATAAATAATGTGTCTGCTAATTCGCAGGATACCTGGTACCACCAATTTCATGACTACCTTACAACCTCTGTTCTCCCACCTGACCTTACTAGTACTGGCAAACGCGCTTTTCTTAAACGTGTTTCTTGTTATGTCATCATGGGGGGACTCCTTTATAAACGTGGCTTTGATGGCATCCTCCTTTGATGTCTAACCGGCACAGAGGTCACCTATACCATCCAACAGGTCCATGACGGTATTTGTGGCGGACATTTTAGTGGCCTTGCCGTGGCTAAACGAATCCTTCGCCTAGGTTATTATTGGCCTACTCTTAATAATGACTACTACGAATATGTTAAGCGTTGTGTTATGTGTCAACAACATGCCAACCTTCAACATACTCCTAGCCATCCGCTACAGGTCGCACGAGATCTTTGGCCTTTCTCACAATGGGGTTTAGACCTTATTGGTGAGATTCACCCGCCCTCTTCACAATGTCACCATTGGATAATCATGGCAACCGAATATTACACAAAATGGGTGGAGGCCATTCCACTCATTTCAATCAAAAAAGAAAAAATTGTCGAATTCGTTAACCATCACATTATCTGTCATTTTGGTATTCCTCATCGCCTAATAACAGATAATGGTAAATCTTTCAAAAATAAGTTGTTACAAGACCTTTGTGATAACTTTGGTATCAAACTTAGTTTCTCATCACCTTACTATCCATAGGCCAATGGTCAAGCTGAATCTTCTAATAAAACCCTAACCAAAATCCTCATGAAAGTTGTTAATGATTCTGGAAGAAATTGGCATGATCACATTCCCTTTGCCCTTTGGGCTTATCATACTAGCATTCGTACCTCCACTAATGCCACACCATTTTCTTTGGTATATGGTACCGAGGCTGTCTTGCCTCTCGAAATACAAATACCCTCCCTCAGAATATCTCTTCAGGATATTCTCACCAACGATGATTTCCGCCAAGAGCGGTTAGCCCAATTAGAGCTTCTTGATGAGCATCATCTTACGGCTCTTGACCACCTTCAAATCTATCAAAAACACATCAAGCGTGCTTATGATAAGTGAATTCATGAGCGTACCTTTAAGGTTGGTGATCTTGTCCTCAAAGAGAATCAACATGTAACCAAACTAGAAAAGAGCAAACGTGGAAAAATTTGCTCCTAATTGGATTGGGCCTTACATTATCACTCACACTTATGGATCAGGCACTTATCGTTTAGCTTCGCTTAATGGTAAACCTGAGCTTGAGCCCCTTAATGCCTTGCATCTTCAACCATTCTACTGTTGAATTCAGTGTTGTGTCACTTCTTATCTACCTTACGCTCGTCCCTTGAGCTCATTTACCACTGCATACACTTTGTTTCTTGCATCTCAAAATCAAATCAAGCTCACATGGTTTGATTATCACCTCCCCTTAAAATATGCCTTCCCCTTTTTAGTCTAGTCCATGACTTCAAAGTATCAAAATGACACATTCTTAATTAAAACACTTATGGGATTTTCTTGAGTCAAACTTCCTACAAAACTAGATGCTTTATGCCCAATGGACATCTAGACCTCTAAATTATACAATAGACTACTCCCTTGAAGGACAGCTATATGCCAAACTATTGCTACTATTATATATAGACTGCTCCCCCGAAGGACAACTATACATAAACACCGCATCTGCTACTATAAATAGATCGCTCCTCAAGAACAACTATATACAGTCAGCCTTTATCAAGCTTCTCGCATTGATTAGCTTCGTGAATACCTCAAGAACAACAAAATACATATCCCATGTAGACTTCCCACATCGATCAGTCTATATCTAGAAAAATAAAATAAAAATAAAAGCAATATTTCAAAACACTTTTGAGTCATGGACTTGTCTATTTAGGTTTGGTTCTCTTTTGTCAGAATAATCATCTTATAATAAGTTCTCTGCACCCTCACCCACATCAATCACCTCACCTCACCATTTGTCAAAACAAAAAAACTCAAGGGACGTGACGTATATCTCGATATATTGTGATTATACCACTCTTTTCACCTATTGACTTCTCGCCTATGCAAGGTACCTAGGGACTCAAGCTCATCCTACATTAATATGTGGTTTGTTTAGCTCTTCTCAACTATGGGACACTCTGGCCTCTTTTTCTCGACTCTAGGATTGTGTGTTGACCTTAATCAGGACACGATTCCCTACTACTTGGGTATGCTAACTTTCGCTTCACCTATACCTACACCAACAACATTACCCTACCAACACCAACAACATTACCCTACCAACATCAAATTTTTACCAACCAACAAATTGCCTAACCATAACCAAATTGCCTGAATTCACCTCTCCCTGGTCCTAAGGGAGAACTACATCGGTCTGAGGCCCTTCCTTGCTTTGTGCAATGGGCTATGTAGGCAGCACTTAGGAGACATGGGGTCTCCCAAGGTTAGCTCGACCATCCCCTACCATACCCTATCATGTGTTGTAAATATAAATATTTTTTGTGTATTTCTATTTTCCAACATTCATCTTTATCCTTTTCCAAACAAAACAAAAACAACATTCAAAACACAACCATTCTTATTATTATCATCACTCAAAACAACATACATATTTAGTTTTATTTTAGATGTTAAACAAATACATCTTCTCAGTATCATCGACTCAGCAGTCGGCATCCTTATTTATTCTTATATTCCTATGAAATTCACTTAGACCCTTGCACCTCCTCCCGAATCGGGTGGTGATCGTGATTGTCGATGCTCCTCTTGGCTTCTCCATCCTCAAAGGTGCCACTTTGCCATTGGTTCCTCCCACTAATCCGCCAACATCTCCTATAACATATGAATACATCCTCTCATGTGGAGGAATCTTGCCTCCAGTATCTCCACTCATAATCAGAAACCTCTAACAATATCATTGTCTCATTCACTTGTGTTTGAAGCTGGTGAGCCAAATCCTGCAGACGATCTCTCTCCACTGTAATCACAGCTATGTCAGGGTGCTCACGTGCACCTTGCAGCTCTGCTACCCACCATACTCTATAGGCCTCTGTCATTCCCACATCCATTACCCTACGATCGGCTGCTATCTCTTCTGGCCCTTCTGGAGGTGTAGGCCAGGGAGGTGAGAATGCTGCCTCGGCGTCGATCCTCATGTATGGTCTATATGTCATAGGTATATCCTAAACGAACCCAAATTGTCACCGCACGCGATCTAGAGGAATCCTCTCGTACTCACCTGGCCTGTGCCCTGCGATCCACCTCAATCGCTCTACACCCCTCAACTTCTCAGCTATGTGCTCTGTCACCATATAGTTCCCGTAAGGCCTCCAACAAATATCTGCAATCATCACCATCTCCCATACCTGTCTATAATACTCGATGTCATCTATCACGGCCTGGGATCTTGCTTCTTGTTCTGTAGACCCATCGTCTGAATCCCAACCTTTGCACTCCTGCCTCTCCCGACTCGATGGGTCAGCCTATTAGATGCACACAAACAATATGCTCATAGGCCCAACAATGTAATAAGTATGAACAATCCAGTGTCATCCTGTGTTTTCGCTTGCAGGCCCATAAACCCCTATATAACTCTGCCAGATATGCGGGTGCCCATGTGAAAGTCACACTCATTTCTATCATTTCCCAAATAACACTCATCAATGCTTTGGGAAATCTTCCACCCTCCGCCCTCGGTAATGCATAATACCCCACCGCTATCATTAATAGCATGGCCAACCTTGTTTCCTCAGGGTGTGTTGCATACATTGTACCATACGTAAATGATAAACCTCACTGTGTCAAATCTCGCGCAGCTGAACCGAATACTACATATCGTTGCCCACCCCGTGCTTAGAAACACCCCGATACAATGTTTTTCCTATCATTGGGAATCTCAAAATACGGAACACATCTTCCAAAGTCACTGTCATCTCCCCTATTGGCAGATAGAAGGTATTCTTTTCTAGATTCCATCTCTTAATCAACGCTCGCAACATAGCATGGTTATGCGCGATTCGTGAATAATAGCATTCCACTTAACCCCAAACGATTTATCAATGCCCATTCAATTGGTGTTACATCCACTCGTATTCGTGACAACAACACTCGCAGTCTCATTCAACCTTAACCCTACTTCGCCCTACATACATCAAAATGACACATAATTATTCAATAGAACAAATCTCCATGGGTTTTTTCTCAAATTCTGAAACTCCTACACGCGGGGCCGAACCCGACGCGCCCCCCAAATATATTTTTGCCTATTTATCCCTATTTACCCACCCAAACACCCTAAAAATCTACCCACCCTGCCGCCTTGCCCTATTTAACCCATCTATCCTCTTCATTTTTCAAATAACTTCCATTTATTCATTATTTTACCAAAACATGGATTCCTACCCAAACCCCCAAAAATAGCTTAACAACATCAAATTCACACAATGAGAGGTCTCGAACCTACCGGTATGACGACACGTCGTCGTGGTGGGCTGGGTGGTGGTGGTGGTCACTGGTCCAAGACACCTCCGGCTCCTCCTGGCTGTGCTGTGGCTCTAACTCTCCTCTGCTGGGTCCTCCACCAATCAAATGTTGCCTCCTCCTCACTAGGGCCTACCAATCACTCACTTCTCCACTCAAATAGTGCCACCTCAGCCAAAAAACTCAACAATCTCACCACAAAACCTCAGACAACTAAAATTGGTTTTCAAATTGACAATATGACAATGACAGGCCGTATTTTTTCTTTTTATAGGTTTTCGACCTATAACCGATACTCGGTTTTATTGTGCCCTAAGGAACCGGTATCGGTCACCTAACCGATATCGGTCATAGACAATCGATATCGGTTTTATCCCACTTCTTCCCCAATTTCTGACCTTATTTACTAATCGCCCTTTCTCACACCATCGCCTATATCCACCTTGGCTGAAAACCCTTTATTGACTTCATTGACCCGACCCAAGGCCACAACCAACCATTTAGCCTGACCTAAGGCCGTAACCAACCAATCAGGCCTGACCCAAGGCCGCAACCAACCAATTTGGCCCGACCCAAGGCCGCAACCAACCATTAGGCTTGACCCAAGGCCGCAACCAACCAATTTGGCCCGACCCAAGGCCGCAACCAACCATTTGGCCCGACCCAAGGCCACAACCAACCCATCTGGCCCGACCCAAGGCCGTAGAACTTGACCCATTTGGCCCGACCCACGCCGCACCAACCCATTTGGCCCGACCCAAGGCCACATCCAACCATTTGGCCCGACCCAAGGCCGTACCAATTAAATACATCGCCCAAAATCAACAAAATACAATTTTATCCACCCATCATGTAGCTTTTTGTTCACTCAAGCTCACCTGTTCGTGTTTTAGCATGATTAGGGTCCTTGACTTGATCAGTCGACCAAATTTTCCTAGACCAAGACCGTGACGTTTATCTCAACCAAACCAACCATTTGGTACTGCCGAACATGCCTAAACGTTCCTGTACCTTACCCGTTATATCCCCTGGAGCTACTTCCTATGCCTTGGATACCAGGATTATATCACCCTTGTTTGGATAATCTATCAACCTTTTCCTATGAATTGCTTGTTTGCTCTTCAAATCATGTACCACCAATGGTCGCACTACTTGCACCATTTACCCTTTATCAACCCTATCCCCGATTTCACACTACCTCAATCTATGATAGATTTGAGGGGGATTACATATACCCTTAACAGGGGCAACCACTTCTTATTATTGTTTGTGCAGCTTTAACAAGACAAGCTACACGACAACAAGGGGCTAATGTAGACACCAAATTTGTGTCTTACGACCCCCTGTGCCCCGCATCTCATTTCACAACCTAACCTCATCACCTAAACCTTACACAATTATTTATTAATTACCTTATAATTAATAAATCCACATCGCCATACCTGCCACCTCATTTCGCCACCTCATCATGACCTAGTCTTAACCCTAAACTAACCTAATTAAGACCTATAAATTGGTCCACATCCACACCCATGACTAATTACTCCTCACCCGCACCTAAAACCAACCTCATAATGACTTGACCAAGCCCGCCACTAATCCCTCGGGAGAAAAGGAGGGAAAGCTGGCTATTTTACCAAAAATAGCCCGCTTTGACTCGACCGATACTGTTCCTACTGATTGCCAAATCGATCGATAACCGCCATCGGCTTCCTCAGTAAATGACCACTTCCAACCAAAAACAAAGGATCAGATTTTCATTTGATCGAGAAGAGGAGAAATCATTGGAAGGATCTGGATTTGCTTGGCCGAGCAGAGACAAGTGAAGAAACAAGAAGAGTTTGCAGAGAAGGACATCAAGCCCAAGACTGCAACTGAATAACTAGAGCCCAGTGACACTCATCCGAGCATCAGAAGAGGAGATAGCTCATCTTGGATTGTCAGATCATTCTACTTGAGCCCTGTCTTCGTCATCACAGTCCCAGAACCTGCATTTTCCATCAATAACTAGTAAGTAAGTCTTATACGTTCTTTTAATAACATTTCTTGAATTTCTGAACCACTGCCATCATAAGTCTATTCCTAGATCTACTACCCAGCAACACACTACATCTAATTGTCATTCCTCCACCCTTACATTACCCCCAAGAACACCCCCCGTATTCTCTGAGTCCTTCTCGTCACCCCATTACCTAACCCCACTCATTTATCAGCCTTATAAAACAACACAACTACCTTACAACCAGCCTTCACCAAAAGCCCCTAAAACATTTCCCCTACTAATATTGGTTAGAGCCAACCGGTACCGGTTATAGTGACCGGCATCGGTCACCTTGATTCTAAACCAAGACCAGCCCTTTCTCTATTGTTCTAATAAGGTAAACAAATTATAATTGGACAATAGCTTATTTGTTAGAATTTGTGTTAATTCATATTAGCAGGGGAGCTGACCACCTTCGAAAGGAAGTTTTATATTTCCTGGGCCCAAGGTAGTTCCCTCATTTATTGTCTAATCAAAATCTGGTGGTCTTGTATTCTTATTTGCAGGTAGTCCTTCCCAGACAAAAAGGAGTTCTTCGCAGTTGATCTGATCTTTCTCTACAGTATGCACACACCATCTCAACATTCAACAGGTATTCCTCCTAGCCCTAACCCTTATCTATTTCTCAAAGGAATGATAGGATAGAAGCAAGTCTATTCCACAGAGCTGAAACATTCCGTGTGAAACACTTGTTAGGTGTTATGATTAAATTATGAGGATGGTTGGCTATGCTTTCCTTAAGCATACTTCGTAATTGAAAGATGAATGCTTAAAAACGATAATAAAAAGATTTAGATTTTGAGTATTATTAAGTCTAAAATAACAATTTCAATAAGCTTGTTACAAGCTAAATCTGAAGTAAAAGGATCTATTGATTACACTTTCATACCATTAAGTTCATTCATGACAACATATGAATTAAATAGATAAGATCAAGATGAACCTAAGTAATAATTCGAGAATGGTTAGGAAATCATATTTTATCTACATACCTACCTCACATGTAATGTATACATTGTAATCTTCTTAGGTTTAATGATCCTTAGTTGACCCTTAAAAGTGTTGTTATCGTTAATCTATAAGATAATAATTAATTGGGTTAATAAACTTTATATCTTAAGTATGTTAGTCCAGTTGAGGAAACTCATTTGGATGTTGAAACATAACAATTGTGGCATAGTACCTTTATAATGACAGGGGTCATTACAAGGATACTATGATGTAGCTTGCTATGCCTCAACACCCCACTTAGTTTGATTAACTAGATTGACATAAGTCAAGGTTTGGTTCATGGTTCCACCCTAAAAAAAAAGATAAAAACTCGAGCAAGTGTTGTGGTCAACTCATGTTGACTTATGGTTACTAGAACACGTAATCAACATAAGTCAATTGAGTATGTTTATGTATCCTTAGTCATCATGAGTAGTCTTCCACACACTAGTGCATATTGCTTCCTTATCTAGTGTGAAACCTTAAATTAGATTGGGTTGACAAAAGTCAAGAAAAAACATTTTAGATAATGAACAAGTGTGGTGAAGGACATATTCCTTATGATGAGTATGTCACCTTGGAATGTAAACATGGTAAACATGTTTAAAACTTTGGCGAAAGTATTGTAAGTTGTTGGTTGCATTGTCCTATGTCACCCGAGTCTAAGATGCAGGATTTTAGATGAATATCGGTAAAAATATTCGAGATAGGCTTCTTAGACAGAACATTTGGGTACCCCTTAAAGGGTAAAGGAAGCAAGTATACATAGTATACACATTAATAATTTAAGATGAGAGATGGGTATAATACCGACTCATGGAATGAGAGATCGGTGTCTCAACGAGTCATTTACAACTACAAATGGTTTTCTCATTATGATATTAATTGGAAATGGAATGTGTGTTCTAAATTATATTAATTTAGAATAGAGAACATTATGTAAAAAAATCATTGTTTCTAAAGTCTTACAAAGTGTATGTTACATTTTGGTATCAAAGCTAAAGGTTACAAATCTTGGACCCATTGAGTCCAAATATGATAAAAACTTAATTTTATTGTTAACAAAAATGATTAGAATAAGGGGAGGTGGTGCAAATAATCCACCTCCAGGTGGAGAGGTAGCTACCACACAAAAAACTTGACGAGATTCTTTCTGCCATGTTGACAAAAGATATCATCTAGTTGTACTTGAATAACAAGTTATGGGTAATGAAGAGGAGGAATATGATACTGGTACTAATAATTAGCCACCTCTGGGGAACAATGTCAATACTGGAAATTTGGGAGTTGATAATAATAATGCAAGAGATAACAATGTTGCGAACGGAAATGTAAATGTACCCATCAGCAACTAAACTCACAAATGACATAAAGAGGATAATTCCACCAAAGCTTGATGGTACTACACTGGGGATAGAGCTGAGAACTAGTTCAATGAAATGGAGAAGTACTTTGCAATAAGGACACTTTGTAATAAGGAACTTCATGGAGGAAAAAAAAATTTGTAAGGGGATCTTATCAACTTTCCCATGAGGCATTGTCCCCAGGCGGGACTACCATAAAGCTGAATTGAACATTGATGAATCAAGCATCACTTGGGATTAGTTTAAGAGCTACTTTAGGCAACATTGGCTGCCACAACTCTATTATGATAAAAAAATGACAGAATTTTAGAATTTAATTTAGGGAAAATTAACTGTAATAGAGTACTTAGGAGAGGTTTACTAAACTTCTTAAGTACGTGCCTCAGTATCAAACTGATGAGAAGTTCAGGATACATAAGTTCATTATGGGATTGAATCCTATCATAGGGGGTGAAGTATATGTTCACAACCCAACCACCATGGAAGGGGTTATAGAAAAATTCATTTGGCAGGAACAAAAATTAAAAGAAATTTCTTCCCATAAGGAAGAGAATCGTAAGAAAATTCCTAATTCTTCTTCATCTCTTGCACCCAAAAAGGGGGCATGGAAAAATTTTAGTGCCAATTTTTTTTTAATCGATAATAATAAGAAAACAATAGTAAATAAACATACTAAAAATGTTTGAAACAACTTTTTGAAGAATAATAACAATGGATATAAGTCCTATGGAGGACAAAACAAGTAATTTCAAGGCTGGAAATAAATTTGAACCAAAACGAGGACATGTAGGGGTTGTTTTAACTGTGGTAAGGATCACTATGTAAATCAATTCCCTCTAAAGAAATATGAAAACAATTAGCAGCATAAGATACATGTTGCAGTAGCTGATAAATAAGTTGAAAAGCAAGTTACGCCCATAGAAGTGCCAGGTAAATTATTTGGTATGCCTATTACTATACCTTTTTTATAGATAATAATTTAGAAAAAGGATCCAAAGGACCAATTACAAAAATATATTACAATAAGTTTCAAATGATACTTAATATCTATCAAAAAAACAAACAAAAAGAAATTAACAATAAGTCTCAAGTAAATATCTATTCCACACCTCCCACATAGTTGTCTTCCTCCTCAGAGGACGAAATGATCAACTGTCTCTTTTTACTTGTAACGCTCGCCACCAAACCTTGAAGGGTATCCACCCTATTCTCCAAAGCTCTGATCTCCCCATTCAACCTCTGCATTCCCCTAAGAAAATTTTTGTTCTGAGATTTTACTTGGGTTACAGATTCTTCCAAGACTTCTAATTTACTAGCAAAAAAACAAAGACCGAATCTTTCTCCCCTTCTTCCACCTCCTCACCAGCTAAATCCTGCAAAGTGACACTGCATTTAGCTCCTTCACAGCCCTCTCCTTGATTTTCAAAATTTTGGCTCAATCAGCCAATGAAATGTAATCTTCCCAATCACTACCCAGATGCCCACTGACCCCCTTAGTATTCAGAATAGGTTTTCCAGCTCTAACCAACAACATAATTAAACCTTGATGCAAAATCAACTCAGTTTTCTTCTCTTTGAATTTTTTAACAGAGGCACTCAGAGAGTTGAAAATATAAAATGGAATACTAATCTTTCTATTTCACCTAAAATGGTTTAGCAACATAAGATGTTGAGAATGTACCTTCCTGTATCTAGCCATCCAGCGTAATATACTTCATAAGATGAAAAAAATCTCTAGCCCACTGAACCTGGCAAAGAGTTACGAGCAATTCCATCCTCCATAAAACAAATTCTTTCCTCATTTTCCAAGAAAATATGTACCTCTTCCTGAAGATGAGATCTATCCTTATAAACTTTTCTACCTTCACAATCCATTTTGGTTATGTTACCAATTAAATCTTCAGACACTAAAAAACTTACCCCTCTCATTGAAACCAGACCCTTATTCTAGGACAGAGAAAACTCTCATGAAATAACATCATCCGAACCCCTCAAACTTTGAATAAAGTAGGAAATACCACCCTCTTTGAACAGACCCCAAATAAAAGCATCTTGTTGCAGACGGAAGAGGATGATGGCTCCACCCTAACCCTAGCACCCCCCATCTTTGTCTTCCTTCTAAAAAAGGAAAGCAGATACATACCAGAACTCTTAACCAAATGTTTTAAAAGCCACCTCCCACCCATGACAGTCAAACTAATGATTTGAAAGGATAAATACACCCACAATGAATTTATTTCCCAAATCACAAGTACTCCCAAACTCAAGCACGAATCCTCCTTTCTGCATAAATTTTGTCCTTTGTACTTTGCGGTAACCCTCCCTCATCCCACCACCATTTTTTATGATTAGCTAACATACCAAAATTAGCTAATGTGTCCACGCATTCATTTGCTTCCCGAAACATGTGCTTAAACATAATATCTTCAAAACTTGACATTATAGATTTTGCATCCCTTATAATGGGATCTATATTAATATGATGTCTTACCTTACCATTCATTACATTAATAATATATTGGGAATCTCCTTCCACATAAATCTTTTTGATATGTAAGGACTTTTCCCAATGTAACCCAATTAACATAGCATAGGCCTCTGCATAGTTATTAGATTTATTACCAATGGCCTCAGCATAAGCAACCACCATCTTACCAATTTCATTTCTGATAATTCCCCCAACCACCGCTAACCCCAAACTCCCCTTAGCAGCACCATCAAAATTTAACTTCAGCCACCCATCAGAAGGAGTAGTCCATTTTGCACTTCTTCTCTCCATAATCTTAGCCATAGAAGAATTCTTCACAATCATTCCTAAAGAAAGAATAATTTCCTGCTCATGGTAAGGCAATCCCCCTTTCTCCTTAATCTTTACTATAGAAATATTATTTCTCAAAGCTCCCAGAATATCACTTCCCACCCTATCAGGGTTTTTTTGTTTTTCTCTAAAAATTCTACTATTCCGTTCAAGCCAAATTCCCCACAAAAGATGAGGCAAAACCAAACTCCAGGCCTTAGACAGATTCAAAGAAACAAAAGGACTAACCCATTGTTCATACCAGTCAGCAAAAGTCTCCGGTAAGAACCACACTATTTGAAAAATTTCAAAATATGAGCCATAACTTTCTGGGAGAAAGGACAGTGCATAAAAATATGTTGAACCGATTCATTATTCTTTTTACATAAAACACACCAATTTGGAATCATCATACCTCTTCTCTACAGATTATCAATAGTTAAAACCTTGTTCTGAATAGCATGCCATAAAAACAAATTGACTTTAGGGATAAGATCTTTATCCCAAATATTTTTCCACACAACTTGTGGAGGAGGGCAATTCCTAGCAATAACATACCCTGACTTTACCGTGTATCTGCCATCCCTTGTCATAGACCAAAACATCTCATCCTCCCTCTGACCCACAAAATATGAAAACCTCTTAAATTTTGATTTAAAGTTCTTATGCTAGCCTGTTGAGCATCATCCATCCCTTCCCTATCCAAAAGTTTCCAAGTCCAGCCCCAGTTAGACTCCTCCCAGTAGTCTCTAATCCATACACCCACAGTCAACTAGAAGTGATCCACCATATCCCTTAAAGGAGCTTGACTAGCCAAAGGGGCATCCAATAACCACCAATCTTCCCAGAACTTAATTTTTGACCCATTACCAATTAGCCATTTACGACCTTTTAACAACATATCCCTACATTTACCCAGACCATTCTAGAAAAAAGATCCTTCAGGAACACATCATTAGAGACAAAAGTTACCTGATTAGCCATTAAGTACTTTGAATTTAGAATTCTGACCCATAAACCTTGCTCATGCTCCAACCGCCACCCAATTTTGGCCATAAGAGCTAAATTCATACTTTTTATATCTTTCAACCCCAAACCCCCAACTCCCTTTGGAAGGGTAACTTTATCCCAAGCCACCAAAGGAATTCTATCTTTAGATTCTGTTCTAGACCATAGAAACCTACATTGGATCTTAGAAATAATGTGTTTAATCTTTGCAGGCATTAGAAACATAGACATAAGATAAACCACCATACTTTGGAGACAACTCTGCAACAGATTGAAGCTTACCTGCTTGAGAAAGCAAAGTTCCTTTCCAAGTTGACAACTTCTTTTGAAACCTCAAAATAAGGGGATTCCAACATTCCATCTGCATTCTACCTCTAAACAACGACATTCCAAGATAAGTACATGGAAACTCTTGTATAGAACATGCCAAAATATCTCGTAATTCTAGTTTGGATTTCCATATCCACATTGAAAAATAGAACAGAGCTTTTCCTAAAATTTATGAGTTGACCCGTAACTTCCTCAAAACCTCACGTACAACTTCTTTAAAACCTAGAGCCTCTGTCTGGGTTGCATTTCCCAAAAGGAAAGTGTCATCCACAAATTGTTGTAATATTATAGGATCAATACCATTAGAAATGATTAAACCATGCAATTTGTTTTTCTGTTTATAGTCCACACAAAGTCTACTCAAAGTTTCGACATAATGATATAAAGGAAAGGAGAAAGGGGATCACCCTACCTTAGACCCCTCCCGAAGAAAAGAAACCCTCTACCTTCCCATTAACTAAAACAGAAAATTTAGGAGTAGAAATGCATTCCATAATGATATTTATAAAATGTCAATGAAAACCCAATTTCCCCAAAATAATTTTTAGGAATCTCCACGAAATTCTGATCATAGGCTTTGTTCATATCAATTTTAAGCATCATAGCTTCCCTTTTAGAAACTTCAACCGAGTGAACCACCTCATGAATAGTTATCACACTATCCAGAATCTGTCTTCCTTCCACAAAAGCTCCTTGATTTTCTAAAATAAAGTGTTCCAACAAACCTTTTAATCTTGAAGATATAATATTTGTTATTATCTTATACACCGTATTACACAAGCTTATAGGACAATAATCTAGCACTTTTTTCCCCCCTTGCACCTTAGGAACAAGAGAAATGAAAGTTGTATTACTATACCTTTTGATACTGGAGATACTGAATGCATTATTTCTAGTAAGTTAGCTACAAAATTATAAAAGAAAGCTAGAACAATGGAAAAATATTGGATTGTACATTATGGAAATAATATTGTCCATACTGTTAGTAAATATCTTTTGGAGCAGTCCTAGAATTACCTAATTTTTCCACTGAAGTAGATACTTATGTTGCTCCTTTGGGGTCATATGATGTCATAATAGGTTTTAAATGGCTTGTTGGTCATAAAGAAAATTTTTATAGTTTTAAAAAACACATTATTTTTCTTGATGATCTGCAGAAAATAATAGACATCTAAGGGTAAAATGAAAAAAATTAGTTAGAAAATTGTCGCAATGCATCTTAAAAAGGCTAAAAATAAAGGTTGCACTTTGTATGGAGTAAAAATTTCTGAAACAGCTGAAGGGGATACTGATTTCTTTGAAAACTTTCGACGTTAAGAGATTTCAACAATGTTTATCTAGAAGAACTACAGTATTCCGCCCAAATGAGAATTTTACTTCACAATTGAAATCAAACTAGGAATGCAGAACCTATTTCTAAAGCACATTATCCAATGACTACTATTGAATTGATTGAGCTTAAGGTGAAGTTACAAGAGTTGTTTTCTAAGGGTTTGATAAGACCGAGTGTCTCACTTTGGGGAGCATTGGTATTTTTTGTGAAAAAGAGATATGGAACTCTTAGAATTTGTATTGATTATAGGATGTTAAACAAAACAATCAAAAATATCTATCCACTTCCTAGAATTGATGATTTATTTGATCGGATACATGGTGCATCAAGTATATTCTACGATAGATATTCATTCTTGTATCTCCAATTAAGAATTAAAGACAAATATATTAAAAAAACATCCTTTAAGACAAGGTATGGACATTAAAAATTCACAGTTTTACCTTTCGGTTTTATAAATGCACCTACAACGTTTATGAATTTAATGAATAATATATTTCAAGAGTACTTGGATAAGTTTGTACTTGTATTCTTGGACAATATTATTATCTATTCTAAAATAATTTATGAGCATCATGTACTTGAAATCTTAAGAAAGATAAGATTGTATGGTAAGTTGTCCAATTGTTATTTTTGTGAAACAAAAGTGCACTACTTAGGACATTTCATAAGTAAATATGGAATAACAATTGATCCATCAAAGATTGTTGCCATAACTGAATGACATGTACCTAAGAACGTACATAAAGTGAGAAGATTCATGGGGCTTGTTGGTTACTACAGAAAGTTTGTAAAAGAATTTTCAAAATTTTCTGCCCCAATAACTTCATTACAAAAGAAAGACAAGAAGTTTGTGTGGAGTGATAAATGTGAATCAACATTTAAAACTCTTAAAGATCAGTTAACATCTGCACCTATTTTGGTTATACCATATCCAAATGGAAACTTTACGGTAGTTATAGATGCTTCTAGTGAAGGACTTGGAGGTATTCTATTACAAAATGATCATGTTATAGCATATGAGAGTAGAAAACTCAAGTTACATGAGTTGAATTATGCTCCCCATGACCTAGAGCTTGCTGCCATAGTTCATGCACTTCAAGTATGAAGACATTATCTTTTAGGAAGACCTTTTGAATTAAAAATGATCATCTTGGGTTGAAGTATATTTTCACTCAACAAAATCTGAATGCAAGACAACAAATATGGTTAGAGTTTTTGTCACAATATGATTTTTACATAAGTTACATTAAAGGAAAATAAAACAGAGTGGAAGAGGCACCGAGTTGTAGGAAACATATTTCTGCACTTATAACTTTGAGAACTCAATTTAAGGATGAGGTAAAAAGTATCATGGAATCTGAATTATACTTTCACTGGGTAACAACAACACTTGTTGCAGATCCTAATGATGTAAGATATAAAGGTTTTAACTTTGATAACGAAGTAATTTTAAGATATGAAAAGTGAGTATAAGTACCTTTGGGTAATGATTTAAGGAAAAATTTAATGATGGAATTTCATAATTCACCTTACTCAGGACATCCCGATATTACAAAAATATTTTTGATGTAAAACAACAATATTTTTGGAAAGGGATGAAGAAAGACATAACTGATTTTATTTCACACTACTTGGAATGTCAGCGTGTTAAGGATGAGCATATACACCCAACTGGTTTATTATATCCTCATAGCATACAACAATATAAGTGGAAAGTAATTAACATGGATTTTGTTCAAGGGCTGCCTATGTCTAGAAATAAACACAATGTTATTTTGGTTCTTGTTGATAAACTGAAAAAAGTAACACATTTTATTGCTGGTAATATTAAAGATGATTCACTTGTTTTAGCAAAAATTTGTGCATGAAATTTTTAGATTACATGGAGTACTTGAATTGATTATATCTGATAGGGACCCTAGAATGACATCTCATTTCTGGAAAATGCTAAATGCATCCTTAGGAACAAAACTAAATTTTAGTTCCACATACCATCCAGAAACAGATGGTCAAATTGAGAGAGTAAATCAAGTTTTGGAAGATCTTTTACGAATGTACCATATGGATCAAGTAGTACAAATGGGAATAATGCCTTCCTTTATTTGAATTTTCTTACAATAATACATATCATGCCTCTTTGAAAATGGCACCTTTCAAAGCATTTTATGGAAGGAAATGTAGAACTCCAATTAGTTGGGATAGCATTGAAGATAGAGAGGTAATTGGGCCTGAAATTCTTACTTAAATGGAACAACAAGTGAAAATGATTCGTGAATGATTAAAAGAAGTTGCGGATAGGCAAAAAAGTTATGCAGATCTGAAAAGGATTGATAAGAAATTTAAACTTGGTGAAAAAGTATTTTTATGTGTTAAGCCTAAAAAGAGCTCTATAATCTTTGTCGAGGAAGCCAAATTATCACCTCGTTTTGTGGAACCTTTAAAAATTATTGAAGTGATTAGCCTTATAGCTTATCACTTAGCATTATGTCCCACTTTTTCATGAATGCATGATGTTTTCCATATTTCTTTTCTTAAGAAATACGTTTCAGATTTATCACATGTGTTAAATTGGAATTCATTGCAGGTCTAAGACCCGAAATAATCATGGTTGAACCCATAAGAGTGTTGGAAACTCACTAGTTGTACTTGTGAAATCATGAAATTAGTCAATGCAAGGTTCAGTGGGACCAGTTTAATGAAGAAAGTGCAACATGGGAAAACATTAAGGAGATGAAAAATGTTTTTCCTCGTCTATTTGAATAGAATTAATTCTGATATTCAAACAATTAAAGACTTGTTTTAAAGCTATCTTTAATTTCTGGCAATTTTGGGAAGGTGCTATATTTTATTAGTATTGAAACAACTATTTTAATGTTGTAATAAATTATGAAAACTTGAATTCCTCAAATTTGGTTTTCTTTGAGAACTTGTGGATAAAAGAACTATAATTATGATTATTTTTTCTTATTTATAATATTGACTAAGTTAATCATCGAGACGATGCTTCTTTTTAGGGTGGAGGTATGTAACACCTCTAACATGGTTGATATCTATGATGACTTCTGTACTCAAAGTTGCAAACGTTGATATGTGATTCTTTTTTGAAGATGGTGTACTCTTGTGAACTAAGTAATCATGTTTGTTGTAGATAATATGTTATCTTCTAGAAATAGATACAACTATGCCATGTCTTTTCTAAATTCAAAATGAATTATTTCATTTATTTTTATGTTGAATGTTCATTGCATGTGGATAGAGGAAATTGATTCAGATTAAAATCATTCATAGTCTTTATTACACTTGAATGTGTGCTTCAGTCTTTAAGATCCTTGATGCAGGATAACTATACCTTGGATCAATTTCAGTGATCCAAGGCATGCTTTCAATTTCATGATGTCAAGGTCATCTTGACGAGCTGGGAAGAATATTGGATTTTTGAACCCGATTGTCATTGGACCACGGTTGACTTTTTCTACTCACACCCTTCTCAAGTGATCCAATAACGTCATTTTGATTCTTCATTTGGTAATGATGAATTAGTAATTTTAACAATTATTAAGGGAACCTAATTGAATATAAGTTCGAAGTTGTAAGCTTATCCTAAGTTTAAGATGGATGATATTATTATTTTTGTGGTTTATTAGAAAGGGAAACCTTAGACTAAACTAATAAACTAACCTAAGGACCTAAGTTGGTTTCTAATCTAATTTTTATGAACCTAACCTAAGGGTTGGAATAGCCTAAGGGGATGACATGGATGACATGCTAAGAGGTTTTGGTGGCACCAATATCTAAGTATTAAAGAGGTTTTAATGAGGCTTTAAACTCTTTGTTACTACCAATTTTGGCGAGTGCATGAAGGTTTAGTGGAGGTTGAGTTATCACCTCTACTAAAGTATAAGTTGCATGGAGTTTTAAATTTGGTAATAGCCAAACATGATTTGGTGGAGGAAGGAAATAAGGAAGGAATCTATCAGTCCTATTTGCATTAATTGATCTCGGCCATTGTGAAAAACTACCTAGGAAATAGGGGAAGTTGGAAGAAAAGATGATTTTCAATTTTTCATTGTTCATTTGGTTTTTGTGAACTTTCTAGATTTTCAAGTGGTTTTTATTTTTGAATTTCTAGTTTGAATATATCCATGCATATATATATATATATATATATATATATATATATATATATATATATATATATATATATATATATTTGGCAAATAGTTTTTGAAAGGGACTATACCCTTGAGAAAAAAGAGGGCCTAGAAGCGAATAGGAATTAGAACCGGAAAAAAGGATCAAAATCCGGATGTGACGATGAAGCCCAAAGTAGCCAAAGAGTAGCTACCCCAAAAAAACAAAAATAGAATGCACACTATGAAAAGTACTAAAAAGACAAAAAAAATAGCAATAATTACAACGAGTGTGCGCAAAGCATCCACAATTACTTCTTGATGGCTTTGTCGATGGTGGATTTGATATTACTCGCCAAGATTTGAACATATCCAAAGTCGTCATGTGGGCGGTCGTAATATCCAGCTGATCAATTGTCCTCTTGCTTTCCTTCTCGGTGCCCCAAAGGGTTGCTGAAACCCGCCGAGATTAGAGACACTACGGACATGTTGCTCAATGAACTCTTCACTTGCACTAAAAATGGCCATATTATAATCATGGCGAGTCTTGGCCTTCCCTAAACAGGAGTCTAAGGAGTTCAACTTCTTGTAAATATCTTCAATCTGGCTATTATCCATAGCCACCTCCTCCTCCTTCTTCCTCTTACCTTTATGTTTTGCCAAATTTTTAACCTCTTCCTTCAACAGCTTCATGTCAGCCTCTAAGGCTTCCAGCCTTTTTGTGGAGCTCTCCAAATGTGCTTCTTAAGAACTAGCACTACTTATATGAAGGAGGTTATGAGAAATTTCAAGCTCTTGAGGACCCTTCCCCACAACAGGGGTATCAAGGTTCAGTCTTCTAGAGGACCTGGTAACCAGCTCTGGCCGAAGTGGAAGCAAAGGGGGTGGGAGCAGAGGTGGGGGAATGGGAGATGGATCCAGGAAGACCGGTAGAGGGGTGATAGCAGCAGTGACAGGGATAGAATGTGGGGAGATGGGGCTAGCGGCCGCTGAACCGGGTAGAGGGGGAACAGAGCCAGGGGAGGAAGGGAAACCAGGAGATTGAAGAAGACATAATTTATGCAGCAAGAAAATAAGCCCCTGGTGCAAAGGAACCACACGAGCATGCTTTTGAAACTCCAAAATGGAGCGCTCAAGAGAGTTAAGCAAGATAATGGGGGAAACATACCGAGTGATTCCTACGGAAATGGTTGAGGAAGACAAGATGTTTAGCTGGCACAGTGACAAACCTCCCTTCCAAAGAAATGAAACGCACCATCATATGGGTAACCTCATCATAAGGTGAAGGGATCAAACTAATAAGCAAGCCCGCCGTGACAAAGATCAACTTCTCAGTTCCCTCAGCAAATCTCCTCTCCTCAGCTTCTCTGTCAACCCTTTTATTGAAAAAGTGGTACCCCTCCATGCCAAGGCCGATTAAGCTTCAAAATTAATTACTCATTGATTGAAATATTTTGCCCCCATAATCCATAGTGCGATCCTTCCAATCCTTCACAAAATGCACTGAAATACTTTGATCGTGGCCCTGAATCTTCTCCATAAAGCTAGTGATGCCTCCCTAGTGAGAATATTCCAAAGCTCCACATTATCCTTCCAGTCTCGATCCACGCTGGGCTCAACCTGGCAAGGGGGGCCCCCCATTTTCACCATATTTAACTGCTTGCAAAATATTTTAGAATCCTTAAGAGCACTAATACCAGTCCGCCTTTCACTATTGTTATCCATGCAGTGTAATTGCTGATGAGAATAGCCGTTGTTTTTCCCATGAATACCCACGTGACTGCTGATTTGAACATGTGGGAACTACGGCCCTTTTGCTATCCCACTCCCTATCATCATTAACATTATTATTGTCTTGGGGATCCGTAGAGTCTTGTAACTAGATTGTAGAGAGCATAATGTTACCCGCATGCGTGACTTTCATTTCAATATAAATCCACTTGAACTTTCCATTATACTTCATACAATCTTGATTGTTCGACAAGATTTGTATAAGCTTAGTTTTAAAGTCAGCACGTGTGGGAGCTTTATTAATACTAATCCACTCCCAATGATCATATCCCAAATCATGAATTTGCATGTTTATAGATATCCACTTGAATGCTTTGCTTTGAAGCTATTTAGGAATGCTATTATTATCCCAAACAATGTGGTTAACATTAATGCCATAATTTTCCAATGCATCTGCCACCTTGTTACCCTCCCGGTAAGTATGCATGATCCAAATGTTATTGAAGGTTCAGCAGATACTTATGGACTCTAAGATAAAATCCTTAATGTTCCAACTTGGAGGTGAGCATTTATTAAGGTGATTAATGATATTCAGGGAGTCCCCTTCAAGAATGAGGTTTTGGATATTATGAGTCTGGGTAATTCTCAGGCCCCATAAAGCAGATAATGCTTCTATAAAATGGTTAGTTTGAATTCCCATTTTCCCGGCAGATACTGTACAGATCAAACTACCTTTATGATCCCGGATCACTCCTCCCCCTACCGCAATCCTAGGGTTACCCTTAGAGGCCCCATCAAAGTTCAACTTATACCAGTTAAAATCAGGAGGATGCCATTGAATCAAAGATCTATCAATGCTATTTCTGGAATTGCTACGGCTATTGACAGCTCCAATCTGCCAGTTGGATAAGACATATTCTTCATTTTCTGGATAACTCTTGTTCTTGGGGGGTTTAAATCTAGCAATATTCTCTTTGATATCATTAGAAATTTTACCAATACTAAGCTTATAGTTTTGATTCTTATTTCTAAAAATAATATCATTTCTGTCTTTCCATATCCTCCAAATAATATGAGGGATAACCAGCTTCCAGATCCTTCTGACAACACAATGTCTATAGGGTGGGTTCCATTGAGTCCATAGCTGATTGAAATC
Organism: Taxus wallichiana var. yunnanensis; assembly: GCA_018340775.1. Taxonomy (NCBI): domain Eukaryota; kingdom Viridiplantae; phylum Streptophyta; class Pinopsida; order Cupressales; family Taxaceae; genus Taxus; species Taxus wallichiana. The sequence continues at coordinate 126,844,613 of CM031242.1, read as the reverse complement.
CTTCGGCACCACCCAGAGAGCTTCAAATTTAGAGAGGGAAAAACTCCATATTCTGGTAGCATAATCACAATGGATAAAAAAATGACTGATATCCTCATAGTCTTTTTTACCACGATGACATCTATTAGGCATTATAAAACCTCTTCTCATCAGGTTGTTAGTGGTAATAATCCTACCTCTGATAGCCAGCCAAAGGAAGAAATTTATTTTAGGAGTTAATTCAGCCATCCAAATCCAATTCCAATTGAACTCAGTTTGACTACTGTCGAATAAACTATTATACCCAATTTTGACAGAATAGTCCCCATCACTGAAATTATTCCAAACCAGCTCATCCTTAGTATCAAGTTGACTCAAGGGAATAAGATCTAGCTGATCTTGAAGGGAGGAAATAATTTTTACCAGATCATCTCTCTCTCTTTTGAAAGTTTTTCCATTTCTTCCTATTTCCATTTCCCTCAATATAATCCTTGATTTTAATGCCATACTTGTTTACAAGATTGTCCTTAACTATCCCAAATCTGTCCAAAATATTTCCATTGAGCCAGTTAACCTCCCAAAAATTTATATCCCATCCATTACCCACTTTCCACTTACTTCCCTGCTTAATGAAATTTTTGCTCTTAACCAGATTGTTCCAAAAAATGGAACCATAGGGGAGGTGCTCATCTTGCAGGAAAGAATAGACAGTTTGTTGATTTAGGTATTTAGATTTGATTAAATCTATCCAGGGTTGTTTCTCTTAAAGCATTCTCCAGCCCATTTTTGCAATGAGAGCCTCATTCATTTTCTCAATGTCTTTTATACCCAATCTTCCCATGGACTTCGGGGTACAAACCTTATCCCAATCAACTAAGTGAAATTTAAACTTCTCTTTCATGCCTTGCCATAAGATTTTTTTCCAATTCTCTCAATATTCTCTCTCGAAGGAAGGGGATCTTATAGAGTGACATAATATAAATGGGAAAATTTTGAGCAGTAGTTTTTATGAGCAGGCACTTACCAACACTAGACAAAATGGATCCTTTCCAACCAGCCATTTGTTTAAAAATCTCCTAATAAATCATCCCACACCTTGCTAGATACTTTTTTAGTGCCGAGAGGAAGGCCCAAGTAAGTGGCTAGAAGCGCACTTATTTTACAACCCAGAATTTTAGCAATTTTAAGTTGTCTTTCTTCAGGAGTGTTGAAGAAGAAAATGGATATTTTATCATAATTGATCTCTTGCCCAGTAGATTCGTAGAGCTGCAGAATAGCCTTGGTAGCCTTAGCTTCAATGACGGAAGCCAAAAGAAGGAGGATAGTATCATCCGTAAATTGCTGATGTGAGACAGCTTGGTTGATGGAAGTGGGCTTTGATCCTTTCAATGATCATCATTGATCGCTTTACCAATTGCTCTACAAAGCTATCAACCATAAGAATGAAGAGCAGGGGGGAGATGGGGTCCCCTTACCTTAGCCCTCTGCTGCTAGTGAAAAAACCCATAGGCTCACCATTAACCACCACTGAAAATTTGACCGTAGAGATACAAGCCTTAATAATTTTTCTAAATTTGTCCGAAAACCAAATTTAGTTAAGACTTTGTCAAGAAAAACCCAAGAAACCTTGTCAAAGGCTTTATTCATATCAAGCTTAAGAGCCATATTTTATTTTTTATTATTCTCCATAGAATGAATGGTCTCATGAACCATAATCACTCCATCTTGAATAATCCTGCCTTTGATGAACCCACTCTGCTACCTAGAGATTAAATCATTCATAATGAGTTGGAGCCTTGTAGCAATTATTTTGGTGAAAATCCTATAGATAGCGTTCACAAGGCTGATGGGCCTGAAGTCTTTGAAGTCTTTAGCATCCATTTTTTTGGGGGCCAGCACAATGTGAGTGTTGTTCAACTCTTTCAAAAGATTTCCAGTTCTGTAGAATTCATTCACCGCTCTGAGAAGATCATCCGAACAAATTTCCCAAAATTTCTGAAAAAAATTAATGGAGAAACCATCGAGCACGGAGATTTATCGCCTTTTAAAGAAAAAAAAACAACCTTTTGCAGCTCTTCAAGCGTGACAACTTTGGTGATATTTCTAAATCTTTGTTCCTCAATTTTATCTTGGGGAATAGCCTCCAACATAAAATAAATAGCCTCAGTATTGATGATATTCCTCTCCTTAAGAAGTTTTTTATAGAAATATAGTGCTTCTTCCTTGATGCTATTGGGATCTTTTATAATATTTCATTACTTTTAGCCACTTCCATGATCCTATTACAAGCTCTATGCTTCAACGTGGTCATATGAAAGAACTTCGTATTCCTATCTCCCTCTTTAAGCCAGATAGCTCTAGACTTAAGTCTCCATAAAGATTCTTCTCTGCTGCAAATCGTATGCAACTCTGAAAGAATATTCTTTTCATTAGTTTGGTCTTCAACAGATCTCCCCATTGTATCCATTTTGATTTCCAAATCTTGGAGCTTTTTCTTTAACTTCTTTTTATTATCAAACACATTGCCAAAAATGCTTTTATTCCATATTTTAACTTGCTTTTTAACATTTTTGAGCTTTTGAATCAATCTGAATTGAGCAAAGATGCCTTCCCCATTCCACCCCCACCATTCTTTTATCTTGTCATAGATGATGTCATGCTCCATCCACATATTTTCAAATTTGAATGAGTTTCTAATGGGTTTAGTCCAATTGAGAAGATTTAAAGCAATCGGATTGTGATCTGATCCAACTCTGGGCAAGGAAGAGAGGTTAAAATCTTGGTGAGAATCCAGCTCGCTGAAATCACTACTCTATCCAATCTCACTGATAAGATCTTTTCCCAACCTTATATTATTCCAAGTGTATTTATTCCCATGGAGATCCACATCTAAAAGATTATGTTCAGCAATAAAATCAGCAAAATCCTCCATACCTGCAGAAAAGCTGGAGATTCCTCCATACTTTTCGCCAGGGTTTAGAGGAGAGTTAAAATCACCCATAATAAGCCAGTTAGTTGTACTATATTGGTTTCTAAAGGTTTTAAGATCAGCCCAAAGTTTTCTTCTCCCACTAACCGTATTAGGGGCATATATGTTAGAAAGGATCCATTCACCATTATTCTCAATAGCAAGAAATTTGATTGCAAGATGATTAGTGCTAGCATTAAGAACCATACCAGTACAATGCCTTTTATCCCAAAGAGTAGCTAGTCCTCCAGAGGCTCCCTGAGAGTCTACAGCCTACCATTTCAGAGTTTTCCCAGAAACTCTTTTTATTAGTTTCAAGGATCTTAGCTTTCATCTTAGTTTCCTGCAAAATCAAAATACTAGGACTACTAGAATCCCGTAACTCCTTGATGATTCTCTGCTTGGAGTTTCCATTTAGACCTCGATGTTCCAAGATATAATATTCATTTGGAATGCTTGGGAGCTGGAATTACACGATGGTTCAATTGACGTTGAATGCCATCTGCAATGTCTCTCTCAGTTCTCTTAGATCTAAGAGCCTTTTTTGAGGGCCTTCCTCTTTTAGAACTACCTCCAAAGTCTACTAGTCTTCTTGCAGAAGATCTAGTAGTTACGATGTTGAGGTATACTAGTTGTCCTTTTTCTTTTTCTTATCACCAGTAAAGTGAATCAGGATCATTTCAAATCCTTTCATTCTCTTTTTCTTTTTTGAAATGACCTCTGTGAATCCAGAATTTAGTTCCTCATCTTCTTTGACAGGCATAACTTCTCCCTCTTCACGATCTTTGTGATTCCTACCAATTGAGTGTGGATCAACTGTTCTGATGCTGTAGCAAGTAGGTGAAACCGCTGACCTGTTGCTGGGAGCAAGGAGGTATATCTGTAGATAATTTACCATCTCCCCTAGGAGTGTTATTCTGCAAAGTTTCTTTAAAATCCATACTAACCTTGTCCGATATTTCCTCAATGATGCACAGAGGTTTATCTATCTCAGCTTCCTTATTGCTCTGATATTGATCATTAGGGACTATATTAATCTTCACAGTTCCTTCTTGCTCATTCACCACCATGGACATCTTTATAGGATTTTCCAAGTCCTCTTTGCTAGGTGTTGCAAGCAAAGCTACTTTTGGGGTTTTAGGACGCCAGACCAAATGTTTCCTTATTTGAGTTCTAAAACCCCTTTTTTTTCCTTTTCTATTGTATTCCAACTCCGTCTAACTAAAGGGAGCCACTGCATTCCTTACTCAAGACTGAGCCATCCACAGGTTGTTCAACTTCCACTGTAGGGAACTCCTTCTTGGGACAACTTTTGGTGGAGTGTCCTATGCGATGACAATGCTTACATCTCAAATGAAAAGTTTCAAACTCAATTTTTTGAGTCCACACCCCATACCTAGATTTCAAGATGATGTGCTCCAGTAATTCCTGCTCCATTTCAGAAGAAATGTAGAAACGAGAAAAAGCAAGTTTGGATCTGTTTCTCATGGGCCCATCCAATCCGATAGGAGCACCTAAGGACTTAGCAATGTTAAGCAGAATGTCATCATCCCAAAAATGCAATGGTAGCCCAGGGAGCCTACACCAGATTGGAATGGTGTTTATATTTTCAGTGTTAGGGTAAAATATAGGATACCATTTTTTCAAAAAGAGGCCCATATTACCCAGCCACCATGGTCCTCCCAGAAGCACCGATTCCAAATCAACTTGCTGATTAAATTTTTCTAGAAAAAAACCTGTGGCATGATGGTAATACTCAGATCCCCCTTAGGTTTCCACTTTCTCAGAGCCCATTTTCTAATAAAATCAATATTAGGTCTAGAGCCAAGAAACTTACCAACAAGGGAGAGATTCGCTTTGCTCAAAGCCCTATCAACACAGCCATCTGGGACCATCAGGCAGGTGGCACCTTCACTGTCCTTTTCCCACTTGAACTGACCTTTTTGAGGAGAATGCGGACCCACTTTGATGTTAGGGCTTTGAAGAATCTTATTCCAGGCCAGAGGTGTGGATCCCAGCATTTCCACTTTTTCATTTTGCAGATTTACAACCATCCGATTTTGGCCAGAGATCAACCTCTCCTCAGCAATTTTAGGCTTAGTGCGCAGACATTCTACAGCCAGAACTGCAGAAACTACGCTGACAGTACCTCCATCACTTTCTCCATCACTCACTTTCTCCATTGCTTTCTCCTTCACTTTCTGAGTGAGAAGTTCTGAGTGGCGGTGGTGATAATGCAAATCAAGATAGGAAGTTATAATAGGAAGAAATGAAAGGTTTCATAGATGGTTTTTGGTGGTTTTGTGAAAGATTTTCTATTAAGGTTACGCTTGAATATTTTCAAGAAAGAATAGAAGATAAGAGCTATATCAAGCATGATAGGCCCTATCTCTTTAAATATTCTTCTTTTATTTAAATGTCTTCATTAAAAGAACTTTTCTCTTGATTGGAAACTCTCTGGTTCTAGTTTTTGTGTTTCTTCTCCTTGCAATAATGGTTTTTAGACTTGGTTCTTATGGATGCATTATGATATTATGTTTATTGAGTTGTATATGGGATCTGGGTTATATGTATTGCTTTATAGTTTTATTTAGCTTATTTCTTATGAACTTCCTTGGATATTGTTTAATTCTAGGTAAGTTTCATTATTGGATTGTACCATGTTAAGGTAACTTGGAAATGTGGAAAGGACATCAAGTTTTTGATGGAATCATCTATCTTAGCTTAAACTATTTCTCCTTGTTGATAGATGTGAAGACCAATAGTATTTGGTCGACTCATTTTGTGACTATATTTTTGTTTACTAAAGGGGAATACCCATCTTGTAGCAAATTGTGTTATGTTTATTTTGTTTACCCTAATTCAAACTAAATTGAATCATTTGTTTTATTGGTTAAATCATGTATAGGAGATGGTATCTTGCATGGATGATGAACATGAAGGTAAAGTTTTTGAATGTTTTTGGGTTTCTTTTCTTTTTAACTAATTTTATTATGGTTACCCATTTTGGGATACTTTATTTCTTTAGGTAAGATTTTTTTATCTTATTTAGAATTTGAAGCTTTTCTAGCACTAGAAGTGTGATTGTCTTTAGGGGATTTTCTATTTGATTCACTGTCATCTTTGTTTGTTGCAATTTCACTCCTTCTTGGATGGACCAAATATTGCGAGGACCATTTGTGATTCCTTTTCATAGTTGAATAATTGGAATGAAAACCCATCTGGGTTAGCCTATGAAAATAGGTAACGTTTAGTTGGATTTTTCTAAGATGTGATATAATGTCTATTGGTTTTGTATAGGATGGAAGTTTGGTTTAACTCTTCTTTCTTCTTTATTTGTAATCACTCTTCGAGTTGGTTCTAGTTCATGAGTTTGTGGAACTTGGATTACTTGGAAAATTGGTGTTGATCTTTTTTGGGTTGTAGATCTTATTGCACTTGAATTTTTGTGTTTGGTCATGGTGTTTCCTTAACCTTGATTGGTCTAAGTGTAAGATTGTTCCATGGGAATGATTTGGGACTCGAGCTAGTTCTGAACTTTTAGTTTCTTATTCCTTTCCTTGAATTGGTGTTGATTGGTTTGAACTTGTGTGTTTCTCTTAACGATTGCTCATTCTTCTTGTAGCTTGTAAAAATATAAGCGCACGATTATTGTTTCCTTACTCCTCAATATTCTTCCCTTGAGCTATCTTCAATCTTTCGAGATAAGACTGGGAATTTATGCAAGAGTTGGAATGGACTGCTTTGTCTCTAGCAGTAGCTTTTGGGAACAATAGTTATGTTTGTTTTGTTATTTAGGGGACTGCAAGGTGTTATCTATGACTGTTGTATTGAGTTCTAAATTTGGATTTGATTGCAATCCTTTAAGGGAATTATACTATGGGTTATGTTGGTATTGTTTCTAACCTTGGTTGGTTCAAATTTCTTACCTGTAATGTTGAGACTTGTCCTGGATCAATCTAATCCCGAGTTAGGTAGGTTTGTTTGATGGAATGATAATTAGATTCTTGTTTGAACATTTAGTTATAATACATGTTATTAACTTTTGAATACTAAAATAGTATACTTATTATAGAAAGGTAGTGGTTTATATCTTTGTACTTTTTCTCGAAAAGATAGAATAAGTTGAGTTGAGGAACTTAAGTTGGAAAACTGACTAAGAAGTTAAGATTAGGATTTGAAATATGAATTTATTCCTTCTTAAATATTGTTGTTTAGATGACTAGTAGGTTGTAATGAGTTCATATTTGTGTTTGAGATAGAATTAATTATATTGATTTAATTAGTTCTTACTTAAACAATACTTATTGTAGATTCTATGATCTTTCTCTCTCCTTCTTAGTTTTGTAATCTTTTGGGAAATCCTTCTGTTAATTTTAAATTTGTGATTTTGGAATTGTTTCATTAACAACAGGGTTCCTTTTATGAAACAGTTAGATAAAATCACATTTTTTTACGTTATAGCGCTTATCATGCTCAGTTCATATGAACTGACTTGTGCTAACAATTTTGCAGATGGATTTTGTAAAATATGAAAGGAGAAAGACATATAGAAAGTTATATGTTTTACTAAAGAAATTATCTCTTTGTTATGATGACTATGTAGCGACATTTACTTGAAATGTATTTTTTTGGAAAAAGAAGATGTATTAAATTAGTTTATATTGATGTAATGACATTTTGTAATACTTTGAAATATTCCTAAGTTTAATGAGTGGAAAAATCTCTTTTGATAAATGAATTGCTTGATGATTGTTGATTACTAATTTACTTATGAGACTTTCATTGACATAAGTTGTTAGATATATTACTAAGTAATACCATTCATGAATTTGGAAATTTATATATTTATGTGATTTGGGATTACACAACTTATTAGATTTTATGATATATAAGCTTCTTGGTTTAAGGATCTGCAATAATAGTTGATTTATTTCCAAGTGAAAGAGCACAACTAAGTTGATACTCTTGAGTGGATCCTTAAACAGTAAAAAAGAGACTATGATTGAATTATATAAATGAGTATGAATTATTTGTTGTGTTTAAGCATATGTGATCTATTTTCATAATTAGGACATTAGTCCTTATTAAAGGAAAAAGGATATTTTCCTTGTAATTAAACAAAGAGATTTATTTGAGATCTTGTTAGGTGTTATGATTAAATTATGAGGATGGTTGGTTGTGTTTTCCTTAAGCAGATTTCTGCAATTGAAATATGAATGCTTAAAAAGGATAATAAAAGGATTTAGATTTTTAGTATTATGAAGTCTAAAATAACAGTTTCAATAAGCTTTTTACAAGCTAAAACTAAAGTAAAAGGATCTATTGATCACACTTTCATAACATTAAGTTCAATCATGATGACATATGAAATAAATAGATAAGATTAAGATGAACCTAAGCATGAATTCAGAATGGTTAGGAAAGCATATTTTATCTGCATACCTACCTCTCATGTAATTTACACCTTGTAACCTTCTTAGGTTAAATGATGCTTAGTTGACCCTTAAAAGTGTTGTTATCGTTAATCTATAAGATAATAATTAATTGGGTTAATAAACTTTATATCTTAAGTATGTTATTCTAGTTGAGGAAACTCAGTTGGATGTTAGAACATAGCAATGCAGTAGTACCTTCATAATGATAGGGGTAATTACAAGGATACTATGATGTAGCATGATATTCCTCAACACCCCACTTAGTTTGATTAACTTGATTGACATAAGTGGCGGTTTGGCTTATGGTTCCACCCTAAAAAAAGATATAAAAAAATTGAGCTAGTGTTTTGGTCAACTCATGTTGACTTAGGGTTACTAGAACACCCAATCAACGTAAGTCAATTGAGTATGTTTATGTATCCTTAGTCATCATGAGTAGTATTCCACACTAGTGCATGTTTTTCCCTTTTCTAGTGTGAAACCTTGAATCGATTGGCTTGAAAAATTCAAGAAAAACCATTTTAGATAATAGAACAAGTGCGGTGAAGGACATGTTCCTTTCAACGAGTATGACATCTTGGAATGTAAACATGGTAAACATTTTTAAAACTTTGGCCAAAGTATCACAAGTTGTTGGTTGCGTTGTCCTATTTCACCTAGTGTAATATGTAGGATTTTAGATGAATATCGGTAGCAAATACTCAAATAATCTTCTTATACTGAGAACACTTGGGTCCCCTAAAAGGTTAAAGGAACCAAGTATACATAGTATACACATTATTAAGTTAACATGAGATATTAGTTTAATACCAAGTCATGAAATGAGAGATTGGTGTCTCATCTGAGTCATTTATAGTTGCATATGGTTTTCTATTATGAGATGGATTGGCAATGGAATGTGTGTTCTAAATTATATTAATTTAGAACAGAGAACATTATGTAAAAAAATCCTTGTTTCTAAATTTTTAAAAAGTGGATGTTACAAAGATATCCTTTTGTAAATATATTTTGATGATTTAAACATTACGAGCTATAATTATGGACAATAGTAATAATGAACCATAATAGATGCAAAAAAATTCTAGTTTTGAGATGGATGTTGTTCATTGCATTTGGCCACAATTTTGTTAGACAACATCATACATATCTAGGTTTGTCAAAAAAATTATAACAATAGAAGAATGTCTCTAGAACCTGAGCTATTTAAAATACAACTACTATTTCTTACATCAGTTAATTGGTGATATCCAAAAACCATAAGAAACAAAAATGAATTGGTATGCAAAGAAATTTTTGTTTACATCTACACATATATGGAATAAAACATAAAAACAAATTAATGACAGGAATTTCCTAGAGAGATTGATGTAGGAGATGTTTCTGTGAAATAAATAGAGCCATTTACAATATCTTCTATTATTAGGGCAAGAGAATTAAATTTATTCCTTTCTCAAAGACCTCCATATGTTTTGAAAGTGAATAGCTCCAAGTTTCCACAATGATGTAGTGTAACTCAATTTTTTTTAAGTGATGTGAAGATAGCCATCAATCCACTATTAGCTCATCTATCTGAAAGTGGTAAAGATTGTTTTCTAAATTGACAGAAATATATTCTATAATATATTGATGCTATCAGCCTCTAGTCTTCACTTCTAGCAAAAAATTGACATCTTCAAATAAACTAAATTTAATAGTGATTAACTATTGAAATTTCTTAGTGCAAGTGCAACAAAAACTTTTATTAATGATTTCTTGATTTTTATAACTAAAGGAGGGTTGAAGGGTCCCTTTCCCTTTACATTATAGATACAATGAGAGGATCAGTCTAAAAACCCCAAACAATCCAAAAATACTTTGGTGAAAAATGCTTAAGGGCCTATGCCAAAAACACAAGTGGTTGGGAATACAAAAAAAAACCCAGACTAGTAAGACAGACAAGATGATTCGATAATAATGGAACTGGAAAGGCTATATAACAACCAAAAAAAAGTTACATCCTGATAGATTTTAGAAGCACTTATTTATTTGAATCAAATGACACCTCTGTAACCTCCACTTTAATGGGGATGAAAATGGTTTCTGCAGAGGTTCCAGAAAAGATGCTCTTTTCGAAGTATCCACGAACCTTTAAGCAATCATATGCCTCATGGCCTTTCCATAAAAGAAGATCCCAGCTTGTTGGTTCTTGTTGCAGTGGAGAAAACATATCATCCAGTCGAGAAAAGGGAGTGAAATTTGTCTCACCCCATTTGGACACACAAAACATGAATCGCATTAGGACGTCAAACCATTTGTACAACTCTAAAAAAATGGCCACATCCACCAAACCTTCATGTTTATAACAAGCCTTAGATATTAAGGGTCATGACACACTCGTGGTTTTGTCCATTTCCACTTCCATGATAACCATATACGTTGGCTTGATCCAATGACAACCCATCTCCAAAGCCCAATCCTTCGTCGGGTGTATGATAAGAAGATGAAAAATGAACATCAAAGAAACTTCCACATTTACCCTTGGACGTCCCTCTAGAGAAAGATAATCATCTCTAAGAACTCCCTTAATAAACCCCATTCTTTCTCTATTTTAATTCAAAAATGGATTTCAAATGGTGGTGTGAAATTTTGGTATTAAATCTCATTTCATGCACCAACATAGAAAATTTCATGAAAGGTAACATTGGAAAGGCCATGACAAATGAAATGAAATCCAGTGAAATAAACCCAAAAGGTGTGAAAATAAGGAAGAGCAGATCAGTAAATATATGGAGTGACTATGCCATCGCATGCTTGTAATTAATACAAGATTGTTAGGGGATTTAATATTAACCTTTATTGGAAAATGTGATGAGTCTGGATGATAAACATATTTATTTCCAATATTATCAGAAAACATTTTGACATACCCTTCCTATTTAGTATCCTCCCAATATATAAGATTTAAGGTCCAATCTATAATTAATGAAATCATAAAAAAGGAATTTTATTCACACAATTTTTTTGATGGCAGCGTTAGAAATAATATGAGAGTCACCTCCAATAATAAACTTGATAATATTCAAGCCATTAGCAACGAACCAACAATGTTCCAACACTTTAATTTATTGATTCATACATTTATTAATTTACATTGGGTTGGAAGAGAGTCCTTAATCTACAATCGGGAACAACCTTGGTAATCAATATCATGATACTGCACAATTTAATCTTCAAACTATTAATAATCATTGAAAAATAAAAATTATATATTTTGTCCTTCAAATAATCTCAATAATTTTTACATATACTTTTAATTTACTAATTTGGGATTTATGGTGTGTTTTATTTATGAATAACATCTTATATTATATTAACAAGTAAAATTATATAAGAATATTCACAAAAAAATTGGTGGTATGGAAGCACACCCCAAATCCACAAGTTCAAACTAGGCAGACAAAAAGACTAGGAGTACATCTGATTACAAAACATCACAAGACATAAAAGCAAAAAAGTAAAGCCACCACTATGAATTCTTGGCGACCGGCAAGGCATATATCTTTATCATGCCATCAAGATCCAGACAAGTCTCAAGGATAGACAATTCCATTTTGTTTATTTCCATTGAAATAACAAATATTGGTTGGTTTAGTCTTGAACAAAAAAACTCATTACTAAAAATTTAATGAAAATAGTCTAAAACCTCCATATTGCATCTTGTTTCATGATACAAATCATATAGTTGGGCACTACAAACCACAATATAGGAAAAACTTGATTGATACAATATTGTATTGATAGGGTTGGTTATAAACAATTCTGCTACACAAATTATACACAACATGCTTTCCATTAACATTCTTTTCTCAATACCCTCTTCAGCATTATCTGTAATAACACCTTCCACATTTTCCAAATGACTTCTCAAAATTTACTACATATATGCACAACCACACTTCTCTTACATCAATCAACATTATCAACTTCTATTAATCTAAAAACACATTCCAACGAAAAATTGTAGTCATTAGTCATGTTATTAATTATGTGATTAGCATCTTGAATAAGGTCACCCTTTTTCATGGCTATCTTGCCAAACTAGCTTCAAGGATTGGAGAGAGGCTGACACACACATATGTCACTTAGACCTAGATATTTATTTTTCCTAGGCCAAAATTTTTTTGTTTATTTTATCAAACACACCGTTGGGCATACTCATAATAGAAACCATGAATATGGGAAATAAAAAAATAGTATTTGAAAGATTTGATCAATGCAATAGAAGTCCGTTATTTAATAATGTGCGCGAATATTTTTGCCTTCACCCTACGTATGTGCTTGATCATTTAGGTATATTTAATTTTAAGGATGATTTTAAGAAAATATGAAAGGCCAAGATGGACATAACATGTCTTCAGGTTTAAATGATGTACATCTGTTACGATGATCTAACATTTCCATACTACGTGGCTATGTTAATTACAAGAAATTATTGATCGTAGCAATAACAAAGCCTTCCATTTCACTAACTAACAACACTTATTGGTTGCAAAAATTCTAGTCGTTAGTCATCCTTCTTGAAGGTTTGTATTCAAAGACTTGCTCTGCCAAGGATATTCCATTGAATATAATATAATTACAAAATATGACAATAAAACTATTGATATTGTTTTTTGTATTGTTAAAATGGATTTGTCGACAACATAGAGGATAACGACCGATAGAATTCTCATCAATGAATAATTGGTAAACATAAAACCTACATTGCTCTTCACGAGAATCGAATCATTCATTCCTGAGTAAGACCTATGTTCATCTTTTCCCTCCATTTTTAGTAAAAAATTTAGGACTATTTTGTTTAACGGGTTATTTCTTGAAATATGTAGGGCCAAGATGATCGGATACGTCTTCAGGTTTAAAATATATACTTCTATTATCATGCTCTAACTCTTATCTTTGTCGCTAAGACAGACAATGATTTTTATTAGGTCGATATTTAAAAAAATAGAAATAGTAGAGCCTAGTGAGCATCAAGCCACTCCTTTTAGTAAGTAATGTAGCTTAGTGGTCACTATGCATTTTCTTTAATATGAACCAACATGAAAAATGTCTTGCGACCCCATTTCATCCATTCATATGATCTGTTATTCGAGCACTATGTTCTGTAAGTATTGTAGCTTAGCAATCGCTAAGAATTTTCTATAATACAAACTTTTTTATCTCTATTTTTGTAATTAAGAAACAGTTTAGCCTAGAGGCCACTAATCTATTCCTTTCTCATTTAACAATAAACAATAAGTGTAGAGCGTTATGTTCTGTAAGTATTTGAGCTTAGCGGTCGTTAGGCATTTCTTTTATATGAACTATTTTTATCTCTATTTTTAAAATTAATAAACAATTTATCCTTGAGGCCACTAATCTATTACTTTCTCAAAGACCTCCATAGCTTTTGATAGTAAACAATTTTCATATCTCACATATTTTGCATCTAATTTTTTTATGAAAAATGCCTAGTGCCCAATAATATCTATTACTATGATATGTTATTAGAGCATTATGTTCAAAATAAGATATTGTTTAGCCTAGTTTCCACAAAATCATTCCTTCCTGTAAGTATTCGAGCTTAGCGGTCGCTAAGAATTTGCTTTAATATGAATTATTGTTTGATCTCTATATTCAAAATAAAAAATCAATTCAGCCTAGTGGCCAATAATATACTCTTCCTAACAAGTAGTGGAGCTTAGCGGTCGTTAAGAATTTTCATTGATGCACACCGATTTATATAAAAAAATAAAAGATACAAAGGTGTGTGCCTAGCAGTCCCTATGATGTTATATGAGCACCCTGAAAACATTTTTAGTAACCACATTTCTTCTCGACTATGCAAAGACCTCCATAGATTTCGACAATAAAAATTTTCCATGTCTCACATATCTGTCATAAAAATATATAATGGAAAATTCCTATCGAATGTTAATATCTATTACTATGATTTGTTCCTAAATCATCTATTTTATCTAGAAAAATTTTAGCCTATTTTCCACACAATCATTCCTTTCAGTAAGTATTTGAGCTTAGCGAACTAAGCATTTTATTTCACACAAATTGTTTGATTGATCTTGTTCAAGTAATGGAGCTTAGCGGTTGCTAAGGATTTTACTTGATACGATATGATATAAATTATGTGTTAGACACAAAAAAATTATGAGTAATATAGAATTTGAGATATCTTTCAATGGTATGTAGTTCCACACTTGGTTGTGGAAGGAATGTATAGTCAATAAGATAATATTATAGTTAATGAAAATACTAGTGATCGAAAACTGTAGAGATATTTATTTACATTGCTGGAAATGAAACCTAAGAGTTATAGAGGCTAGCGACCGCTAGGCTTCTACTAAAAAAATAGACGGAAAACACACAACGTGTAAATTTGTTCATTAACACATGGTGAAGAGAATACCCTAATCCCCTATAAAATCTAAGTATTTCTTATTTTGAATTCTGTGTTGCAAAACTATCATTCTAATAGAGCTTAGCGGTATTTTCTTTCATATCTATAAGGTACTCTCAAATTTTGGTGAAGCGTAAAATTATGTTTTAGTTTTTCTAGAGTAAAGCGTAAATAACTCCAAAATATTGATGATCACGAGATATATTAGAAATTTCATGCCACGTGTCAACATTTTAATGGATTATAATTACAACTTAATAATGTGGATTTTTATAGGTAAAAATATTTTTAATTATATTGCTAATTAAAAATTTCTTAATAAATGTGTCAATTATATAATTGTGTAATTAATTGGTTCAAACTTGCAAGATGCCACATTTTATTGGATTTTTTTTTTTTAATTAACACAGATGATAGCTAAAAAATATTGAATTTGCACTTGATAAAAATTAATAATAAACAAGGCATATATCACTCTCTTAAAATTTAAATTTTTGTTTCCTAATGTTCACTTATATTTTCTAAATGGTTTTTTATTATGCTTAAATTAATATTTTTGTTTTCCCGCGAGTTCACAAAGAAAAATTTGACGTTGTCCCACTTGTTTCTAAAGTAGGTAAAATTAATAAATTTGATTTCCCCGTATCCCATGCTATCCCCCAAATTAACAAAAAATTATATTTATAAAATATCAAATTCGCACTAGATAAAAATTAATAATTAACAAGGTGTATATTACTCTCTTAAAATTTAAAATTTTTCTTTCCTAATGTTCACTTCTATTTTCTAAATGGTTTTTTATTATGTTGAAATTAATAATTTTCGTTTTCCCGTGAGTCCACAAAGAAAATTTTGTCGTTGTCCCACTTTTTTCTAAAGTAGTTTAAATTAATAAATTTGATTTCCCTATATCCCACGCTATCCCCCAAATTAACATGCATTATATTTTAAAAATATCGAATTCGCACTCGATAAAAATTAATAATTAATGAGGCGTATATCACTCTATTAAAATTTAAATTTTTTATTTCCTAATGTTCACTTCTATTTTCTAAATGGTTTTTATTATGCTTAAATTAATATTTGTTGTTTTCCTAAGTGTTCACAAAGAAACTTTTGTCGTTGTCCCACTTGTTTCTAAAGTAGGTAAAATTAATCAATTTGATTTCCCTATATCCCACGATATCCCCTAAATTAAATGCAAATATTAATGATAGGTGAATTCAAAGTATGATATGTGAAATCCCCTGCATTAAATGCCAATATTTGAAATATCAAAATCCCGCACTTTCACTTTAAGAAGGAAAATTTGAAATTTGAAATTTCCTATTCACACTTTTTTCAATTTTTAGAATTTATTTTTTGAATGCATTTAGAAAAAACTAAATACACCAAATATATACATACTAGGGTTTATTTTTTATTTTTAATTATAGAAAAGGATCTCTTGAAATCATAATATAACACGTGCAAGCACTAATTTACTGGTTTGAGTGCTCGATTCTGGATGTTTTTTTAAGGGTATGCTTTGAGGTAATGATTGTAATCACATGTGGGGGCACATAAACAAGAAAAAAAAGTGATTGTGGATAGATCACAGGTGTGAGTGTAGATCAAGAGGCCCACAAAGGAAAAAATCAAAAGAGACAAGAAAAACAGGTTGCAGATAGAATCTCATTGATACTATGTTTTAGAGAGAATACAAAGCTTTAACAGACATTATCAAGCACGTCAAAATATCATATACAACTAAAACATGTATTTATCAAAAGCATCTATGTTATTTTATGTGTATTGTAGTTGATGGAGGGAACTTGCAGTCACTTTGTATTCACCTATTTTTGTGTTTTGCACCGCATGATCAATCCCTACCTTTCCGTTGGTGTCTTTACTGATTCTATTTCATCTTCTTGTCAAAATGTGTTGCTCTATCTGAAACCACATTTTTTCCGCCCATGACTAAATATTTTTAATCCCTTTTACAATATTTATTCCTTCCAAAAACCCATTTTTTATGTTCACCGTAGCTCAAGTATTTGTTTTTACTAAATGGGTTCCCTTTTTAGCCCTTCTATCTGTCTCTCTGGTTAATTTTTTGTTGATTTTTTGTTCTTCGTCCATTTATTTTTTCCCATAAGTGTTGACATCTATCCCTAGCAGCAAAACACAAGTCGCATATTCTTTTCTTTAGTAAATCGTAATGGTTTGCTTTTGTATAGTTTAGGTAATAATTTTGACCTCATTTAATGATTTTTTAATATGAAAGAAATAGTTGCCACTAATTATTCAATATTCAATTCTCACTTGATTTCCACGTTGATATATATATATATATATATATATATATATTACCCACGTAGAAATAATTAAATGCAATGAATTTTCAAAAATGTTTATGTTTAGTAAAAGGTAAGAACATTATATGTACTCATAAATATTATTAAATATAAATGTTAATCATTCTATTTACAAACATATATTTCATTTATAGTTAGTAATGAATTACTTGATAAATGAGCCAATATAAAGTAACAATTTTTAAATTCTAAAATAACATATTCCAAGACTAAAGGATGGTAAGTTGGATGTTTACACCATTGCCTAGATATTACAAGACAACACAAGGAAAAAAACATTCCAATACTTAAATATTTTCTTGAATACATTTTTTAAACAAGAAGCAGATGCTTTAGAAGCAACTAAGATTTTGGTTAACTCACATACAATACAACTAGGACGACTCACCCGAAAGTCGAGCTAAAAATTATTATCATATTTATATTTCCGTATTATGATATCTGAATCCTACCATGATATTCAAAGCCTAGCGGTCACAAATGTCAAAGATTATTAAATATAATTGGTGCAACATAACAAATACTTAAGATTAGTGGCCACTAGGATATTTTTGCCTTGCATATAGGACAATTAGGAACAACCCGACTAAAAACTAAGTTTCTTTATTATAATTGGATGTTACAAAACTACCTTATAAGACTAGTGACTGCTAGGGTAGATGTTTACTTTCTTTATTTGATGTTCTAAGACAAGATTAATTTAAATGATTTTCCAAAATACACATATTTCAAAACAAAATTTTCTACATTGCTGGTTGTAGAATTAAATATCTTATTCAAGCATATCACATGATATTCGAAGCCTAGAAGCCATTAAGGTCATAGATTATTCCATTGTGTTGGTGTAACATAATAAAGACTTAAGATTAGCGCTTTAGGATAATTCTTTTCTTGCATTCAAGATATTAATTAATAACTTGACTAAAAACTTAAAACTGAACTAATCTCCATACCAATTGTTTAGCTAAGCGACCTCTTAGTATAACATATTTTTCAAAGTTTATTACATGATATTCCTATCATCCACTATGGTCAAAGATAATTACATAGCATTGGAGGAAAATAAAAAATACTTGAGGTTAGCGACCGCTAGGATATTTGATGTCTTGCATTCAGGACAAGTAGTAATGACTCGACTAAAAATCTAAATATGCTCCATGCAATTATATTTAAATTTTAAAAGACTATTTTCAAAGAGTGGTGACCTCTGGGTGGATTCTCACTACATTTATTTCTGAATAGTCATAATTCCAAAAAAATTCTAGCAACCTCTGAGATCAATAAGATATTCGAATTCTATTGCATGAATTCCAAACAAAAAAAATTTAGCCTAATGGCCCCCGGGTTCAATTTTAAGCCCAACGGAAGTTGGGTTTAATATGTTATTTGAATTAGTGTTGTTGCAACATCACAGAGGCTTGAGGTTAGTGACTGCTAGGATAGTTTTTGTCTTACATACAAGACAATTAGTAATGACTCGATGGAAAAATTCACTAAGCTCCATTATTATATTTAGAATTTAGAAAACGATGTTCCAAGACTAGCAATCACTAGGGTGGATGTTTATGTCATTTCTTGGATATTTGAATACATGAATAGACAAAAAATATTTGAAGACAGGACATATATTAATGATTTTCTAGAGTACACGTAGCCCCTAAGATCAAAGCTTATTATATTCTCTTCATGTAACATAACAAATTTTAATGAATTTCATGATTACACATATTCCAAAAAGAAATTTTCAGCCTAGCATCCATTGAGTTCAATATGTTATTTGAAGTCCACCACATGATATTTGAAGGATAGCGGGTGCTAAGGTTGTAGATTATTTTGTGGTGTTGGTGTAACATAACAAAGTCTTGAGATTAGTGGTCGCTAGGATAATTCTTGTCTTGCATTCAAGCCCCTCTAACCTAAAGCTATAAATATAGTTTTTTACATTGATGGAAAGATATCCTAGAATATATAGATGCTAGCAGCCACTAGTCTTCACTTCTACCAAAAAATTGACAACTTGAAAAAAACCAAATTTAATAGCGATTAATTGTTTAAATTGCTTAGTGCAACGCATAACATAAACTTCTACTAATGATTTCTTGTATTTTATAATTAAAGGAGGGTTGAAGGGTCCCTTTCCCTTTACATTACAGATACAATGAGAGGATCATTCTAAAAACCTGAATGATCTAGCAATACTTTGGTGAAAAATGCAAGGAAAATGCCAAAAAACACAAGTGGTTGGGAATACAAAAAACCCTAGACTAGTAAGCCGACAATATGTTGGAACCTAAATCTTGGCTAAGTACTTAAGAGGCATATGCACGGGAATAGTAAATAGAAAGGCACTCGAGGTAAAAACATGTAGGAAAAGGGTTTAAGTGAAACCAGGGTGCACACGAGAGGAAAAACAAGGATTTAAAGGACTTAGCCATATTTGGCATCATGGAGTCACTTGGGAAAAAGTGAGGACCCGACTAGGCATGATAAGTGGATAAGGTGCCCGCCTGGAACCTTGGAGGTGAAGAAAAGTATATTCCATGCGGGAATATTCCCGGAGGCATCATTACCATTAGAGGAAGGTTTCTACAAAGAGGATAAGCATTTACCTATGGACGATCACATGAACATTTGGCACATGATCTTCTCATGAGAGAAGTCACGGCGGTGGATGTTTATCCTATTTAAAGTAATACTTGGATAGAAACATAGACAAGGGAAAAGGTAGTGATGATGTGTTAGAGGGTATATGATTGCTAAGACAAGAAGGAGGGTAATGAGGTACTGCAGAAATGTTAGGTAATGCTAAGGGTTTGGAGCTTATGATGTTAGGGTTTAGAGTTCTTTATGCTTTAGATGGTTGTAAAGGATAGCATTAAGCATATGTATGGGTACTGGGTCTCAGTAATAAGGGTTATAACAAGGAAATCATAGTTATAATCTATGATTAGATTACTTTGGAGGGGTTGGATCTCTTTCATTTGATGTATATGGTCTCAAATGCCCCTTTTTAATGTAGTTTGGATACTAGAAGCTATTTTAAATCAATATACATAGATCTATTTTGTACATATATAGTGCATAAATGCCTCTATATATCTATTAAACCCTCATTTTTTTGGCTAGTCATGACTCATATTTGGTTCCTTCGCTTCATACAATGTTTATTTACCTTTTTCAATGCATTGATGTGTAAATATGTTAGTTATATCTTATGCCTTTTAAGTAGATGCATGTACTTATGTTTCTACAAATACTACTTCATTAATGATGGAACTCTCTTGCAAAGCTCACATAAAGGAGGGGCTTGGTGACCACGCATGCCACTAGTGAGTTCTCGAGTGTATGTTGGGTGATAGGTCAATGCATTTGGGGTTAGAAAGAGGTATTGAGGGTAAAATAATGACTACATCTTGGTTCTGTTTCTAGGACCTCTTTTGAACATATTGTGACATAAATGATTAATGACGGAGCGTTGACCTTTGATAGTGTTGAAGCATGGCTAAAAAACACACGAGGATGAGTTTTATCAAAGATTTAACACTAGACCTAAGTTTGATACACTTAAAGAAGTAGAGGATCACTTGTATTATTAGTTATATGAGACCTTTTTGTTGTTTCCTAGTAGATTTGTATGAGTCACTCTAAGCATACGTATCAAGGAAAATTTGGTACTATAGACACAATTTTGGACCTAGGAGGAATATCATTAGTTGTATGATGGCGATGTGACCTAGACCCATTTTGTTGATCACTAGTGGAGTAGAATGTTGACTAGTTATACCTTGGAATATACTATTTCTATGTATTCTTTCCTGGAGATTGCTAAGTTTGAATTCTTGAGGGATCTTAGAGGATTGTTCTTGCATGCTATTCCACTAGCTATCAAGATCCCGAAATTAATATGAGTTTGGAAGTCTTTTTCCATGGCTAGCTAAACTCTGCTAGGCGCAGGAGTGGAAGTTAGTGTGGTAGAGGATGGTGGACCTTGCAGCGGAAATGGAGAGAGATGAGAGAGGTGTGTCAATTATATTGAAGCTCAAGATAGGGAGTTATCAAGAAATCACAAAGCTCAAGGATTGATGGATTTATGGAGGCACACATTGTGGGAAGGATTTGAGGTTCACGCGGAGGACATGGAACTTGAGAAGTCTAAGCTACCCGATCTTTACTAGTGTGGAAGAGAAACCCCCTCGGCTTTTGGAGAGATCTTGTAATATGAAAAAGGAGGAGATCCATAGGCACACATCTTAACCCACATGGAAATCAGACCCTTACACTTAGTTTTCCAGTTCCTGAGATAATTGTTGATAATCCAGTTGGTATCGGTATTGGTAGTCGAGTGACACCTAGGAGGTATAATTTTTCATTTGGTACATTTATGGCTACATAGTCATTTCCTATGTTTGGGGGTATTTTGTCTAGCACAACATTTGGGCAAGGTGTGGGATCACAAGGTTTGAGTATCATGTCAGGAGCGTCACAGAAACACATCTCGGAGTGGTTCAAGATCATAGATTTTCAGCGTGCGGTTTAGCATGAAGGTGTGTTCGCAAGGTGTAATCATGTTAGGCCCCTTACCTACGACAGGAGGAGGATCTAATGGATATAGAGGAATTGACACTAGTGGATCTAGTGGGTTTGGTGGTGGAGGAAACACTGGTGGTAATCAACATCCTAGATTTGGTGGACAAGGTCCATAACACCATCAACATGTTTTTTATGAGATGTCACTCCACTTACATGATTAAAAGAGCATTGAGGATACCACGGAGTATGTACACAAGTGTGAGTTACTATGGCGGGTGAAGGGAATCACTTTGCCAGAAGAGCGGAAGGAAATTCATTTTGTAACCACGTTTTAAGGATTCACGCATAGTTGGTACAAGAAGTATGACCCACATCAAACAATGGTGGATTACATTACATTGCATAATGAATTTTTGGAGGAGTTCCACATACCTAAATTTGAATATAAAAGCATCATCGCATTGATGTAAATTAACCAAGGAATGGTGGAGAGTGTGTGGGAGTATGACACACGTTTCAAGACTCTCATATCCAATTTATCTTATGAAATTCACCCTTCAAAGCATGCTTAGTGGTTCATTGGAGGGCTAATCACATCGTTCGGAGAGAGATTTCATAGATCCACGCAAGGCCTTTGAGGCTACCTTGCACACTGAGGTAGTAAGAAGCGTTGATATAAGAGTTAGTCTATTCACAGAAGCCCAAATTGTTGCAATGGCAAACTAGCTAGAGAAATTATCTACGAACTCGTCTCATGAGACTCGTAGCGGGTTATGGTGTATGGATTATGAGGTAGAAGGGCATAAAAAGGACAGTTGTCCTTAAATATTGGTACGTGTGATGAAATTAGACTATGAAATTTTCCCAGAGATCCCGATGCAAGTAGGTTTCCTCTTTGTAGTGTGTGATCCATAAGAATGTGTCTTGATATTGTAAAATTTACACCTCTACTACTCATGACACCAAGGATTGTAGATTGATTGAATATATATATGATTCCATTGATAATGGTGTATGTCGGACAGTGTTTCCAATAGCTCCAATGATGATGGTCTTTATTATGAAGGGCACGCGGATGGAGGAGGTTGAGGTAGAGGATTTTGAGGAGGATTTGAGGCCATGGAAATCATGGGGGAAGGAGTGAATTCCCTCATGGCAGCTACTACAATATTGCATCTACATATCATTACAAGTAAATGTGTCCCGATTTGTTACAACGCTCTTGGTGTGAGAAAAAACACAAGTATGAGAAATGCCCAGAATTGTTTGAACACATGATCCGAAAAAGAAGGATAAAGGTGTAGGGATGGTGAGTGTCAAGCATGTTGATCAACGGTGGATGCCAAGGGTGGTGCATGAGTTAGAATTAGATCTTTTCCTAGTAACCACGTGAATTGGAGATACACATGCAACATAGATTCGATTTAAAATACCTCTCATTCTAAGAGAATAAGTGTTGCTTGGGAAGTATCTTGATCTAACCCATCAGAAGGAAGTATATCAAGAGACCATGTAAGTAATCATGAGTCTTTAAGGAGATATTCGTGTCTAAAAAAGCAATCCAGGAAGTTAGAGCAGTAGAAAAGTGTTGAGGTCCCTCGGAAGATATAGATGATGTCAAAGAGGTGTGTAAGATGCTACGGTAAGAGAATAAAATCCATCTGCTAGGAGAATGGTTAAGAGATAAAGTACCAAACTATAAAGAAGAGCGTAAGAGGCATGTCTTACATGATAACCTGCCCCCGCACAACCTTAACTATGATAAGGAGATTACGTTGAATGCAGTTATTGATGGATGGCTCCTAAGGAATATTCTGACTGATATGGGAATAAAAGTTAATGTTCTCACCTTAGACGCATGGAGCCAAATGGGAAGGGCCCCATTATAGCCATATTCAACTGTGTTGTATATTGCTAATAAGATAAAGAAAATTCCCATTGGTTTCCTAAAGGATGTTTCTATCACTATCCAAGGGGTGAAATTCAATGAAGACTTCAAAGTCTTAGCACTTGCTTGAGGTGGACAACATTCCAAAGCATTACTCAGTGCCCTTAGTTTTATAAGAACAATGTTGACTTATGTTTCAATAAGGGGTATATAAGTTTTGAAAATAAGGAGGAATGTGTTATCATTCCTTTGATGGATGGAAAGTTAGCACCCTATACTAAGCCCTTGGGAGAAGAATACCTAGACATAATCTATGTGCGCACTATCAGGGACCCTGAGGTTGTGCAACCAACAAAAGAAGGCATTATTCAGTGGGAAGATGCTCAATCTATAAGTGATACAACTAGTGTGGCATGTGACAATTGGGCACATGCAACATATGAAGCTACTCAAAAGGAAGTTAAGAGGATTTACGACGAGAGTAATAAATACACACTACCAAGTGCCTAGGAGGAAAATAGTTTCCAAGTTACACTGGGGGATCCAACCCTGATGTTTTCCTAAGAAAAATGGAGACCCATTGGGGACTTGAAATCAAAAGGAGAAGTATGCTTAGATATAATTTTCTTGGGACCATTTCATGTTAGTGGGAGACCCATCAAGATAACCTTCTAGAGTGGTGGTGTGAGGTGACAATTATGTTCTCTCGCTAGTTTTCTCTAAAGTGCACCTACCGCTATACAAGATTATCATAGGAAGGAACCCACACCATTTTACATTTAGGCATGTGAGAAGGACTAGATGGAAGGAAAAAAATCCTTTCCTCCATATTTATGGTTACATAATCTTTAATTTTCCTTACAAGGTTGCATGTGCATGGTACATTCATTCGGGTTACTATGTCGACGAGAAATTGGTAGGAATTAATGGTTATTGGACCCTAAATATTGGCTAAGTACCAAGAGGTGCACGCACGGAATTAGTAAATAGAAGGGGGCTCGGGAAAATCTCGTAGGAAGAGGGTTTAATAAGGGTTTAAGTGAAACCAGGGCATGCGCGAGAGGTAGAAAAAGGGTTTAAAGGACTTAGCCATATTTGGCGTCATGGATTCACTTGAGGAAAAATGTGAGGACCCGACTAGGTGTGATAAGTGGATAAGGTGACAGCCAAGAACCTTGTAGGCCAAGGAAAGGATATTCCATGTAGGGAATATTTCTAGAGGAATCTTACAATTAGTAGAAGGTTTTGTAAAGAGGATAAGCATTTGCCAATGGAGGACCACATTAACACTTGGCACACGACTTGCACATGAGAGAAGTCATGGCGGTGGATGTTGATTCTATTTCAAGAATTTTTAGTATAGAAAAAAGGGGAGAAAGGGGGAAGGGAGAAGGTAGTTTAAAGGTACTAGAAGGTAAAAGAGTGGTAATAGAAGGAGGGTAATGAGGTGTTGCATAAATGTTAGGAAATGTTAAGAAATTGGATCTCATGATGTTAGGGTTTAGAGTTCTTGGTGATAGAGGGTTTTAAGGGATATCATTAAGCATACGTAGAGATATTTGGGTCTGTAACAAGGGTTATAATGGGGAAACTATAGTTAGGATCTCTAATCATATGATTTTGTAGGGGTTATACCTCTACCATTTGATGTATATAGTCCGTGATGACCCTTTTATGTAATATGGCTACTAGAAACTCTTTAAAATCAATATAGATGGATCTATTAAGTACATATTCTTTATGGGTGTAAACCCTCATGTTATTTGGCTTGTCATGACTTTTATTTGGTTCCTTGAACTTCATACAATGTTTATTTACCTTTTGTGATGCATTGATGTGTACATTTGTTAGTTATATCTTATGCCTTTTAAGTAGATGCATGTACTACTGCTTTCTCGAAAATAATCCTCCATTAATGGAAGAACTCTCTAGAAAAACCCACATAAATGAGGGGCTCGACACCCGCATGTTCCTTGGGTGAGTGCCCAATGTATCTGGGTGATAGGTTGACACACTTTGGGTTAGAAACAGGTATTGAGGGTAAAATAATAACTACATCTTGGTTCCATTGTCAGGAGCTCTTTTGAAGCTATTGTGAGATAAATGTGTAATGATGGAGCACTTGACCTTTGATAGTGTCGAAGTGTGGCTCAAAAATATGAAGGATGAGTTTTCTTAAAGATTTAACATTGGACCTGAATTTGATGCACCTAAATGGGTAGAGGATCACCTATATCATGAGTTATATGAGACCTTTTTCTATTGTTTCCCAGTAGAGTTTTAGGAATGGCTATGAACATATGAATCAAGGTCAAGTTGGTACTATATATCTCATGTTTGGATCCAGGAGGAATATCAACTCTTCTATGATGTTGATCTGACATGGAACCATCTTGTTAATCACTAGTGGAGTAGAGTATTGACTAGTTATACCTTGGAATATGTTATTTCTACATATTCTTTCCTGGAGATTTCTAAGTTTTAGTTCTATAGGGATCCTAGAGGATTGTTCTTGTATTTTATTCCACTAGATATCAAGATCCTGGTAATTACTTTGAGTTTGGAAGCCTTTCCCATGGTTGGATAAACTCCTACTCGGTGTGGGGCATAGAAGCTATCGTGGTAGATGATGGTGGAACTTGCAGTGGAAATGGAGAGAGAGGAGAGGAGAATGAAGTATAATCAAGATCAAGAGAGGGATTTGGATAGATAATGTGAAGATGTAGGAGTGATGGATTTATGGAGGAAAATATTACGTGAAGGATTTGAGGTTTACGCGAAGGATGTGGAATCTGATAAATTTGAGCTACATCATCTTTAGTAAGCACGGAAGAGAAACCCCTTCACTTCCGGAGATAGCTCATCATATGAAGAAAGGAGGAAATCCACAGGCACGTGTCTTAACCCACATGGTGACCAGAGCCTTGTGCTTAGTTTTCCAGTTCTTGAGATAAGTTTTGATAATCTATTTGGTATTGGTATTGGTAGTCAAGCGATACCTAGGAAGTATAATTTTTCATTTGGTAAATTTATGGCTACATGGTTATTTCTTGTGTTTGAGGGTATTTTTTCAGGCACAATATTTGGGAAAGGTGTGGGATCACAAGGTTTGAGTATCACATATGGGAATGGTGTGGGAAACACATCTGGGAGTGGTTTGGTATCTTAGACTACCGATACATAGTTTAGCACGATGGTGGGATCATAGGATGCAACTGTGTTAGGCCCCTTACCTACAATAGGAGGATCTAGTGGGTCTAGTGGTGGAGGAAACACCGGAGGGAATCGAGGTCCTAGATATGGTGGACAAGGTCCACAACACCATCAATAGGTGTTTTATGAGATGCCACTTGAATTAATTAATTACAAGGGAATTGAGGATGTCACGAAACATGTACACAAGTGTGAGTTATTATGGCATGTGAAGGGAATCACTTCCCAGTAGCGAAAGGAAAGTCGGTTTGTAACTAGATTGTAAAGACGTGCACATAGCTAGTACAAGAAGTATGACCCACACTAGACAATGGTGGATTACATTACGCTACATAATGCCTTTTTGGCAGAGTTCCATATACCTAATTTTGAACAAAAATCATCAAAGACATTGAAGGAATTTAAAAAGGAATAGTGAAGAGTGTGTGGAATATGACGCACATTTCAAGACTCTCCTATCTAAGTTATCTTATGACATTCACCCTTCGCAGCATGCTCAGTGGTTCGTCAAAGGACTAATCACATCATTCAGGAGGCACTTTCACA
Organism: Taxus wallichiana var. yunnanensis; assembly: GCA_018340775.1. NCBI lineage: Eukaryota > Viridiplantae > Streptophyta > Pinopsida > Cupressales > Taxaceae > Taxus > Taxus wallichiana. The sequence continues at coordinate 126,817,261 of CM031242.1, read as the reverse complement.
AAAGACTTTCATAGATCCATGCTAGGCCTTAGAGGTTGCCTTGTGCATTGAGGAAGTAAGAACCATTGATACATGAGTAAGTCTGTTTCTAGAAGCCCAAATTTTTGTAATGGCAAAGAAACTAGAAAAATTGTCTGCATGAACTCGGCTCGTGAGACTCATAATGGGTTAGGGTGTATGGATTGTGAGGTAGAAGAGCATATGAAGGACATTTGTCCTTGGAGATCGGTACACACGAAGATGGTAGAATGTGAGATTTTCCATGGAGATCATGATGCAAGTAGGTGTCCACTATTATAGCGTGTAATCCGTAAGAATTTGTCTTGCTATTACAAAATTTACACCTCTACTACTCATGAAACCAAGGATTATAGATTGATTGACAAAATACATGATGCCATTGATACTAGTGTGTGCCTAACCAAAGTGTTGTAAATAGCTATAAGGATGATAGTTTTCATTATGAAGGGAACGTGGATGGAGGAGGTTGAGGTAGAGGATTTTGAGGAGGATAGAGGTCATGGAAATTATAGGGGTGGAAGGAGTGAATTTCCTCATGGAACCTGCTATAAATCTCAATCTACATAACATTATAAGTGCTAGTGTCTAGATTTATTGTAGTGATCTTGGTGTGGGAAAAATTAAAAGTATGAGGAATTCCTAGAATTGTTTGAACACATGATAGTGGAAGGATAAGGGTGCTAGGATGGTTAGCATAAAGCATGTTGATCAATAGTGGATGTCAAGGGTGGCAGGTGAGTCAAATTTAGAAATTATACTAGTGATGACACAAGCTGAAGTTGTGCGTGCAGAGAGATACCAAATTAGAGAGTAATGATTAGAACAAAAGAAGTGGTACATGGGAAGTATCCAGACCCTACCCATTAGAAGGAATTCTATCAAGAGACCATGGAAGTAATTAGAAGTCTTCAAGGGGAAATTCAATTTCTAAAAGATAAATCTAGGAAGTTAGAGAAAATGAAAGCACTTAGGTCCCTCAGTTAGATATAGATGATGTCACGAGAGGTGTTTAAGATGTTATGCCAAGAAAATATCATCCCTTTATTAGGATAATGGTTGAGAGATAAAGTACCAAACACTAGAGGAGAGTGTGAGAGGAAAGTTTTACATGTTAATCTACCTCCTCATAGCCTTGACTATGATAATGATATTACCTTGAATGTATTTGTTGATGGATGGATCCTAAGTAATATTCAAATTGACACGGGTGTGGAAGTTAATGTTCTCACCCTAGATGCATGGAATCAAATGGGAAGGCCCCATTACAGCCATATTCAAATGTGTTTTATATGGCTAATAAGACAAAGGAAATTCCCATTGGTGTTTTAAAGGATGTTATTATAACTATCCAAGGGGAGAAATTCATTGGAGACTTTAAAGTCTTGGCACTTGCTAAGGAGGAAAAATTTCCAGCATTACTTGGGCACCCTTGGTGCTATAAGAACAATTTTTACTTACATTTCAATAAGGGGTATATAATTTTTTAGAACAAGGAGGAACATGTTATCATTCCTTTGACATATGGGAAGTCAATGCCCTATACTTGAGCCCTTGGGAGAAGAAGACCTAGAAAGAATCTATGTGTGCACTATCAGGGACCCTAAGGTTGAGTAACCAACAAAAAGAAGGCATTATTCAAAGGTGTGAATATGCTCAATATATAAGTTATAAAACTAGTATGGAATGTGACATTTGGGCATGTGGGACATATTTGTTTGGCGGAAGGTAGTTAAGAGGCTCTATGACAAGAGTAACAAAGGTGCACTCATTCAGTTCTTGGGAGGAAAACATTGCCAAGTTACACTAGGAGATCCAACCCCGATGTTTTCCTATGAGTAATGGAGACCCAACAGATATGCAGAGGTTGAAACGAAAAGTATGCTTAGCTATACTTTTCTCGGGACCACAACACATCGGTGGGAGACGCATCGTGATAACCTTCTAGAGTGACACAAGGTGAGAAACATGTTCTCTTTTAGCTTTCTCCAAAGAAATGCACCTACCTATATGATATTATCATGGGAAGGAACATGCCTTATTCCACATCTAGGAATTTGAGAAGTTGTAGATGTAAGGTGCGGAAGCATTACCTCAATATTTATGGGTGCACAAGATTTAATCCACCTTACAAGGCTATGTGTGCGCATGGTACATCACTCGAGTTGCACTATTAGACAAGAAACTAGAAGGTGTTAATGGTTGATCTCCTTTAAGATTTCCCAGATTTCTCCGTTAGTGTTGTTATTGTTCATGGCTTGTTGTTTTTGTTAAGAGCTTGTTGTTGGTGTCCATTTTGATCTTACACCGCCTTTGACCTAATTTTCCTTTCAATCTGCATCTCCTGAAACATTTTTATAGTTTGATTGGATGAAATGAAGTTTTTGCCTCTATTCCCATGCCTTAATCAATTTGAAAATCATTTGACATGCCCTATTTTACAAGAATACTCAAAGTTTTCCCTAATTTTTGCCCTAAATTCTTCAAATCTATGGCTATGCCATGTTCTCCCTTTTTCCCGATCATGAAAAATCAAAATTGATCATTTTATACATATATGCCTTCAAAAATTCAATCCCAAGGTCGAAATGCTTGGAATCATGTTTTTCTAGTTCCAATTCAAAAAAATTCCATCCTTGGTGAAAAAATCAATTTCTAGGGCATCCTCATTTTTATATTTTGACAAAAAACGGGTGTCATTTTCCCGTCAATTTCTTCCTCAGCATGCATTGGCAATGTGGCAGGTTCTAATTGGTGAGGGATGGTGGGTGGTTGGATTCCCTTAGAATTTTTAGACTTTATTTTACAAAATTTTAAAAAGTCAAAATCACGAAATCCATGCACCCGATCGGGAGTGGACACGTGTCCTAAAGATCAAAAAGGGAGGAGCAGGCTGATGGGGGACTTAGATTTTTTTAGCTCTATTTTTTCTAAAGTTTCAAAATCAGTTTCAGCCCCGCTCCAATCAAAGGAGGACATGTGGCATCAATTTTGGGTAGAGGGGATGCAGATGGTAGAGGTTCTTGAAGTTTTTACCTTTGGAGGTAGAAAATATTAAGGTAAAATTTTGGAGTGCGGCCCCATGGAAAATCATAGGTGGAAACGTGGCGGTGCGGTGATAGAGCGGGAAGTATGGGCCATGGAGTAAAAGTAAAAAATTAAGTCACGGGCTCACGAATGAGCCATAGGGAAACACATGGTGAAGGAAGAGCGGGTCGGCGAGGTGGTGGAGGCAAAAGGGAAATTTTTTCCTTTTTCAAAAAGACTTGGAATGGAAAATTTTAGGCATGGCCCCACGAAGAATCATCGAGCGACACATGGCAAGGGAGAAATTGGGTGTACGGGCCTGTGGGGAAAAAGGTGAAATTTTTCCAATTTTCCAAAAAAGGTCAAAATGTGTAGAATTGAAGTGTGATTTCAATGGGACCCACCATATGCCGATGTCATCACCAAAATTCAAGGGCGGAGGAATGGAGGAAAAATTCAAATTTTTCCTTTTTTCTAAAATGTTAAAAAGTCGAAAGTGAGCCCGAATTCATTCCTAATCATATTTTCACACGTGGAGGGCCCATATTGAAGGAGAAAGAGCAGATCAAGGGTAACTATACATTTTCATTTTTGGTGCCATTTTTGCTCCAGAAATGTGGAAATGCAAGTTTTGCATCATTTTCTATCAAAATTTTGGTGAATTTGTGTCCTTTATGCCTGCAAAGATCAATGCATGTGGTTTTAGGGATTAATTTGTAGATTTGAAGCATTTTTGAAATAAATTTTTACTCGGTCCATGCAAAACGTGAAATATCAAATTATAAAGTTACAGAATCAAATTTTGGAATGATAAGGATGAAATGATGAAATGAAAGGGGTTTGCATGCTTGGAGAATGAAAAATGTTCCTCCACAATGGATAATGATTAAGGATTTGTAATGATTCGCCATTTTAGAAACACCTAGAAACTCTTGTTGCAATTTTTTTAAATGTCCCTATCTATGAATCATGTTGGAATTTTGTAACAAACATGATGTTGGGCATATTATTTTGTTGGGAAATAAGGATCAAATGTAATTGAGAGTTATATAATGCATGTTTTCAGACATGTAAAAGGTCATAGAAACTTAGAACTTCACGGGAAAAATATGGGAAGAAGCCCATTCTCCGAGAAACCACCTAAGAACCATTTCTAATTCCTTTTGCATTATATTTGTATCATGTTTAATTGGTTTCAGTTATAAATCCATCAAAAAGCTCGAGATTGTTCTTATAACATTCCCTTACTGATAAATTTGATCATTTCTAGATTATTTTGTGTTGTCTCTTGGAAAAATTTACATGCACTTATGTTCCATAATGTTTTTAATTTGTGTTTCTTGCTCCTATTGCAGTCTTGTGTTTGAAAAATATTTTGATCATACATGGTATCATTTCTTGTTTATAGTTTATTGGCATCTGTAGTCTCACATTCAGAAGAGCTTTCATTTGATAAAGAGATAAACAAATTTAAAATCCCTTTACCTTCCTTGAATTCTGAGATTGTTGTAAACCTTTGGGTGCACCTTAGGTCATGATAAAATAGAGATTTCTAGATGCTTTGTTGGTTCATTTGCTTCAATATTTTGTAGCAGTTATCAAAGATTGTGTGGAAGAGTGCAGATATGGGCCTCCATTTGGTGCACATATCCTGGTTGAAGGAGTATCTCAACCTTTTTAAAGCATTATGTAGCGTGGGTCTTACAAATTTTTTCAAAGGTCCTCAAAGAATTTGGCAAATTCTGTTCGTTTTTCTAAAATCTCCCACCAAAAATTTCATTCATAATAACTAATCCTACCACATACTACACCTGCATTGCATTATGTGTCAACAAAAGAACATAATCTATTTACAAAAATGCACAAACCAAATCAGGATCATACCATGTCTCTAGCAGCCTCACCTTATTTTGAAAGCATTTCCATCATTTAGTAGTGACATCTCTGTGAGTGTGAATAATGGAAAATTGATCATGTTTTCCCAAGGCCATCTCCATACAATATGAATAGTATAAGGATATCTCCACCACCTTCACAAAATAGAGGCTACAATATAGGTTCTCTTACCTTGGTTGAAAGGAAAACCTAAAATAGTGAGGATTAGATCAAAATCCTTCCAAGGTGCTACCCACTTCTTCAAATATTGAGTGCTAAAAAGTTAGATAAATTGCTTCCCGGCTACAAATGACATATAAATCATTTATCTACCTCTCGAGTGTCTTTTAAAATCCATAATGCTACTCAAGTTATGAAGGATATTAAATCAGGTACCAACACCCAAATGGGGCCATTTTCGTGGACATTATTCAATATTTCAGTATTTCAAATCCCTAGTAATACTTCTTGTGTGATTTATTTGCAATTACAAAATTTGAGTATCATCTTCTGATCAAATTTATAAGATTGGAATGAAGAGTAGAGTTCTGAGTTTGATATTCTCTTAGTTCAATTTGATCCATGTGCATACATATTTGAGATATTTGAATGCATATCAAACCTTGGTAAAGTCCCTTGTAAATTTTGCATGCAAATACATTGTTGAAGCATCATTTTATAATTAGATTTGTAAGGATTAAGTGAAGATATAAGTTTTTCCTACAAATTTTATCAGTTTCTAGCAGTAGTTGCACTTCATTTGCATTTGTGATTGATAAATTCAAAGAAAGGAAGGTCTAATCTATAAAGTTTGGCAAGGTTTTCAGTGTTGATAGATATTTGACAGAGTATTTTAGTGCATTTGCACAACTAGGGTGAAATTCCTTAGTGGCGACTCCATGTTGTCCTGATCTTGATAAATACTAGTGTCTTAAGCTTTCTGTCATTTATTTTTGTGTTGCTAATCTCTGCAAAAATAGAAGGAAGAAGATCTCTCTTCATTAAGGACTCTGCTAAGAAGTTTTTACAGATTCAAGAAACTCAGAATTGGAAGGGAGAAGAGTTTGGAAAGTGGTTAAAGGTCAGACATTAGGAAAAGATATATCCATTGGTGAGAGATATCAGCTTTTAGTAGAGGATTATCACTCTTCTTCAAGTGATTCTGATTCAAGCAAATTCTCTCATAAACTTGTTTTCCTCTCGGTAGTGAAGGTCCTTCTATTATACCGGGTAAGTTCCTTCTCCAATATGCACCTCTGTGTTTCAATTCAAATAAAAATTTCCAAGAAAATCAGCACTTAGAGAATACTAGTCTTGTGAATCACATTCTTGAGCCCCAAAGACCTTGCGCTCCTCATCACCTTGTGTCGCCCCAGATCACCTCCACCAAACAATATACCTCAGCCTAGACCTCCATTTGTTGTTAACACCTTTGGTCCTATAGACTTTAGAGGAATGTATGGTTGCCCAAATGTTGTCCCACAAGATGTCGAAAATAGATTGCCATAATTCCAAGGTAACAATGCAATAATCAAGTTATCAACATCTCAAACTTTTTGTTAACATGATGGAATATTTTGAGATAGATTTTGAAGATGTTTGTATTAAATTGTTCATTCATACACTAAAAGAGGATGCTAGGGATTGGTACAAGGCTCTTCCCGATAATTCAATTGATTCTTGGATCGAGATGAATATTGCATTTATGTTGCAATATGGTTACAAGATTGATCCTAGATTTCTCTTGTCCGAGTTTGAGAATATCAAGAATAACCCCAATGAATCAGTCCATGACTTTAACACAATGCTTAACAAAACTTTGAGAAGGCTTCCCGATATTCTCGAGGCCTTGTGATGAGTCTTTTTAATCAAATATGTGGATGCATTTGATAAAAAGGCAGCCTACTACCTAAGAGACAAGAACCCTACCGATCTAAGACAAGCTTTCACCATGGCACTTCAAATTGAAAACAATATCAAAGCAATTGGGAAACCTCTCAAGAGAGATGGAGTAAATTTGATAAACCTTGAAAACCTCAAGCTAGCAAGGGTGATGATTTAGAGGAGGTTGTGACAACTTTGGCAGGGGCTGTCAAAGAAATCTCATATAAGTTGGTGAGAGCTAAGAAAGGAATTGGGAAAACTTCACAAGATCAGCCAAGAGCACAAAACCATGACAGATTTTCGAATCATCCTAGAGGTGATCAAAGGGAAGATGATAGAGGAAAAGGACCCATGGGGTCTATAAATAGACATCCTCTAGTACGTGAAGGAAGAGTGTTACATGATCCCTTAACTGCTAGGGTTGTTGTTGTTGAGGAAGTTGTTGATATTGATTGGTGTGATAGGTGTTTTCTACCCCATCCTCCATGTGAAGTGGACCAGAAAGATGGTGAAGCTAATAATGATGATGGTACTGATGATGATATTTACATGATGGGTTGTTCTTCAAGTCCACAAGGAGGAGCAACATCTACTGAAGTGATAAGTGCAAGGATAGCTGCAACTTTTTGGGATTACATCAAATGGGTACAATTATTTCTTCCCCCTCATACTCTTGAAGTTGATGTAGTGCAAGCTTTTGAAATTCCTAACAATGACTTTGAATAATTAAGAGCTTTGATGGTGGTATCCCTTCGGAGGAAGATAGACAATTGTTGATGAATGTTGTTGTAGCTCAAGAGAAGGATTATAACACTAGAAGCAAATTTGTTAAGGGAGTTGGGCCTCAAGCCAAACCTAAAACACACTTGCTCACAAGATCCCCAAAGAGGCTCCTAGAGGGAAGCACCTACCAAAAGGTCTGTTGTCCCTAACAAAAATTATAGTCCTCCTCATGCCCAAGCTACCAAGAATCCCTTGCCATCTAATGAATCTTCTTGTCTCCCTTCCAATGTAGTTTTGCCAAAGATTGTTCCCTATGAATTAGCCCAAGTATTGAGCCAAATCAAAGTGATTGATCCAATCATTGATTTGCTTAGGATCCCTTAGCACAAGAAGAGAGCATTTGAGTACTTGGGATTGAATGAGGACAAGATTACTCTAGGAAGAAATGTAAATGTTGTTGAAACTCCTCCTCAGATATTTACAGACCTTGAAACACCACCAGTAGTGGAAGATCTTGGAGAGACACCTGAGGTATATTTGGGGACATCCTTGGTTGATTCCTAATTGAATGTTGATCCATTCTTCATAACTTTGATTATAAAGGATAGGCTACTTCACAATTGTATGTTTGATTATGGTGCATCATGTAATGTCATGCCTCTAGAAGTCATGAATGAGTTAGATATCAAAGTGACAAAGCAGCCTATGGAAAATGTACTACCATGGACTCAAGAGAAGTGTCGAGTTATTGGTTGTGTGAAAGTTTTGGTGGTGCATTTTGCATCTTATCTCGGAGGAATTTAAAATTGGATGTTGTGATTTTTGATTTCCCTGCCAAATGGGGTATGTTATTATCAAGAAAGTGGGCTGCAAGTGTTGGAGGGAGTGTCCAAATGGATATGTATTTTTCCACCATTCTCATTGAGGGCAGCCTTTTCAAGCTCTATGGAGAGAAGAAAATGTTGCACCTAATTGAGGACCTAAACAATGCTTCTTATGAAGTATTATTTTTGATGTTGATGTTGATAATTATATTGGTTTTGCTGATGGTAAAGAACACTATATGGATTAGTCAAAGTTCCTTGAATAGGTGAGTTCTCCTTGGACCTTGCTATTTGATGGATCTTGCTCCAAATTTGGAAATGGTGCTTTGGTGTAATTCTGATTTCTCGTAGCTTGAAGAATTTGTTTTTTCCTTAAAGCTTAATTTTGAATGTACTAACAAAATTGTTGAGTATAAATACTTGTTGTTGGTCTAAGAATTGTATGGAAGTATGGTGTCAAGGACATCATTGCGAAGGAGATTCGAGAGCTAGTCGTTAAACAAAAAAGAAAACTATATGCTACAAAAATCAGCGGATGAAGTAGTATAAGCATGTACTTTGGGATCTAATTGATATGTTTGATTCCTTCAATATTTCACACCATGAAAGAAGTTTTAATGTTGTTTCTAACAATTTGGTAGTTTTGGGGTCAATATTTGTAGTTTTCACCGTTTCATCTTATTGTGAGTACAATGTTGAAGTGTTAACTAGGCCACTGTCCCTAACAACATCAAACACCTGCAAGTGCTTAATGATGATTCTAAAGTGCAAAGGTTCTCAAAAAATCAAGGTGAGTTGTTAGATCAGCATATTAATTGGGAACCAATGGTGTGTGTGATTGAAGGAAGAGATACTTTATTTGGAAAAGATATTATCCAATGAAAACTAACACCATTCCTAGAGGTCTTGTTGCTCTTGAGTCAAATTTTAGCAACGTTGATTGCATCATTAATAGAAACATAGCTGCCTCAAGGGATATGGAAGATCATGATTTGCGAATAAAGGACAAACCAAGGAGATTTTGGTTGGGCAGCAGCTTTAAGTAAGGAAGAAAAATAGTCCTATCTTAAATTGTTGAAACAATATCAAGACTGCCTTGCTTGGTCATATTCAGAGCTGAAAGCATATAGAGAAGACTTATTTCAGCATGAGATCCCTCTTGAAAAAAATACCAAACCATTCACATAGAATAAAAGGCCAATTGATCCACTCCTCTCCATGAAAATGTAAGATGAATTGAAGAAGAAACCAAGGAGGGAGGGATCATTCATCCCATGAGGTATTCATCTTGGGTTGCAAACCTTGTGCCAGTCATAAAGAAGAATGGAGATATCAAACTTTGTGTAGACTTCAGAAATTTGAATAGATCTTCATTGAAAGACAATTATCCTTTGCCAAACATGGAGAACATGTTGCAGTTAGTGACTGGATCTGAATTGTTGCCCGCCTGGATGGTTTCTCTGGAAACAATCGGGTTGTTGTCAGTCGAAATATTTAAAACGCCTTTACCACTCCTTGGGAACATATGTTAATGTGAGAATGCATTTTGGTCTCATAAATGCTAGAGATACCTTCCAAAGAGCAATGGATGTTACTTTTGTTGGTTATATAAATGACTTCATTGTAATTTATCGTGATGATGTGACTTTGTATTTTCAAGGAGTATAAAAGATCACTTGCAGGATTTGGAAGGAATGTTGATCGATGCGAGAGAATTTGGAATCTCTATCAATCCAAAGAAGTGTCACTTTGGGATGTAAAATTCCAAGCTTCTTGGTCATATTGTTTCAAAGGTTGGTGTCATGATTGATCCGGAGAGAGTAGAAGCAATCAGCAGGTGCCAATTCCAAGAATAAAGAAGGGCATCCAATCTTTTTTTGGGAAAATCAATTTCATTAGAAGGTTTGCATCCAATTTTGCAGAGTTGACTCTTCCTATGATATGCATGTTAAAGAAAGATCAAGTTATTAAGTGGGAGGAGGCCACTATTAAGGATTTTGAAGGAATCAAAGAGGCACTTAAACATGCACCTATCTTGGCAGCTCCGAATTACAAGAAGCCTTTCCAAATATTCTCCTTTTCCTCTAAAAATACTATTGCATCTGTTTTTATCCAAAATGATGAAGATGGGGTTGAGAGGCCTATTGCCTTCTTTAGCAAGGCCTTACAAGTTGTTGAGTTAAAGTATATAATCATGGGAAAACAAGCATTTTCCTTGGTGAGAGCAATAAAGGTTTTCGTGCCTTATATTTTAAGTTAAAAAGTTGTTGTTTTATGTTCCCCACACCATGGTAAAAGACATCTTATCAAAGATGGATATCTCAAGTAAAAGATGTAGATGGGTGAAAAAATTGTAGGAGTATGATATGGACATCCAAACCACAAGGTTTGTAAGAGGTTTAGGTCTTACTAAGCTCATGGCTGAGAGTAACTTGCAAATTGTGGAAGTGAATGAAGTAGAAGAAGAAAGGGCCAATGTTCTTGGGAAATTGGTAAGTTATGAGTGGTACAAGGATATAATCTTTTACCTTAGACACCTATGTTGTCCTGATCATTTAAATAAAAATAAAAAAGAGCCCTTAAGATGGATTCTCAAAAATACATCATCACTAACTTTGGGATGGCTTGGAAGAACCCTGAAGGTGTCCTCTTGAAATGTGTAACTAAAGATGAAGCTCCCAAAGTAATTGTTGATTTCCATGGGGGAGTTTATGGAGGACACTTTTCTGGAAGGGTTATAACACACAAAGTTTTGAGAGCTGGTTATTGGTGGCCTACTCTCTTCAAAGATGCAACCATGCTGATTAGAAAATGTGAAAGATACCAGCATTTCTCTAGAAGAATGAAATCTTCAGGCTCTCTTCTTTTGCATCATGTATCAATTGAATCTCCTTTCAAGCAATGGTGAATGGACTTCATTGGTGAGATTTCAGACCCTTCTAGTGTTGCACATAAATGGATCCTTGTAGCCACAGATTACTTCACCAAGTGGGTAGAGGAAATACCCACCAAGAAAGCAACACACCAAGTTGTTATGGACTTCTTGTTAAATAATATCATATGCGCTTTTGGTGTGCCAATCAAGATTATGGCTGATAATGCCATGTGTTTCAGAGCTAAACCTTTTATGGCAATGTGGAAGGAGTATGGAACCAATCTAACTTATTATTCAAACTATAACCTCCAAGAGAATGGACAAGTTGAATCCAACAATAAGAACTTATTGAAGATCATTAGAAGAACCTTGGAGTTGAACAAGAGAAAATGGGGTAGAAAAATGAAATTTACAATTTGGGATAGAATCACCGCTAAGAGAGTATGTGGTAAGATCCCATTTGAGTTGGTATATAGAACTCAAGCTTTACTACCCTTACATCTACAATTATCTTCATTTCAGTTTGTTCGATAACTTAAAGATCAAGAAGTCAATCCATATGAAGCAAGGATTAATCAGATTGTGGAGCCAAATGAAGAGAGAAGAGCATCCCACTAGAGGCATGTTAGATTTAGAGAGAAGTTGAAAATATTGTTTGACAAGAAGGTCACTCTTAGGGCCTTCAATATTGGAGATCTAGTTTTGTTGTGTGATAGCAAAAATGAGGATAAGGGAAAACATGGAAAATTTGATGCATTACGGATGGGCCCTTACTCCATTGATATCATAATTGGTGAGAATACCTTTTTTCTCAAAGATTTAGATGGGGAATTGCTTGAACTACCTAGTTAATAGCAGGCATCTAAAGTATTTCTTGGATTAATCCCCAAATTTGAGGTATGCACAACTTGTACAATGTATAGTGTTTGGATTTTGCTCTGTTTTTGGTGTTTTATTGGTTTGTGGTTTGCCTTACTGTGTGGTAGCCATTTTTATCGGGTTCTCAGCTAGTTTTTGGTGATTTTGGCTCATGACTCATTTTCCCAATGGATTATTTTGGCACTTGGTCTACTTATTGTTCTTGTGGCACTCACTGGGATTGCTCATCCCCGAGATGGAGTCAATGTTGGTGTCCATTTTGATCTTACACAATTTTTGCCCTAATTTTCCTTTCACTCTGCATCTCCTGAAACATTTTTATAGTTTGATTAGATGAAATGAAGTTGTTGCCTCTGTTCCCATGCCTTAATCCATTTGAAAATCATTTAACATGCCCTATTTTGCAAGAATACTCAAATTTTGCCCTAATTTTTGCCCTAAATTCTTCAAATTTGTGGGCTATGTCATGTTCTCCCTTTTACCCGATCATGAAAAATCAAAATTGATCATTTTATACATATATGCCTTCAAAAATTCAATCCCAAGGTCGAGAAATTCTCGGAATCATGTTTTGTCTAGTTCCAATTCAAAAAATTTCCATCCTTGGCGAAAAAATCAATTTCTAGGGCATCCCTGGCATTTTCTGTATTTTGACGGTCAGACGGGCATCATTTGCCCATCAATTTCTTCCTTAGCATGCATTGGCAACGTGGCGGGTTCTAATTGGCTGAGGGATGGTGGGTGGTCGGATTCCCTTAGAATTTTTAGACTTTATTTTGCAAAATTTTAAAAGTCAAAAATTGGCCCTGAAACCCCATAGCCAATCGGGAGTGGACACGTGTCCTAAAGATCAAAAAGGGAGGAGCGGGCCAATGGGGGACTTAGATTTTTTTATCTCTATTTTTTCTAAAGTTTCAAAATTAGTTTCAGCCCCGCTTCAATTAGAGGAGGACACGTGGCATCAATTTTTGGCGCACAGGATGCGAATGGCGAGGTTCTTGAAGTTTTTTACCTTTGGAGGCAGAAAATATTAAGGTAAAATTTTGGAGCGCAACCCTATGGCTAATCACAAGTGGACACGTGGTAGCACGGTGGCAGAGCAGGGAAGTATGGGCCACAGAGGAAAAGGGGAAATTTTTCCCTTTTAGCAAAAGGAGCTAAAGCAAAAAATTAAGTCACGATCCCGCGAATGAACCATAGGGAGACACATGGCGAAGTCAAAGCAGTTGTTGGGCAGCGGAGGCAAAAGGAAAATTTTTCCCTTTTGCAAAAATACTTGGAATGGAAAATTCGAGGCGTGGCCCCATGATGAATCATCGAGTGACACATGGCAAGGGAGAAATTGGGTGTGCGGGCCGGGGAAAAAGTGAAAATTTCCAATTTTCCAAAAAAGGTCAAAATGCACATAATAGAAGTGTGATTTCAATGGGACCCACCATATGCCACTTGTCATCACAAAAATTCAAGGGTAGAGGAGCGGAGGAAAAAGTCAAATTTTTCCATTTTTCAAAAAATGTTGAAAAGTTAGAAAGTGGGATCGAATTCATTCCCGAGTCATATTTTGACATGTGGGGGGCCCAGATTGAAGGAGAAAGAGCAAATCAAGGGTAACTGTACATTTTCATTTTTGGCTGCCATTTTTGCTCCATGAAGTATGGAAATGCAAGTTTTGCATCATTTTTCATCGAATTTTTGGTGAATTTGTGTCCTTTGTGCCTGCAAAGATCAATGCAAGTGGTTTTAGGGATTAATTTGCAGATTTGAGGTTTTTTTGAAATAAATTTTTACTCAGGCCCGTGTAAAATGTGAAATATCAAATTATAAAGTTCTGAGAATCAAATTTTGGAATGATAAGGATGAAATGATGAAATGAAAGGGCTCTGGATGCTTAGAGAATGAAAAGCTTACCTCCAAACTCGGATAATTATGAAAAGAACATAATCTATTTACAAAAATGCACAAACCAAATCGGGATCATACCATGTCTCTAAAGCAGACTCAACCTTATTTAGAAATAATTTTCATCATTTAGTAGTGACATGACTCATGTTGAGTTTGAATAATGGAAAATTGATCATGTTTTCCCGAGGTCATCTCCATACAATATGAATAGTATAAGGATATCTCCACCACCTTCACAAAACAGAGGCTACAATATAGGTTCTCTTACCTTGGTTGAAAGGAAAAACCTAAAATAGTGAGGATTAGATCAAAATCCTTTCAAGGTGCTACCCACTTCTTCAAATCTTGAGTGCTAACAAGTCAGATAAATTACTTCCCCGGCTACAAAACGACATATAAATCATTTATCTACCTCTGAGTGTCTTGTAAAATCCATGATGCTACTCAAGTTATGAAGGAGATTAAATCTAGGTACCAATAGAAGCATTACCTCCATATTTATGGGTGAATAATATTTAATCCACCTTACAAGGCTATGTGCATGCATGGTACATTCACTCAGAGTTGCACTATTAGAAAAGAAACTAGAAGGATTTAACGGTTGATATCCTTTGAGATATCGAGTATTGGAGTACTAAACCATTGGTTAATGAGGTGTTATAGGTTGTTAAGTTCCTAACTATGGTAGATAGTGTCATGGCGGGGGACATATTAATGAATTTGTTTATCGAACCTAGCTTGAAGCACACTTCGATGAGGAAGAATCAAAGGAGGTACATCTTGAGCATACATGCATGGAAAAAGAGAAAGGAAAGTTGGTCTACGTGATAGATGGTGAAGAGGTGGAAAACTTATATGTTAACCATACTATCGGTATGCATGAGGTTATGGATAGTGTTGATGAGAAAGCACGCACCTACCATGAACCCTTGAAAACCAAGAAGGTTAACATTGGTTTGGAGGTGGAACCTAAGGAAGCTACTATTGGAGATTACTTGGACAAAAAGGGAGGTTTCAAATATTATTGATCTGTTACACAAATTTTAGGATTTGTTTCTATGTGGGTACCATGAGCTTAAAGGATTTCACCACTCCTTTAAATAAATGAAGATAAAGTTAAGGGAAGGTGTGCACCTAATTAGGAAGAGACATTATCAAATTAATCGAATCGTATTTCAAAGTCAAAGAGGAGATTGACAAGATGATATAATCAAACATTAATGAGGATTTTGAGGAATCGAGTGGATAATTCTGATGTTCATCATCATTATAAAGGATGGGAGGATAAGGATTTGCGTTGATTACATGGATTTGAATGCGGTGTGTGTCATTGATCCTTTTCAACCCCCTCACTTAAGGGATACTAGAAGGAGTAGGCGGGCGTGAGATCTATTCTTTCACAGATGGATTCTTAGGATATCATCAGGTTAGAATTGCAAAGGAGGACCAAGAAAAGACAACATTTTCCACTAAATGGGGAAGTTTTACCTATACGGTCATGCCTTTTAGACTAAAGCGAGCTGTTATGTTTTTGTGCATTGTGGTTCAGGCATTTCAAAACTTCATCCATAAATTTCTATAAGTCTACATGGATGATTAGACAATATATGGATTAGTGAGGGACCATTGTGATAATCTGAGGCTAATGTTTGAGAGATGCCGACAATTGCGTATATCTCTCAACATTAAGAATTTTTTCACTACTCCATTTAGCACCCTATTGGGACATATCATTTGTAAATAAGGCTTGTTGGTGGATCTTGCCAAATTTATCATTATTATGGAATTGGGAGAGCCTACCACCCAGTGTGGTGCAAATATTCCTTGGATATATGGGGTGTTACTTGAAATTTATTAAGGGGTATGCCAAGATCGACACACTTGTTGGAGGAGTTGCTAAAGTACAAAAGTACATTGAAGAATAGGCTTATCACCACACCTATATTATGATTTCCCTCTTGGGATAATCCATTGCATGTACATGTTGATGATTCAAAGATGGCGATTGGAGGAATCTTAGCACAACCAGAAGAGGGAATTATTTACCAACCCTTGTGCTTTTCTAGTAGGAAGCTAACCCCAACAAAACATAATTATACTACCACAGAGCACGAGGCATTATCAATGATATATGCACTACAAAAATTTAGCGGATTTGCTAGTGATGTATTTTATCAAATTACTTTGTGAATAATATCATCTTGCAATTGCGCATATGTAGGTGGGTCCTATTGTTTTAGGAGTTTGAATTTGACAGCTTTTTAAAAGCTGGGTAAGTGTAATTTAGAGCTTGACCATTTATCAAGGATTAACTTAGGATAGGATGTATAGAGAATTGACGATACAATTCTAGATGCACAACTATTCAAATTATAATGCATGCCCTCTGACTTGGAAGATATTGTTGTGTTTCTCAAAATGGGTGTGGCATCGAGAGGAATGAATACTTTAGAAAGGAAACAGTTAGCCATATGCATTGTGCCCTACATGTTAATTAGTGGAGACTTATACAAGCTAGGCTGCGATGAGGTTTTACGTCGATGTGTGCTTGAGTATGAGTGCACTGCAATCATGGAAGAGGCTCGTGGTGGAATTACAAGGGGACACTATGTAGGGAATGTGACTTGCACACAATATCTTTCGATCAATATTTTTATGGGAAATAGTTTACAAATACTATATCAAGTATTGCAAGGCATCCAACCACTACCAGAACCTTGGTAAACCAAGGAAAAGAGATGAAATGCCATTAAGACCAATTTCCAATGCAGAGCCATTTGAGAAATGGGAAATTGACTTCGTAGGCCCTATTTATCTAGTCGCGTGAAGGACAGGTTCATGTTATATCATTACATGCATAGAATACTTTACAAGGTGGGAAGAAGCGGCATCTATAAGGGATTACACAATGGAAATAACAAATAGGTTCTTGTGGGAAAATATAATCAGTAGGTATGAATGTCTATTGAGCTTAACAAGTGATAGGGGTACTCATTTCTTAAATGAGACATAATTTTATTTGTAGAATTCATGGTGGCCCATCAAAAGACTACCCCTTATCTCCCATAAGCTAATGGGACTGGTGAGGCATTTAACAAAATTTTGAATCGCATTTTGACCAAGATTTGTAATGTGAGAAGAAAGTATTGGGATGAAAAATTTTCTACTGTGTTATGGTCATATCGGACTACTTATAAAAAAGCGAACAAGGCCACAACCTTTTAATTAGTGTTTGGTGCATAAGCTATTTTACCTATTAAATTCATGTTATCATCGATGTGAATAACACGCACATGAGGGTTAGATGATGAACAAACACTTAAGGAGAGGATTGACAAGTTGATGTAGTTAGATGAGAGGTGGGATATTGGTCACGGGAGCCAAAAACAAATAAGCCGGGAAGAAGGCATGGCATGATAGAAACATCAAGAACAAGTAGTTTGAGGTTGGGCAGATGGTTCTCTTGTATGATTCCAATTTTCTCAGCCATCTTGGGAAATTCAAATTCCATTGGTTGGGCACATAAATTGTATCGTATATACTTGATTCAGGCACTTTCTAGTTACAATCGCTTGATGGAACATGGTTTCCAAGCCATTTCAATCGGATTAGGTTGAATCCCTACTATAAAAAAGTCTTCTTTATGTTTGTAAATAAGGCGTGATATACCGCTTAGCCTATGATTTTCCATAATGAATTTTCCTTTCTTTTTGTTTCCCTTTCTTTTTATTTTTTTATACACGTTTGTGCGAAGGTAGCCACTTATTATTTCAAAAAAATCTATGTGCGAGGACTGCACATCTATTTTTGTGTGGGGTATATTAATGTGACAAGTGTTGTAAGCTATTGTTTTTAATGGCCTAGGTTGAAAAATTAAAAAAATGTGGATTGAAATATTGTGCGTGGAATAGGTGAACATCAAGTAAGGATGGTTTTAAAATAATTTATAGAAACCACGTACAAGAATGAAAAGTGCAGGAATAACACTAGGTAGCCAATGTCAAGAACCAAGAAAAGGATACAGAGGGAAACTATCTTTTATGTTGTAAGCATGCGCCTAAGGATTTGTGGTCAATAAGGATTTTTACACACATGAAGGTTGCCAAAGTTTTTTACATAGGATTGAGTGCAGAGGAAAAGTGATGAAGGTTGGCATTGGAAAAATACTCCTTTATTGTGAAAGTAAATTGGTAGGTGACATGGCATTTATTATGGAGAAAAGAAAAAGTTATAAATAGAAGATCGGGGGTGTGTTATTCTTTACCTTGCATTTTAATTTATCAAAGATCTCTCACAAACTAGGGCATCCTTGCAAAGAAGGTCTGAGAAAAATTGTGAATATTTGCATGCATAACTAGTTTGATCAGTGAACCAGAGTGGAAAGGAGTACATGGGTGTAAGTGGAGAAGGTTGTGTGGAAGGATCTTGCAGGTGTTATTTCCTCTTATCGAAAAATGGTTTTCCAGGTTAGTGTTTCATATCTAGGGCATGAGATTTGGAGGTATTTTTGTAAAGGAGTGGAGCCGCGAAGTTGAGTAGATCCAGGACAAGGAGAGAGGAATAATTTTGAAGGATTTGAGGAAGGAATGGCACAAAAGAAAGTAGGAAACATTTCAATAAAAAGGGTAGGGGAAAGAGAAAATAAACCATTTCTACAAGTTTTAATGATGACTAGTACACTAAAATTTAATACCCGAATGACATATTACTTAGTAAGGAATGGGTGTCTCATGTCGAAAGATGGTTGTAAGTGATTACAACTATTAAATGAGCACCGTACGACGAAAAGCGACAAAGCGAGCATGAGAATCAAAAAGTAACTCTTCCGCATACCCGACCTCCCGAGGTCGTGCCGAGACACCGGTGGGGATGGAATATGCAGACAAACTAGTTAGGCGGTCTAATATCTTCGACATGCACTAGTGGAATTTACGAATCTAAGGTGAAGAAGGCCCTTCTAACTTGGATTGTGTGATAGATCGATCAACGAGGATGACTGCTCGAAGGCTCCAATCAATATCGAGCTCTGGTGTGATTCGATCTATGGGTTGCGGAATACGTGGAAAATGACCTGGGATTGTTTCGTGTATATCTCCTGATAAGGTCATATAGTGGATGATGAATACAATCAATTCTATGGACGATTTTCTGGCCTAGTCCAGAATTCCCTAGCTTCGTTAGCCGCTATATCTAGTAAGGACAGTTGTTCGATGATGATAGGTGGAAGTGGAGTGGACCTGAATACCAAAATACGTAGGCTAGCGTCTATATCGGATTGACCTGTGGACTCGTTGGGCTGTGGGATCTGTGGATCACAACCGTAGACTCTCGGTTGTTGTGGTCCTGTTATGGTCATACGCGAAATCAAGTTCTAATCCCTAGTATCCAGTAATCGTATGCTTTCTCAGCTTCTATGTTTAGAACCAACAGTTGTGCAATCTTCTCAGAATACCTTACAGACGTTCTCGCAACCTGGATTCTTAAGCTGGTATCTATATCTACGAGGGTGTCTCCAGCGTCTGGCTATGGAACTAGAGGATCGCACCCAAATGTTTGTTCTCTTTTGAGCCCTTCTACAGTCATGTGGATGTTTTCTAGGGTAATCTGTATTTTGGCTGACTTGACCAAAACGTATGTGCTTGGTCGTCTTCTATGTTTAGTCCTCTTAACTGTGAACTGATCAGTTGTAAATCTGTGGTTGTTCGGAATACTTGTATCCTGAGATTTTGATCTATGTCAACTATTGCTGTGACTAGGTTTGGTTGAGGCACGATTGGCTCAAATATATATTCCCTGGGCTCTTGAGGTCCCGTGATTGTCATACGAAACAAAATGCAATCTAACTGTGATGAAACAAATTCTAACTAAGTGAAATAAATCTAACTCGTATAACTTTTATTCTTCTAAGAAAACTTTTAATAATTTTAAGGAAAGCAAACTATTTTAAGCATATCTAGAAATAATAACTAAACAATAATTTGAAACAGACAAGATAACCGAGTGTAGTTATTTACCTGTGTGATTTGTAGAATTATTCTAAATAAAACAGTTTGTCTAATCTACCGGCAAGATTCTCGATCCTACCTCAGAAGTGAGGAGTGAATCATAGTTTCTCAGAAACTATCAATCCCCACAGCTTCCTTGGCAATGTTGAGAATAGAATGAAATGAAATAAAGTGATTAACTACTCTATTTGATATGAATCTGACTAGAACTTTGAAATGTAAAACCTGGACTCCACAGAACAGTGGCGAATCCGATGGTGTATGTGATCTCGTCCCCTCAGTATGATCTTCTCGTTCTTTCATGTTCACTTGGATCCAGAAAAGCGTGTAATGCTAGCACCGATAGGAGTAGATTTTGGGACAAGGACAGCTTAGAATACAGACCGAGAATGCGAGTAGGAGAGGGATAGCACAAGAGTACAGAGCTTGGCTTATGCGATTCCTAGCGGGATTTTACTGTGAGTCATGCAACATGAAGCGACCAGAACCTGTAACTATCCTATACGAAGAGAAAAACCTACAACTTTAATGGCTTCCTAAGCTATTCAGTTCCAATGGATTGGATAAAATAAATACACTGCTTGCACAAGTTGGATATGTGGCTTACCAACAGCTGAATAAAGCTAACCAGGCATATAATGGATTGAACTAAGAACTCCAAGACACAATAAAACAAATCTACAGCAAAGAGAAATTTGAGGCAAGCTTCTAACTGGATTGGATGGAACAATAGCACTGCCTGCACAAGATGGGTCTGTGGCTTACCAACAGCAGAACAATACTAACCAAGTATGAAATGAACTATGCTTATCAATCCTAAGCAAGTGATGACCAAACCACTAAAATGAGGGAATGAGAGCAAAGATCAAACTTCAAAATCTAGCCAAGCTTGACCAAAAACTCAGACCATTTGCATGTGCACAAACCATGCATTTATAGGAATTCAAACATCCAAGAACCAAAACCAAATTGAACTCCTAAACAATAAACAAAGGAAAAACACTATTCCAGGGGACCAAAAACATTAATGCATGCTCAAGTCGGCAAAGAAAAGCTGGTGAAACGTGATATTTCACATGGGTCACGTCAAAAGAGCGTTCTGGAAAACGCACACAGGACCGCCGCCCTGAGGCGGGTGGCGGTTACAGGACACCCGCCACTGTTGTGGTGGCGGTCACAAGACCGCTGCCTGCAGGCGGGCGGCGGTTTCGTCACTGAAGGTCAAGAGGCCAAGGAAAGAGGGAAAAAGGGGAAAACAAAGGGCGTGGGGGCTAAGTGGGGCATGCGGGATGTTAACGCATACTCCGAGGGATTTTCCGGATCCCGAACACCTTGCGAGGAGACCTGTATCATCATCGGGGCACTTGTTACATAATCTGCTCGCAAAGATCTGATTGCTTACAATTTTGGGTACGTACATATTGCCCCCTGAGAAGCGTTTTAGCCATGAATAGGCATAAAATAGTGGGTCCGAGTATGGCCATCCCGAAATGGGGGTTAGAAGTTATACCTTACATGTCTCGTGTGTTGAAATGACGCCATTCCAAAATTCCCGCTACTGCGCAAAATGAAAAGAGAACTCAAGTGCGAGATAGATACAATAATTTGGAAAACAAACACTAAAATAACAGGGGAAAGAGAACGTACCATTTGTGTGGGGATAGAAACTTACCTCCAACAAAGGTTTCGAACCTGCGAAAAGCCATTTTAAAACGAAATGCGAAACGATATATATATGAAAGTGGGCCCATTTTCCTATTCATTTTGCAAGGAGTCGATTCGATTGATTTTGAGCTCTGGGACCCACGGTGATGGTTTCTTGCGTGAATAGAGTCAAAATGTCCGGAGCGAGATAGCGATCATGCCCCCACGTGCGGAACGCCACCCCGCGAGATCACAGGTCGGTTTTCTTTAATTTTGCATTTTTCCCCCTTCAAATTTGAAATGGCAAATTCTTTGTAATGGGGGGGTTATTTTTGAAAATGTTAGGTTCAAAAGGTCCACCTAGGGGGGGCACCTACTGGGTAGGCTTTGTTTTTAGTTAAAAAGGTCATTTTTTTCTCATTTTGGGCTTTTTAGGTTTAAAAACCCGCGCGGGTTTTCGGACCGCGACCGCCGCCCTGGCCAGGGCGGCGGTTACGTGACCGCCGCCTTAAAGGCGGCGGTTACAGAACCGCCTCCCTGCTCAGGGTGGCGGTTTTGCACAGAAAGCAAAAGGAGCTTGCTTTAGACATTGCACTTGTATTTTTATCATTTCTATATGTTTTTACGACTCTCTCGGCATTGATTAGATACTAACTTGCTCTGTTTTGTGTGTTTTTGGGTGTATGCAGGCGAGAGAGGAGTACATCAGATGGAGTCGAGAGAGGGAGTGTGATTGGTTTCCCGGGGTATTGGATGCCCTCTCACCAGATGAGGAGGACACATTGCAGAGGGCCGGCATACTGCGTATATCGCGCGTGCCTCATGTCGCACCATCTAGTCACATCCTTTGTGACTTGTTTTCTTATTGGGATGCAGATCGGAACACTTTCCGACTGCCAGGGGTCCGCGGTGAGTGGACGATTACTTTGGAGGATGTTTACCATATCCTGGGGGTCCCGATCATCGGGAGGAGACTCACACTGGAGACAGCAGGGTCCCGAGCACAGATTGCACAGTGGGCAGGTTACATGGGGGATGCAGCTATCTCCACGGGGCCGAAGAAGGGAGTGAGAGTTAGATCCATTCCTTCTTTGCCCATCCCCGTATTTCGACAGGCTATCATGGGGATCCTTGCCTCGAGGCTGATCGGGGACAAGGGAGGGGATACTTTACTATACTGCTGGGCCCCCATCATTGCACAGATAGAGGGGCATGGCCGGATATATGCCTGGGGCGTAGATATTCTGGGGACCACCTACCATGACTTATACAGGGTGGTCCGTTTGCAGGGACAGTCATTGAGCCACCCGACTCTGGTCATGAGTTGGGTGTATGAGCATTTTATTCCTTATGGCAGAGGGGTAGAGGTGGCAGACCCAGGGGCTGTGAGGGCAGCTAGATGGTCAGATATGTCGGTGCTTAGAGCACCTCACCAGCCAGTTGCCTCCCTTACCACAGTAGATATGGAGGCGACGCCGTACCGGCTTATGGCCGGCATATGGGGCGAGGAGACCCTTACATTGATCTCCTATTCCACCACAGGGAAGCTTATCAACTACGTGGGACGGGTGGAGGTACACCCTTTTGGCAGAGTTCCTCAGCAGTTCGGCCTTCCATATGCGGGCATGCTTCCTCCAGTGGCACCGGTTTATAGATCAGTCTGCGAGGCTAGAGGGGGGCCTAGAGGCCGTGGTTGGACAGTGGTCACTCCTGGTATTCCTATTGTAGCCAGGGGGATTGTTCGGGCCAGAGGGAGAGCTGGTGCACCTCGGGCACCTTTGCTTCAGATTGCCGCGGGTCCTGCTCATAGCAGCGATGACCCTATAGATATCGACTCCGATTCTGAGGAGCTTACAGAGGGAGGGTCGGAGGAGCAGACGGATGATAGCGATCCTGAGTGGCATGACACTCAGGATATTTTGCAGGCAGAGAGGGCCGAGCAGAGTGCAGAGAGAGAGACTCTAGTTTCTGAGGAGCCACTCTCTCAGGGCCGTGGTGGAGAGGACGAGTCCGTTGCGGGACGTCATGTTGCCCCTACTACAGGAGCAGCCCCTCAGTCGGCAGCGGCATCTGCAGCGGGTGCTGGCCCTAGTGACCCATCTTGGAGGCCCGGTGACCCGAGTAAGTTATCCTCTCATCTTTTCAATGTTTGTTTAATTTAGGATTTTTAATTGCTATCTCTCCTTATGTTTTGATATTGTATCTTTTAGTCTCTTGCCTAGCTTCTAATTCGTTTTTCTTCTTTGTTTTGCAGAGACTGTTGACGAGTGGCGGGATCTAATCCGTAGGGTATGCACTGATTCTCTGATGATCCCTATGGATAAGACCCGTGCGGAGCTATCTGTAGATGCCGGGGAGCCTTCAGCAGCCGGTAGGCATACTGACGTCTTCACTCCTGTTTGGCATGTGGCCAGGATGGTGTGGACTCTCCGTACAGAGTTGGCGCTATAGGATAGCCGAGCATCTTATGAGGAGTCATTCTCGTGGTGAGACTACGGCTGCTCCTCGAGACCCCGAGCCTCCATGCATTCGTGAGCGCGGCGTAGCCGAGAGTCCTAAAGCGGGCGCGCACCCTCGAGAGGGGTCACGTAGGGGTTGAGAGGCGACTTGGCCCTGTATGCTTTGTACTGTAGATTCTTTTGTACATCACGGGCTCTTTGAGTGTTTTGACCATGCCTAGAGCATGATGGCATTGTATATAAACATTGGTTATTTGTATATGCATTCGCTTTTGGATCAAAACTTTGTCACTCGTATTTTCCCTTTCTGTTTCCAGCTTCCTCGTGTATACTACGATGTATGTTTTATATGCTTTCTAGAATGTATGCAATGGAGAACAGATGATGCAAATGCTTGCTTTCTTTTTGTGTTTCATGATGCTGATACATGATATTGTAGATATATTGTGATCTTAAATCTTAGCTTCTGTGAGCAATTTGGATACCTCATGTTTGTTTTGGCAAAGTGATGAAAATAACCAGTATGATGAACAGATTAACTTGCCCCACTCCTAACTCCACGCAACTAGTAGGATGCGAGGGCTCATCACCAAGAGCCAAGAAGGGTGCAAGTGTATGAAATATGGTGAAACGATAGTGATGAAAGATAGACGAAGCTTTGGTGGAACCAAATTGAAAACTACAAGCTTACTCCACCCGAATGACTTCATAGTTTTGGGTGCAACTTGCTTTGCGGTTTATCCAGACTTAGACCCGTAGATGGCCACATAGTAGACAAAATCTGGTTTTTAGGATTTTTAACTCTCTTGGAATTTTGAACATCTGATTCATTCGTTTTTGACTCAAAGTTTGAATAGTTTGTTTATGACCTTTTAACGTTTGCATTGTCTAGAGGACCCCCTACACCTTGCCCCATGCTACCTGTAAGAAGCATGGGTTTATCGCCGTGGGCAAGGCATAGGCGAGTAAGGGCATTTCCATCCTTTCCCAACCCTACGTCACTAGTAAGAGATGCAAGCTCATCACCGAAGGTTGGTAGGGCAAGGAAATGTGTAAAAATAAAATTTTCTGTTTAATCACTTTTTGACTTGTCTTTTTGAGTAAAATGTCAGTATATGCTTGTTTCCAAAGAGATGTGTATATGGGATAGATGTGACACCATGAAGCTTCTAGAATAGACCATAGGCAAGACACCAATCCTAAGAAGAAATCAAAGTGAGAACAAACTTGCAGATCTTGGTATGGTTACCGTTAAGACTTCGTCATGTTTGATTTTATTTGATAAAAGATTCTGAAGTGATTGATGATATCGCGAAAATGGAGAGATATGATTAGAAAGTTTTGTGCCAACAACATCATGAGTTTGTAATGAATTACTTTGAGAATAGATTCCTTGATCACAATTTGTGTAAGAACAAGTGGACAAAATGATCTAAATCTATATGAAAATGCAATGTAGATAGTTATATAAGTAGCGTTAGCTGCTTATGCATAGAAACGTTTGAGGTGGAGGGAATTGACTGTTTCGCCAAACTCCTCACCTTCTAGCGTGCATAAGAGGTATGCACCATTTTTGTAGTCCTTCGTGACTCGGTATGGACCCAACCATTTGGGCCGGAATTTCCTTCCTTCGCCGGTCTTCTTGTCGATCCAAATGTCTAGTCTTAGAACTAGATCACCTTCGTATATATCGCATTCATAAACCTTCTTATTATACTACCGGCACATTCGGTCAGCATAAGCTCTATGCCATTGTTCAGCATCTAACCTAATTTCATCTAGGCTTTCTAATTAGGAAAGACTGTTTCTCTGTAAGTGTCTTCATCCAGAATCCCTTGTAGTGAAATGCGGAGACTGGGTATTTTGACCTCAAGTGGGAGAACTGCTTCTGCCCCAAATACTAGCGAGAAAGGAGTTGCTCCCGTTGGTGTTCTTATTGAGGTTCGGTGGGCCCACAAGGCTGGATATAACTTCAAATGCCAATCTCACTTGTTTTCTTTCACCGTTTTAAGGAGAATGGCTTTCAGCGTTTTGTTTGTTGCTTCAGCCTGTCCGTTAGCTTGGGGATAATACAAGGAAGCCGTATGATGGCTTATTTTAAATTTGTTGCATAGTTCACGAACTTCTTCATTCTTGAAAGAAGTTCCATTATCTGAGATAATGATTTGTGGGATACCGTACCTGCAAATGATTTGATTTAAAATGAACTTAGCGATTACAGAACCAGGTACAGTAGTAAGAGGCATGGCCTCCACCCATTTGGTAAAATATTCAATGGCCATGATTATAAAATTATGGCCGTCTGTGGATGAGGGAGAGAACTTCCCTATCAAGTCCAGGCCCCATGTAGAAAAGGGCCATGGAGTTGCGATTGGTTGTAGAGCTTGTGCTGGCATGTGGATCTCGTGGGAGAATTCCTGGCACTTATGACACCTGCGTGCAAACTCTATCGCGTCATGTTCTAGAGTGGGCTAGAAATATCCCATTCGATGTATTTTTTTGAGCAAGGCATGGCCACCAAAGTGGCCTCCACATATACCGCTG
This sequence comes from Taxus wallichiana var. yunnanensis, assembly GCA_018340775.1. Taxonomy (NCBI): domain Eukaryota; kingdom Viridiplantae; phylum Streptophyta; class Pinopsida; order Cupressales; family Taxaceae; genus Taxus; species Taxus wallichiana. The sequence continues at coordinate 126,790,602 of CM031242.1, read as the reverse complement.
TGGGATTCATGGAGAATCCTCTTGGACTCTTCTGTGTCGACACACCTTAAGAGCATTCCATCGAATGCTTTTCGATAGAGCACCTACTCTATAATGACATATTTGGCTACGATTATGCGTAATCACCTTCTTTGTTGCGGTGTCACTGCATCCGGGTACGTATGGTCCATGATATAATTAATGATATCAGTGTACCAAGGGCACTCAGAAATAGCAGGTCGAGTTTCGATGTAGTATACGCATTCATCTGGAAAATCCAAATCTACTAGATCGCCTCCGTCTAATGGGTTGTCAGCTAACCAATCTGTGATGATTTGTCCTTTAACTGACTTCTGATTTACAAATGTTAATTCGAACTCTCCCATTAAGGTTATAAAACGTCCAGCCTTTTTGGATAAGGAACCTTGTGTGAGAAAAGTCCGTAAATGGTCCGTCTTTACCATGACCTTTGTTTCTTGATTCAGCATGTAATGTCTTAGACGTTTAGTAGCAAAGACTATGGCAAGACATTCTCACTCTGCTTGTGTATAGCATGTTTCATAGTCGAGCAGTGTTCGGCTAATGAAATAAATCACACGTTCTCTCTTGTCATCGTCTTCTTGGGCCAACATATAGGCCAACGAGACATTGGTAGCTCACGAATATAGGATTAACGGGCGATCTAGCTTAGGTGGCATTAGTGTAGGTGGTGACAGCAAGAAACGTTTAACTGCGTTGAAAGCTTCGTTGCAGTCTTCGGTCCAATCAATGCTATAGTATTTCTTGAGTAAATTGTTGATTGGATGAATAGCGAAGCTTAAGTCCGGGATGAATCTCCTGGATTGCACCCAGCTTCCCGAGAAATGATCTGATTCCAGATTCACTCGAAGGTGGGACCATTTCGAGGACAGCCCGAATTTTGGTTGGATCAACGTCGATCCCTCGTGACGATATGATGTAACCTAGGAGCTTTCCTCCTGTTACACCAAAGACGCATTTCTCTGGGTTTAGCGTGACTCCGTATTCTATTAGGCGTGAAAGAATGATGCGGAGTACTTCGGGATGGTCACAGTGCTTTTTGGCCTTAGCCAATAAGTCGTCTACGTAAGATTCCACGATTTTATGAATTAGATCGTGAAATATGTATGTCATGGCCCGCTGGTACGTAGCACCGGTGTTCTTAAGACCGAATGGCATAACAGCGTAGCAATAGGTTCCCCAAGGAGTTATAAACATGGTTTTAGCTTGATCTTGCTCGGATATTCTGATTTGATTGTATCCCGAGAATCCATCCATGAGAGACAAAAGTTCAAAACTAGCTGTTGCATCAACAATAACGTCTATGGATGGTAATGGGAAATCATCTTTAGGACACGCTTTGTTGATGTCTCGGAAATCTATGCAAATGCGTATCTTTTCGTTCTTCTTGAGAACGGAACAATATTAGATACCCATTGGGAATAGTCTACTGGCTTGATGAATCCTACCTGAAGGAGTTTTATTACTTCCTCTTTTACCATGAGAGCTACTTTGGGCTTCATGGGTCTTGATTTTTGTTTAATTGGCTTTGCATCTGACCTAGTGACGAGGTTGTGTACCGCAATGTGGGGTGTGACTCCCGTCATCTCTGTAATTAGATGTAAATGCCTTCTGATGTTCTTTGAGAACCTGAGTATGTATTTCCACTTCTTCTGGTGTCAACGAAGAACCTAGTTTCAATATTCTTGGTTCATCTTCTGTCCCAATGTTGACATCGATTGTTTCTTCGATTAAAGAGGCGTTACCCTCTTCAAACTCAGGTGGTGCTGGAGGTAAATCTAAATCATCCCCATTTTCTATTGCGTATATGTTAGGTTCCCTTTGTGACGGAAGATCCGTTACGGGATTTCCGAAGTAGGAGGACGAATGTGGGATCAGGGATAAATCTAGCATGTGATAGGAGAGATGTAATGCTGCATAGGCATTTAAATAATCCAAAGTAGCCGCATCATTTCCAACATGGTCTAGGACGGTAGATTCACTTCCGCTTAAAAGAGGATTTGTCATTGTTTTTATTAATGGTTCGTCACGAATGGATACTGTGAAGTGAGTATCTTCTAGCTCATTGCTTGGAGTAAAACGTGATGCTGAGGTTGCTATTGAATCGGCGAGAAGATTTTTCTCTCGCGGGATCACTTCAATGGATATGAAGTTAAACGCCTTGCTTAAATCTAATACAGCGTTTTTGTAGAGTTGTAAATGTTCGGCTTTAGTTTCATATACTTCAGAAACTTGGTTTGTTACTAATTGCGAGTCTCCGAGGACTCTGATGTTATTAATACCAATTCTTCTGGCTAAGGTGAGGCCAAGGAGGAGGGCTTCGTACTCAGCGCCATTGTTTGTGCATTCAAAGTTTAACTTAAATGAGAATGGGAGGACCTTCTCCTCGGGCGAAGTAAGAATTATACCTGCCCCCGCTCCATAACGACATTTAGCTCCATCGAAATGGAGAGTCCAATACTTAGCCAGGAGTGTAGATGTTGGGGCATCTGCCGTGTTTGCACACTCTACTTCTATCATACAGAGATCCTCTGCCAGTAAGGAGCCAACACCTAGGGAAAATCCTATGCCTACTGAATCGAATGGTAAGAACATTGGTGAATCTTGTTCTATCAATTCAACGATTTTCGTAGTAGTCCCTAATGATACTGTTTCTTTAGTTTTACCTTTAGGGGTTGGAGTTGTTTTGGCTATGCTGGTAGTTTCAAGATCCGTTGTAGGTATCAACTTTTCCTCTCGGCTTTGGGTCGAGGGTTTATTAAGTTGGTTTGTTGGCGGCTCAAATTCGAGTGCACCTGGTCTTTTCTTTAAATTAGCTAGGTGCAAATCGAAAGGTTTTGGATCACCTTTGGCTATAAATACCTTTCCCAGATGCAAGAATCTTACTTCTTGAAATAGCGTGGAAGGGATTGCCTTCATTCAATGTATCCAAGGTCGGCCGAGGATCATATTATAGTTAGTTTCCTGATCTATAATATAAAACTCAGTCAAGATGGTTTTCGGCCCTAAGGTGACCGGCGGTATTATAGTTCCTATCGAAGTGGCTTTAAGGCTATCATAGCCTCTCAAGGTATTTCGTGTAGTGGAACAGTTTGTTTCTCCATATCCAAGTTTTTGGAGGAAAGAGAAAGGGACTATGTTAACTACAGCCCCATCGTCAACCATTACACGTTTTACATAGTTATTATAAACCCATACTTGTAAGTGCAAGGTTGGGTCACCTCGCGTGCGATCTCAAAGATCTGTGGACATTTTACTTATTTTGAAAATGAATTCGACATCCTTGTCTGGCTGCCCCGGAGGGTGGATATCAAAATCTACGTGATTTACTTGTGTTTCGGGAGGTGGAGTGATGTTAATTAGATGGCCTAGACCTAATGCTTCTAAAAGAGCAGCTCTGTGAGGGGGAGAGTTCTTTAGTAAGTCCAAAAATGAAATGTGTGAAAAGGTCTTTGTTAGGTCACTAATTAAATCATAGGCACCGATGGGTTTTTCAACTATTTGCTGACTCTTATCTGTCTCTGGCAGATGACTTGGGCTCGGTTGAGAGAAATACTCTCGTGTTCTTGTTATAGCTTTGATAGGTAGTTCAGCGTCTAATTCTACCAAACTAACTATCTTAGGTCTTGGTTGAGCTCCCGATTATGGAGCAACTGACGGATTTAATGAAGTCAAAGCTTCATGATCATTGTTTCCCGTCACCGCACGTTTGCTTATTCCGGTTGGATTCAGCCTATTGCTGTCATGATTTGGGAGCGGATCATTAAAGATCTCAAGGGAGCATTCTCGAGGAGAAACCGCCCCGTGAGAGAGAGTATTTGGTGATGATGAGACGGATCTCGCCAAAAACAAGTCTGAAGAATTGTCTTTTTTCTTCTGGCAAGCGTTGCATAAATTTATTGTAGTCACGGCACATTCTAGTGTCGTGACCCCAAATTTTATGGAAACCACAATAAGAATTGGGGTTGTAATTCCCGTTTTGTTGGTTTGGTGTGTATTGTGGCCTAAAATTCCGATCAAACTGTTGCCTATTAGGACTAAAGTTTTGTTGTTTCTGGTTTTGACTTTGGTTTTGATAACCAAATGAGTTTTGGCTCGGTCCTTGCATGGGATTTCACCGTTGTTGTTGTTGTTGTGGATGATTAAAATCCACTGTATTGACCGTTGGGGTAAAGTTGTTGTTTCGTTGGTTGTTTGTTTGTGACGGAGTATTAACAACATTTACCCTCTTGGGCTGGTCGGTTACCCCATCCGTTGTTACCCCACGATTTTTGTTAAGGATTTTGGGTCCTTGATTGACGTTTGTGGTAGTTGTAGTATTTTGAGTGGAGGTGATTAACCTCCCGTTTGCTCCATATGTCTTACGACCACTATCTATTGCTGCCTGGTCTATTCGTAGAGTGCTCTCAAGTACTTCATCATAAGTCCTTAGTGGGAACTTCTGGACTTCTTCCTTCACTTCTCTGCTGAGAGAATGAAGGAATAAATCGCATAGTTCCATCTGATCCATGTTTGGAGCACTTGCTGACGAATAAAGAACTGTACGCCACCTCTGGATGAAATGAGCGACAGATTCATTGTGTTCTTGTTTGATATGCAAGAATTCCCTGATTCCTGTTCTCAGTAGTTTGTTCATGTCGAAGGCTTTGATGAACTCTGACACGAGTTGTTTAAATGAATGTATGGAAGCCTCAGGTATTCTATAATACCAATCGAGAGCAATGCCCTCCAGTGTTTTGGGGAATATTTTAGCAACAACCCCATCCCAAGGGAGTAATTCTCGTATGGCTGTAGCGTAAGCTTTGATATGTGCATTTGGATCTCCCTCACCCTTGAACTTAGGCAAATCAGGGAGAGGTCTTGGAAGCATGACGCTTCGTATGGTGAAATCTAAGGGTTCCTTTAGATATTCTGAATACGTCCCTATTGCATAGCTTTCGACCATTGATGGTGTTTGGTGAGGGAGTGGTGGTGGGATAGGTTGTTGATACGGTGCAGCGTACGCATTGGCAGGGGCATAGGGAGGTCCCTGCGTTTGAGCAAACATGCTGGGAGAGGAGAACATATCTCCTTGTGGTGATTTAGAGTATATGTTTAAGTAGGACGGGGTATTGTCGAGGAACGGATTGTTCAACACTAGACCGGGAGGAGTAGTGTTAGAGATGATAGGCCTTGTTGGCGTTTGCTGTGGATATTGAGGAGGCATGCCTAACGTGCCTACTCCCGTAAGGAGATCTACCTGACCAGAGTGGTATGGGGGATTGGAACTTCCTATTTGTATGAACGGAGAATTTTGACTTGCTTGAGCCAGCTCTAACCCTCTCACTCTTTCTACTAACGTTGAAATGACTTCATTTGGTGAAGTCACGGTACTTTGCCTGAGCGGCGTTTGTTTTATACCTTGGTGTTGTAAAGGTACATGATATCCTGTCATAAACTGATCGCTATCTTGCCAAGTTTCTCCCAGAATATTTCCTGTATGCAGTGGCATAGAGGTATTTTCTTGAAGAGAGATTTCAGGTTGTATTTATAAACCTCCTATAGATGGGTACATTCCCCGGGAGCGTTGTTCACTCCTAGGATAACGTGTTGACTGTCCATCATCTAAGACCAGGTATGGATCTGATTGCCTACTAATTTGTGGTCTGAGTAACATCTGAGGAGATGAAACGGATTCTCCAGTGAACATCATTTTATTCGAGCCTGAAGGCTCTGCTTGTTGGGTTTGAAGGGGTTGATCTAACTCTTCGGTTTGAAAAGACGAACTATATCTCGATTCTTGGGGTTTGTGTCGACAACTGATTAGTTGAATAGTTGTCACCCCATACCGAGAGCGAGGTGATGATTCCTATTCATTGGGCGTAGTATGCCTCAAGATCCAGGAGGGGTCTGCCATATGCATCGAATCCCGACATATTCGGGGGGTATATGAATACCCGCAGAATAATGGGAAAGAGCGAAGGTGAAAGAGAGAAGATGAAACTTCTCAAAGAGAAGGTGAAACAATTGTTTGTTTCACGTCGGGTTCACCAATTTTGTATGTCGGAAAAGCGACAAAGCGGCGTGAGAATCAACAAGTAACTCTTCCACGTACCCGACCTCCCGAGAGATCGTGCTTTGAGATAGCCGGTGGGGATGGAATATGCAGACAAACTAGTTAGGCAGTCTAATGTCTTCGACACGCACTAGTGGAATTTGTGAATCTAAGGCAAAGAAGGCCCTTCTAACTTGGACTGGTGTGATAGATCGATCAGCGAGGATGACTGCTCGAAGGCTCCAATCAATATCGAGCTCTGGCATGATTCAATCTATGGGTTGCGGAATACGTGGAAAATGACTTGGGATTGTTTCGTGTATATCTCCTGATAAGGTCCTATAGTGGATGATGAATACAATCGATTCTATGGACGATTTTCTGGCCTAGTCCAGAATTCCCTAGCTTCGTTTAGCCGCTATATCTAGTAAGGACAGTTGTTCGATGATGATAGGTAAAAGTGGAGTGGACCTGAATACCAAAATACGTAGGCTAGCGTCTATATCGGATTGACCTGTGGACTCGTTGGGCTGTGGGATCTGTGGATCACAACCGTAGACTCTCGGTTGTTGCGGTCCTGTTATGGTCATACGCGAAATCAAGTTCTAATCCCTAGTATCCAGTAATCGTATGCTTTCTCAGCTTCTATGTTTAGAACCAACAGTTGTGCAATCTTCTCAGAATACCTTACAGACGTTCTCACAACCTGGATTCTTAAGCTGGTATCTATATCTACGAGGGTGTCTCCAGCGTCTGGCTGTGGAACTAGAGGATCGCACCCGAATGTTTGTTCTCTTTCGAGCCCTTCTACAGTCATGTGGATGTTTTCTAGGGTAATCTGTAGTTTGGCTGACTTGACCAAAATGTATGTGCTTGGTCGTCTTCTATGTTTAGTCCTCTTAACTGTGAACTGATCAGTTGTAAATCTGTGGTTGTTCGGAATACTTGTATCCTGAGATTTTGATCTATGTCAACTATTGCTGTGACTAGGTTTGGTTGAGGCACAATTGGCTCAAATATATATTCTCTGGGCTCTTGAGGTCCCGTGATTGTCATACGAAACAAAATGCAATCTAACTATGATGAAACAAATTCTAACTAAGTGAAATAAGTCTAACTATATAAATTTTATTCTTCTAAGAAAACTTTTAATAATTTTAAGCAAAGCAAACTTTTTAAAGCATATCTAGAAATAATAACTAAACAATGATTTGAAACAGATAAGATAACCGAGTGTAGTTATTTTCCCGTGTGATTTGTAGCATTATTCTAAATAAAACAGTTAAATCTAATCTACTGGCAAGATTCTCGATCCTACCTCAGAAGTGAGGAGTGAATCATAGTTTCTCAGAAACTATCAATCCCCACAGCTTCCTTGGCAATGTCGAGAATAGAATGAAATGAAATAAAGCGATTAACTACTCTATTTGATATGAATCTGACTAGAACTTTGAAATGTAAAACCTGGACTCCGCAGAACAGTGGCAAATCCGATGGTGTATGTGATCTCGTCCCCTCAGTATGATCTTCTCATTCTTTCGTGTTCATTTGGATCCAGAAAAGCGTGTAATGCTAGCACCGATAGGAGTAGATTTTGGGACAAGGACAGTTCAAATCTGCACCGAGAATGCGAGTAGGAGAGGGATAGCACAAGAGTACGAGCTTGGCTTATGTGATTCCTAGCGGGATTTTACTTTGCGAGTCATGCAACATGAAGTGACCGAACTCTCGTAACTATCCTATACGAAGAGAAAACCTGCAACTTTAATGGCTTCCTAAGCTATTCTGTTCCAATGGATTGGATAAAATAAAGACACTGCTTGCACAAGTTGGATATGTGGCTTACCAACAGCTGAATAAAGCTAACCAGGCATATAATGGATTGAACTAAGAACTCCAAGACACAATAAAACAAATCTACAGCAAAGAGAAATTTGAGGCAAGCTTCTAACTGGATTGGATGGAACAATAGCACTGCCTGCACAAGATGGGTCTGTGGCTTACCAACAGCTGAACAATACTAACCAAGTATGAAATGAACTATGCTATCAATCCTAAGCAAGCTGACAGACCAAACCACTAAAATGAGGGAATGAGAGCAAAGATCAAACTTCAAAATCCAGCCAAGCTTCAGACCAAAAACTCCAGACCATTTGCATGTGCACAAACCATGCATTTATAGGAATTCAAACATCCAAGAACCAAAACCAAATTGAACTCCTAAACAATAAACAAAGGAAAAACACTATTCCAGGGGACCAAAAACATTAATGCATGCTCAAGTCGGCAAAGAAAAGCTGGTGAAACATGATATTTCACGTGGGTCACGTCAAAAGAGCATTCTGGAAAACACACACAGGAGCGCCGCTCTGAGAAGGGTGGCGGTTACTGGACAACCGCCTGCTTTTAGGGTGGCGGTCACGAGACCGCCGCCAGCAGCCCGTAGGTTGGTTTCACCACCAAGGTCAAGAGGCCAAGGAAAGAGGGAAAAAGGGGAAAACAAAGGGCGCGGGGGCTAAGCGGGGCATGCGGGATGTTAATGCATACTCCGAGGGATTTTCCGGATCCCGAACACCTTGCGAGGAGACCTGTATCATCATTGGGGCACTTGTTACACTCTGTTACGCGATGAAGACCTTACAATTTTGGGTACGTACAAGCACCACGAAAATGAGATAACACTAGAACTAGTTCACCCTATAGAGAAGAGGACACAAAATGGAATTATTATGTATAACAATGAAGTGAAGGTGAAAATGAAGAAGGCTAGGTTGTTGTAACTCTATGAGTTTCCCTATTTTGGAAAGCTTGAGCGACTATACATATGGTTGATGTCATCGAGCATGAAGATAACTTCTATTTTGCCGGTTAGAGGATGTGTATAACCCCCAAGCTAATTTCTAAGTTCATTGACCTTATCTATGAAGGAGAATCATTGGATGATGATTTAGGAGACAAAGAAGCCATTAAGAAGACCGTTGAAGCTTATGACTACAAGAAGGGTTCACGTTACTTTGAAATTTCTTCAATCATTGACCACTTGTGATGAGGATGACCATGTGCTTAGTCAAAAATAAATGGGAAATTGAGATGGACATAGATCAACAAAGCCTAGTTGAATGTATGCCACAAGATTGTAGAGGGTCCTTATATAACCTCTCATATTTTATTATAGAGGAGATTATAAATGTCACGCGCGAAAGAGATACGATCATGTTTGGTAATGTCCTCCTCACCATTGTCTTTTCATAGATTAGAGTGCCCGATGGGCCAAATAAGTTTGTTTGGGAATACCAAGATGATAACCCCTCCCCCGCCAAGACGTTTGAATAGTATAATTGTGACACCATGACATCCATTCATAAGGCATGCTTTGAAAAGTGGTATAAACAGATGTGCAATGCATTCGGGTCTGAATGGAGAATACCCGAGTAGTTGAATTTATTATTACAAGGAGAGGTTGTGTTCACAATATACCAACATTTTTGTATCGCTTATTTACTTTGATAGATGGCACCAAGAGTCCTTGGTGTAAGTTTCCTTTCTCCTTCATGGTGCAGTCCTTACAGGAAAGGGTCAATCAATTTAAAGAGGTGAAGAAACTTGGGTTTGATCTAAGTGTAGTAGATCAATAATATTGTGAGTTGTGAAGGAAGTTAATGTGGAGAAGTATGTCTCCCATGATGTGCACATGCTAAAACCAATAACACTTCCTGTTGTAGGGAGGAAAACAATGAGGGTGTATTTGCACCTAAGGCTTAAGTATAAAAAAGGAACTTATGTTGAAGATGATGTCTCCATTTCTGAGGACCCCACCACGAGTAGAAAGGTTGTGCTAAGAAAAAGTGAAAGAGGGGAGGCTCCTGAGAAAAAGGTGTCAAGCACGCAGATAGCACACACGGTAGGGGCATAGGATTCGGGCATGGGCGGAAGTACTTACGTCCGCCGGAAGAGGTATCCTATTAGAAAAGAGTCACCATAGAAGGAAGAGTCTCTAGTAAGGGAAGAGTCACCCGAGAGAGAAGAAAAGAGAAGTTCCCTGAATTGGAGTCACTAGTAAGGAAGAAAAGGGTGACAAAAGGGTTAGACTCGGGAAAAAGAAAGCATGGAGGCCGACAAGGTTGATGAAGACAATGAAGAGCATGGTGAGGCTCAAAATCATCCTGTGTACGATGTACACGAGTCAGATGAAGAAGGAAATGAAGAAAGGGATGAGAATGAGGAAGGCGCTCATGAAAAGGGGGAGTGAGGAAGTAAACATGAAAGATCAGAAGACCCCAACCCTAATTGAGGAGCAAATGGATAACACTATAGAGAGGGACATGGTACATATTGTTCAATAGTTGGTCAAGCATGAAGTAGAGTGAAGCTCCAAAGAAGTGTCAAGGAAACTAAAGAGAGAGAGAAAGTGTGGGAAAGGACCCCAACTTAGCAAAATTAGCTTCCCAACAAAGATCACACACATGTGGAAAGAGCACAAAGTAGTGGCTCAAGAACATGATATGACTTATGTAAATGATCCAAGTAAGGTATTGCACGCACACTTCCAAATTACCATGCCCACCAACCAACTCCTCGCTTGGTCTTCTTTTGATGAAGATGGTGCATACTAATGCATGAGGAAAATTCTATCCTGGGATTTTAAGTCCCACGTTGATGAACTCAAGTTTGAGGTAAATTTTGATGCGTTAATGAAGATACCAAATGCCAAGAGAGTAAACCCTCTTGTAAATGCCCATAAATTGTCAGATGAGAAAGTTAGCAATGCACTCAACAAAGTATCAATGGTGGTGGAAGAATACTCTTCATCAAAAATGATAAAATAAGGGTCTTGGAGGAAGATCTTTAGAAAAATAATGAGGAGATCATTGAGTGGGACAAAGAGATAAAATATAAGGAATTAATCACTTCACAGTTAAGGTGTGAACTAAGAGATGAAAGGTGAAGGTGCAAGAATTCCACAAGAATATGTAGGCCATTTCAGATGTAATTATTATTGGTGGCGAATTGCAGCACCCTTGGGACTCTGCAACGCGATCGGTTGAGACTCTCAGTGCGATTGCACAACATGGAGCTTTTCCCAAGTGTGGGACCTCGCGAAATCGGAAAAGCTCTCCGGATGAAGGCCGGCTCCTATTCCTTTGTTCAGATGCACTAATAAAACGCAGAGGTTTACCCAAAAAAACTTAATCTAACTACCAAGGAGACAGGGAGAGAGAAATGCATAAAATTAAACCTAAGCTAAGGAGGTGATGCACCGAGGAATGTTGGACACCCGTTTTGCAAGATTAAACACAGACCACATAGATGTAATACCACACCATGCACAGGCGACCAAAATGCAATGAGAGATCAAAATAACAACAATGAATATATGAGAGGGTTTAAAATCAATCACAGACATACATATATTGCTCAAGGATCGATTCAATACATTGCAATGGCCAAGAGGCAAAAAACAACATTACAATCCATATGGGAGGCTTGAAAACTCCACAAATTCTCTTGCAAGCAGGAGAGAAGGGAGGGTGCAAAGCAGAAATGCCCAACATTTTTAAAGAGCCTCTCTTTACCATTTATATGAGGAAAAATGAGGGAGAAGAGAATGATTCGAATTCTGCCCCCAACCACCTCCAAGACTGCACCTAACCCATCATATTATGGCGGTAGGTGAGGATCTCAACAACCCAACAGTGGCGAATTGTATTTTACATTTTTAAGAACTTGTTCCCACCCAATTAAATATATCCAGTCGTAGTTGCGTAGAGGACGCCGAGAGATTTCCGAAAAGTCCAACCTTGTGTGAATCCGAGCTCCCTGTGAAAAGTTATGGCGATCTGAATATTTCCCGCGTCAGGGTCCGTTTCCAGTCGGGTTCGGGTTTCTCCTTTGCATCTGCATCGGGTTTGGGAGGTGGCTCGACATGTGTTTGATGCTCGTGTTTTCCCGAAACCCACTTCTACCAGTATCTCCAAGATTTCCTTTGTTTTGGGGTCGGAAAATGGACCTGCATGCGCATCGGGTTCGAAGGGTTGCTCGACATGTTTTCACCCCGTGCTTCTGCGCCATGTTTCTCTGCCTCCGAAACCCGCTTTCCCTTTGCGTCAGGTTTTCCAACCCTTGCGACATGTTCTTTGCTGTCGGGTTTATCCACCCTCCGAAATGTTTCGCGCCATGTTTCTCCGCCTCCAAAACCCGCTTTCCCTTTGCTGTTTATCTATATTTACCCGGGGGGGTAAATATATACAACAATTTGGCGACTCACGGGGTTACCTGCCTGCTAGGTAGAAGATCAATGGCCTTTTAGCAATCCATTGGGCATGGAGTCATAAGCAATAACCTGAGACCAACCTGCTACCGCAACTCCTTCTCCGAGAGCACGCTGAACTGTAGAAAACCAACCCAGGAGCAACAAAACCTGTGCCAAAGCACTTAGGGAAACTGAAACCTAACTACAACAAGACAATGTGCATACGCACTTAGAGGAATTGAAACCTAATCTAATATTTACAAGGGTAAAACTTTTTCTTTTCAGTAGCAATGTTTAAGATAGATTCCGTTGACCGGAATCGGGAGTTCTTCTCCGTCCAATGTAGACAATTGGAAGGCATTGCTATTCTTACATTCCATGACCATGTAGGGGCCACTCCAAATGGATGAAACTTGGAATGCCTTCCCGGTTTTGCTCGATCTGCATCCCATTTCGAACTATGTCCCCTTCCCCGGAAGGTCCTTGCTCTTGCTTTCTTATCAAACCACCTTTTACTAAGGCCCGATCTTTCTCAATTGTTTGAACTGCGCATGTTCTCTAATTTCTTCCAATTCCATCAACTCGCATACCCGCCTCCATTGGTTTGAACTCACCCAACTCCAACCGCTTCATGAACTCCAATGCGGGCGGTTCTAATGATATAGGCACATCGCCTCTTTTCCATAGACCAACTTGTAAGGGGAATTTCCTGTAGACCTCTTTGGTGTTATTCTATCAGCCCATAATGCTGATTTTAGCCTGGTATGCCATGTTCTTTGATTTTCCTCCAAAGTCCTCCTGATGATTCTTAGCAAATTTTTGTTCGTGGACTCTGCCTATCCATTACCCTGCGGGTAATAATTTGAAGAGGTGCTCAAATAGATTCCATTCTTGACAGCCCATTCTGTAATCTTGGAACCTATGAATGCCAATGCATTGTCTGATATGATAGTGGCCGGCACACCGAACTTGGTCACTATTCCTTCATAAAACTCTAGTATGTTAGACTCATTTGCTTCTTTGAGTGCTACTGCTTCGGTCCACTTGGTGAAATAGTCTATTGCTGTGAGAATCCACTTGTGGCCTTGGCTTGAGTTTGGGTTGATGACCCCGATGAAATCCAATCCCCATTACAGAAATGGTTGGTCAACCAAGATTGGGTGCAATGGAAGCGCTGCTAGTTTTTCTTTGCCTGTGAAGAGTGCACATTTCTTACACTTTCTTATCCATGTATAGCAGTCATTGAACACTGTGGGCCAATAATACCCTTCCTTCATTATCTTGAGAGTCATACTTTTGGGGTAAATGTCCGCTTAATCTCCATCGTGAAAATCTCGTAACACCCTCTCAATTTGACCTATCCCGATGCACCTCAATAGAACTCCATTGATGTCTTTCTTGAACAAAACACCATCAACAAGCACATATGGAATAGCTTGTAATCTAAAGTGTCTCCTCTTTGCTTTGCTCATTTCTAGAGGGCATAGTCCTATCTGTAGGAAGTGTATCATACTCTGAGTCCAACAAGGAGTAGGCACATCATCATTTTCATGTTCTTGACCATCCTGTAGTACCAAGACAGTCTCTTTTTCATCACCTGCTTCAACTTGTTGACTCAAGGCTAGCTGTTCACATAGTCCCTTTCCACGTACTAGTTTGGTGACCTTGATCTCGATGTCATATTCCATGACACGAGTGATCCACCCTGCACGCTTCTCATTCAGATCCTTATTTAGAAGGAAGTCCTTGACTCCCGCATGAGAGACCAATAATTGGATCTTATTGTTTGAGACTAGGTGCTTGAATTTCTTTAAGCTCCTGATTACTGCAAGGACATGCTTTTCAATGAAAGAGTACCTAGTTTCGTATTCCTCCAAGCCTTGACTGAAGAAAGCAACTGGTTGTTCTAATCCTCCTTTGTTTTGCTGTACTAGGATTGTAGAAATTGTGTCTCCACCACCGAAGGCATATAGCACGAAGCCCTTGGAGAAGTCTAGATTGACGAGAGTTGGGGCTTGAGATATAGCCTCTTTTATTGCCTCAAAACTTTCCTTTCCTTCAGATGTCCACTTAAATGCCATGCTCTTCTTTAACATCAGCGTTATTGGCTTCACGAGAGCTGCAAAGTTTGGGACAAACCTGCGGACAAAATTGATCCTTCCTAAGAAGCTTTGGAGAGCCTTCTTGTGACTTGGCAATGGCAACGCTCGAATTGCTTCAACTCTTTCTGGGTCAATCGTCAATCCTTCCTTTGAAACAATATGGCCTAGAAGTTTTCCCTCGTGAGCCAAGAATATGCACTTTTTGGGATTCAAAGATACCCCAAATTTTCTACACCTCTGAAATACCTGCCTTAGATGAAAGAGGTGATCCACTACATTTTTTGAGAATACAGTGATGTCATCAAGATATATTAGAACTATTTTATTGATCAACCCCTTGAATGCCATATCCATTGCCCTTTGGAAGGTGGCTCCAGCATTTGATAACCCAAATGGCATCTTCTTATAGGCATATGTCCCCCATTTGGTGGTGAAAGCCGTCTTGAATTGCTCATCTTCTTTCACCATCACCTGATTGTATCCTGAGTAGCCATCTAGGAGAGAGAATCTCTCTGAACCGGATACTACTTGCAATATTTGTTCCATTGAAGGAAGAGGGTAATGATCTTTGAGAGATGCCCCGTTGAGGTCTCGAAAGTCCACACATAAACTGATTTTTCCACTCTTCTTCCTAATTGGAACCAAGCTTGCAACCCACTTGAGTGCTTGATCGGGAATATAATGCTTGCCTCTATTAGCTTGTTTAGCTCTTTCTTCATCAGAGGCTCAATGTGAGGGTTGACTGGTCTTTTCTTCTGCCTGATGGGCTTAGCATCTGGATCCAATTCTATTGTATGTTGTGCCAACTTTGGATCGAATCCTCTTAAGTCTTCATAGCTCCAAGCGAAGACATCTGGAAATTCTTGGCAAAGCTGTATGAAATCTGATTTCTCTGCTTTCAAAGAGCCACTTTACCAATTTGAAGTGTTTTGCTTTCCCCAACCAGAATTGGCTCTGAATCTTCTCTCTTGACCTGTATGTTAGCCTTTTCTTTACGGAACTGGTCGTTAGGGTTGAAGATAGACTCCAACGTTACTAAACCCTTAGGAAGCTTGTTTGTCCGTAGCTGCACTACTTGATCCCCATACTGCTGCTCTAATCTGTCCTGATTCCTAGCTGAGAATTCAGCTTCTTCTTGTAAGAAATTGATGATCTGTTGATCGTTCTCAAACACCTGCCAGCTTGTGTTATTATCTGGAACTGCTGGCCTCACAACCACATGGATCGTGGCTGCATTTTTTATTATCTCTTCTCGATGTTGTCAACCACATCAAACGTTGCTCTAATTTGCGTGAGCCTATCTCGCGGCTTCATTTCTCTTCCTGGGTATGGACACAATGTTGAAAGCTTCGAAATCCTCAATGAGGTCCCATACCCTATTCTTGTAGCTCTTTAGCAAGTCGTTCTTTGTAGCATGTTGTCCCCTAACTTGGTTGATGATTAGCTCGCTATCTCCAAACACCTGCAAGTTCTTTATGCCCCTTTTCCTGGCCCAATGAAGTCCATGAATCAAGGCCTCATATTCAGCCGTGTTGTTTGAACAAGAAAACTGGAAACGAAAAGCTGAATAATACTTGATGTCTTGTGGTGAAATCAACACTGCACCACCTCCAGCACCTTGCCTACTCCTTGATCCATCGAAAAATAATTTCCAAACTTTTCTTTCATCTCTTTGTTCAGGCTGAATGATGTCGGGAATGGGTGAATTTTCTTCGTGTACACAATACACGCCCAATTCAGATTCTTCAATTTCCTTGTATGGGTCAAATTCATGACTCTTGTTTGCCCATTCATCCAAAGTTAAATTAGGAATTCCCTCGACCTTAGTACCTATTTCTAGATCATTTGAACACTCCTCCTGATCAAAAGCTGAGCAATTTGCATTGATAGGACTTGATACATGAGGCTCAATATGGAAATTGGCAATTGGTTCTGACCTGATTGTTGCTTTAGCTCCATACCTTGTCCTGAAAATCATGTGCGACCAATCTGCAGATAAATATCCACCGATCTTTGCAGTGAAGTCCCTTGATAGACACAACACAAAGAGTGGCGGGAGATCAATTACAGACACATCTTGTAAGACTGTAACATTGGGACATGAATGTAGTGTTAGGCTTAACCCTTTGATGACCCCAACTGTTCCCACTGCCATTCCATCTAGTTGTACTACTCCTTTCAGCACTGGCTCATACTTCAAACCCAGTTGATCCGCTATTTGCTTCGGCATCACTAAACTACTTGCCCCTAAGTCTATCATGCAGTTGTGTACTAAGTGGTTTCCAAAAATCAACGAAACATAGAATGGTGGAGGCTTCAAAATTTTTCTTGTCTGACCCCCATCATGTTGCACTACATTAGTGAGAACTCTCTCATGTCCCCGATTTGATACATTTGAGGTAGACCAATTAGCCATTGCAGCTTGCAATAAATCTCGTTGCCCTAGGATCGCAAGTGATTCCCACATGGAAATGTTCACATGTGTCTTCTTCATTTGATCAATGATGTTGAAGGGGGATGAAATTTCCTTTTGTTGTCCCTTACTTGGTGCAACCTTTTCTGGAACTTGAATAGGTGTATGTGTTGCTACAACAGGTACCTTAGGCTGATTTTGCACATTTGGAGCTGCGTTTGGTCTATTGACCCCTTGTTGTGTAAGAGCGGACTGAGAAACAACTGGATTGGATGGTTGTCCCTCTTCTATGTTTCTCTTCTTTGACCGTGTGTTGGCAGCCACACCTTGAAAAGGTTGTTGGTTAACTCCACAGAAGTCTTCCGTTTGCCAATTGGCCAATGTGGTTTCCGTTGGAGGTCCTTCTTGTTGCGTTTCTTGCTGTTGATTCCCTTCTTGGCTTGGTTCTTGAGGAACACCAATGGTCTGCACCATCAAGGCCTGATTTAGTGCGCCATTGAAACATGCTGACTGATTGTGAGGTAGATTGCAAGGGTAACACCAGTCGTATTCCTGTGCCATGTTATTTTGTGTCGGGACTAAGGCTCTTGAGGACATCATTATATTTGGATCATACGGTCGAAATGGCCTGGCAGCTTGAGGTTGTCCTTGGTTTTGGTTTTGATTTGCAGCCTGAGGTGGTGGTCTATTTTGTTGGTATGGGGGCCTAGCTTGGTACTGTGCTTGAGGCTGATACGGTCTAGCACTTTGAGCTTGCTGTCTTTTGATAGTCACTAGCTCATTTCCAAGGTTCTGCAGTTGTTTCATGACCTCCTGCAATTCCTTTGAAGTATTTGAAGAAGTCGACGCCTCATTATTGCTTTGATTTCTAGGAGTTGGAATGGGATTCAACTCTGGTGCTTGACTGGTTGTAGGATTTCCCATATCTAGATAGAGAGGCATTGGTGGCCTTGGTGCAAGCTTGCCAGCTTGGATCAAATAGTTCTCTGCTCTGATAGCTGTGTCGTAGGCCCCTGGCAGCGTTGTTCCTCCCATTGATTGGATCATCATGGCTATGTCTGAATTTATAGCCTTTAAGAAATAAAGGAATGCTCCTTCAGCAGTTGGCCTAATAACTATTGGAATCCTGTCCCATGTCCGTTGGAACCTGAAGTTGAAATCTGTCATTTGTTCGTTAGGAGCCCTTTTGATTGTTGTTAGTTGTTCCAATAAGGACAAATTGTCTACCCTCTCCCCGAACTGGTTGCAAAGAGCTGAACAAAGTTGGTTCCATTTAAGTAATAGACCTGCTTTGTTAGGCTCCTAAACCATTGTAAGGCCTTACCTTTGAAAGATGAAGCCAATAACTTAACTGCAACATCCATTTCATTTATTTCGTGGATTGCACATGCATTAGCAATATCTTGGATGTGATCAATAGGGGTAGTATGATTTTCTCCTGTAAAATAGGGGATATTCTTAAGTGCTGCAACTAGAATTTGATTCTGAGCATTTAGGCAAGTGAACTACTGCCCGTGAAATTGACAAAGGGATTCGGTGGTAGATGCGCCATTATGATTGGCCTAAGAACCCTAGTCGATGCGAGAAAAGGTCTACCAGGTGGAGGCGTAGACAAAGTCCTGTTAGGTGGAGATGGTGATCTTTGTGGTCTTCTTCCTCTCCTTCCTCTGCCTGGTGATAGTTGCAAGTGGAAAAATAGCCCTCTTCTCGAGTATTAGACCTTGTTCGAATTCTTCTCATGTGCCTGGGCAACTTGTGCTGCTACACCGACTGAATTCTATCCCTCCGGAGTCACCAGATGTGTTAGATAACAAGCCTCAAAAAGGATGGATTTTTCCAAGCTACACACCAAACTTGACAATGTTGAAAATATAATTTAAAAAATTGAAGGACCCAGAGGAGACAAACTTCAATTCAGAATTCAGGCCTTCATTGCATGCAAAACTGCGGATCCCGAAAAGTACAGGGGGAACTCAGGTCATGCGATGCAACTCACAAAACCTGAATTGCCATGTGTCGGAACTTGGAACATGTCCGACATCCCTCAAAACCTGAAATCACTGCTTGTCGGGAATAGGACCATGCAATGCATCCCCCAAAACCCGAATTGCTGCTTTGATGTTTTCGACCCGAAAACCCGAAATTCAAAAAACCCAAAATTTTGGAAATCAAAATATCAAAAAACTAAAGATACCCTTTTGAAGATTACCTTCAGATCTACCAACTGTTGAAATTTTGACCTGTTTTGAGCAAGATAAACCCTTGAAAATTGATTTCGGAGTTCAGGCTAGGAGGTGCAAAATCTAAAATTTGTAAAAACGTAATTTTTGTGTAAATTTCATGAAAACTCCAAATTTTGATGGAATGACCTCTTGGTCCCACCGGGCATGCCAAAACTATTGGTGTCAAATCGCAGCACCCCTGGGACTCTGCAACGTGATCGGTTGAGACTCTCAGTGCGATTGCACAACATGGAGCTTTTCCCAAGTGTGGGACCTCGCGAAATCGGAAAAGCTCTCCGGATGAAGGCCGGCTCCTATTCCTCTGTTCAGATGCACCAATAAAATGCAGAGGTTTACCCAAAAAACTTAATCTAACTACCAAGGAGACAGGGAGAGAGAAATGCATAAAAATAAACCTAAGCTAAGGAGGTGATGCACCGAGGAATGTTGGACACCCGTTTTGCAAGATTAAACACAGACCACATAGATGTAATACCACACCATGCACAGGCAACCAAAATGCAATGAGAGATCAAAATAACAGCAATGAATATATGAGAGGGTTTAAAATCAATCACAGACATACATATATTGCTCAAGGATCGATTCAATACATTGCAATGGCCAAGAGGCAAAAAACAACATTACAATCCATATGGGAGGCTTGAAAACTCCACAAATTCTCTTGCAAGCAGGAGAGAAGGGAGGGTGCAAAGCAGAAATGCCCAATGTCTTTAAAGAGCCTCTCTTTACCATTTATATGAGGAAAAATGAGGGAGAAGAGAATGATTCGAATTCTGCCCCCAACCACCTCCAAGACTGCACCTAACCCATCATATTATGGCGGTAGGTGAGGATCTCAACAACCCAATAGTGGCGAATTGTATTTTACATTTTTAAGAACTTTTTCCCACCCAATTAAAGATATCTAGTCGTATTTGCGTAGAGGACACCGAGAGCTTTCCGAAAAGTCCAACCTTGTGTGAATCCGAGCTCCCTGTGAAAAGTTATGGCGATCTGAATATTTCCCACGTCAGGGTCCGTTTCCAGTCGGGTTCGGGTTTCTCCTTTGCATCTGCATCGGGTTTGGGCGGTGGCTCGACATGTGTTTGATGCTCATGTTTTCCCGAAACACGCTTCTGCCGGTATCTCCAAGATTTCCTTTGTTTTGGGGTCGGAAAATGGACTTGCATTCGCATCGGGTTCGAAGGGTTGCTCAACATGTTTTCGTCCGTGCTTCTGCGCCATGTTTCTCCACCTCTCAAACCCTTTTTCCTTTGCGTCCGGGGTTTTCCAACCCTTGTGACATGTTCTTTGCTGTCGGATTTATCCGCCCCTTCGACATGCTTCTGCGCCATGTTTCTCCTCCTCCGAAACCCACTTTCCTTTGTTGTTTATCTATATTTACCCTGGGGTAAATATATACAACAATTATATTAAAACACCCGTGCCTAGCCTCACTCGAGTAGAAATATGAGTCAATCATGCACTGCTTGGAAGACTTGACCCGCATCCTCACCATGGAAAGGAAACTACTCAAATTACGGTCGTCGAAAGAGGAGATGGCATGCCGAAGGAGGAAGAAAAGATAAATATTGGGAGACAACTAGGTACTCCATGCACCTAGCTTCGATAAAGACCACCGTGCGAGATGGATGAAGTCATGTATGAAATTTGTGTCGATAGAGACAAGGTAGGAATACTATTTGTTGCTACACATGAGGCGGATCAAAAATAAATTTAGGAAAAGAACAAAGGAAATAGTGCGGAGCATGATAAGATCATTTCTTAGGTTGAGAAGAATTTGGAAGAAAATAATTTGGAAACAATCTAAACCTTGTGGGGTTTGATTAAGAATAGGCTAAAGGAACTATACCCCTAAGTCACTCACATGATGGATGCACTAGGAAATTTTAGTAAGCATTTGGGAAGTATTGTAGATACATTGAAATCTAAGATTGATGAACTAAGTTGTGATGAAGTAAGCACATTGGTGGGTGGCTTACTTTAGAAGGTGCAATGAGAAGTGGATTATTGGGAGAAGATTGAGGCATCCATGAAGAAGGAATTCCCACTCCTCATGTAAAAATAACATAGTATTCCATTCTTTATTTATATTATTTTAATTTGACTATTATTTATTCTTTAAAGGAGCATAATGTTTCGAGGACAGAGAACACACTTAGTGTGGAGTGATGTTGGACACTAAATATTTCCTAAGTATAAAGAGGAACACACACAAGATAAGTAAATAGAAGGGCACTCGGGTAAAAGAGTGTAGGAATAGGGTTTAAAAGGGGTTTAAGTGAAAACAGGGCATGTGGGAGAAGCGGAACATGGGTTTAAAGTACTTATCCATATTTGACATCATGGAGTCACTTGAGGAAAAACATGATGACCTGACTAGGCATGATAAGTGGATAAGGTGCCACTGGAACCTTGGAGGCCAAGGAAAGGATATACCATGTAGGTAATATCCTTAGAGGCATCATTATAGTTAGTGGAAGTTTTTGCAAATAGGATAAGCATTTGCTAATGGATGACCACATTGACACTTGGCACATGATCTATGCATGAGAGAAGTTATGGCGGTGGACGTTGATCTATTTAAAGAACTTGTTAGGAAAAAAATAAAGGGGAGAAAGGAAAAATGGGATAAGGTAGTTCAAATTCACTAGAAGGTACGAGAGTGATAAGATAAGGAGGGTAACGAGGTGATACGAAATGTTAGGTAATGCTAAGGGTTTGGAGCTCATGATGTTAGGGTTTAGAGCTCTTGGTGCTGAGGGTTATAAGGGATATCATTAAGCATACGTATGGGTACTAGGGTCTATAAAATGGGTTATAATGGGGAATTCATAGATAGAATATCTGATCAAATGAGTTTACATGGGTTGGACCTCTGTCATTTGATGTATATAATATGAGATGATCCTTTTATGTAGTGTGGCTACTAGAAACTCTTTTAAATCAATATACATGGATCTATTATATACATCTTGTTTATGGGTGTAAACCCTCATATTTTTGGATTGACATGACATAGATTTGGTTCCTTGTTCTTCATATAATGTTTATTTACCTTTTGTGATGTATTGATGTGTATATCTGTTAGTTTTATCTTCTACCTTTTAAGTAGATGCATGTACTTCTATTTCTGCAAATTATCCTCCATTAATGGTAAAAAATGTCTTGCGTGAAGGTCAAGATTTAGTCCTTTAAATTCTCATACAATATTTATTTACCTTTTGTGATGCATTGATGTGTAGATTTGTTAGTTATATCTTCTTCCTTTTAAGTAGATGCATGTATTTTTGATTCGTAAATAATCTTCCATTAATGGCGGAACTCTTCTTAGGGTATATTAACTTCCTACATAGCACATGGTAATCTTGATCTACTACATCTTGGTTCCATTTTTAGAACCTCTTTTGAAGATATTATGAAATAAATGTGTAATGAAAAATGCTTGACCTTGGATAGTGTCAAGTGTGGCTCAAAAACATGGAGGTTGAGTTCACTCAAAGATTTAACACTAGACACGAGTTTGATGCACATAAATGGGTAGAGGATCACCTATATCATGAGTTATATGAGACATTTTTATGATTTTTCCCAGTAGATTTTTATGAATGAGAATAACCATATGCATCAAGGTCATGTTGGTACTATAGACATCGTGTTTGGACCTAAGAGGAATATCAATCGACATGGACCCGTGTTGTTGATCTCTAGTGGAGTAGAGTGTTGATTAGTTATACTTTGGAATACGATATTTCTACATATTCATTCCTTGATATTGTTGAGTTTAAGTTATTGAGGGAGCCTAGAGGATTGTTCTTACATGATATTCCACCGCTATCAAGATCATGGTTATTACTTTGTGTTTGGAAGCATTTCCCATGGTTGGCTAAACACCTACTAGGTGCGGGGCACGAAAGCTAGCATGGTAACGGATGGTAGACCTTGTGGCGGTAATGGAGAGAGAGAAGAGGTGACTGAAGTATAATAAAGCTTTGGATATGGATTTAGAAAGATACTGTAAAGCTACAAGAGTGATATATTTATGGAGGCACACATTGTGGGAAGGATTTGAGGTTCACGTGAAGGACATGGAACATGAACAGTCTAAGCTACCCCATCTTGGAAAGCATGGAAGAGAAACCCCATCAACTTCTAGAGATGTCTCTTCATATGAATAAAGGAGGAAAGTTGTAGGCACGCATCCTAACCACATGTTAATTAGGCCCTTGTGCTTATTTTTCCAGTTATGGGATAAGTTTTGATAATCTAATTATTATCGGTATTTGTAGTCAAGAAACATCTAGGAGGCATAATTTTTCATTTTGTACATCTATTAATGCACATTAATTTATTGTGTTTAGAGGTATTTTGTCTATAACAACATTTGGGAAAGGTGTGGGATCACAAGGTTTGAGTATCATGTCTAGGAGAAGTGCGGGAAACACATTAGGGAGTGGTTTGGTATCTCATACTTTGTTGGCACATATTTAGCATGATGGTGGGATCAAAGGGTATAGATGTATTATGCCCCTTACCTACAATAGGAGGAGGATATAGAGGATATGGTGATGGAGGAGACACCGAAGGGAATCAAGGTCTTGCATATGGTGTTAAGGATTATGTGGATCATGTACACAAGTGTGAGTTACTATGTCGCGCGAAGGGAATCACATCCCAGGAGAAGAAGGAAAGTCATTTTACAACCACGTTGTAAGGATATTCACATAGCTGGTACAAGAAGTATGACCCACACCAAAAAATGATGGATTTCATTTTGTTGCATAATGCCATTTTTGTGGAGTTACACATACCAGATTTTTAATAGAAAAGCATCGGTGTGTTGAAGGAGATTCAGTTAGGAATGGAAGAGAGTGTGCGAGAGTATGATGCACATTTCAATACTCTCCTATCTAAGTTATCTTATAACATTCACCCTTCATAGCATGCTCAGTAGTTCATCGAGAGGACTGATCACACCATTTAGGAGGTCCATTTCATAGAATACATTCATAGATCTACTCAAGGCCTTGGAGGTTTCATTGTGTGTTGAGAAAATAGTAATAATTTATACATGAGTTAGTTTGTTCCTAGAAGCCCAAATTGTTGTAATGGAAAAGCAGCTGGAGAAATTGTCTGCAAACTCATCTCATGAGACTTGCAAAGTGGGTTATGGTATATGGACCGTGAGGTAGAAGGCCATACGAAGTATATTTTTCCTTGGAGATCGATGCACGCGTGATGATGGTAGATCGTGATATTTTCCACGAAGATCATGATGTAAGTATGTTTCCGCTCTTACTGCATGTGTGTGATCCATAAGAATGTGTCATACTATTACAAAATTTGCACCTCTACTACTCATGACACAAAGGATTTTAGATTGATTGACTAAATATGTAATGCCATTGATACTCATGTGCACCAAACTAGTGTTGAAAACAACTCCAAGGATGATGGTATTCATTATGAAGGGCACTCGGATGAAGGAGTTTGAGGTAGAGGATTTCAAGGAGGATTTAGAGGTCATGGCAATCATGAGGGTGGAAGAAGAGAATTCCCTCATGGAACCTACTATAATTGTGGATCTAGAAAACATTACAAGTATAAGTTTCATGATTCTTTGCGCAAAGGTTCTTAGTGTGGGAAAAAGCACAAGTATGAGGAATGCCCAAAATTGTTTAAACACATGAGCTAGAAGAAGTGGAAGGATAAACACATTGGGATGGTGAAATAAAGTGTGCTCATCAACAATGGGAGCCAAGGGTGACATGTTAGTCAAAGTTAGAACATGTAATGCTGACAACATAAGCCGAGGTTGTGCGCACTGGGAGATACCAAAGCAGATACCATTGATTACAAGAGAAGAAGTGGTACATGGGAAGTATCCAAACCCTACCCATTAGAAGGAAGTATATCAAGAGACCATGGAAGTAATCAAAAGTCTTCAAGGGTAAATTCAGTGTCTAAAAGAGAAATCCATGAATTTGGAGCATAAGAAAAGTGTTGAGGTCCCTCAAATAGATATAGATGATGTCATAGAGGTGTGTAAGGTGCTGCACCAAGATGATATCATTGTTTTATTAGGAGAATGGTTAAGTGATAAAGTACCAAGCACCGGAGGAGGATGCAAGAGGTAGGTTTTTCATGCTAATCTACCTCCTCATAGCATTGACTATGATAAGGAGATTACCTTGAATGCAGTTGTTGATGGATGGTTCCTAAGTAATATTATTATTGACATGGACACGAGAAGTTAATGTTCTCACTCTAGATGCATGGAATATAATTAGAAGGCCCCCATTATATCCATCTTCAAATGTGTTGTATATGGATAATAAGAAAAAAGGCATTTCCCATTGGTGTTTTAAAGGGTATTTATATCACTATCCAAGGGGTGAAATTAATTGGAGACTTTAAAGTATTGGCACTTGCTTTGAGGTGGATAACTTTCCAGGTGTTAGTTGCACTCCCATGGTGCTATAAGAACAATGTTGACTTACGTTTCTATAAGGAATGTATTATCATTCCTTTAAAGGATGGGAAGTTATCTCCTATACTAATCCATTAGGATAAGAATACCTAGATAGAATCTATGTGTGCACTATCAGGGACTTGGAGGTTGTGCAAAAAACAAAACAAGGAATTATTTAGTGGGAAGAAGCTTAATCTATAAGTGATACAACTAGTGTGGCATGTGAAAATTGGGTGCACGAGACATATGAGTTAGTCAAAGGTAGTTAAGAGGCTCTGTGATGGGAGTAACAAAGGCACGGTCAGTGCATGAGAAGAAAATAATTTCCAAGTTACACTAGGTCTCCATTACTCACAGGAAAACATCCGGTTGGCTCCCCGAGTGTAACTTTGTAACTTATTTCCTCCCAGTGCCCGACTAAGCGCATATTTTTTAATCTCATCATGGAGCCTCTAAACTACCTTCTGACTAACTAATATGTCTAGTGTACCTAATTTCCACATGCCACACTAGTTGTATTACTTAAATATTGAGCATCTTCCTACTGAATAATGCCTTCCTTTGTTGGTTACACAACCTCAAGGTCCCTGATAGTGTGCATATAGATTTTTCTAGGTCTTCTTCTCCCAAGGGCTCAGTATATGGCATTGACTTCCCATCCATCAAAGGAATTATAACATGTTCCTCCTTGTTCTCAAAACTTATATACCCCTTATTGAAATGTAATTCATTATTGTTCTTATAGCATAAGGGTCACCCAAGTAACATTGGAAATTTTTCCATCTTAGCAAGCACCAATACCTTGATGTCTCCAGTGAGTTTCTCCCCTTAGATAGTGATAGCATCATCCTTTAAAACACCAATGGGATTTCCTCTGTCTTATTAGCCATATACAACACATTTGAATATGGTTGTAATGGGGTCCTTCCCATTTGATTCCATGCATCCAGGGTGAGAACATTAGCTTCCATGTCCATTTCAATTAGAATATTACTTAGGATCCTTCCATCAATAACTCCATTTAGGGTAATCTCCTTATCATAGTCAAGGTTATGAGGAGGTAAATTAGCATAAAAAACCTTCATCTCACACTTTCCTCCAACACTTGGTACTTTATCTCTCAACCTTTCTCCTAATAGAGGGATGATATTCTCTTGGCACAATATCTTACACACATCTCTAACATCTATATCTATCTGAGGGGCCTCAATACTTTTCTTCACTCCAACTTCCTGGATTTCTCTTTTAGACACTAAATTTTCCCTTGAAGACTTCCAATTACTTTCATCGTCTCTTAATAGACTTCCTTTTGATGGGCAGGGTCTAGATACTTTCCATGTACCACTTCTTCTCTTGTAATTAGTGGTATCTAATTTGATATATCCCTTACGCATGTAACCTCATCTCGTGTTTTCACCAGATATAAGTTCTAAATATGACTCATGTACCACACCATGCATCCATTATTGATCAACACGTTTTACACTCACTATACTAGCACCCTTATCCTTCCGCCGCTTTTGTCTCATATGTTCAAACAATTCCAAGAATTCCTCATACTTGTGTTTTTCCCACACCAAGAGCACTAAAACAAATCGAACACTAGAGTTTGTAATTTTCTATAGATGCATAGTTATAGAATGTTCCACGAGGGAATTCACTCCTACCCCCATGATTTCCACGGCATCTAAATCCTCCTCAAAATACTCTACCTCAACCTCCCCCATCCATGTTCCCTTCATAATGATGACTATCATCCTTAAAGTTTTTGTAACAAAAGTTTGGCACACACCAGTACTTCAATGGCATCATGTATTTCATTAATCAATCTATAATCCCTTGTCATGAGTAGTAGAGGTGAAAATTTTGCAATAGAAAGACACATTCTTATGGATCATATACTAGAGTAGTGGAAACCTACTTACATCATGATCCTTGTGGTAAATCTTATAGTCTACAATCATCGTGTGTACTTGATGTCCGATGATAACTATTCTTCATATTCCCTTCTACCTCACAATTTTTACACCATAACCCATTGCAGTATCATGGTCTCGAGTTCAAAAATAATTTATCCAACTACTTTGCCATTGTAGAAATTTGGGATTTTATGAATGGACTAAATCTTGTATCAACTATTCCTACTACCTTAATACACAAGGTAGCCTTAAAGGCTTCATGCGGATATGTGAAAGTATTTTTGAAAGTGCCCTCACGAATGTTTTGATTAGTCCTTCGATGAACCAATAAGCATGTTACGGAGGGTGAATGTCATAATATAACTTGGATATGAGAGTCTTGAAACATGCGTCATACTCCCACACACTTTTCACCATTCCTTATTGAATCTCATTCAACTCCCGATTATTTTCTATTCAAAATCAAGTATTTGGAACTCCACCAAAAATGCATTACATAGCACAATGTAATCCACCATTGTCTTATGTGGGTAATTCTTCTTGTACCAACTATGCACACGTCCTTACAATTTGGTTACAAAATGACTTTCCTTCCACTTTGGGGAAATGATTCCATTCACACCATATTAACCCGCACTTGTGTACATATTTTGCGACATCCTCAATGACCTTGTAATTAGGTAAGTGGAGCAATATCTCATAAAACACCCGTTGATGGTGTTTTGGACCTTTTCTACTAGATCCAGGACCAAAATTCCTTCCAATTTTTCCTCCACCACCAAACCCACTAGATCCTCCTCCTATCATAGGTAAGGGGCCAAAATCAATTGTTCTTTGTGATCCAAACGTCATGTTAAATCGTATGGTACCGATAGTCCGAGATACCAAACCACTCTCGATGTGTTTCCCACGTCACTCCCGGATGAAATAATTAAACCTTTTGATCCCGCACCTAGCCCAAATGTTGTGCGTAAAAAATACCTCCAAACATAGGGAATGACCGTGTAGCCATATTTGTACCAAATGAAAAATTATACCTCCTAGGTGTCACTCGACAACGAATACCAATAGCAGCTAGATTATCAAAAATTATCTCGGGAATGTAAAACTAAGCACAAGGGTCTAGTCACCATATGGGTTAAGATGTGTTCCTATGGCTTTAATCCTTTCTTCATATGATGAGATCTCTCAAGAAGCCAAGGAGGTTTCTCTTACGTAGTGCTTTCTATTGGTACCCAAATTTATTCGTCTATTTAGTCTAAGCAAGATCGAGAGATATGGCATGAAGCTTGAAGTTAGATAGATCATGATGTTTGTATTTTTGTAGCCGGGGATGTGATCTGATTTGGTAGTTATATTTGTGGAGAGATAGATAGCACTTTGAAAGGATTTGATCTGACCCTGACTATTTTAGATTGTGCCTTTCAACCAAGGTAAGAGAACCTACATTGTAACCCCCAAATGGTGAAGGAGATGAAGATATCCCTCAATTTATGCAAATAGTATGAAAAGGCCTTGGGAAAATATGATCAACACTCCAAATCTAACTTTCACAAGTTGTCACTCCCAGATTATGGAGATATTTTCAATGCAAGGCAAGGGTTACTGGAGACATTATATGATCTTGATTTTCCTTGTGCATTTTTATAAATGGATTGTATTATTTTTTTGACACACAATGCAATGTAGGGGTAGTGTGGGTAGGATTAGTTTGTTTGAATGAAATTTTTGGTGGGGTGTTGACAAGACAAACTGGGATATATCATATCTTTGACAACCTCTACAATACTTGAACAACTATCAGATAAAATGCTTCAAATAATCAGGATATTCTTTCAACCAAAAGAGGCATAAATGGAAGCCCAAGTTGCACTCTTCACACAATATTTGAGAATTCACCACAAAATATTGAAGTAAAGAACTCAATTAAACACAAAAATCCATGATCAAACCACGCCTAAGGTACCCCCAAAGGCTTACAAGCAATCTCTGCAATCAAGGAAGGTAAAGTGATTTTAAATTTGTTTATCTCTTTATCAGATGAAGGCTCTTCTAAACATGAGATTGCAAATGCCACTAAACTATCAACAAGAAATGGAGATTCTGTGTGATTTCTAAAGACTTTCAATGCAAGATTGCAACAAGAACAATGGAAACTATTTGCAGGCATTTAAAAATGATAGCATACATCTTATTGCCTAGAAAAACACTGAATAACTCAAAAGCTTGTTAGATTCATGAGCAAGGGAGAGTTTCATGAACAATCTAAGAGCTGTGTGATGGCTATACACTTGTAACCAACTCACATACATGAAGATCCAACACAAAAGAAATTATTCTGGTTCTTTTGTGGGTTTTTTCAGAAAAATGAGCTTTCTCTCAGAATTTTCTCGTGATTTTTCAAATTTTCCCGACCCCTTACAATTTCTCCAAAATGCATTATATACCTCATGCCACATTGGATCCTTCTTTCCCAAGCAAATAATATGCCATGGGATCAAGTTTGTTACAAAACAATCCTCATGATTCAATGAAAATGACATCAAACAGAAAAACATTCGCAGGTTGTCAGGTGTGCCAAAAAGATTAAATCATTACAAATATCTAGATCATTATCCATCCTGGAGGCATGTTTTTCATCATTGAGGCATGCAAACACCTTTTACTCATCATTTTCACCTTTTTACCTTTTCAAATTACCTCTGTAACTTTTGATTTTGTCATTTCATGTTTTTGGATGGATTAGGGCAAAATTTATTTCAAAATCACCTCAGATCAAAGAATTAAGCCATGAAAGTGATGTCAATGATCCTGGAAGGCCAAGACAACACAAAATCACTATAAATTTGATGAATTTTGATGTAAAAATCATGATTCCAAGCTTCCTGGAGCTCCCATGGTAGTCAAAACAAATGGATGCACAACAACCGATCTTATCCATCTTTTAATCCTAGCCCTCCACATGGAAGATGCGGACTTAGAAATAAGCTTGAGTTACCTTTTTAATTTTTTGGATAAGGCCGGACACATGGAAAAAAATGATTGGAAATCAATTCGGGCTTACTTTTTGTCTTTTTGACATTTTTGAAAAAATGGAAAAATTTAACTTTTTCTCCGCCCCTCCGCCTTTGAATTTTGGAGCTGACACATGGCACATGGTGGGTCCCATTGGGATTGTACTTCAATTCTGTGCATTTTGACCTTTTTTGGAAAATTGGAAAATTTTCACTTTTTGCCCCGAGGCCTCGCACCTCCAATTTCTCCCTCGCCACGTGTCTCCTTGTGATTCGTTGTGGGCCAGTGCTCCAAATTTTGATTCTAAGCCTTTTTTGCAAAAGGGAAAAAATATCTCCTACCTCCGTTGACCCACCAATCTGCCTTGTCCTCTACCATGTGTTGCTCAATGATTCACTAGCGGGCCAACGCTTCAAATTTTGATTTTAAGCCTTTTTGTAAAAAGGAAAAAATCCCCTTTTACTTCCATGACCCACACTTCCACTGACCTTGTTGGGCACATGTCCACCTATGATTGGCCATGGGGCCGCGCTCCAAAATTTTACTTTAATATTTTTTTCTTCCAAAGGAAAAAAACCTCAAAAAAACTCCACCATCCACATCTCCTCTGACCTTGATTTCTACCACGTGTCCCCCATCACTGCTCCTCCCCCTTTTGTCTTTAGGACACATGTCCACTTTGGATTGGCTACAGGGATTCGAACCATTTTTTTATTTTAAAATTTTTACAAAATAAAGTCTAAAAATTCTAAAGGAATCCAACCACATGCTATCCCCCTACCAATCAAAACATGCCACGTAGCGAAACTTGGAAAAAATGGGTCCTTGGGCCTAAAAATGCCCCATTGTTTGAAAAGGTGAAAAATGAAAAGTTACAACACTTCCCCACTTTTCCTTAGCCAATTAGAAGCTGCCACATCACCAATACCTTATGAGGATGAATTTGATAGGAAAATGATGCCCGTCTGACCATCAAAATGTAAAAAATTCTAGGGATGCCCTAGAATTCAATTTTTTCACTAAGGATGGCAAATTTTTCGATTTTGAATCAACTGAAGCATGATTTCCAAAAATTCGACCTTGGGATAGGATTTTCAATTGCACACAAGTATGATTTGATCAATTTTGATTTTTCCATGATCTGGCAAAGGGAAAAATGACATAGCCCGTAAAATTGGGAAAACTAGGGCACAAAAAAGGGCAAACTTGGATTATTCTTTCAATTTAGGGCAAAACAACAATTTTGTGAGAATTTTTAAAGCATTCAACTAGAGGGGAAGAATTACAGACCATCAAATCAAAGGATTAAATGTTTTTTGAGTAGATACAAATTTGAAAATTTTAGGGCAACATGGTGCAAGCTCAAAAATGGCACCAACATCGGCTCTTGCTTGGGGATGGGCACTCCCAATGAGTGCCATAAGTACAAAATGTAGACCAAGTGCCAAAATAATTATTGGGAAAAGGATTCAACACACAAGCAGCAAAAACCGAAGCATCCTTCAAAAAGAACCGAGAAAGCTGACCCACAATGGCTGCCAAGAACAAGGGAAAACCACACACCAACAAAATAGCAAAAACAAAGAAAAAAAAAAGACTATACAACTATACAATTGGTGCATACCTTAGATTTGGGGATTAATCCAAGAAATGCTTCAAATGTCTACCATTAATAGGTAGTTCCAGCAATTCCCCATCTAAGTCCTTGAGAAAGAAGGTATGTTCACCAATTCTGATATCAATGGCATAAGGGCCCATCCATAATGCATCAAATTTTCCATGCTTGCCCTTGTCTTCATGCCTACTATCCCACAACAAAACTAGATCTCCAACATTGAAGGCTCTAGGAGTGACCTTCTTGTCAAACAATCTCTTCAATTTTCCCTAAATCTGACATGCCTTTGATGGGATGCTCTTCTCTCCTCACTAAGGTCAATAATCAGATTGATCCTTGATTCATACGGGCCAAGCTCTTGATCTTCTAACCGTTGGGAAAACTGAAATGAAGATAATCGTAGGTGTAAGGGCAGCAAAGCTTGAGTTATATACATCAATTCAAATGGGATTTTACTAGTAGTTCTTTTAGGAGTTATCCTATCAACCCAAATTGTAAATTTCAATTGTTCACCCCATTTCTTCTTGTTTTTCTCCAAGGTTCTTCTAATGATCTTCAACAAATTATTATTGTTGGACTCGATTTTCCGTTCCCTTAGGGGTTATAGTTTGAAGAATAAGTCAGATTGATTCCATATTTATTACACATTGCTATTAAAGGTTTGGCTCTAAAGCACATGGCATTATCATCTACAATCTTGACTGGGACTCCAAATCTACATATGATTTCATTCAACAAGAAGTCCATAACTATTTGGTGTGTTGATTTTTGGTGGGGATTGCCTCTACCCACTTTGTAAAATAATCGGTGGCTACAAGGATCCACTTATGGCCAACACTAGAAGGATCTGAAATCTCACCAATGAAATCCATCCCCCATTTCTTGAAAGGAGCCTTCAATTGATACAGTCAGTAAAGGAAGGGAGCCTAAAGCTTTCAGGTCTTCCGAGAAATGTTGGCAACTATCACATTTTCTAACCAAATGAGTTACATCTTTGAAGAGAGTAGGCTACCAATAAATAGCTCTCAAAATCTTATGTGTTGTTACTCTTCCAGCAAAGGGTCCTCCACAAACTCCCCATGGAAATCATCAACTATCTTGGGAGCTTCATCTTTAGTTATGCATTTCAAGAGGACACCTTCGTGGTTCTTCCAAGCCATCCCAAGGTCTATGATGATATATTTTTGAGAAGCCAGCTTGAGGGATGTTTTCTAATTTTTATTTAGGTGACTAGGGCAGCACAGGTGTCTGAGGTAGAAGATCACATCTTTTTACCACTCAAAATTTACCAATTTCCCAAGAACATCTACCCTTTCTTCTTCTACTTCATTCACTTCTACAGTCTGCAGGTTGCTCTCAGCCATGAGCTTAGCAAGACCCAAACCTCTTACCAAATTTTTGGTTTGGATGTCCATATCATACTCCTATAGTTTTTTCACCCATCTACACCTTTTACTTGAGATCTCCATCTCTGATAAGATGTCTTTCACCATGGTGTGGGGAACATAAGCAACAAATTTTGAACTCAATATATAAGGCCTGAAAAAATTTGTTGCTTTCACCAAGGCAAATGCTTGTTTCTCCATGATTGTATACTTCAGCTCAGCTACTTGTAAAGCCTTACTAAAGAAGGAAATAGGCCTCTCAGCCCCATTCTCATCCTTTTGCAGAAAAATAGAAGCAATGGTATATTCAGAGGCAAAGGAAAAGATTTGGAAAGGCCTTTTGTAGTTTGGGGCTGCTAAAATAGGTGCATGTTTAAGTGCATCCTTAATTCCTTCAAAATCTTGAATGGCAGCCTCCTCCCACCTAATAACTTGGTCCTTCTTTAGCATGCTTGTGATTGGAAGATTCAACTCAGCAAAGTTGAAACAAACCTAATAAAATTAATTTGACCAAAGAAAGATTGGATGCCTTTCTTGGTTCTTGGGATAGGTACTTTGTTGATTGCTTCCACTCTCTCAGGGTCTATCATAACACCATCTTTTGATACAATGTGACCAAGCAACTTGACCTTTTACACACCAAAATGACACTTCTTTGGATTAAGAGAAATTCCATACTCCCTACATCTGATCAGCATCTTCTCCAAATGCTACAAATGATCACCTCTCTGCCTTGAAAACACAGTCACATCATCTTGGTAAACTACAATGAACTCATTGATGTAACCAGCAAAAGCAACATCCATTGCTCTTTGAAAAGTGACACCAACATTCATCAAACCAAGGGAATCCTAAAAAAACCATATGTTCCCCAAGGAGTAGTGAATGTTGTCTTAATTCTTTTTATTCTTTGACAACCACTTGATTGTATCCGTAGAAACCATCCAATGTAGAAAGCAACTCGAGACCCTATCACAAGCTGCAAAATATTTTCCATATTCGGAAAGGGATAGTTTTCCTTCATGGATGCTTTGTTTAGATTTCTAAAAATCCACACAAAGTCTGATGTCTCCATTCTTCTTTCCGACCGGCACAAGGTTTGCAACCCAAGATGAATATCTAGTGGGTGAAGAATACCTCCATCTCTCAACTTATTTAACCCCTCTTGTATTTTCATGGAGAGAAGTGGATTAATTGGCCTTTTCCTCTATCTGAATGGCTTAGTCTTGGCCTCAAGAGGGATCTCATGTTGAAACAATTCTTCCCTATATGCTTTTAACTCGGAATAGAACCAAGCAAGGCAGCCTTGATATTTTTTCAAGAGTTGGGCATAGGACTATTTTTCCTCTATACTTAAATTTCTACCCAACCAAATCTTCCTTGGTTTACCATTAGTGCTCAAGTTATGCTCTTCCACATCCCTTGAGGCAGACATGTTTCTATTTATGATGCAATCAACATTGTTAAAATTTGACTCGAGTGCAACAAGACCTCTAGGAATGGTTTTTTTTTTCAATTGGATGATGTCTTTGTCAAATAAATTTTCTCTTCCTTCAGTCATGCATACCATTGTCTCCCAATCAATATTCTGATTTGAAAACTCACCTTGGTTTTGTAAGAACCTTAGCACTTGAGTATCATCATTAAAAACTTTCCAATGTTTCACATTATCAAGGATAGTTGGCCTAGTTAGCACTTCAATGTTGTATTCACAATAAGGTGAAATGGTGCAATTTCCAAATCTAGAACCTAGCACTGCCAACTTTTCAGCAGCAGTAATTGAGACATTTTTCATTATACACAATGTTAAAGGAATCAAACATTTTAATTAGATCCCAAACTACATGCTTATACTGTTTCATACACTAATTTTTTGTAGCATACAGTTTTCTTATTTGTTTGACAACCAGCTCTGAGTCTCCTTTTACAACAATATCTTTCACTCCATACTTCCATGCAATTCTTAACCCTAACAACAATGCCTCATACTCAGCAATGTTGTTAGTACATTCAAAATTAATCTTGAAAGAAAAAACAAATTCTTCTAATCTAGGAGAAATCAGAATTACACCAGCACCATTCTCAAATTTGGAGCAAGATCCATCAAATAGCAATGTCCATGGATAACCTACCATATCAAGGCACTTTGATTTGTTCATCTTATTTTCTTTTCCATTGGCAAAATCAATGAAATTCTCAGCATCTACATCAGCAAATAACACTTCATAGGAAGCATTGTTGGGATCTTCAATCAGTGCATTATCTTCTTCTCACCATAAAGTTTAACAAGGCTGCCCTCAATTGGAATGGTGGCAAAATAAATGTCCATCTGAATGCTGCCACCAACACTTGCAGCCCATTTTCTTGACAAAAGCATACCCCATTTGGCAGGGTAGTCAACAATTACAACATCAAGTTTCAAATTCTTACCCGGATAGGTCAGAAGTTACACTACCAAACTTTTCACACAAATAACAACTGAAACTTCTCTTGAGTCCATGGCGATAAACTTTCCATAGGCTTCTATTACTTTGATATCCAACTCATTCATGACTTCGGAGGCATGACATTACATGATGCACTGGAATCAAACATAGAATTGTGAAGTAGCCTATCCTTTATAATCAAAGTTGTGAAAAATGGATCAACATTCAATTGGGAATCAACCAAAGATGTCCCCAAATATACCTCAGGTGTCTCTCCAAAATCCTCTATTATTGGTGGTGTTCCAAGGTCAGCAATGATTTGAGGAGGAGTCTCAACAACATTTACATTTCTTCCTGGAGTGATCTTCTCTTCCTTCAACCCTAAGTACTCAAATGCTCTCTTCTTATGCTCAAGAATTCTAAGCAACTCAATGATTGGAACACTCACTTTAATTTGGCTCAATACTTGGGCTATGTCATAGGGGACACTCTTTGGAAAAACAACATTGGAAGGGAGATAAGAAGATTCATATCAAGGGATTCTTGGCAGCTTGGGCATGAGGAGGACTGTAATTTTTTCTTGGGATATTAGATCTTTTAACAAGTGTTTATTTCCTAAGAGCTTCTTTGGGAATGCTTGGTAGCAAGGGTGTTTTAGGTTTGGCTTGAGGACCAACTCCTTTAACAAATTTTCTTCTAGTATTATACTCTTTCTCTTGACCAACAACAACATTCATTAACAACTATCTATCTTCCTCCGAAGGGATACCACCATCATATTTCTTAATCATCAATGCTCTTAGGTATTCAAAGTCATTGTTAGGAATTTCAAAATCTTGTACTACATCAACATCATGAGTATGAGAAAGAGAAAGAAGTGGTACCCACTTTATGCAATCCCAAAAGGTTGCAGTAGTCCTTACACTTATTACCTTTGTTGATGTTGTTGCTTGTTGTGAATTTGAAGAGCTTCCCAACATGCAAATGTCATCATCAGTTCCATCCTCATTATCATCCTCACCAACTTGCTGGTCCACTTCACATGGAGGATGAGGAAGAAAACATCTATCACACCAATCAATATCAGCAACCTCTTCAATAAGCAGTAACCCTAGTAGTTAAGGGATCAGGTAACACTCTTCCTTCATGTGCTTGAGGATGTCTATTTGTAGACCCCATAGGTCCTTTCCCTCTATCATCTGCCCTTTGATCACCTCTAGGATGATTGGCAAATCTATCATGGTTTTGTGCTCTTGGCTGACCTTGTGAAGTCTGCCCAATTCCTTTCTCAGCTCTTGCCAACTTATATGAGATTTCTTTGATAGCCCCTACCAAATTTTTCACAACCTCCTCCAAATCAGCTCCCTTGCTAACTTGAGGTTTGTCAGGGTCTATCAATTTTACACCATCTCTCTTGAGAGGTTTCCCAATGGCCTTAATGTTATTTTCAATTTGAAGTGCCATGGTGAAATCCTACCTTAAATTGGTAGGGTTCTTGTCTCTTAGGTAATAGGCTGCTTTCTTATCAAATGCATCTACATATTTGATTAAACAAGATTCATCACAAGGCCTCAGATTAACTGGAAGCCTTCTCAAAGTTTTGTTAAACCTTGTGTTGAAGTCATGAACTAACTCATTGGGGTTCTTCTTGATATTCTCAAATTCAAACAAGAGAAACCTAGGATTGGTCCTATCACCATATTACAACCTAAATGCATTCTTAATTTCAGTCCAAGAGTCAATAAAATTATCAAACAGAGCCTTGTACCAATTCCTAGCATCCTCTTCCAGTGTATGAATAAACAATTTCACATACACATCCTCAAACTCTATCTCAAAATCTTCCATCATATTATCAAAATGTTTGAGATGTTGTTCACCAGTAATAGCATTGTTACCTTCGAATTTCACCAACCTATTTCTGACATCTTGTGGGACAACATTTGGGTAACCATCCATTCCTCTAAAATTTATAGGACCAAAGGTGTTAACAACAAATGGAGGTCTAGGCTGAGCCATATTGTTTGGTGGAGGTGATCTTGGAGGTGAAACAAGTTGATGAGGAGTGCAAGATCTTTGGGGCTCAAGAATGTGATTCACAAGACTAGTATTCTCTAAGTGTTGACTTTCTTGGAAAGTTTTATTTGGATTAAAACACAGAGGTGCATATTGGAGAAGGAACTCACCCGGTACATCGAAAGACCTTCACCAGCTGAGGTAAATAATTTTATGAGAGGATTTCTTGAGTCAGAATCACTTGAAGAAGAGTGATAATCCTCTACTAAAGGCTGATCTCTCTCACCAATGGATATATATTTTCCTGATGTCTAACCTTTAACAACTTTCCAAACTCTTCTCCCTTCCAACTCTGAGTTCCTTGAATCTGAAAATAATTTCTTAGCAGAGTCTTTAAGGAAGAGAGATCTTCTTCCTTCCAGTTTTGTAGAGATTAGTAGCACAAAAATAAATGACAGAAAGGCAAGACACTGGTATTTATCAATATCAAATCAGCATGGAGTCGCCACTAAGGAATTTCACCTTAGTTGTGCAAGAATGCACTAAATTAATCTACCAAATGTTTTCTAGGACTAAAAACTTTTCAAAGCTTTAATAAATCAGACCTTCTTCTTAGATTAATCAATCACAAGGCAACCAAAGTGCATAAACTGCTAGGAAATGAAAAAGGGCGGATAAAGCTTGAAACCCTTGTTTAAAACATGTAGATCTGAAGCATAAAATGATATTTTAACAATGTAGAATCTCACACTCTTGAATACACAAATGCTCAAACTCTTCAAACACTAAATAAACACTAAGAAATTCCAAGAATTCCCAGGTAGTGGCACTGTAAGGGTGTTGGTACCCAAATTTGTTTTCCTTTTCATCTGAGCCACATTAGAGATACGACATGAAGCTTGAATTCAGATAGATCATGATGTGTGTCATTTTGTAGCCAGGGATGTGATCTAACTGGCACTTAGATTTATAGAGAGATGGATAGCACTTTGAAAGGATTTTATCTGACCCTGACTATTTTAGGTTGTGCCTTTTAACCAAGGTAAGAGAACCTACATTGTAACCCCCAAATGGTGAAGGAGATGAAGATATCCCTCAATTTATGAAAATAGTATGAAAAGGCCTTGGGAAAATATGATCAACACTCCAAATCTAACTTTCACAAGTTGTCACTCCCAGATTATGGAGATATTTTCAATGCAAGGCAAGGGTTACTGGAGACATTATATGATCCTGATTTGCCTTGTGCATTTTTGTAAATGGATTGTATTATTTTGTTGACACACAATGCAATGTAGGGGTAGTGTGGGTAGGATTAGTTTGTTTGAATGAAATTTTTGGTGGGGTGTTGACAAGACAAACTAGGATATATCATATCTTTGACAACCTCTACAATACTTGAACAACTATCAGATAAAATGCTTCAAATAATCAGGATATTCTTTCAACCAAAAGAGGCATAAATGGAAGTCCAAGTTGCACTCTTCACACAATATTTGAGAATTCACCACAAAATATTGAAGTAAAGAACTCAATTAAACACAAAAATCCATGATCAAACCACGCCTAAGGTACCCCCAAAGGCTTACAAGCAATCTTTGCAGTCAAGGAAGGTAAAGTGATTTTAAATTTGTTTATCTCTTTATCAGATGAAGGCTCTTCTAAACATGAGATTGCAAATGCCACTAAAATATCAACAAGAAATGGAGATTCTGTGTGATTTCTAAAGACTTTCAATGCAAGATTGCAAGAACAATGGAAAGTATTTGCAGCATTTAAAAATGATAGCATACATCTTATTGCCTAGAAAAACATAGATTAACTCAAAAGCTTGTTAGATTCATCAGCAAGGGAGAGTTTCATGAACAATCTCAGAGCTGTGTGATGGCTATACACTTGTAACCAACTCACATACATGAAGATCCAACACAAAAGAAATTATTCTGGTTCTTTGGTGGGTTTTTTCAGAAAAATGAGCTTTCTCTCGAATTTCCTGATTTTTTCAAATTTTCCCGACCCCTTACAATTTCTCCAAAATGCATTATATACCTCATGCCACATTGGAGCCTTCTTTCCCAAGCAAAGAATATGCCATGGGATCAAGTTTGTTACAAAACAATCCTCATGATTCAATGAAAATGACATCAAACAGAAAAACATTCACAGGTTGTCATGTGTGCCAAAAAGATTAAATCATTACAAATATCTAGATCATTATCCATCCCGGAGGTGCATTTTTCATCACTGAGGCATGCAAACACCTTTTACTCATCATTTTCACCTTTTTACCTTTTCAAATTACCTCTGTAACTTTTGATTTTGTCATTTCATGTTTTTGGATGGATTAGGGCAAAATTTATTTCAAAATCACCTCAGATCAAAGAATTAAGCCATGAAAGTGATGTCAATGATCCTGGAAGGCCAAGACGACACAAAATCACTATAAATTTGATGAATTTTGATGTAAAAATCATGATTCCAAGCTTCCTGGAGCTCCCATGGCGATCAAAACAAATGGATGCACAACAACCGTCAATCTTATCCATCTTTTAATCCTAGCCCTCCACATGGAAGATGCGGACTTAGAAATAAGCTTGAGTTACCCTTTTAATTTTTTGGATAAGGCCGGACACGTGGAAAAAAATGATTGGAAATCAACTTAGGCTTACTTATTGTCTTTTTGACATTTTTGAAAAAATGGAAAAATTTATCTTTTTCTCCGCCCCTCCACCTTTGAATTTTGGAGCTAACACGTGGCACATGGTGGGTCCCATTGGGATCGTACTTCAATTATGTGCATTTTGACCTTTTTTGGAAAATTGGAAAATTTTCACTTTTTTCCCCATGGGCCCGCACCTCCGATTTCTCCCTCGCCATGTGTCTCCTTGTGATTCATCGTGGGCCAGTGCTCCAAATTTTGATTCTAAGCCTTTTTTTGCAAAAGGGAAAAATTCTCTCCTGCCTCTGTGACCCGCCGACCCGCCTTGTCCTCTGCCACGTGTCGCTCGATGATTCACTAGTAGGCCAATGCTTCAAATTTTGATTTTAAGCCTTTTTGTAAAAAGGAAAAAAATCCCCTTTTACTTCCACTGGCCCGCACTTCCCTCTGACCACTGTTGGACACGTGTCCACCTGTGATTGGCCATGTTGCCGCACTCCAAAATTTTACTTTAATATATTTTGCTTTCAAAGGAAAAAAACCTCAAAAACCTCTACCATTCGCGTCTCCTCTAACCTTGATTTATTCCACGTGTCCTCCTCTAATTGGAGCGGGGGAAAATGATTTTGAAACTTAAGAAAAATAGAGCTAAAAAACTCTAAGTCCCCCATCGCCCGCTCCTCCCCTTTTGGTCTTTAGGAAACGTGTCCACTCCGGATTGGCTGCAGAGCTTGGGACCATTTTTGATTTAAATTTTTTGCAAAATAAAGTCTAAAAATTCCAAGGAATCGACCACCCACCATCCCCCTGCCAATCAGAACATGCCACGTAGGCAAATTTTGAAAAAATGGGTCCTTGGCCCAAAATGCCCCATTGTTTGAAAAGGTGAAAAATGAAAAGTTACAACACTTCCCCACTTTTCCTCAACCAATTAGAAGCCACCACATTTCCAATACCTTCTGAGGATGAATTTGATGGGAAAATGACACCCGTCTGACCGTCAAAATGTAAAAATTCTAGGGATGCCCTAGAATTCAATTTTTTCACCAAGGATGGCAGATTTTTCAATTCTGAATCAACTGAAGCATGATTTCTGAACATTTTCGACCTTGGGATAGGATTTTCAATTGCACACAAGTATGATTTGATCAATTTCAATTTTTCCATGATCTGGAAAAGGGAAAAATGACATAGCCTACAAAATTTGAAAAACTAGGGCACAAAAAAGGGCAAACTTGGATTATTCTTTCAAATTAGGGAAAAACAACAAGTTTGTGAGCATTTTTAAAGCATTCAACTAGAGGGGAAGAATTACAGACCATCAAATCAAAGGATAAAACATTTTTTTGAGTAGATACAGATTTGAAATTTTAGGGCAACATGGTGCAAGCTCAAAAATGGCACCAACACTTTCCAAGATGGGGTAGCTTAGAATGCTTAGGTTCCACGTCCTCCGTGTGAACCTCAAATCCTTACAAAAATGTCTACGTCCATAAATACATCACTCATGTAGCTTCATGTTTTCTTACCAACTCCTTCTCCTAATATTCTTTATACTCGATCCACCTCTCCTCTCTCTCCATTTCTATCGTAAGGTCTGTCATGCCAACTTCCACGCTCTCGCACTTAGTCCGAGTTTAGCTAGCTATGGGAAAGGCTTCCAAAGTTAAAGTAATCATAATGATATTGACAACTAGTGGAATAACATGAAATAATGATCCTCTAGTCTCCCTTAAGAACTCAAACTCAACAATCTTCAGGAAATAATACGTAGAAATATCGTATTCCAAAGTATAATTAGTCAACACTCTACTCCACCTGAGATCAAAAACATGGGTCCATGTCAAATCAGAATCAATAAACCATTGATATTCCTCATGGGTCCAAACATGAAGTCTATAGTATGAACTTGACCTTCATGCATATGTTGATAGCCATTCATAAAACTCTACTAGGAAAAAGTAGAAAAATGGCTCATATAACTCATAATACATGTGATCCTCTACCCATTTATGTGCATCAAACTCAAATCCAGTGTTAAATATTTGATAAAATTCATCCTCCATGTTTTTGAGCCACACTTTGACACTATCCAAGGTCAAGTGCTCCGTCATTAATCATTTCTCTCACAGTAGCTTCAAAAGAGGTCTCGGTAATGGAACCAAGATGTAGTCATTATTTTACCCTCAACACCTCTTTCTAACCCAAAGTGTGTTGGGATATCACCCAACATACATTGGGCACTCCCGAGGTGCACGTGGGTGTCGAGCCCCTCCTCTAAGTTACATTTTCCATAGAGTTTTGCCATTAATAGAGTATTATTTGCGAAACAAAAGTACATGCATCTACTTAAAAGTAAAAAGATATAACTTATAGATCTACACATCATTGCATCACAAAAGGTAAATAAACATTTTATGAAGCACAAATAAATAGATCTTA
The DNA here is from genome assembly GCA_018340775.1 of Taxus wallichiana var. yunnanensis. NCBI lineage: Eukaryota > Viridiplantae > Streptophyta > Pinopsida > Cupressales > Taxaceae > Taxus > Taxus wallichiana. The sequence continues at coordinate 126,747,590 of CM031242.1, read as the reverse complement.
GTCATGACAAGCCAAATAACATGAGGGTTTACACCCATAAACAAGATGTACAAAATATATCCATGTATATTGATTTAAAAGAGTTTCTAGTATCCACACTACATAAAAGGGTCATCTCAGACTATATACATCAAATGACAGAGGTCCAACCCCTTTAAACTCATATGATCAAAGATCCTAACTATGTTTTCCCCATTGTAACCCTTATTACTGGAGACCCCAGCACCCATATATATGCTTAATGATATCCATTATAACCCTCTAGCACCCCCAAGAGAGGGTAATAAGTTTTAAGGACCCGACGAAGGAATGGTACCAAGGAATGTAGAAAATGTTTCACCAAAGAATCATAAGGGAAAAGGAAAGAAAATAATTTCTACCAATTTGAATGGTGAATGGTACACGAAATGCATGACTGGATGACATATTACTTAGTAAGGAATGGGTGTCTCATATCAAAAAGATGGTTGTAAGTGATTACAACCATCAAACGAGCACCACAGAAAATGAGATGACACTAGAGCTGGTTCACCCTACAAAGAAGAGGACACCAGATGGAATGCCTATCTATGACAATGAAGTGAAGGTGAAAATGGAGAAGGTTTGGTTTGTTGCAACTCTATGAGTTGCCCTATTTTGGCAAGCTTGAGAAACTATACCAATGGTTGATGTCATGCATACATGAATACCAATTCTATTTCATAGGTTGGAGGATGTGCATAACCCCCCAACTGATTTCTAAGTTCACCGGCCTTATCTAGCAAAGGAGAATCATTGGATGGTGATTTGGAAGACAAAGAAGCCATTAAGAATACCGTTGAAGCTTATGACTACAAGAAGGGTTCACGCTACTTTGAATTTTTGTAATCACCAATCCTGTGATGAGGATAGATACATGTTTGGTCACAAATATGAATAGGAAAGAGAGATGGAAAAATATCAATAAGTCCTAGTTGAATTTATGTCGCAATATCTCAGAGTGTACCATCTATAACCTCTCTTCTTTTATTGTAGAAGAGAATATAAATTCCACACATGACAGAGAGAAGATCATGTTTGGTAATGTCCTCCTCACCATTATATTTTCATAGATTGGAGTGCCCGATGGGCTAGATAAGTTTTTTTGGGAATACCTAGAGGAAAACCCTCCCCTACTAAGAGGTTTGAATAGTATACTTGTGACACCATGATGGCCACTCATAAGGCATGCTTGGAAAGGTGGTATAAGCGATGCGCGGTGTAGTCGAGGCTGAATGTAGAATACCAAAGCGCTTTCCCTCATTAGTATAAGGAGAGGTTGAGTTTTCCATATACCATCATTTTTATATCAACAGATTTACTTTGATAGATGACACCAAGAGTCCTTGGTGTAAGTTTCCTTTCTCCTTCACAACGTAGTACTTCCAAGTTGGGGTCAATTGATTCAAAGAGGTGAAGAAACTCAAGTTTTATCTAAGTGTAGTAGATCAAGATTTTAGAGAGTTGCACAAGAAGTTAATATACCCTAAGAAACGCACCTATGTGGAGAATTTTATCTCCCATGATGTACACATGTTAACCAGTAACATTTCCTATTGCAAGGAGGACAACAACGAGGGTGTATTTACACCTAAGGCCTAAGTATGGAAATGGAGATTATGTTGAAGATGATGTATCCATTCTGAGGACCCCACCACGAGGAAAAATTTTGTGCTAAGGAAAAGATAAATAGAGGAGCCTCTAAGAGAAAGGCACCAAATGCGCAGACAATACAAACATTAGGGCATAGGAATTAGGAATGGGCATAACTACTTACTTCCACTAGAAGAAGTCTCTCATTAAAAAACAATTCTTCTGAAAGGAAGAGTCACCCACGAGTGAAGAAAAAGAGAAGTCCCCTGTATTGGAGTGACCAGTAAGGAAGAAGCAAAGGGTGACAAAAGGTTTGGACTTAGGAGAAACATAAAGCATGGAGATCGACAGGGCGATGAAGATGATGAAGAGCGCGGTGAGGCTCAGAATCATCCTATGTACAATGTACATGAGTCAGATGAAGAAGGAAATGAAGAGAGGGATGATAATGAGGAAGGTGCTCATGACAAGGGGGAGTGAGAAAGTAAACATGAAGGATCAGAAGACCCCAACCCCGATCGAGGAGCAGATGGATAACACTGTAGAGAGGGAGGTGGTGGGTATTATCCAATAGTTAGTGGAGCAAGAAGTAGAGTGAAGTGCCAAAAAAGTCTTTGAAGGAAATTGAAGAGATCAAAAATATAGGAAAGGAGTATAGGAGCATCGGCGGAGACCCCAAATTAGCGTTAAGCTTCCCAACGAAAGTGCGCATAGGTGGGAAGGGTGCAATAGTGGCGCAGGAACACGCTATGAATTATATTAATGATCCAATAAATTTACTTCATGTGTACTTCCAAAGTATCATACCCACTAACCAACTCTTCACTTGGTCTTCTTTTGATGAAGAGGGTGTATACTGTTGATGCAAAATCACAAAGCACCCACGGATGTTGATCAGATTTTTGGGTTGATCATACTAGCATCCAGGTGTGATTGCACAACATGGAATCCTTCCTCTAAGTGTGGGACTTGTAAAAATGAGAAAGGAATCTCCAGAGAAGGTGGACCCTATTCCTCTGTTGAGATGCACATGAAAATGCAGAGGGTTTACTCAAAACCTAATCTAATCTTACCAAGGAGACAGGGGTAAGAAGATGCATAAAAATAAACCTAAGCTAACAGAGTGATGCACCGAGGAATGAAGAACACCTGTCTTGTTAATAAACACAAAACATTCAAATGTGATGCAAGATCATGCACAGATAACAAAATTTGCAGTGAAAGACCAAGAGGATGCAAATAAACATAGAGAGGGTTGAGAATCATCCACAGATATGCATTACTTGCTCCAAAGATTGATACAATACACTACAAAATCCCAAGAGGCGAGTCACATTACGGGCTTTCAAATGGGAGGTTCGAACTCCACAAATTTGCTGCCAAAGAGAAGAAGGGAGGGCAAAACAGAATGTTCCACCTTTAGAAAGAAGCCCCTCCTTACAATATATAGGAAGAATGAGAGAGGGAAGTGAGAGGAATTCTAGATCTACCACAACCACTTCTAGGTTGCATTTTAACTCATCTCATTATGGCAGAAGCGGCGAATCCTGGCAAAACGGCAGACTGTCTGTTGTATTAAATCTGGTTGTTGAAACGTCACTTCTATCTATTATTACGTGCCAGAGGCGTTTCTCAAATTTATCTCTCCAAACTGAACCAAAATGAAATATTGACCCCGGAATCATGTAGAGAATTTTTGAGATTTCCATTGATATAAAGAACGTGAAAATCTGAGCTCTGGATCGAAAGATATGATCGTTTGAAGATTTAGGGCAAAAACGGCCCAAAAACGGATCGGCGGGAAAACATTTGAATTTTTCCCGCGCACTGCCACTTGGATGACATGTGTCGGGCTCTGATTCGTCCACGGGTTCATCCTCTAAAAATTCCTTTCGAGCCTTTAAATTGGGACACGTGGCACTATTTCATTGGTTTGGGCCTGAGGGGCGCACTTAGCAACTTTTCAACCTTTTGACACGTGGCACGTTTTGATTCGTTGCAGCTCCTTGACTTTTCACATCCCTCACATACCTTTGGCCCAGATCTCCTAAACTACCTCGGGACAAATTCTTCTCGAACCACCCGATCCGTGCTTCCTTGTCCCTCTTTGTGGCGAAGACACGTGGCGAGATTTGATTGGCTCTCGGCTCTTTCGGCTTTTCACGTCCCACGCGTCCCTTTGTCCCAACTGTCCCAGATGAAATTCCCTGTTTGGTTGAACCAGCCGGTTCACATCCTCTGCATACTTTTGTCCCAACTGTCCCGGACTATCTGGGACAAATTTCTCCGAACACCCGAAATGGGCTGACTGTTTGCTCTCGGCCACTTCGCCTTTTCGCGTCCTTCGCGTACTCATGGCCCAGATGTCCCAGACTACCTGCACAACAGTTAGTCAATTTTTTCACCTTCGGCCAGTTCGCCCTTTCACGTCCCGCGTGTCCCCACAGCCCGATGTCCTTTTGCTGCGCGGACCATCTGGCGGTTTTTCGGCCGATTCGGGCCCCGACGTCCCAACTGTCCCTAGTGCTGCCTTAGTCAATTTTCTCTATATTTCGGCCTCAAGCCTGGCTCTTTGCAACTTTTTCACATACTTTTAAAATGTTGGGTTTTCTTCTTGGATAGGAGGGTTAGAGAGAAACCGAGGGGACCCCCAAAACATGATTTCAGGCCTTGAATCATTCTACTTGCTCGGGACTAACAATCTGATGCATGTTATCAAAATTACCCTGGGGAATTTTGGATAACAATACCTGCACATGATAAAAATGCTATCATGGGATTTTGAGTCCCACGTGGATGAACCCAAGTTTGAGGCAAAATCATGATGCATTGATGAAGATACAAGACACCAAGGGAATAAACCCTCTTGTAAATTCCCAGCAGGTGTCAGATGAGAAATTTCACAATGTGCTCAACAAGGTATCGATGGAGGTGGAAGCAAGACTCTTCGGGAGAAACGATAGAATAATGGTCTTGGAGGAGGAGCTTGAGAAAGATAATGAGGAGATCATTGAGAGGGAAGTGGAGATAAAACAAAAGGAACTGGTTAGTGAGTAGTTAAGGCATGAACTGAGGGATGAAAAGGTGAAGGTGTGTAAAGTCTATAGGAAGATAAAGGCCATTTCAGGTATCATTATCCTAAAACACCCAGACATGGCCCCACCTAAATAGAAATACAAGTCAACCTTGCACTTCTTGGAATACTTGACCCACATACTCACCATGGAAAGGAATCAAATCATATTAGAACCAGGTAAAAGAGGTGATGAATCGCCATAAGAAGGAAGAAAAGCTGAAGATTGGGGAGACAATGACTCGGTACTCTGAGCTCCTTACTTGTAGTAAAGACCACTTGGTGGATGGATAAAGTCATACATGAAAACTATGTTGATAGAGATAGGGTAACAAGCATATTGGTTGTTACACATGAGGCAAATCTGAAAGAATTTTTAGGAAAATAAAAAAGGCAATATGGCATAGCGTGATAAGATCCTGACGAGGTTGAGAATAATTTGGAAGCAATCAAAACCTTGTGGGGTTCGATTAAGAATAGGCTAAAGGAACTATACCCCCAAGTCACTCACATGATGGATGTGCTAGGTGATCTTAACAAGAAGATGGGAAACATTGTAGATATGTTGAAAGCTAAGATAGATGAACTAAGTTTTTATGAAGTAAGCGCATTGGTGGGTGGCCTACTTTAGTAGGTGAAGGGAGATGTAGATGCTTGACAGAAGATTGAGGAATCCGTGAAGAAGGAGTTCCCACTCCCGATGCAGGCGATAGCATATTCTTCCATTCTTCCTTTCTTTATTTATATTATTTCAATTCCATTATTCTTTATTCTTTGAAGGAGCAAAATGTTTCTGACGATTAAGAAAATGCGTAGTGTGGGGTGATGTTGGAACCTAAATATTGGCAAAGTACCAAGAGGAACATGTACAGGACTGGTAAATTGAAGGGATCTTAGGGAAAAGCACGTAGGAAATGGGTTTAAGAAGGGTTTAATTAAAATCAAGGTGCGTGTAGGAGGTAAAACATGGGTTTAAAGGATTTAGCTATATTTGGCATCATGGAGTCACTTGAGGAAAAATGTGAGGACCCGACTAGGTGTGATAAGTGGATAAGGTGCTGCACTGGAACCTTGGAGGCCAAGAAAAGTATATTACATATAGGGAATATTCCCAGAGGCATCATTACAATTAGTGGAATTTTTTTCAAATAGGATAAGCATTCACCTATGGAGGACCACATGGACACTTGGCACATGATCTTCTCATGAGAGAAGTCATGGCGGTGGACATTGATCCTATTTAAAGGAATGCTTGGATAGAAATATGGACATGGGAAAAGGCGATATTTAATAAGCTATAGGGTACAAGAGTGCTAAGAGAAGGAGGGTAACGAGGTGTTGTAGAAATGTTAGGTAATGCTAAGGGTTTAGAGCTCATGATGCTAGGGTTTAGAGTTCTTGATGCTATAGGGTTATAAAGGATATCATTAAGCATATGTATGGGTGTTGGGGTCTATAACAAGGGTTATAATGGGGAAAGCATAGTTAGGATATCTGATCAAATTAGTTTGGAGGGGTTGGATCTCTTTCATTTGATGTATATGGTCTGAGATGACCCTTTTAAATGTAGTGTGGCTACTAGAAACTCTTTTAAATCAATATACATGGATATATTATGTACATCTTGTTTATGGGTGTAAACCCTCATGTTATTTGGCTTTTCATGACTCAAATCTGGTTCCTTGTGCTTCATACAATGTTTATTTACCTTTTTGATGCATTGATGTGTAGATTTGTTAGTTATATCTTCTACATTTTAAGTATATTCATGTACTTCTATTTTTGCAAATAATCCTCAATTAATCACGAAACTCTCTTGTAAATATCACATAAAGAAGGGGATTGGCACCTATGTGCGCCTTGGGTGAGTTCTCAATGTATTTTGGGTGATATGTCGGTGCGCTTGGGGTTAGAAAGAGGTATTGAGGGTAAAAAAATGACTACACACAGTATGAATTGATAAAAATGGGCCTGACAATGCTATATAACAACCCAAAAAAAGATACAACCTGATAGATTTTAGAACCATTTATTTATTTGAAATAGATGACATCTCCATAGCCTCCACTTTAACGGGCATGAAAACAGTTTATGTTGGTGGCTCCGAAAAAATATGTTATTTTCTAGTATTATACCAACTCTTTAACTAATCGTATGCCTCACGACCTTTCTAGAAAAGAACATACCAACATGTCGAGTTCTTATTGCAGCAACGAAGCGCACATAGCATCCAAGTGACCTACCTCCCATCGATAATGTCTCACCCAATTTTTCCACTTCATACAAGAAATGATTTAGGATGTGAAACCATTTTTGTAAATCCTAAAAATGTCCACGTCCACCAAACCTTCCTATTTATAGCGGGCATCCGAAAGAAAGGACCATGACGCACTCAAGGTTTTGTCCATTTCGCTTCCATGCCAACCCTATACACTGGCTTGATCCAATGATGACCCATCTCCAAAGCCCAATCCTTCACCGGATGTATGATAAGAAGATGATAAACAAACGTCAAAGAAACTTCCACATTTACCCTCATACATCCCTCCAGATAAAGATAATCATCTCTAAGAACTCCCTCAATTGTAACCAGGTATTTCTCTGATTCAATCCAAAAAATGGATTTCAAATGGAAATGTGAAATTTTGGTATGAAATCCCATCTCACGTATATCCATGAGAAAATTTCATGAAAGGAAACATTGGTCTAGCCATGACAAAATAAATGAAATCTCGTGAAAGAAACTTGAAAGGTGTGAAAATAAGGGGGAGCGATTAGATAAATATATGGAGTGAATATGACATCACATGCTTGAAATTAATACAAGCTTGCCAGCAAATTTAATATCAACCTTTATTGGAAAAGGTGATGAGTCCATCCAATCAACATATTTATTACAAATCTTATCACAAAACACTTGGTGAGTCCCTCAATTTTTTACAAAATCTTCCTATTTAGTAGTTATCTTAATAGATAAGATTTAAGGTCCAATTTAGAGTTAATGAGAGCATACAAAGGGAATTTTAATCACACAAGATTAATTTTCCCTAACAAGTTCTGCTTTTTAATAACGATGTTATAAATAATATGGGAGTCACCTCTAATAATTAATTCATTACTATTCGAGTCATTATCCAGGGAAAATAACGTTCTAGTGCTTAAACTTACTAATTTATACATTTAATACTTTACTAAATTTCTAGTCATTAGTCACCCATTATTTTTCACGACTACCACGTCATACAAGCTTTGAGGATACTTCTTCTACTATGATCTACTTGTGCTACTATGATCTAACCTTGCCTAACTATGTGGCTATGTTTATTACCAGCCTTAACTAATGGCACTTACCTTTCATTAACTAATGATGCTTACCAGTTGCAAAGCATTTTTGTTTATATGAAAATATATGGATTAGGTTTGTTTGATATATTGTTTAGGTCTATTTGTTTCGAAGTATGATTTTAATAAAATATGAAAGGCCAAGACGGACATGATACTTCTTCAGGTTCAAATGATGTACTTTTTCTACTATGATCTAACCTTGCCTAACTATGTGGTTATGTTTATTACCAAAAACTGTTGATATTAGAAATAACAAAGCCTTCCCTTTCATTAACTAATGATGCTTACCAGTTGCAAAGCATTTTTGTTTATATGAAAATATATGAATTATGTTTTATGCACAATATATCAAATGATAACTACCTAGGGTTGCAACCTTCTCAAAGGTATGTATTCAAGGACTTGGCTCTGCCAAGGATAGTCTAGCTAATATAAAATAATTACAAATAATGAAAACAAAGCTGTTGAGATTGTTTTTGCATCATTAAAATGGATTCCCTGACATTGTAGAGGCTAGCGGCCGCTAGCCTTCTCATCAACGAATAATTGGTAAACATAAAACAAGAATTTCTCTTCATGGCCTCTGATCCTTTATTCCTAAGAAAGGTTCATGTTCATCTTCACCCTCGATGTTTAGTAAATTGTTTCAGACTATTTTGTTTAACGGGTAATTTCTGAAAATATGCAAGGCCAAGATGATCAAGATACGTCTTCAAGTTTAAAATATGTACTTCTATTATTATGCTCTAACACTTATATTTGTTGATAATGTAGACAGTGGAATTTTTTTAGATTGATATTTTAAAAAAGCAATAGATCCCGTGAGTGCCAAGTCACTCCTTTTGATACATAATATAGCTTAGCGATAACTAAAATTTTTCATTGATACGAACTTACGTGATATGAAAAATATATCCAACTAATAATAAATAATGATTTATCCCTCCAATTTTTATTCTTGAAGTTTAAATGGATTCCGAAAAATGTAGAGGAAAATACCTAAGGGAAGTCAAGCAGCTTAGTGGTCGCCAAGAATTTTCCTTTCTTTGATGTTCCAAGACAAGAGAAGAAAAAATATTCAAAGACAAGAAAAATATTTACCACTTTCTTGAATACACGTAATTAATACAAGAATATTTGAATTCTATTACATTTTATTCCTATCCTAACATACTATCTTGATGTTGGTGGCCGATAGGATATTTGTTGTCTTTTATATGGGATAAGTAGTAACGACTCCACTGAAAACTAACTATGCTCCATTATTGTATTTAAATTTTACAAGACTAGCAACCATGAGGGAGGATGCTTACTACATTTATTTGATGTTCCAAGACAAGAGAAGAAAAAAATACTCCAAGACAAGAAAAATATTTACGACTTTTTCTAAATAGACATAATTCAAAACGTAATTTCAAGAGAATACAATACACGTAGTCAAACATGTAATCTTAAGCCTAGTGCCCACTAGGTAGATTAGCCACCGCAAAGATCCTAGTAGACGTTAGGATTTTCCATGATTTTTTTGTTATTCGATCACTAATTTTAAAATAAGAAACTATTGAGGCTTGATACCAGAAACCATTACTTTCAATTACTAATTGAACCTAATGCGGCTGCTAGGAATTTTCCTTTATACTAGTTGATTTCAATTATGTGATATACACAATATATCTTATGAGAAATATAAAAGGAACCTAATTACAACACCCAAACACATCATGACATGTAATATTTGTTATTATTAAATATTCAATTCTCAACCATTATCACCCATGTTGGATTCCAAGTTTCCACAATGAAGTAGTGTAACTCAAATATGGTTTTTATAGTGATGGGAATATATAGATGCTAGCAGCCGCTAGTCTTCACTTCTATAAAAAAATTCACTACTTGAAACAAACCAAATTTAATAGTGATTAATTTTTTAAATTGCTTAGTGTAACTATTTGTGCAAATCAGCGGCCCTCTGGATGTTCTATCAAATTTCTAGTTTGACATTTTAGCATCCAGTGTGATTGCACAACATTGAATCTTTTCCCCAAGTGTGGGACTTGTAAAAATGGGAAAAGAATCTCTAGATTAGAGGTTGGTTCCTCAACTCCTCTATTCAAGTGTGCATGACATTCTGCAGAGGGTTTACCTATAACTTAATCAAACTTTTCCAAGGAGACAGGGTTGAGAAAATGCAAAAATAAACCTGATCTAAATAAGGTGATGCACCAAAGGAGTATTAGACACCTACTACTACAAAACATACACAATCCACAAGAAAATACAGCATAAAACATGCACAAATTTCCAAAATGTAATGAAAGATCAGGAAACAATGATAAACATATGAAAGGATTGAGAAAATTTAATCACAAAGCATATATCATCATTCCAGGTCCAATACAGTGCATTACAATGACCAAGAGGCAAAAAGAAGTGCAATATTTGCATGGAAAGGTAAAAAAACTCCACAAATCTACCTGATTAGGAAGAAAAGGGAAGTTGCAGAGCTAAAAGAATGTCCAACTGTTTTAAAATGAGCCCATTCTAGCTTTTTACAATGCCCATTCGAGCTCAAGAGAGAGAAATGCGGGAAAACATGAGAAAGCTTTCAACCACTAACCAAATTCATAATAAACAGCATGGGTTCCCTTACAAATCCACTTCCCAACATTTTTTGACCATGCTGGGAGAGAATGCGAGCCATACTGCATTAAAAATGGTGGTTGAAATGTTAGTTTTGTTCATTTCCATGTGCCAGGTGTTTTCCAATTTTCTCTCTCCAAAATCCACCAAAACACAAAATTGAGCCCAGAATCATGTAGAGAATTTTACCAGCTTTCCATTGATATAAATAACATAAAAACTAAGCTCTGGATCAAAAGTTATGCCCCTCTAAAAATTTAGGGCAAAACAGGGCCCAAAATGGGTTGGTGGGCTGAAAATTTGAAATTTTTCCACTTTTTGCTTTTTGGAAAATTTCCTCAAAAATATCCATTCCCCGCTGGTTTGGTGCTACGTGGCATGTTTTGATTAGATGCGGCTTTTTCTTCCATTTTTACCACGCGCACACCTTATGTTTCTTGTTTCCACATGGACACATGGCATGATTTAATTGGCTCGGGCCTTGGGAGGCGAGACTTCCTTTTAAAATTTCGTTTGATTTTATTTTGGGAGAATTTCCTAATTTTCCCCCGCTTCCACTAGTTCGGTGCCACATGGCTTCTTTCGATTGGTTGGCGGGCCTTGGGGCCAAAATTCTTTTGCGCTAACCTTTGGGAAATTTTCCCACTTTTCTCCGCCACTCTGATGCCGTGCCAGGGACACGTGGCATGATTTGATTGGTTTGAGTTTTTGGGGGAAGAATTTCATTTCAATATCTTCCTCACTTGGGTGAAAAGGAAAAAATCCTTTCGCACCTCTAACCCCCCTTGCCCTGGTGACATGCGGCACCATGCCATTGGATGCGGGCCTTGGGGCTAAAATTCTTTTGTGCTAACCTTTGGGAAATTTTCCCAACTTCTCCTGCTCGACACATGTCTCGCATCTCATTCACCGCGGGCCATTGGGATAAAAAATTCCTTTCTGGACTCTGCGAACACTTGGTAAAAATTTCAAGTTTACCTCCGCCTCCGCCCTTCCGAGGACACGTGGCCTCATCTTATTGGCTCTGGACTTTCTAGGGAAATTTTCCCATAAAAACTCCGCGACCCATAACTTCAAAAATACATGGAGTTAGGAAGAAAACGTTACCTTTAAAATCGAGAAAAATCTCTATCCAATGGTGCTACTTCTAGAAGGTTTTGAGTGCCTAAAAAGTAAAAAAATTTGACTGAGGCACAAGGGAGGAATGAAATGAAGGGAGTTAGCCCAAAATGAGCAAGGGGCTCATTTTGGATAACAATTTTGGTGACTCAGAGGGGTCATCCACCTACTTGATGAAGTTACCAGTTGCCTGAAGCAATCCATTGGGCATGGAGTCATCAAATCTCTGCTTGGTACCCCAACTGATTAGAAAAATGCAAGGAGGAAGATGGAGGGTAGAACACCATCTGATTGGGCAAGGCCTGCAAGATACATTTCTCGGAACAACAAGCTTGTGCTAAAGCACTTAGGGAAAGAAAAGCTAATCTACAACAAAACAATGTGCATAAGCACTTGGAGGAATGAAAACCTAAGCTAATATGTATAAGGTGGAGAATTTCCTTTAGTATCAATGCTTCAGATGGATTCCATTGACTGGAATCTACAATTCTTCACCATCCAATGTGGACAATTGGAAGGCATTGTTGTCCTTACACTTTGTGACCATGTAGGGGCCACTCCAAATGGCATCAAATTTTGAATGCCTCCCTAGTTTTTCTCTGTCTACATCCCATTTTAACACTAGATCTCCAACTTGGAAATATCTATCCTTGGCCTTTCTATCAAAGGTCTTCTTGATCAAGGCTTGATCTTTCTCCATTGCTTGGGATGCCTAATTTCTGATTTCTTGGAGCTCCATCAATTATGCATACCTAACCTCCATGGGTCCAAACTCCAACAACTCCAACTGCTTCATGAGTTCCAATGTTGGCAACTCAAGTGACATGGGCAAAATTGCCTCTCTTCCATAAACAAGCTTGAATGGAGAATTACCTATAGATCTCTTGGGAGTTATCCTATCAGCCCACAAGGCTGATTTCAATTTAGTATGCCAAGACCTCTGATTTTCATCAAGAGTCCTCTTGATGATCCTTAACAAGTTCTTATTTGTAGATTCAGCATGGCCATTACCCTAAGGATAATAATTTGATGAAGTGCTTAGGTAGATCCCATTCTTGATAGCCCATTGTGTTACCTTGGACCCAATGACTACCAATGCATTATCTGATACTATTGTAGCAGGTATGCCAAATCTAGTTGTTGTTCCTTCATAGAATTCTAGGATACTAGATTCATTTGCTTCCTCGAGTGCTACTACCTCCATCCACTTGGTGAAATAATCCGTTGTTGTTAGAATCCACTTGTGTCCTTGGCTTGAATTTGGGTTAATGACTCCAATTAAGTCCAAACCCCATTACATGAATGGCTAGTCAACTGAAACTGGATGCAATGGAAGGGTGGCTAGTCTCTCCTTACCTGTGAATAATGCACAATTCTTGCACCTCTTGATCCATGCATAACAATCACTTTGAAATCTTGGGCCAATAATAGCCAGCCCTCATGATCTTGAGATCTGTCATTCTTTGTGCAAAATGACCACCAGCTGATCCACCATGGAACTCTTCTAACACTCTGTGAATCTAATTTGTACTAATGCATCTTAGCAACACTCCATTCACATCCCTTTTGAATAAAACACCACCAACAAGAGCATATGGGACAACCTGCAATCTGAAGTGTCTCCTTTTGGTTTTATTCATCTTTGGAGGGCATATACCTATGTGTAGGAAGTGCATTATGTCTTGGGTCCAGCAAGGAGTGAGGACATTATCATTTTCTTCTTGAGTGCTTCCTTGCTCATGGTTGTCTTGCAACGCCAAAACAACCTCTTTCTCATTGCATGCTTCCTTTTGTTTTTTCAATACCAGCTACTCACACAATCCTTTTCCTCCTAGACCAACTTGGTGACTTTGATCTCAATGTCATACTCCATGACACGAGTAATCCACCGTGCTCTCTTTTCATTCAGGTCTTTATTGAGGAGAAAGTCTTTAACTCCCACATGAGAAACCAACAGTTGAACCTTGTTGTTTGAAACTAGATGCTTGAATTTCTTCAAGCTCCTAATTACTTGTAAGAACATGCTTCTCAATGAAATAATATCTCACCTCATAGTCCTCCAGGACTTCGGCTGAAGAAAGTAATTGGTTGTTCATCATTGTCTTTGTTCTGCTATACCAAAATTGCAGAAATAGTATCATCACCTCCAAATGCATAGAGGATGAAATCCTTGGAGAAATCTAGGTTAATGAGAGTTGGAGCTTGTGAGATGGCCTCTTTGATTGCTTCAAAACTTTCCTTTCCTTCTGATGTCCATTTGAAAGCTATGCTTTTCTTTAACATCTTGGTGATAGGCTTGACTAGGGCTGTAAAATTTGGGACAAACCTCTCGAATAAAATTTATCCTTCCCAAGAAAATTTGAAGGGCTTTCTTATGACTTGGAAATGGTAGTGCTCTTATGGCTTCAACTCTTTCTGGATCAATTGCTAATCCTTCTTTGGAGACAATGTGGCCAAGGAGCTTTCCTTCATGAGCTAGAAAAATACACTTTTTGGGATTCAAAGATACCCCAAATCTTCTGCACCTTTGGAATACTTGTCTTAAATGAAAGAGATGGTCTGCTGCATTTTTTGAAAAAATAGTGATATCATCAAGATATATCAGCACCATGTTGTTAATCAAATCCTTGAATGCCATGTCCATTTCCCTTTGGAATGTAGCTCCAGTGTTGGACAACCCAAATGATGATTTTCTATATGCGTAAGCCCCCATTTGGTTGTGAAGGATGTCTTGAAATGATCCTCTTCCTTCACCATAATCTGATTGTACCCTGAATAGCCATCAAGCAATGAAAACCTTTCAGAGCCAACAACAACTTGTAAAATCTGCTCCATAGAAGGAAGTGGGTAATGATCCTTGAGAGATGCTCTATTCAAATCTCTAAAGTCAACACACAATCTGATTTCTCCACTCTTCTTTCTAACTGGAACCAAGTTGGCCACCCAACTAGAATGCTTGATAGGGAATATGATACTTGACTCTATCAACTTATTCAATTCTTTTCTCATGAGAGGCTCCATGTGTGGATTAACTGGCCTTTGTTTTTGCCTAATGGGTTTAGCACTTGGGTCCAATTCAATAGTGTGTTGAGCTAACTTGGGATTGAAACCTTTCAAATCTTCATAGCTCCAAGAAAACACATCAGGGAATTCTTGACAAAGCTGTATGAACTCATACCTTTCTTGCTTAGTTGTTACTTTACCAATTTGGAGTGATTTGCCTTCTCCCACCAAGATGGGCACTGAATCTTCTCCCTTGACTTGGATGTTTTCTTTCTCCTTCCTAAACTAATCATTAGGATTGAAAATGGACTCCAAAGTGACAAGTCCCTTTGGTAGTTTGTTGGTTCTCAGTTGTACCACTTGATCACCATACTGCTATTCTAACTTTTCCGATTTTTAACTGAGAACTCAGCCTCTTCTTGCAAGAAATGGATGATTTGTTGATCATTTTCAAACACTTGCCGGTTTACATTGTTGTCTCCGGCATCAAGGCCTTACAATCACATGAATGCTTGGCTGTACTTTGTCTTTCTTGATGCTTTCAACAACATCAAAGGCTGCTCCAACTACTACAAGCCTGTCAGCAGCTTGGTTCTCTTTCCTAGGGATGGATTTGATGCTAAAGCCCTCAAAATCTTCAATGAGGTCCCACACCCTATTTTTGTAGCACTTGAGTAGATCATTCTTGGCAGCATGCTTCCCTTAACTTGGTTGACAATCAGCTCACTGTCACCAAAAACTTGCAAGTTCTTTATTCCTCTCTTGATTGACCAATGCAATCCTTGTATCAAAGCTTCATATTCAGCAGTGTTATTAGAACATGCAAACTGAAATATAAAAGCTGAATAATACTTAACTCCTCGAGGTGAAACAAGCATAGCTCCCCCCCTGCACCTTCTTTACCTCTTGATCCATCAAAGAACAACTACCATACCTCGTTATCATCCTTGCGGTCTGGCTTGGTGATGCTAGGAATAGGATGATTTTCTTCATGTATAAAATAGACTCCTATCTCAGATTCTTCTATCTCTTGATAAGGATCAAAAGCATGCACCTTGCTTTCCCATTCATCAAGAGTCAAATATAGGATGCTTCCAACCTTGGTTTCAACTTCATTAGTGCTTGGATAATCTTGGTGTAGAGAATTTTACCAAATTTTCTTTCCATTTATATAAAGAACATAAAAACTAAGATCTGGAACAAAATTTATGCCCCTCTAAAAATTTAGGGCAAAACAGGGGCCAAAATGGGTTGGCGGGCCGAAAATTTGAAATTTTTCCACTTTTTTCATTTTGGAAAATTTCCTCAAAATCTCTGCCTGCTTCTGCCGGTTTGGTGCCATGTGGCATGTTTTGATTAGATGCGAGGCTTTTTCTTCCATTTTTATAAGCAAGGGGCTCATTTTGGATAACAATAACTTATAAAAAAATAATTTATTAATACTTTCTTTTTATTTATAACTAAAAGAGGGTTGAAGTATGGCTAACAACTATTATACTATAAATAATTATTCCAATTGACTTTTACTATATGAAAATGATGACATCAAGATACAACATATTGTTGTTATTTCACTATTGAGAAATAATATTTTTCCTTTCCAATTACTTATGAAATATTAATTTGTTTAATTATTTTTTTCAGGTAATATGTCTTCCATTGGTCGCACACTATTCATGAAAATATCTTTTATTGATGGATCATAGGATATGAAAAAGAGAGACAATGAATGGTTTTAGAAATGCATTCCCTAGAAAATTACCATGGTGATCTATGATTATTTTTGTTGATGAGGACATTGTCAATGAAGTTGGTATGGTACTAACTTCAAAATTTATTGATGAGAAAACATTGTGTATTCAGGTTGAACGCATTGACATTGTAATGAATAAGTGCCTTATTCTTGACATGGAGTTAGAAGTTTCATTATTCAAGAAACTGGAAATGAAGGCTTCTAGAGAAAATAAGGCATGTTCTTGTCTTAAATATGGTTGGAATTTGGGAAGTTCATACAGTCAAACAAAATAGGCTATGAAAATGCCCTTGAATTTCATAATAACATGAATTTGGTATTCAAAAAAATTATATAACCGAGAATACCTCTTCTATTTGTCATTATTTGAATAGAAAATATGCTTTCTCCACCGAAACATGCAAAGCTATTTACAACGCTGAGGTGATATTATTTTTCTAAATTAGAGATAGATCCATCTAATTAAAAGTTGCAAGGGCTTAAAAAGAATAAAAATTGGTTGTGTTGTTGAAGAAAGTGACTAGTATATTTGAGAAAATAGAATCTTCAAATGCTAAACAATTAAAATTGTTTTTGTGCAATGGGGATGTTTTTCTAGTTAAAGTTTCTAGGTGTCATTTGACACCTCCAAAAATCAATTCCGACTTGTGTCTGAAGAGAATGTTGACATTCTTGTCCATTCAATGTTGATTAATGATATTCCTACACCGAGGAATGTAATTCTTCTTCCCTTTTTACCTTCTACAAAGGAACTTATGCAACTCAAGGATCTAGATGACCTAAAAAGGGATGAATTGCATTTCTACATTATTAATGACCAACATACCATTTTTTCCCAAAAATAAAAATTGGTTGAAAGCAAATACAATTCATTACATACAAAGATGTAGTTTAGAAAGGCTCACATTATGTCTTCACACATGCCTGGTGAAGTCATTGTTAATATTTTCAAGCAAAGAAAATGATGTAAACAAAAATTGGATTGATACCAATTTTATTGATGTACTCTACAAGGCTCGAATGATTTGGAGATCCCTAGGATGTCCTCGAGGCCCGAAGTAGGAAACACAAATTCAAATGATTTAAAGGTAACAAAACTTAATTTTAATGCATTTGTTCTTAAAATTTAATTTTGTAATATGCAGAAAGTAAATATATTATTTCCTCTTTCAATGCAATGTTTTGAGAAGCAATGTCTTGCTATTTTCAAAGTGGCTAAAACAGAGCCTTTTTAAAAAAATGACATTTCTATTTTTACCTGAGGACATATGGACAAAATTGACAACAACATTTGAGTTATTTAAATTAGGTGGGCTTGTTTGTTCTCATTTTAAGGATAACCAACCTAACTTTCAAGTAAATTCACTGGCAAGGTTCACGGTGAATTCCTTCAAGCCTACAAGAGGAATGATTGATGAGGAGATATCAATTCTACTAGATAATTTCCAATCAGGGAAAGTATGGTTAATTAGATCTATTCAAGCAGGCATCATAGTAAATACTTTTGATTTACTACCAAAGAGTAAAAGATGACAGAAGAATGAGAGGAAATTTTCTAAAATATATGAAAAGTAAATATCCAGGTAATATTGTATTGGAAAAATGCATTGAAAAAAATATTATTGAAAAATTTGGTCTGCATGATTCTCACTACCGCTAGTTATGTGTACTCTTGGGAGAAGAGAATAAAGGAAAAATAAAAGTTTATTCTGGAGGAAGTGAAAAATTGGCAAAAATAAAAATTGATGTTGAAGTGTCGAGGTTCTCCCAATGGAAACACAAATAATTATAGACAACTACAAGATTTCAATGGAAGAAAATATTCCAGAAATGTTGGAAGACACCAATGAGTTTATATGTTAATTTGCATATCCCTTATAGCTCCAATCAACAATATATTCTATTCTATCAACTAATCCATTCAATGCAAAATGTGTGATCGTAGATTTCTGTAATTTTTCTAGTGTACTCACTTCCAATGTAATAATGGACCTACTTACAATTGTCGGATCTAGTCTGCTAAATTGTGTAATTATTGTGCTCTTACTTGTTGCTTCTTCAAAAATGTTAAGAGAGTAGTAAAAAAATACATGCAAAAAGTCAAAGACAAGGGGGAATCAATTGTGGAAGGTTGTTATAGATTTTATGACAACAGTGGAAAATTTAAGAGCTTGTGTCTTATGTACACAATAATTGATGTGCACAATTGTGATGTTGACGATGGGGATATAGCATAAATCGCCATGGATTGGATGGATCAAATTCTACAGAAAATTGTGACTGCAAGTGAAATTGGCCTACGAGGAAATACACATCCTTTTATTTATGAGAGATATTATGGTTTTTGGTCACATATGTTTACTTGACTTACTTCCGATAATATAAGATTATAGTCTTGTATGACGGTAGTGTTACAATGCATTTTTGGTTGACTCGGGTCTATCTGCATTTTATTATGGAATCACATCATCAAGAAATGTTTTTACATTACTATTCTCATTTGAAAAAATTTACGTTCATCAAGATCACTTTAAACAATTATATTATTTTAATGCATTTGACCTAATACATACAATATTTATGCAGACAACCAAACAATAGAGGAATACATCATCTCTTCCTCTCCACATAAAAATAAAGGAGACGACGTCATTTTTAGAATGTCACAACCAATTCAACTTGTTTCCCCAGATTTTGTTGACCATCCATCTAGTGAATCTTTAAAATGTGAGTAAGAAATACTCGTTTTATAAATTTATCATTGCGAGAAGTTTTCAAATCATCAATGTTTACATATTTCAATAAAAATTCATTTTTTCAGATTTTATGCCAAATGGTGAGGTTGTTTGCATGCCATGCATGAACTCGCTTATGGAAAATGGTATGATAGTCATATACAATTATAAATAAAACCATTTATAAGCCCCTTATAATTGAAGGAACCTATAGCAAACAATTTTATTTATTATATGTATTACCCTAGTAGTCACTAACATACATCTTTTAATTAGATTTATTTTGAATTGAGTAAATTTTTAGTTTATTGGTTAATATTAAATTATGGACAATTGAAAAAATTACTTCTGTATAGTTTTTGATTTGTGTCCATTAATCTAATCAAATAATGTCATACCAACTATAGTCCAGAAATAATGGGTTAGCCTAGCGGTCCATAAAAGGTTTTTTCATTGAATAGAAGCAAGTTATATCATGAATTTAATTACGTCACCACAGTATTTACTTTCAATTGATTAAGTTTTTTTAATTGGTTAACAATAAGTTTCTGACAATTGAAAAAACAAATACTTTTTTGCATTTTTCCATTAGTGATCACTAAGCCCATCATAGATGTCAACCCAAACATAGTCCAAGCATTAATGGCTTATGCCTACTAGTCACTAATATACAACTACATCTATGTAATATTGTATAAAAGAAAGTTGTATCACGTATTTTTTACATCGAATTAAAATTTATTTTGAATTGATTACTATTTTTTAAATAGAATGAGCATCACAAGAACCTGCAGAGGGGGAGTGTGAGGGAATCCAAGATGGAGTCTCAATCAATAAGTGTTAACATACTGAAATTTTGATTATTTGAATTGGTTAATATTAAATTGCAGACAATTGAAAAAAATTACTTTTGTGTAGTTGTCCAAAAGGATTATTTAATTATTTTAGATTTTGAGGGTTTTCTCTATGAGAAAAACCAATCCCATAAAGATTTGGAAATCAAGTTTGGTAAGGAGACTCTCAACTTGTGAGGTGGGCTCAAGGAATTTTTAAAGATACTAGTAGAAAAATGTGAAGTGGGATTTTGGTCTAGCTATCTCTCTTGCACCGAAGTTGAAAATTTGATTAAGGATTTGAAAAAAATTAGCATTTGAATTCAAACCATTTATTTTTTTGGGTAAAGAACATTGTTGTGTAGAAGACGAAATTGCAGTAAAATATCTCCAAAAGATTTGGAGTAGAGAGGATATTATTTTCGGCCCTAGAGACACATTATGTATTATAATGGGCCCAAAGGGAAACCCTTTGGAAAATTTTATGGTGGGGAGGAAATCTAATGAAGAATATTTTTTCAAAGATAAGTGGTTGATGACCAATTTGTACACAAACATATCACAGAATCTTGTGTGTCGTGGTTTGAGTGTTGCAAAGGGCATCCAAAAATTGCAAAATAGAAAATATATAACTATTAATTATTTCAAAATGTTTTTACAATAATATTCATTTATATAGTCATATGGTCACTCTTTATTTTATATGTTGAGATTATAAATTTAAAATTTGGCAGTATTTATATCTTCACTGTGATTGAGTTGATATTATAGTTTTATAAGTTGTTTTTGTGAATTACCCAAATAAAATATTATCACAATACTATGTTTCCTTGTTTTTAATCAATTTTAGAATCTTACATTAATTCTAATTTATTTTTATAGATCCTATTGGGAAGCCTCAAAAATTACTAGTTTTGGGGTTGAATGTTTGTTGTTTAAAATTTCTTATATCTGCGACAACATACATCATATTATCATTCGAGATTTTAGATCCAGGAATATTGAATACTTTGAACAAGAATTTAGTGCTAACTTGATAAGTACTACATCAAAATATTTTGACACTTCCTTATGGTCTTCATTTATGGATTCAAGAATGGTGAAGTACATGTTCATCAAAAAAATTAGTTGGCATGAGAAACCCACTTCAGTTCATTTGGGGATGCCACCAATGTAAGTTCAAAACAAATACCAGTCAGAAAATATTAGACATTTATGGTAATTTCTATGGTGAAAAAATATACTTTTAATCAATGACGTAAGATTCTTGTCACATGAATTCAAAGAAGAAATTACTCTCAAAACCCCAACATACTAGATATTTGATGGAAACTATAAGACTGATTCAAAATTTATACTGAATTATGTACATGGTTGAAACATGCAGGAGAACACAAGAACATGTGTAGATCATTGAAAACTTTCAAACACACCATTGGCATTTGAATTGTATACTTTTCTTCCAAATCCAATAATGTATTGTGCATTTTTATGGAATAAAATAACTACCTTAAGGTTCTTAAAAATTCATAGTGCGCAATCATTTTTTTCGATTCTTTTTTTGGGCAAGATTTGGGTGAAGAGAAAATTGTGGATCATGGACCAATAAAAGAATGATTTTTCCCATATCTACATAGTTTAAACTTAAATAATTGGTAAGACCATTATTCCCAATAAAAATTAAGCCTAGCGACCACTAGCACATAAAAAATAGAAACATATAATGTTTATCGTTTCACACATCGATGTTGGATTATTTGAAATTACAAAAATTCCCTAGTTATGCATGGTTTAATCTTAAAGACATTTTGAAATTGATAAGAACCTTATTCGCAAGAAAAAAATAATCCTAGCAGTTGTTAGATCGTATAAAATAGAAACATGTTATGTTTATTGATTTGTAGATCCATGGAGGCTTCCCTGAAATTATAAAATGATTTTTTACCAGATATTCATATGTTAATCTTAATGACATTTTGAAAATGATAAAACCTTGTTCCAAAGAAAAATACATCCTAGCAGCTTCTATCACGTATAGAATAAAAACATTTTTGTTTATTGTTTTGCAGATCGTTATTTTAAAGATTTTATGTTTATTTTTGTGTGGAAGATTACATCGTGACCAAATGAACCATTTATTGAGGATCCAGAATCAAAACATATTTCTCAAAAATCTTAGCAAGGTTTAGAGAAAGTGTAATGCATATTACAATTGTAAAAATACACCTATTGCAGGATGAATTGTGGCCTATAATGCATATTACAATTCTACTTGATAGATGAATTGTGTCCTATATTGAAAATATTGAAGGATGTGGAAGTGATTTGGAGATGTCCACGATGTTATTAAATCAATAACCCAATTAAAATTATGTAATTTTTCCCTAAATTTAATTGATAACACCTTTCTGTATAATGTGTGTGACTATATTTAGTAATGTTATTTTCTATAATGTGTGTTTATCAATCAGTGGAAGCCTTTATTCATAATCTATCCAATGCATGGGAAAATATTGATGATGTCATCCATTTTTTATTCTCGCTAACCACCCTCACACGAGTCGAGGGACTACTTAATTGGGTTGTGATTTCACCTTCCCTCACTCATTTTCTCACGTTTCTCTCTATTATTTTCCCCTTCCCTCTCATGACATCTACCTATGTTCCTTTCATCCTCTTGTGCAATAAGAAGCCGAAAATTCCTTTCCTCTATCCTATGTCTTCCACTCGTCTTTGTAATGTCTTCTACATAGGCTTCACACCTGTTTTGAATGTGATTGAGAAAGTATTTGGTGTCAATTATCTCCAGAGCACTGGAAGATCTTGTGTCAACTCCAAGATTGCAAGTGTCTTCATGTTTAATTGTCTAGTGTTGTGTGCAAATAAGGAAGTGGTCATGGCAGTCACATCCCATTTCATTTACCCATGTCATCATGTGGGTTTGGCCAAAGCTCGGAAGAAGTATGCCTTCCTATTTTATTTACCAATTTGTATCCTTGTCCCTCTCCTTTATGGGTTGATAATAGGATTTTTGATGCCCTAGAATTGAAAATTCGGGCCCTCCATCAATTTTATGAGTTTTTTCAAAGCATCTATCAATCCGATGGGGTGTTTATCTCCAGCATTTCATCCTTGGACATGGTCATACTCACAAAACCTACCCCGCCCCTTCCTGATCGTGTGGTGCAGTTGAAGACTGTTGTTGGCTCATCCTTTTCCTTTCTCAAGAAGATTGTAACACTTGGCTTGGTGGACCAATTAGAGGTGGAACCCTAGGGTTTCTCTATCATTCATGTTACATTTTGGCCTCATTATTTACAATCTTTCCTACTTGGTTTTTGGTTTTTTGTATCCCTTCATCGATCAAATATTTTGATACTTGTAGGGTGGGGACCCATCAACCCTCCGGTTCATAGCTCTAATCAAAAGCATTTAACTATCTAAAACATAAAATTATGTAATTTGTCCCTAAATTTATTTGAGAACAAGTTTTTGTATAATGTGTGTGACTATCTTAATAATGTTAATATGTATAAAATGTGTGACTATCTTTAGTAATTTTATAATACAATAAAGTATTTAAATAATAATAGATATGTTAATATATACAAAAAAATGTACATAACATTTTTATTTCTGGTGAATTCTTATTTGATTAATGTTAATTAACTAGATAAGCTACATTGGCATTACCTAGCGAGTGTTAAGTTTTAACTCTCTTACTTGTATTTTTAAATTCATATTATCCTCTCGACTTCAAACTATCCATTGCAAAAATTGTTCACATCGGTTTAAGGAATATAAGGAATTGAAAAATTCTCAGCCACTTCAACAATCAAGTGTGTTCATAGATATCGTGAAAAAAATTAATTTGCTATGATTTATTCTGTGAATTTGGGATTCTAGCGTAACGAATAGTTTTAAAATGAAATTCAAATAATTCTTAAAATGATTTACCATAATTCTACCTTTACAAAAGATAAAATGATTTTTAATTTATTTCATATCTATATTTAATTACAAAAAGATATCCTCCTGACAAGGGAGTAAGGACAATTTTAATTTTCATTTAAAGTGTCAGGTATGGGAGGAAAATTTCCATAGTGATTTCATGTCCCTTATTTCAAGGCACACAAGGATGGCGGAAGGTGATGCAGGGGGTTAATGATGAATGTTGTCGGGAATTTATAACTATTAAGGGGATGTTAATTTTTTTGTAATCTAGCTTTATTCCTTTATTAGAATCTAATTTTATTCCTCTCTTGGAATATGGGTTTATAAATATTAAGGGGATGTTAATGTGCATTTATTTCTCTCTTGGAATCTATTTTTTAGCTCATGCCCTTACAAGTGCAGTCTTGAGCACCACAAGTGGTGCAAGTTTGACATTCTAATAACAAGGAACCCTACTTTGGAGTGACCCCGCCTTATGCAGGATAAAAATATATCACCCCGCCCATGCCGAAACACCTTAACTAGGGATAAGGTCATTGAGGTCCTCACATCTGGTGGAAGCATTACTCGACATGGATGTTGCTACCTTTGTTGCTAGGAACCTCCTAGTCTCAAAGCGGTGTGGACCGCTCTGCAACAACATGCACCACAGAAACATTGAAAATTATATTCAAGTTAGAATTATTTTCAAGGACCGAGAGGGATGTCAATTTACATGATATTTTAAAATCAATTGGACACATCCCACATGTTTATGTGGCCATGGATCAGAAGATGGATTAGAAGGGGATTTTGTTTTGTTAATTTCATCAATAGGGAGGACGCTTATAGATATATCAACTAACATTACTTCTAATGATGCAAGTGTATCCCATGAACCAATATATTACATAGAAAAAGTGAAAAAGAGGAGGAATCAACACGTATGCAAGAGAACACCTAACTCCCAGATAACCCACAAAATTTACACCGATCTCCATACAAGTTCAATGAGTAAAGCCAGAAGCTAGTTTGCACCACTACCATGTGCATCAGAAGATGGATTACATTTTATTATATTCTCATAGTCTTGATTGTCACCCTCTGCTAGTTTCTTCGAATATATTCATTAATTCTCTAGTTACATAGAGGTTCAATCACATCATAGTAAATGAACCTAGAAGTGTCTCACATATCTTGAAATTCATTAGCCTAGCAGCCACTAGCCCTTATAAAATAGAAACATTTTATGTTTATTGTATTACAGATCAATGTTGGATTCCTAGAATCATTAAACAATATTTCCAATGATTGCATAGATTAATCTTAAGGACATTTTAAAATTGATAAGAAACTTATTCCCAAACAAAAATTAAGCATAGTGGTTGCTAGCCCATATAAAAAGGAAACATGCTTGGTTTATTGATTTGTAAACAAATGTAGGCTTCCATGAAATCATTAGATTATTTTCCCATGATCTTGCATGGTTTAATGTTAATGACATTTTAAAACTATTAAAAACCTTATTCCAAACAAATAAAGCCTAGCAACCGCTAGCCAATATAAAATAGAAACATGTTATATTTATGGTTTTGTAGATCAGTGTTGGATTCCATAAAATCATTAAACAATTTTTCCTACAACTACGTAGTTTAATCTTAAATAATTTTTAAAACACATAGGAACCTTATTCCAAAGAAAAAAATCCTAGTGGTCACTAACATGTATAAAAAATAAACATGTTATATTTGTGGTTGTGTATATCAATATGGGATTCCCTGAAATCATTAAATGATTTTCCAATAACTGCATAGTTTAATATTAAATACATTTTAAAAACTACATTGATCAATGTGGGATGACAGTGATGGAATTTGGCAGAGTGAGATGGAGGGAGCTTAAAGAGGAGGATAACGAATACCTGGATTTTCTTCTCCTACCACTTTGAATATCATTAGGCTAGATGAAAATGGCATGAAGAAGATCATAGAATACAATTTCAATGAGCAGGGCCGAAAGTGGTTCACACCACTACCACATGCATCCATAAAGTGGAAAAAGTGTGCCTTAACAAGAGCACTCTCGAGCACCGTGATTGGTGAAAGTTTGACATTGTTTCCAACCAAGAACCCTCAACAAATTATATGCATCTCCTTAGAATAAATCATGCTAGAGCACCCCCACCCGTCAGGGTCCTAGGCATGTCATTTAAAATCTAGTTGAGATTTACTTGTCCACCCCGGCTAGCTTCAAGGGTGGTGTGGTGTTCATGGTTTTCCATATCTACGGTAAAAAGCGTGTGTTAGTGAAAAATCATAGCACCCCAAATGAGTCGTCGATCTTCTTTTCTAAGGAAGATTCATTTGGTGTGATTCGCATAACATTGAGTCTTCCCAAAGTGTGGGACTTTGTAAATGGGAAAACTCTCCAGTTAAAGGTTGGTTCTTATTCCTTTGTTTAGGTGCATACATGTAAACTTTCGAGGACCTATTCCTAAACCTAATCTATTTTTTTACCAAGGAGACAGGGATAAAAGGAATACATGAAATCAAAACTAAGCTACAAGGTGATACACCAAAGGAATGATGAAAATTATTTTTCTAATAGACAAACAAAAAAAATGCATACAATAATCAATCACCAATAACCAAATTTATAATTAAAGGCTATATGAGAGAAAATGATACACGAAAGGATCTAAAATCGATCAATAACATGTTTTATTTCTCTGCAAATTGATACAATGCATTACAAATGGCCAGAAGGAAGGAAACGTATTACAATTTAAATGGAAGGTCTCAACTCTGCAAAATCCCTTTGCCATAAGAAAAAGGGGAGCTTGAAAAAACAACAAAATGTCCAACCCTTTACAATGAATCTTGACCCCGCTTTTATAGATTCAACACGAGGGAGAAAGAGAGAGAAGCGGGAAAAAACACTTTGAAGCTCAACCACTGCTATTAATGCCTCCCATTAAATCTGCCCCCAAATCTGTCTTAACTATATCAATTTATTATTTGATGTCTCGAAGGAGTAGGAAATGGAGGAGCAGATCGAATATGATCTGGTTGTTGGGGCAAAAATAGATCCTACATTGATGGCCACTGAAGACGTTTCTCCATTTTTATTCCACCTAACCTCCCTAAACTTGAAGTTCCAAATCTCCATGGCATAGATGAGGTTGAGATATTTCCAGTGGTGTTAGATTTGTAATATTTCGAGCTCTGAGTCGAAAGATATGCCCCTTCAAGTTTTATCGGATACATACAAAAGGGCGGGAAAACTGGTTTAAAAAAAATGGGCCCCCTTTTCTATATAGAACACGTGGAGGGCTGACCTTTGTCTAAAGGTGGCCTCTGTATTTTTCTCTTGGAATGGTGTGGGGATAACACGTGGTTTCCTCCATTGGCCTACTCAATTTCTATGTTTTTGGCTAAGTCCTTTGCTTGGCGGGGTCATATTTCTTGACCAAGGACATGTGGCGGCCTGGCACTTGTTTGAAAACCTCCTTTCAATCTTTCTCTTGAACTAGCACCATTTGGACACTTGGCACCCTCCACTGGTCTATCTTAGTGTTTGACTATTCAACCCGACCCTGTCCCCTTTTGAAACGGGACGCATGGAGGCTCTGTGCTCACTTAGAAACCTGCTTAGGATTTTGCTTCTAAAGAAGCGTCAGATTGACACTTGGAAGCCTTCTGCAAACTCTTAGACTTTTCAATGGCCCCTCTTTCCTTTTCGGACCTTGGGCTACATGAAGAAGTGATGCTTATTTAAGCCTCCACTTTTGGATTTACCCTTAGAGATGTGTAGAGTTGACATGTGGCTCTCTCCATGACCATTTTTAAACTTATCCTTTTTTAGGCCTGCCCTGTCCACCTTTTGACCTCTATTGACCATTTTCTACATGGAGGGCTAGTACGAGTTCGATTCTCCACCTTAGGCTCCCATTTTGGAATTGCACTAAGCTGACACTTGGCCCCTTCTGCCGAGTCAGAGACCTTTTCAATGGCCATGCAACTTTTGGGGTTGTGGACACGTGGAATCTTGGCGCTCATTTGATTCGCCCTTTGAATTTAATCTTTGGAGGTGCATCATTTGGACATGTGGCTCTCTCCACCGCCTCCTCCATACTTCAATGATTTTTAGACTTGTTCTCGAGTTGTTTTGAGCTTGAAGACTTCAGATATTTTTTTCTCCTCTTTCTTGCTCCTAGATTCTTTGACACTATCTCCTCTTGACCAGGACCTTGTTGTTGCATTTAGGCTTTTAGAAATGGATCTACTCGACAGAGCCGTCCCTTTTATTTCTTCATGCACAAGATCATTTTGTCCTTCCTAGGTCCTACCACTCCATCATTGAGTCCTTCTATGGCCTATTTGCAATATTTAATCGTGTTTTCTCTAGTTCTTTCGTGTGGGGTTATGGTTGATCCAATACTTTTCTCGAGGGGCAAAATATGGATAAAAATTTGGTAACTCATAGGGATATGTGCTGCTAGATGAAAGACCAATTTCCTTGTCACATCCGTTGGGCATGGAGTCAAGGATGATAGTATGATACTGAGCCTGCTTCGATTCATGAGCTTGATTGCTTGCATTCTCAATTTTCATAAGAAATCTCGAAATGATGGTTTCTAAGGGGTAGAAAATTGTTTTGACCTGTGGTTTCATTTATTTCTAAATGGGTTATACAAGAGCAACAAAATATCACCACAACTATATACAAAATTTGATATCATACATGATCCAAGTAAAACATGTAGAGCATGCAAAGCACTTGGGAGAAAATTAACCTAAACTACAACAAGATAATGTGCACAAGCACTTAGAGGAATGAGAAACTAAACTAATATGTACAAGGTGGGAACTTCCTTCTAGTAGTAGTGTTTAAGATAGATTCCATTCACTGGAATCTGTAACTCTTCACCATCTAATGTAGATAATTGGAAATCATTGCTACTTTTACATTTTGTGACCATGTAAGGGCCACTCCAAATGGCATCAAACTTGGAATGCCTTCCTAGTTTTTCTCGATCTGCATCCCATTTCAAAACTAGGTCACCTTCCTGGAAGACCCTTGTTCTTGCCTTCTTGTCGAAGCATCTCTTAATTGAGACCTAATCCTTCTCCATTGTTTGAAGTGCATGTTCTCTGGTTTCTTCCAACTCCATCAACTCTGCATACCTGGCTTCCATTGGTTCAAACTCAGACATCTCCAATTGTTTCATGAGTTCCAATGTTGGAAACTCAAGTGATATAGGAAACACTACCTCTTTCCCATAAACAAGTTTGAATGGAGAGATGCCTATAGACCTCTTGGGTGTTGTCCTATCAGCCCATAAGGCTGATTTGAGTTTCGTATGCCAAGTTCTATTATTTTCATCCAGAGTTCTTTTGACAATCCTTAACAAATTCTTGTTGGTAGACTCAGCTTGGCCATTACCCTAAGGGTAATAATTTGATGAAGTGCTCAAGTAAATCCCGTTCCTAATGGCACATCCTATGATTCTGGAACCTATGAATTCCAATGCATTGTCTGATATAATGGTGGCCAACACTCCAAACTTGGTCACTATCCCTTCATAGAAATATAGTATGCTAGACTCATTAGCTTCTTTGAGTGCCACTACCTTGATCCACTTGGTGAAATAGTATGTTTCCGTAAGAATCCATTTATGGCCTTGGCTCAAATTTGGATTGATGACCCCAATGAAATCCAATCCCCATTGCATGAATGGCTGGTCAATCAAAAGCAAACCGGTGCAATGGAAGTATGCTAGCCTTTCTTTGCCTTTGAAGAATGCACATTTTTGCATTTTTGATCCATGCATAGCATCACTAAACACCCTAGGACAATAATAACCTACCTTCATGATATTGAGTGTTGTTACCCATGGTGAAAAATTTCCTCCAACTACTTCATCATGGAATTCATGTAACACTCTCTCAATCTTATTTGTCCCAATGCATCTTAACAGAATGCCATTGATGTCCCTCTTGAACAAGATGCCATCAATAAGCACATATGGGATGGCCTGTAGTCTAAAATGTATCCTTTTTGTTTTACCCATTTTTGGAGGACACATGCATGTTTAAAGGAAGTGCACCATGGTCTGAGTCCAACAAGGAGTGGGTACATCATCATTTTTTCTGCTTAACCATCCTGCGCAGAACAAAAATAACTTCTTTTTCACTATTTGCCTCATCTTGTTGACTTGAGGCTAGTTGTTCACACAATCCCTTCCCACGGACCAGCTTAGTGACCTTGATCTCAATGTCATACTCCATGACATGAGTGATCCATCCTACATGTTTTTCATTCAGATCCTTGCTGAGAAGGAAGTCCTTAACTCTGTATGGGAGACTAACAGTTGCATTTTATTGTTCAAAACTAGATGTTTAAACTTCTTTAACACTCTTATCAACATTAGGACTTTATTTTCAATGAAGGAGTATCTCACTTCATAATCTTTGGGAATCATGGTGAAGAAAGAAATTGGCTACTTTGTATCCTCTTTGTTTTGCTATACTAGGATTGCAGAATTTGTGTCACTGCCACCAAAGGCATATATTATGAAATCCTTAGAAAAATTTGGATTCATGAGAGTTGGGGCTTGTGATATAGCTTCTTTGATGGCCTCAAAACTATAAGTGCTTTCTAGTTCTAAATACATAATTTAGAACTCACAGTTATAACAATTATTCTTATAACAGTAACCATATGGCAGTAATGACTTTTATTTTCATTCCATGACTCGTTGATCTACCAATCTATTCATGACACTTCACTCTTGTGGTTCTCTTCCCTAATCTTGGGATTTCCCTAATGCTCTGCTCTGTCCAAGAACCTATCTCGAATAATTTTACCATTATTCATCGGCATCACGTCCCTCGGACTAGGTGACATAGGACAATGCAATCAAGTGAACTTACGATACTTTGGCCAAAGATTTGAAACATACTTGTTCATGTCTCGTATTCCTTGACCGCATACTCGTCAACTGGAATATGTCCTTCACCCCACTCCGATGTTAAATAGAATGTCTTATACTAACTTCTGTCAGCCTCCCTCCCCAGTCATTCACTCAGAAATGGATTAATAACATGACAAACGTTATAAGGATGCTCTCGAGGACTAGGGTAAGCTGACATACTGGGTCAACCCGCTTAACCCTGTGTGTCAAGGTACCCCGAGTCTCCAAGGGTAGCCTCATAACATGACCATGTTCCTAACCAATCCCGCAGTAAAAACTTGTTCGAGTTTAAGGTGTAAATCTTAATGATCAATGCAAAGGGTGTCGCCATAGGTCACCTACATTATTGTATCCTCGTGAAGATCCTAATCTTCTCGAAGGTACAACCCTGCAGTTGACATGTGTCAACATCCTACAAACTACCTCGGAAATATTTACATAACTTCAAGGAGTTACTTAAGTTGAGTTGAAATTAAATTTT
Source organism: Taxus wallichiana var. yunnanensis (assembly GCA_018340775.1). NCBI lineage: Eukaryota > Viridiplantae > Streptophyta > Pinopsida > Cupressales > Taxaceae > Taxus > Taxus wallichiana. Next base: position 126,716,088 of record CM031242.1, on the reverse strand, counting down.
AAGACTCTCCTATCTGGGTAGTCTTTTCCCAACCCCTGGGTTCCTCACCTTTGAGTTGCCTTACTTAATTAAGATCCATTTCACAGAGAGAAGTTTAATAAGATTTGAGATCTCGTCAAGGAGATCATTGGTTCACAATAATCTTAATCAACGTAATTGGGCAATAGCCCTAAGTCCTCTCATAAGGATGCTAACTATACCCATATGAGTTTATATCAGTTCCCAAGATTGAAATATATCTTACTTATTGTTATTAAGATATAGTGATTTAAAATCATCAGTTACGTTGTCTTGACTTAGATCATGGATAGGGAGTAATAGATTACTCTTCCCGTTTCAGCTACCTATTGAGGTGTAGTTTAACCTTAACTTCTCAAAAGTAGTGGACTAATTTCCAATTTAGCCTTATTCATAACATAAAAGAATTACTAATCATTCACGAAGTATTCAGTCACATAATCTTTACAAGGCCTACTTAGAGAATCCAAATAACTCTATGGTATAAAATAATAAAAATGCACTTAAAATCAATCGAACCTAAGAAGATCAATCCATCAATTAAAAATGCAGCCACATAAGTAACATTTTTCCCTTTTTCATTTATTTCCAAGCCATACAATTACAACTTATGCACTTTAGCATATTTGATACAACACTCAACAACAAAAGAACAACTTTCTTCATATAGTACAAATAGAGAAATCAAATTGGAATTCATCATAAAACTAGATTAAACAATCTGAGCATCATATCGATCTGCGTGCCTTTACCACTTACGATGACCATCTCGCAAAATTGCTAACACGGGTCGGTTCGTGAACTGAGCATGATAAGCACTAATTCTTAAAACAATTACATTCCACCAATTGTTCTCATTAAACAACCTGTTCAAATGAAATCAAATCTTCAAATCCTTAAACATGAATCAGGCTAATCATCTTTCTACAATTCTAATATAACTTTAACACATAACTCATATTATAACTGCTAGTTAAACATAAATATTTTTCAGATGATTCATCCTATATATATATATATCAAAGAAGAAACAAATGAAACCACAATATCCATCCATCTGAAAACCGAGGACAGTAATAATCCAACAAAATTACTCCATTCAAGAATGAATTCCTATCAGTACGTGTATCCGACAAATGTGCATTTAACAATTCAAGCAAAGACAGATTATAACCTCCAGCAAGTTCAACTAACGTGAATTCCTTTATACTCATAGCATTATTTCAATGACAATAATAAGTATACCACTTATACTACAATACTATTTTATAAAAGTGGATAACTGAATAACTCAACCAGGGTAATAATATAACCGTTGGTAAGGAAAGAAGACTCCGGTCAAGAGTCACTACTTACCAGTCTCTTTTTACAAATTTAACAATCTATTCTTCTTATGCCCATACCGTAGGGTTCACATAGAGATACAAAAGAAAAGAGCACACATAATTTCCAGACAAGGGAGAGAATATTTTCCTATTCAAAAAGCTCTATATCAACATATACTTTACAATCTAAGAGAAAGAACAGAGGCATTCAGATCTCCATTCCAAACAAGTTCAGGACAGTACCAACTTTCCAGGAGAAAAACATATACAATCAATCTTGAATTCATTTAGGGAAGAAAGAAAGCAAGAAATCAACTCCCAAGTTTACCATTAGTTCCCAAACCGGTAGAACCGTTTAAAAGGTCACCCTACGATCTCTAGGGTCTTGAAATTACATATTAACAAAACCACAGATTGATATAAATGAAAGACACATACGTTCCAATATCAGACCACAATCCTGATCCAATTAAAACAATCTATCCTTCACCCAGGACTCGAATCATTTTAGACTACGAGTTAGGGTAACTGCTATCGTTGCATACCAACAAGTTACATTGACTATCTACATTGGATAATTTGTTATTGCATTCAAGGATACCAAAACAAATAGCACTTCCAATGATAATAAATGAATTCTATTAACAGATTTCAAGGTCGCTACAGGAAACATCACGAAGTCATTCATATTCTAGTATAAAAACTGATTTCCATCCATGCAGATCTAAAATTTCCCATACGCTATTAGGGAACAGAGTTTCCCCAAAGCAAGATTTCTCCCAGTCAGACTGTGTTCCCATTAACCAAGTAAAATCATAAAGAAAACACAATTAAACTAAATATTTCATTCCTTACAGAACCCATAACCATTGACCATCCAGACCCTTTTCTGCAGAGGTACAGACTTGTAATCAACATATTTCATACGCATGCCTCTAAACTAGTCGAGCTCTATAGAAGGAATTACAGTTTCCTCTAAATCCATCTATATATTCACCTGAAGCTATCAAGAAACAAAAAGAGCTCATACGACCAAATGATAATCATTAAACCAACCAAATAAGACACAACAATTTCTTTTCATGTCAATCCTCAATCAAGAAATCACCTAGCAAAATGTCTAACATGGTACAGTTAGGAACCCATTACCTCGCCGATCAAGAAGCAAGGAACAACATATACAAAGTCGAATCCCTATGTATTCACAACAAGGACTTCAAATGTGTCAATCCAAAATGTAAACACAATGGGGACTTCAACAGAAGTCAACGAATATGAAAACACAGCAAGGACTTCAACAGAAGTCAAGTTCATAAGTAATCACAAAAACACCTCAACAGAAGACGAATCCATAAAGTAAACACAGCAAGGACTTCAATAGAAGTCGATTCCATAAAATAAACATAGCAAGGACTTCAATGAAGTGATTCCATTCCATAAAATAAACACAAAGCAAGGACTTCAAAAAGTCAATTCCATAAAATAAACATAGCAAGGACTTCAACAGAAGTTCAATCATAAAATAAACACAGAGGACTTCAACGAAGTCGATTCCATAAAATAAACACAAGCAAGGAATTCAACGTAGTTAATTCCATAAAGTAAACACAGCAAGGACTTCAACAGAAGTCGATTCCATAAAATAAACACAGCAAGGACTTCAACAGAAGTCTAGTTCATAAGGAAACACTGCAAGGACTTCAACAGAAGTCGTATCCATAAAGTAAACACCGAAAAAACATTTAAACAGAGTCTTCGCATAACCAGGGATTCCTAAATCCACAAGAAAAGAAGAAACCCAATACATTGCTTCAAACCAACTGTGCAAAGATCACCTGAATAGAGTTGTTTTAATGAAAGCATTTGAAGGAAAGCAAGATTTTTAAAAGTTAGGGCCTATCATGCCTGATAGTGTCACTTAAAAATCTGAAGAAGACCTCTGAATGTGCTCGCACCTTCTCTTCTTCTTCCACGATAGATTAAACAACAATAAATTGTTACCTTCATGCCTTATAAACTTTCCCCGACAGAGAAGGAAGCTAGAAATTCTCAAAGTTGCCATGCAACACAGAGTAGATGACTAGTTCGAAGAACCAGTGCTCAAGCAGAGTGAAAAATGGAATGCATGGAAAACCAAACAACCAAACAATATTCCATTTGCATGCCTTCCCAAGCAATCCACGCTTGGGAACCAAGTTCATTAATTGCATTAACTCCCATCTTCCCACCTATTCTCCATTGCCACCGACCACCAAAGTTGGTGATCGCTAAAAGAAAACAAACAAACATTCCCATACTTGGTGATACTGCCACGTCAGGTCATATAGCCATTGGCAACCTCCGCCAAATCTGACAACGATCCCAAGTCCTTCAATCCTTATCCCCTCATAAATGCCATGGAAACCACCACCCATGACTCGCGCCCTTCATAGGTCCCCTCCATTCTTATCATTAGTTAAGATAGGTTAGAAACATAGGTTAGATCATAAGGTAAGACATTAGTCTTACTTCCATAGCGCTAGGTGTAGCTAACCTTAGGAGCATTAAGCTTATAGTTTAGGACTAGGTTAGATTAGCAATTATTTAACCAATAGGTTATAGTTTAGGTTAAGGTTATTAACCTTAACGAATCCAGTCTAGGTCTCCCAAGTAGGACCAATCAGTATTAGAGCCAAACAGGGTAAAACATTCCTGTAAAGGATCCTATCTGGCATTGCTAATTAAGCTTACTATACCCAAGAACATCTTACCTGGCTTAAGGTCTAGGCCTTCCTGATGTTATGATATCTGGAACCAAATTTCATTTATCATGATCAGCCTGAGTTAAACTCCAGAATTGTTCATTCAAACTCATTCAGACCTTGTAACTTTCGTAAGGTCCATAAATTTTGTTCATCCTGAATAAGCTTAAAACATTCCTTGGATCGATGCAACTGATCCAAGGCTGAGTCAAAGATCTTCAAGAGAAAGGAGATACAATCCATATCAAGCATGACTTCACAACCCAAAGGAACATGTCCTTATACAGAAGAAATCATATATCAACACTTGAATGCTCAGGAGGAAGTAACAATAGTTCAGGGTGTTACATGCTTCCCTCCTAAAAGATTCATCGTCCCGATGATTACATATTTTGATTTACCTTCAGGTCAATCAATTTATTAGTTCACAATACAAAAGACCAATTCCAACATGAATTATTTCATAAATCAATGTCATGATACAATTTATTCAACTTGAATAATGTTTGCCTCAAGCTGGCTTTCATAAAGACATGAAAAAGATAAGTTCATAATAATTAAAATTTTTGTCAACAGATTCCATTCTGTTCAAAAAGAAAGGGAAAAGCAACTTTCATCTCTTCCATATTTTCCCAAGTTGCACTCTCTTCATTAAACTGGTCCCACTGGACCTTACATTGTTGTATTTCATGATTTCTCAAATGCAATTGGTGAGTTTCCAGCACTCGTGTGGGTTTAACCATGATTATTCCTGGGTCTTGGACCTGCAAGGAATTCCAATTTAAAACATGTGACAAGTCTGAAATGTATTTCTTAAGCAAAGAAATATGGAAAACATCATGCATGCGAGACAAAGCAGGTGGTAATGCTAATCGATAAGCTACAAGATTGATTATTTCGACAATTTCGAAAGGTCCCACGTAACGAGGTGACAACTTGGCAGCCTTGCCAAAAGTTATAGAACTCTTTCTGGTTTAACACGAAGAAAAACCTTTTCACCAAGTTCAAACTTTCGATCAACCCACTTTAGGTCAGCATAGCTCTTCTGCCTATCTCGCTTTGCTTCCTTCAATCGTTCACGAATCATCTTAACTTGTTGTTCCATTTCAGTGAGGATTTCTGGCCCAATTACCACTCTATCCTCAATACTATCCCAACTAACAGGGGTTCTGCACTTTCTTCCATAAAGTGCCTCAAAAGGTGCCATTTTAAGAGATGAGTGATAAGTGTTGTTGTATGCGAACTCAACTAATGGAAGATACTCTTCCCATTTATACTATTGATCCATGCAATACATTCACAACATATCTTCCAACACTTGATTTACTCTCTCGGTTTGTCCATCCGTTTCCGGATGATATGCAGAACTGAAGTTTAGTTTCGTTCCAAGAGCTGTATTAAGCGTTTGCCAAAATCTTGATGTCATTCTAGGATCCCTGTCAGATATAATCAATTCTGGTACTCCATGTAACCTGAAAATTTCGTGCACGAATCTTTTTGCTAACACTGGAGAATCATCCTTCAGATTTCCAGCGATGAAATGAGCTACCTTTGTTAGTTTGTCTACAACTACCAAGATAACATCATGTTTATTTCTCGACATAGGCAACCCTTGTACAAAGTCCATGCTTATTACTTGCCATTTATACTGCGGTATGCTATGGGGATATAATAGTCCAGCAGGGTGCATGTGTTCTGCCTTAACCCACTGACATTCCAGACAATGAGTCACAAAATCAATAACATCCTTTTTCATACCTTTCCAAAAGTATTGTTGTTTTAGATCAGCAAGCATTTTTGTGATACCCGGGTGTCCAGAGAAGGGTGAATTATGAAATTCAACTAACAATTTCTTTCTCAAATCATTTAACAAAGGTACATATACCCTGTTTTCATAACGTAAGATTCCTTCATTATCAAAATGAAAACCTTTATACCTTTCATCCTTTGGTTCTGCAGCAAGTGCTGCTTTTACTTGCTGAAAGTATATATCAGATTCTGAGGCACTTTTTACCTCATCTTTAAACTAAGTTCTTAATGTTATAAGAGCATAAATGTGCTTCCTACGACTTAGAGCATCCACTACTCTATTCTCTTTCCCTTTGATGTAGCTAATATCAAAATCATATTGAGATAAAAACTCTAACCACCTTCGTTGTCTTGCATTTAGATTAGGCTGAGTGAAAATATATTTCAGCCCTAAGTGATCAGTTTTCAACTCAAAAGGTTTCCCAAGTAAATAGTGCCTCCATACTTGAAGTGCATGAACAATTGCAGCAAGCTCTAAATCATGAGGGGCATAATTCAGCTCATGTAACTTAAGTTTTCTACTTTCATATGCTATGACTTGATCATTTTGTAACAAAACACCTCCAAGGCCTTCCCCAGAAGCATCCGTTACAACAGTAAAGTTCCCATTAGGGTCTGGTACAGCTAATATAGGTGCTGAAGTCAACTGCTTTTCAAACTTTTGAAAGTAGTTTCACACTTATCATTCCAAATAAATTTCTTATCCTTCTTCTGTAATGAAGTTATCGGTGCAGCCACTTTAGAAAAATCCTTAACAAATTTTCTATAATAACCAGCAAGGCCCATGAAGCTTCTTACTTCATGTACATTCTTTGGTGCAGGCCACTCGGTTATTGCCACTATTTTTGAAGGATCTACTACAATTCCTCTTTACTAATGACATGACCCAAATAGTGAACTTCAGTATCAAAGAAAGAACATTTGGATAACTTACCGTACAACTTTCTTTTTCTCAATATTTCCAAAACTATCTTCAAATGCTCATTGTGCTCTTCGACACTTTTAGAATATATGAGAATATCATCCAAGAATACAAGCACAAACTTGTCCAAATATTCTTGAAAGATATTATTCATTAAGTTCATAAAAGTCATGGTGCATTAGTTAATCCAAAGGGTAAAACCGTGAACTCATAATGTCCGTACCTGGTTCGAAAGTTGTTTTATGAATATCTTCTTCTCTAATCCTTAATTGATGATAACCAGATCAAAGATCTATCTTGGAATAAACCGCTGCTCCACGCATCTGATCAAATAGATCGTCAATCCTTGGAAGTGGGTATCTGTTCTTAATTGTTGCTTTGTTCAACATCCGATAATCAATACATAGTCTAAGTGTTCCGTCTTTCTTTTTTACAAATATTACTGGCGCTCCCCAAGGTGAAACACTTGGTCTAATCAAACCCTTAGACAAAAGTTCTTGCAATTGTGCCTTAAGCTCGACTAACTCTGTAGTAGTCATCCAATAAGGTGCCTTAGAAATAGGTTCCGTCCCTGGTTTGATTTCAATGGTGAAATCAAATTCCCTCTTGGGTGGTAAACCTGGTAATTCCTCCGAAATACATCCTTGAAACTTTGCAACAGTGGGAATCATTTCATGGAATCACCATCTTCTTCTGAAAATTCAGATATCTTTACTGCATATAAGGTACATCCTTTGTTTTTAGCCTTTTTAAGTTGCATAGCTGACAGTTTTCTAACTGAAATTTCCCGTTTCACACCTTGAATCTCTGCTTGCTTTCAGCCGATCATCTAAACATCTTATATTCTTTTCAAAGTAGTCTACTTTTGCTTTATGGTCAGCTAACCAATTGACACCGATGACAATGTCATAGGATCCCAAAGGTGTAACATAGAGGTCAACTTCCGTGGAAAAGTTAGGTAAGTCAAGGACTACCCCAAAAAGACACATACTCACTGTATGAACAAAGTTATTACCATACTGTACAGTCCAAGATTTATCCATTTTTCCATCTTTTCTTTTAAGTTTAGAAGCAAGTTTACTAGAAATAAAACATTCAGTAGCTCCTGTATCAAAAATAATAGTGACAGGTATGCCAAATAACTTACCCAAACTTCTATAGGTGTCACTTGCTTTTCAGCTTGCTTGTCTGCTACTGCAGCATGTATCTTATGCTGCTGATTACGATCATCCTTCTTCAAAGGGCACTGATTTGCATAGTGGTCTTTGCCACAATTATAGCAGCCTCCTACAGGTCCCTTTTTAGGCTCAAAATTACTTCCAGCCTTAAAATTATCACGTTGTCCTCCATAGGGCTTCTGCCCATTGTTATAATTTTTGGCAAAACTATCCCTTACATTTCCAGCAGGCTTATTCACTATCATTTTCTTACTATTATCCACTGGAAACTTACTTCTGTTTCCAAACTTTTTCCATGGCCCCTTCTTGGGTGCAAGTGAAGTTGAAGAAGGGTTTGCAATCTTCTTCCGCACTTCCTCTTTATGAGCAGAAATAGCCTTTAATTTTTGTTCTTGCCTTATGGCCTTTTCAACAACCCCTTCCATAGTGGTTGGGCTGTGAACATCGACCTCTCCTCCTATCACGGGATTTAGTCCCATGATAAATTTCCATATTCTGAACTTCTCGTCAGTTTGATATTGTGGTACGTACTTGAGGAGTTTCATAAACCGCTCCCAATATTCAGTTACCATTAGCTTCCCTTGAGCTAAGTTCTAGAATTCTGTCATTTTTTGATCATAGAAAAGTTGTGGCAGCCAACGTTGCCTAAAATAGCCTTTAAATTGATCCCAAGTGATATTGGTCTCATCAATATTTAGCTCAGCTTTACGGCTGTCCCACCACGAAGATGCTTCGTGGGAAAGCTGATAGGCTCCCCAAATAGCTTTGGTTTCCTCAGAGAAGTTTCTTATTGCAAAGTACTTCTCCATCTCATAAGCCAGTTCTCAACTCCATCTCCTAATGTGGTGCCATCATATTTAGGTGGACTTATCCTTTTTATATCATTAGTGAGTTCCGCTGCCAACCTGGCCTTTTTGTTTTCTAGTTGGACAGGTACATTTCCAGTGTTATTACCAACACCCATATTGGGGTTGTCCTCAGGAGGTAGCTGATTGTCGTTACCAGCTTCTTCATCCTCCTCATTTCCCATTACTTGTTGTTCAAGTACAGCCAAACGATCTCTTGTGTCCAATAGGGCAGCAAGGATCTCATCAAGTTTTTGGGTTGTTGCTGCCCCTTCCCCTCAGGTGGAGCATTATTCGCAACGTTCCCTCTTGTTCTAACCATTTTCTGTTACAAGAAAATTTAGGTTTTTATCAGATTATGGACACAATAGGTCCAAGAGCTGCAACCTTCAGCTCTGATACCAAGATGTAACATTCCCATTTTAACATATTAGAACAAGAATTTTTTTTTTTTTTTTTTTATAAGTGCTTTCTAGTTCTAAATACATAATTTAGAACTCACAGATCATAACAATCATTCTTATAATAGATAACCATATGCAATCTGTAATGACTCGGTGTACCACCGATCTATTCATTCCATGACTCGGTGATCTACCGATCTATTCATGAGTATCATAGAGTTGGCATTTTTATTTTAACACTTCACTCTTGCGGTTCTCTTCCCTAATCTAGGATTTCAGAATGCTCTATCCAAGGAACCTATCTGAATAATTGTTACCATTATTCATCGGCATCACATCCCTCAGACTAGGTGACATAGGACAATGCAATCAGCAACTTGCGATACTTTGGCCAAAGATTTGAAACATATTGTTCATGTCTCGTATTCCTTGACGGCATACTCATCAATCTGGAATACGTCCTTCACCCCACTCCGATGTTAAATAGAATGTCTTATATTGACTTCTGTCAGCCTCCCTATCCCAAGTCATTCACTCAGGAATGGATTAATAACATGACAAACGTTATAAGGATGCTCTCGAGGACTAGGGTAAGCTGACATACTGGGTCAACCCCAGTTAACCCTGTGTGTCAAGGTACCCCGAGTCTCCAAGGGCAGCCTCATAACATGACCATGTTCCTAACCAGTCCCAGAGTAAAAACTTGTTCGAGTTTAAGGTGTAAATCTTAACGATCAATGCAAAGGGTGTCACCATAGGTCACCTGCATTATTGTATCCTCGTGAAGATCCTAATCTTCTCGAAGGTACAACCCTGCAGTTGACATGTGTCGACATCCTACAAACCACCTCGAAAGATTTACATAACTTCAAGGAGTTACTTAAGTTGAGTTGAAATTAAATTTTAAGACTCTCCTATCTGGGTAGTCTTTTCCCAACCCCTGGGTTCCTCACCTTTGAGTTGCCTTACTTAATTAAGATCCATTTCACAGAGAGAAGTTTAATAAGATTTGAGATCTCGTCAAGGAGATCATTGGTTCACAATAATCTTAATCAACGTAATTGGGCAATAGCCCTAAGTCCTCTCATAAGGATGCTAACTATACCCATATGAGTTTATATCAGTTCCCAAGACTGAAATATATCTTACTTATTGTTATTAAGATATAGTGATTTAAAATCATCAGTTATGTTGTCTTGACTTAGATCATGGATAGGGAGTAATAGATTACTCTTCCCGTTTCAGCTACCTATTGAGGTGTAGTTTAACCTTAACTTCTCGAAAGCAGTGGACTAATTTCCAATTTAGCCTTATTCATAACATAAAAGAATTACTAATCATTCACGAAGTATTCAGTCACATAATCTTTACAAGGCCTACTTAGAGAATCCAAATAACTCTATGGTATAAAATAATAAAAATGCACTTAAAATCAATCGAACCTAAGAAGATCAATCCATCAATTAAAAATGCAGCCACATAAGTAACATTTTTCCTTTTTCATTTATTTCCAAGCCATACAATTACAACTTATGCACTTCAGCATATTTGATACAACACTCAACAGCAAAAGAACAACTTTCTTCATATAGTACAAATAGAGAAATCAAGTTGGAATTCATCATAAAACCAGATTAAACAATCTGAGCATCATATCAGATCTGCGTGCCTTTACCACTTACGATGACCATCTGCAAAAATTGCTAACACGGGTCAGTTCGGTGAACTGAGCATGATAAGCACTAATTCTTAAAACAATTGCATTCCACCAATTGTTCTCATTAAACAACCTGTTCAAATGAAATCAAATCTTCAAATCCTTAAACATGAATCAGGCTAATCATCTTTCTACAATTCTAATATAACTTTAACACATAACTCATATTATAACTGCCAGTTAAACATAAATATTTTTCAGATGATTCATCCTATATATATATATATATATAAGAAGAAAAAAATGAAACCACAATATCCATCCATCTGAAAACCAAGGACAGTAATAATCCAACAAAATTACTCCATTCAAGAATGAATTCCTATCAGTACGTGTATCCAACAGATGTGCATTTAACAATTCAAGCAAAGACAGATTATAACCTCCAGCAAGTTCAACTGACAGGATTCCTTTATACTCATAGCATTATTTCAATGACATAGATAAGTATACCAACTTCTACTACAATACTATTTTTATAAAAGTGGATAACCAATAACTCAAACAGGATAATAATATAACCGTTGATAAGGAAAGAAGACTCCGGTCAAGAGTCAGTACTTACCAGTCTCTCCTTACAAATTTAACAATCTATTCTTCTTATGCCCGTACCGTAGAGTTCACATAAAGATACAAAAGAAGAGAGCACTCATAATTTCCAGACAAGGGAGAGAATATTTTCTTATTCAAAAGCTCTATATCAACATATACTTTACAATCTAAGAGAAAGAACAGAGGCATTCAGATCTCCATTCCAAACAAGTTCAGGACAGTACCAACTTTCCAGGAGCAAAACATATACAATCAATCTTGAATTCATTTAGGGAAGAAAGAAAGCAAGAAATCAACTCCCAAGTTTACCATTAGTTCCCAAACCGGTAGAACCATTTAAAAGGTCACCCTACGATCTCTAGGGTCTTGAAATTACATATTAACAAAACCACAGATTGATATAAACAAAAGACACATACGTTCCAATATCAGACCACAATCCTGATCCAATTAAAACAGTCTATCCTTCACCCAGGACTCGAATCATTTTAGACTACGAGTTAGGGTAACTGCTATCGTTGCATACCAACAGGTTACACTGACTATCTACATTGGATAATTTGTTATTGCATTCAAGGATACCAAACAAATAGCACTTCCAATGATAATAAATGAATTCTATTAACAGATTTCAAGGTCGCTACAGGAAACATCACGAAGTCATTCATATTCTAGTATAAAAATTGATTTCCATCCATGCAGATCTAAAATTTCCCATACGCTGTTAGGGAACAGAGTTTCCCCAAAGCAAGATTTCTCCCAGTCAGACTGTGTTCCCATTAACCAAGTAAAATCATAAAGAAAACACAATTAAACTAAATATTTCATTCCTTACAGAACCCATAACCATTGACCATCCAGACCCTTTTCTGCAGAGGTACAGACTTGTAATCAACATATTTCATACGCATGCCTCTAAACCAGTCGAGCTCTATAGAAGGAATTACAGTTTCCTCTAAATCCATCTATATATTCACCTGAAGCTATCAAGAAACAAAAAGAGCTCATACGACCAAACGATAATCAATAAACCAACCAAATAAGACACAACAATTTCTTTTCATGTCAATCCTCAATCAAGAAATCACCCAGCAGAATGTCTAACATGGTACAGTTAGGAACCCATTACCTCAGTCGATCAAGAAGCAAGGAACAACATATACCGAAGTCGAATCCCTATGTATTCACAACAAGGACTTCAACAGAAGTCAATCCAAAATGTAAACACAATGGGGACTTCAACAGAAGTCGAACGAATATGAAAACACAGCAAGGACTTCAACAGAAGTCGAGTTCATAAGTAATCACAGCAAACACCTCAACAGAAGATGAATCCATAAAGTAAACACAGCAAGGACTTCAACAGAAGTCAATTCCATAAAATAAACACAGCAAGGACTTCAACAGAAGTCGATTCCATAAAATAAACACAGCAAGGACTTCAATAGAAGTTGATTCCATAAAATAAACCCAAAGCACACTTCAAAAAAGTCAATTCCATAAAATAAACACACACAAGGACTTCAACATTTTAATTCCATAAAATAAACATACTCAAAGAAGGACTTCAACAAAATTTCATAAGGAAACACTTGTGCAAGGACTTCAACAGAAGTCGTATCCATAAAGTAAACACAACAAAACATTTAAACAGAGTCTTCACATAACCAAGGATTCCTAAATCCACAAGAAAAGAAGAAACCCAATACATTGCTTCAAACCAACTGTGTAAAGATCACCTGAACAGAGTTGTTTTAATGAAAGCATTTGAAGGAAAGCAAGATTTTTAAAAGTTAGGGCCTATCATGCCTGATAGTGTCGCTTAAAAATCCGAAGAAGACCTCTGAATGTGCTCACACCTTCTCTTCTTCTTCCACGATAGATTAAACAACAATAAATTGTTACCTTCATGCCTTATAAACTTTCCCCGACAGAGAAGGAAGCTAGAAATTCTCAAAGTTGCCATGCAACATAGAGTAGATGACTGGTTCGAAGAACCAGTGCTCAAGCAGAGAGAAAAATGGAATGCATGGAAAACCAAACAACCAAACAATATTCCATTTGCATGCCTTCCCAAGCAATCCGCTCGGGAACCAAGTTCATTAATTGCATTAACTCCCATCCTCCCACCTATTCTCCATTGCCACCGACCACCAAAGTTGGTGATCACCAAAAGAAAACAAACAAACATTCCCATACTTGGTGATACTGCCACGTCAGGTCATATAGCCATTTGCAACCTCCGCCAAATCTGACAGCATCCCAAGTCCTTCAATCCTTATCCCCCTCATAAATGCCATGGAAACCACCGCCCATGACTCACGCCCCTTCATAGGTCCCCCTCCATTCTTATCATTAGTTAAGATAGGTTAGAAACATAGGTTAGATCATAAGGTAAGACATTAGTCTTACTTCCATAGTGCTAGGTGTAGCTAACCTTAGGAGCATTAAGCTTATAGTTTAGGGCTAGGTTAGATTAGCAATTATTTAACCAATAGGTTATAGTTTAGGTTAAGGTTATTAACCTTAACGAATCCAGTCTAGGTCTCCCAAGTAGGACCAATCAGTATTAGAGCCAAACAGGGTAAAACATTCCTGTAAAGGATCCTATCTGGCATTGCTAATTAAGCTTATTGTATACCCAAGAACATCTTACCTGGCTTAAGGTCTAGGCCTTCCTGATGTTATGATATCTGGAACCAAATTTCATTTATCATGATCAGCCTGAGTTAAACTCCGGAATTGTTCATTCAAACTCATTCAGACCTTGTAACTTTCATAAGGTCCATAAATTTTGTTCATCCTGAATAAGCTTAAAACATTCCTTGGATCGATGCAACTGATCCAAGGCTGAGTCAAAGATCTTCAAGAGCAAAGGAGATACAATCCATATCAAGCATGACTTCACAACCCAAAGGAACATGTCCTTATACAGAAGAAATCATATATCAACACTTGAATGCTCAGGAGGAAGTAACAATAACTTCCTCTTGCAAAAATTGATGATTTGCTGATCATTCTCTAAAACCTACCAATATGTGTTGTTATCTCGGCATTGTTGGCCTTACAATCACACGGATATGTGGTTGTCCTTTGTCCCTCTTGATGTTGTCAACCACATCAAATTTTGCTATGACTCACTGCAAGCCTATCAATGACTTTGTTCTCCTTCCTAGGTATGGACACAATGTTGAAGGCTTTGAAATCCTTAATGAGATCCCATACCCTATTCTTGTATCTTTTGAGTAGGTCATTCTTGAAAGCATTTTTTCCTTTGACTTGATTGGAAACTAGTTCACTATCACCAAACACTTACAGGTTCTTTATTCCTCGTCTTCTATCCCAATCTAATCCATGAACTGAAGCCTCATATTCTCTTTGTATTATTTGAGCAAGAAAACCGAAACAGAAAGCTGAGTAATACTTCATACCTTGGGGTGACACAATCATAGCTCCACCTCCGGCTCCTTGCCTACTTCTTGAGCCATCAAAGAACAATTTCCATACTTCATTATCATCCTTATATTCTGGCTTAATGATGTTAGGAAGAGGATGATTCTCTTCATGCAGGTAGTAGACTCCTAGCTCAGATTCTTCCATCTCCTTATAGGGATCAAAAGCATGTCTTTTGACTACCCATTCATTGAGAGTCAAGTCCGGATACACCCCACCTTGGTATCTACTTTAGAAGTGTTTAGGAGGTCTTCCTAATCCTAAACCAAACAATTTGCATTGATTGGGCTAGGCACATAAGACTCAATGTGATAATCTGATATGGGCTCAGATCTGATTGTGGCCTTTGCCCCATACCTTGTTCTAAAGATCATATGTGACCAGTCAATAGAAAAGTAGCCTCTAATTTTGGTAGTGAAGTCCCTAGAAAAACAATGCAAAATGTGGTGGCAAGTCTATGACTGATACATTCTCAGCAAAGACACGATCACATTGGGGCAGGCATGTAGAGTGAGGCTTAGATCCTTGATGATTCCAATAGTTGTCACTATTATCCCATCTAATTGTACTACCCCTCTAGAGATGACTTCATATTGGAGACCCAGTTGATCAGCTATTTGTTTGGGCATTACAGAACTACTTGCCCCATAATCAATCATGCAATTATGCACCAGTTTATCCCCAATGATTAATGAAACATAGAATGGGGGAGGTATCAGGTTTTTACCTTGTTGTTCTCGATGGTTTCTCCCATATTGAGTTGTATTGGTTAGCACCTTCTCTTGTTGGTTAAGGGGTTGATTTGAGCTAGACCAATTTTGCATGCAAGTATGCAATAGATCCCTCTACCCTAGAATGGCCAAGACTCCAATAATGAAATGTTTACACTTGTCATCTTCATCTACTCAATGATATTAAACAATCTATCCTTTTGCTGCCCTTTTCCTAGCAAATTTTTATCTTGCACATGGGTTGCTACAACCAGTGCCTGAGTGGATTTGGAAGGTGGCTTGGATTGGCTCTGCACATTGGGAGTTGTATTTTGGATGCCAATACCTTGTGGAGTGATAGAGGATTGAGGATATCTTGAGTTTGGTGAATATCCTTCTCCAATATTTCTCTTCTTGGACCATGTATTGGTGGCTATACTTTGAGAAGGAGTTTGATTTGTTCCATAGAAGTCATCAACTTACTAATTGACAAGCATAGTTTTAGTTAGAGGTCCCTCTTTCTGGTCCCCTTGTTGCTAGTTTCCTTCTTGGCTAGGTTCTTATGACACACCAATGGTTTGCACCATCAAATCCTAATTTAGTGCACCATTGAAGCACATTGATTGATTATGTGGCTGATTGCATGGGAAACACCAATCATATTCTTGTGTCATGTTATTCTATGCTAGAACCAATGCCCTTGATGTTGAAGTTGTGTTTGGATCATATGGCCTAAAAGGTCTAGCAACTTGAGATTGTCCTTGGTGTTGACTCTGAGTTACAGCCTAGGCTTGTGGTCTATTTTGCTGATACGGGGTCTAGCCTGATACTGAGCTTGAGGCTGATATGGCCTAGAACTCTGAGCCTGCTATCTTTTGATGGTTACTAACTCATTCCCCAAGTTTTAAAGTTATTTCATAATATCGTGAACCTCCTTTAAGGTGGTAGATGATGAGGTGGAGGCTTCAGCTGAACTTTGACTCCTGGGAGTAGGTATAGGAGCTATTATCTATGTTTGGTCTGGTACTTGGGTTTCTTAAATTGGTGTATAGAGGCATGGATGGCCTAGGAGTGAGTTTTCTAGCCTAAATTAAATGGTTCTCATCTCCTATGGAAATACTATAGGCTGTAGGTAAGGTTTTCCCCCATTGACTGAATCATTAAAGCAATATCATAATTTAAAGCTCTAAGAAAGTATAAGAAGGCACCTTCATTAGTGGGCTTTACTACTTTGTTGGGATCCTATCCCAGGTCCATTGAAATCTAAGGTTGAAATCCATCAATTGCTCATTTGGAGATCTCTTGATTGTTGTCAGTTGCTCCAACAAGGATAAGTTATCTCCTTTTTCTCCAAACTGGTTGTGAAGAGCTCTGTAAAAATTGTCCCAAGATTGAATAGAGCCTATTTATAGGATATTGAACCATTGTGAAGCTTTACCCTTGAATGAAGAAGCTAGAAACTTTACTACAATGTCCATCTCAGTGATCTCATGGATTGTATAGATATTTTTAATATCTTGAATGTGGTCACCGGGAGAAGTCGGGTTTTCCCAGTGAAATATGGGATGATCTTCAATGTTGCCACTTTGGGACCGGATTTTGTGCATTCGAGTGAGTGGGTTGCTTTGCCAATGAAATTGACATAGGGATTTGGTGTGCCATCCAGATCAGCTTGAGCATCCTTCTTGGTTGAAATAATGGCCTCTTTGGGAGGAGGTGTTGATAAGGCTCTATTTTTCAAAGATAGAGACCTTTGGGCTCTTCTTCCTCTTCTCCTTTTGTCCGGAGATAAGTGTAGGTGTATAAATATTCCCTCTCTTGTTCTTTACCTTGTTTTTATCCTTCTCATGAACTTGGGAACTCGGACTACGAAACTAGTGGATTTTGTCCCTTTTGGAGTCACAAGATGTGTAGTTCTTAAAATATTCTTAAAATCTAGAATCACACTAAGTGCACATCGATCTTACTTGTAATAAAATGGAGAACTCTTGGTCCCACCGAGCATGCCAAAACTATTAGTGCAAAATCACAAAGCACCCCCAAATGAGTCGTCAGATCTACTTTTCTAAGGCAGATTCATTTGTTGTGATTCACATAGCATTGAGTCCTCCCCAAAGTGTGGGACTTTGTAAATGGGAAAACTCTCTAGATTAAAGGTTGGTTCCTATTCCTCTATTTAGGTGCATACGTGGAAACTTGCAGAGGACCTATTCCTAAACCTAATCTAATTTTTACCAAGGAGACAAGGATAAAAGGAATACAAGAAATCAAAACTAAGCTACAAGGTGATGCATTGAAGGAATGATGAACATTAGTTTTCTGATAGACACAAACCAAAAAAATGCATACAATAATCAAGCACCAATAACTAGATTTATAATGAAAGGCCAAATGAGAGAAAAGCATACAAGAAAGGATCTAAAATCGATCAATAATGTGTTTTATTGCTCTGCAGATTGATAGAATGCATTAAAAATGACCAAAAGGTAGGAATCATATTACAATTTAAATGGAAGGTTTGAACTCCACGAATTCCTTTGCCGAGGAAGAAAAAGGGGAGCCTACAAAAACAACGAGAATGTCCAACCCTTTACAATGAATCTCAACCCTACTTTTATAGATTCAACACAGAGGGGAGAAGGAGAGAGAAGTGGGAAAAAAAGGTCTCAAGCTCAACCACTGCTATTAATGCCTCTCTTAAAATCTACCCCCAAATCTATCTTGATTGTATCAATTTCTTATTTGGCACCTTGAAGGAGGAGGAAATGGCGGAGCAGATGGAATCTGATCTAGTTGGGGCAAAAATAGATCCTATATTGATGGACTGAAGACTTTTCTCCATTTTTCTCCCACCTAACCTCCCCAACTTGAAGTTCCAGATCTCCATGGTGTAGATGAGGCCGAGATCTTTCCAACGGTGTTAGATTTGCAATATTTTGAGCCTTGAGTCGAAAGATATGCCCCTTCAAAGTTTGTATCGAGATCCATACAAAAGGGCAGGAAAACCGGTTTGAAAAAGGGGCCCACTTTTCCATATAGGATGTGCGAGAGGGTTGGCGCTTGTTTGAGGGTAGCCTCTATATTTTTCTCTTGGAATGGCATGGGGTGACACATGGTTTCCTCCATCGCCTACTCAATTTCTATGTTTTTTGGCTAAGTCCTTTGTTCGGTGGGGTCATATTTCTTGACCAGGGGACATGCAATAGCTTTGGCACTTGTTTTAAAACCTCCTTTTAATCTTGCTCTTGAACCAGCGCCATTTGGACACTTAGCACCTGTTATCCAAAATTCACCCTCAAGGTAATTTTGATAACATGCATTAGATTATTCAGTCCCAAGCAAGTAGATTGATTCGAGGACCAAAATCATGTTTTTCGGGGTCCCCTCATCTTTTTCTAACTCTCCCATCCAAGAAGAAATCCCAACGAGTTAGAAAAAATGGAAAAAATGCAAAAATAAGGTTACATGACTATTTTAAAGCATTTCGGTTGTTTAAGGTTCGTCGTACCAAGCTTGGGGCCGAAATACAAAGAAAATCAGCTAAGTCAGACATTTTTGTCCCAGGCGGTCTGGGATAGTTGGGACATCGGGACGCGAGGGACGCGAAAATCCGAATCGGCTGAAAGCAAAGAAAAATCATCCAAGTATTTTGTTTCGCACGGTTTGGGACAGTCGGGACAAAAGTACGCGAGGGACGCGAATCGGCCTGTTTGCCGAAAGATACCCATTTCGGTGTTTTAGACATTTTTTCCTAGGCGAGTCCATGTGATAGTTGGGACATCGGGATGCATGGGACACGAAAAGGTGAAAAGGCCGCAAATAGGAACAAGGAAGCCCGAATCGGCCGAAGCAGGAGATTTTCGTCCGGGACAGTTGGGACAAAAGTATGCGAGGGACACATGAGACTCGAAGAGGCGAAAAGGCCGCAAAAGAGACAAGGAGGCCCACGGATGAATCAGAACGTGCCACATGTCAAAAGGGGAAAAAAGTTGGAAATTTGGATAAGTGCTTCACTAAAAATCCAAAAGGAGTGTTTTAGCCTTCCCCCCTTATTGCGAGCCAATAAAATCTTGCCACGTGTCTAGGTGACGCCAGAAATTGGAAAATCCCACAAGAAAATTTTGGAGGGTCAAACCTGCATCCAATAGGGTTTTGACAGATGTCCAAGTCAAAATGTCGAAGTGACCCATGGAAAATTTAGGAAAGACAGGCCCGCATCTAATCAGCGCCCGCCACGTGTCTTCACCTCATCGACCCGGTGGGAATTTTTTTTTAAAAATTCCAAAGGGAAAAAACAAAGGAAAATGGTCGGGAAGGGCTGTGTCCAATGAAATTGTCACATGGCACTTGGGTGGCGAGCACGGGAAAATTCAAAAAAATTTCCAAAGACAAAACGGGTCAAAGTTTCAAATTTTTGCCTGTCGATCCGATTTTGGCCTGTTTTTGCCCTAGATCTTCAAATGGCCATATCTTTCGATCCAAGCTCGATTTTCACGTTCTTTATATCAATGGAAATCTGGTGAAATTATCTATGAGATTCTAGGGTAAATATTGCATTTTGGTTCAGTTTGGAGAGAGAAAATCAAGAAACATCTCTGGCACGTGGTAATGGCCAGAAATGACGTTTCAACAACCAGTTTTAATGCAAAATGGGTCGCATTCTTCTCCAGCATGGCCAAAATGTTAGGGCATGGGTTTGTAAGGACACCCATGCTGTTTTAATGCATCTTCATTCAATGAGGAATGGCTCCCACGTTTTTACATGTTTTCTCTCTCTTGGGCTCGACCCATGCACTGTAAAAGCCATATTTGGCTCATTTTTCAAAGGGTTGTTCATCTTTTCTACTCTGCTCTCCTTTCTTTTCTTCCCCAGGGTTGAAAATGGAGTTTGAACCTCCTCCCCTGCTCTGTAATGGCATTTTTTCCTTTTACCATTAAAATGATGTTCTGTGCAAACTTCTGGAGCAACAAAAACGTGTTTTGTGATGCATCTGTCCATCCTTGCTTGTTTTTTGCTTGTTTTCTTCTTGCCTCTCTTCATTGCAGGTATTTGTGCACGTTTAAATGTTCATTGCAAGGTTGGAGCTATGTTCATAGCAGTTTTGATAGATGTTCAGCATTTTCCTTCTCTGGTGTATCACCGTTTTAGTGTAGGCTTTTGTTTTTTTCTCTTTTCTCTCTCTCCCTGTCTCCTTGGAGGTTAGATTAGGATTAGATTAGCTTTCCTACACTAGAACAACTTGTGGCAGGTAGTTTAGGAAGAGGAACCAGCCTTCTCTGGAGATTCCTTTCTCATTTTTGCAAGTCCCACACTTGGAGAAAGGATTCAATGTTGTGCAATCACACTGGATGCTTAGAATGATCAAACTAGAAATCTGATCAACATCCAGGGGGTGCTGCTGATTTGCACTAACAGTTTTGGCACGCCCGGTGGGACCTTAGAGGTCTTCCACTTTATCTTTGATAGGTTGGTGTGTTCCTGTTAAAGATTCAGCCTTTTGGAGGCACTTTCAAAAGCACATCTGGCGACTCCATCTGGTAAACAACTCATTCTCTGAGTTGCAGACCCATTTTCCATCCATTTCCATCCATCTTTCTTTCCATCATTTTCATTCTTTTCCATTCCATGAGGTTGTGCAATCATGACTTCATTTCCATCATGGAATTCACATTTATCAAATCTTCCAAATCAGCATTTTGGTCAAATTCAAAATCAGCATATCTACCCATATGAACAGCAGTGCCAAAGTTAGTTTGGTTGTGAAGCACATCAAGAGCAAGGGTACGCATACGATGAAGACAATCAAATGGAAGATGCAGATTTTGTGGAAAAAATCCAAAAGATGGAGGCAAAGATGGTGCAATCAAGAGCAGCAGCTCAAATGAAAGCTTTCAAAATTGGTTACAGGACTCCTTGTCCATGGGGAGGCCCTTTTCCAAGACACTTCAGCCCTCAAGAGAAGCTGGACTTCATGATGAAGATGCTACCCCAACTTGCACAATGGACAGCAGAGATAGAAGCCTATAAAATTGGTGTTGAACAACCTTGTCAATGGGTAAGTTCTACACCATCATCTAGTTTTTCTCTTCCCATTACTCAAGCAACATCATCTCATTTGGAATTTCAAATTCTAAATCCAGTCAATGCTGCCCCAGGAGTTAATTCCATTTCTCCATTCCCTAGTCTCCCACCACACCTCAATTCTTCTTTCCCCTTTCCTTCCAAACAATCATCCCCTCCACAAGAGCTAACAGAAATACCCTCTCCTCTAAATAAACAAGAGTTTCTACCTCCTCCACCACCACGAAAAATTTCCGAGCCATTTGAGTTACAATCCACTTCTCCTCTTGCATTCCCAAATCCATGTTGGGAGGATAAAAATCAGAATTCTAGTCAAGGAAAACAACAGCAAAAATAAAATCCAAACAAGGATGAAGAAATTCAAGTCTCAAGAGTTGGGCTCTTAAATTTGGGATGAAAAATATCCCCTTGATGGTTAAGCCTTTAGAAGAGGTTGAAGTTGGAGAACATGTGGTGGTTAAGATTGATTTTGTGGCAGTAGAAGAAGAGCAAAAAGAAGAAGCAAATCAGCAGTCAGTTTGCTCATAAAGTAGTGTCCATGTTGGCACTCTATTTGAAGGGAATGCTGATTCAATTCAAGTTACACAATCAGCCATAGAGGAAGAAAGCTCTGAAGAAGATCCTACAGTCCCAACTTGTCCTCTAGAGTAGCAGATCGAAGAGTTTGACTTAACAAACTTCGTGCTAGAGGAAGAGTTCTATCAAGAGCAGGATTGTCTTCAAGTAGTAGAGGAGGAAGAAGCTGCTCCAAATCCAAAAGAAGAGGAGCACATTCTAGTTGTGGAGGAGAAAATTGCAGATCCAAGGGCTTTGAGCACAAAGCAGGCTACAGGAGAACCTTCAGTTCTTCTTTCTACTTCATCTCTCTCAAGTTCTAGTGCTAAAGAAGAGTTTGATCTCTCAAACTCAATGTTGGAGGATGAAAGAAACCATGATGATCAAGTTACAGATCAAGAGGACACCATGGAGGAAGTTGAGCATTTGCAGCAGGACAACCATGAGGTAGTGTATCTGTTAGATTTGGAGGACTGTTTTGATAAAGAAGAACCAGTTGAGTTTCCACCATTCCTTCTTTCATCTTCCACATCCCAAATACTTGAGCCTGATGTCATGAAGGAGAGCATTCATTTGCAACAGCCTGCATCTTATAACAGCCCTTTGGAACCAAGATTAGAAGATTTTAATCTTTCATGTTCTTCATTGGAGGAAGAGAAAGGGCAGAAAAGTCCTACCATTGCTTCCACATCACCCACCCAAGAAGGTATACAAGAAGACTCCATTTTTGGAGTTGAAAATCAGAGCTATGGGCATATCAAACGGATCATACCTTGCCCAATAAGGTATTTGACTTCATTGGAGTCAAAGGAGAAGTCACAACTAGTCATGCTTGCTTCTAAGCATGAGGGTGAGCTACAAAGTACCAAGGATCAGTTGTCATACCTCTTCAATCCAAATGCAGAACAACTAAAAGAGGTATTGAATTTTCCTTCACCTGATACCTTGATGATTTGGGTGGAAGACCAGCTTCTTGTTGATTTTCCATTCATCCAATCAGCCATGTTCAATGCCAAATTAGTTGCATGGTTGCCAATTTTGAAGAAAGGAAGCTATTTTGCACAACCAGTTACAGGGTTTGTTTAGCACACTTTTGCTTCCAGTTAGAGTAGAGTAGGTAGTTTTGCTTTCAGTAAAAGAAGTGCTTGTGCACACTCTGCATGTTCCATTTGGAGCATGTATGATTTTCAGTTTTGTACATAGTTTTTGTGGTGCTGGTTTTGCTCTTGCACAGTCCATTTCAGTGGGTTTCCAAGTGGCTCAGAGAGGAGGTTTTCAAAGTTCAGAAGTTTGCAGGCTACAACTCATGACTCCATGCCCAATGGATTACTAAAAGGCCACTGATCAACTTCATCTAGCAGGCAGATGACCCCTCTGAGTCACCAAAATTGTTATCCAAAATTCACCATCAAGGTAATTTTGATAACATGCATCAAATTATTCAGTCCCGAGCAAGTAGATTGATTCGAGGCCCAAAATCATGTTTTTCGGGGTCCCCTCAGATTTTTCTAACTCTCCCATCCAAGAAGAAATCCCAACGAGTTAGAAAAAATGGAAAAAATGCAAAAATAAGGTTACAAGACTATTTTAAAGCATTTCGGTCCAAGTCGTCGTGACCGAGGTTCGTCGTACCAAGCTTGGGGCCGAAAAACAAAGAAAATCAGCTAAGTCAGACATTTTTGTCCTGTGTGGTCCACGGGACAGGTGGGACATTGGGACACGAGGGACACAAAAATCCGAATTGGCCGAAAGCAGAAAAATTGTCCAAGTATTTTGTTTCGCGGTTTGGGACAGTGGGACAAAAAGTACGCGAGGGACGAATCGGCCAGTTTGCTTGCCGAAAGACAGATCCATTTCGGGTGTTTTAGACATTTTTGTCCTGGGTGGTCCATGGGAAAGTTGGGACATAGGGATGCATGGGACACAAAAAGGTGAAAAGGCCGCAAACAGGAACAAGAAAGCCCGAATCGGCCGAAGCAGGAGATTTTCGTCTGGGATAGTTGGGACAAAAGTACACGAGGGACGCATGAGACGTGAAAAGTGAAAAGGCCGCAAAAGAGAAAAGGAGGCCCATGAACAAATCATAATGTGCCACATGTCAGAAGGGGAAAAAAAATTGGAAATTTGGCTAAGTGTTTCACCAAAAATCCAAAAGGAGTGTTTTACCCTTCCCCCTTATTGCGAGCCAATAAAATCTCGCCACATGTCCAGTGGACGCCAGAAATTGGAAAAGCCCGCAAGGAAATTTTGGAGGGTCAAACCCGCATCCAATGGGGTTTTGACATGTGTCCAAGTCAAAATGTCGAAGCGACCCATGGAAAATTTAGGAAAGACAGGCCCGCGTCTAATCAGCACCCGCCACGTGTCTTCACCTCATCGACCCGGTGAGAAAATTTTGAAAAAATTTCCAAAGGAAAAAAAAAAAGGAAATGGTCAGGAAGGGCCCGCATCCAATGAAATCATGCCACATGGCACTTGGGTGGTAGAGTGCAGGAAAAATTCAAAAAAAATTCTAAAGACCAAACGGGTCAAAGTTTCAAATTTTTGCCCGCCGATCCGATTTTGGCCTGTTTTTGCCCTAGATCTTCAAATGGCCATATCTTTCGATCCAGAGCTCAGATTTTCACGTTCTTTATATCAATGGAAAGATGGTGAAATTATATACAATATTTCAAGGTCAATCTTGCATTTTGGTTTAGTTTATAGATAGAAATTAAAGAAAAGTCTCTGGCACGTGGTAATGGCCAGAAATGACATTTCAACAACCAGTTTTAATGCAAAATGGGTCGCATTCTTCTCCAGCATGGCCAAAAATGTCAGGGCATGGGTCTGTAAGGATGCCCATGTTGTTTTAATGCATCTTCATTCAATGAGGAATGGCTCCCACGTTTTTACATGTTTTCTCTCTCCTGGGCTCGACCCATGCACTGTAAAAGCCAGATTTGGCTCATTTTTCAAAGGGTTGTTCATATTTTCTACTCTGCTCTCCTTTCTTTTCTTCCCTAGGGTTGAAAATGGAGTTTGAACCTCCTCCCCTACTCTGTAATGGCATTTTTTCCTTTTACCATTAAAATGATGTTCTGTGCAAACTTCTGGAGCAACAAAAACGTGTTTTGTGATGCATCTGTCCATCCTTGCTCATTTTTGCTTGTTTTCTTCTTGCCTCTCTTCATTGTAGGTATTTGTGCACATTTAAATGTTCATTGCAAGGTTGGAGCTGTGTTCATAGTAGTTTTGATAGATGTTCAAGCATTTTCCTTCTCGGTGTATCACTGTTTTAGTGTAGGTTTTGTTTTTTTCTCTTTTCTCTCTCTCCTGTCTCCTTGGAGGTTAGATTAGGATTAGATTAGCTTTCCCGCACTAGAAAAGCTTGTGGCGGAGTAGTTTAGGAAGAGGAACCAGCCTTCTCTGGAGATTCCTTTCTCAATTTTACAAGTCCCACACTTGGAGAAAGGATTCAATGTTGTGTAATCACACTGGATGCTTAGAATGATCAAACTAGAAATCGATCAACATCCGGGGGTGCTACTTGATTTACACTAACGAGCACCCTCCACCGGTCTATCTCGGTGTTTGACTATTCAACCTAACCTTCTCCCCTATTGAAACGGGACACGTGAAGGTTCTCGCGATCGATTAGAAACCTCCTAGGATTTTTCTCTTGAAGAAGCATCGATTGACACTTGGAAGCCTTCGTAGGCTCTTAGACTTTTCAATGGCCCCTCTTTCCTTTTTGGACCCTGGGCTACGTGGTGAACTGACACTTATTTGAGCCTCCACTTTTGGATTTACCCTTGGAGATGCGCAGAGTCGACACGTGGCTCTCTCCACAACCATTTTTAAACTTAGCCTTTTTTAAGGCCCTCCCTGTCCACCTTTTGACGTCTCGTGATTATTTTCTATGTGGAGGGCTAGAGCATGTTAGATTCTCCACCTTGAGCTCCCATTTTGGAATTACAATGAGCTGACACTTGGCCCCTTCCGTCGAGTCGGAGACCTTTTCAATGGCTATCTAACTTTTGGGGCTCTGGACACATGGAATCCCGATGCTCGTTTGAGTCTCGCCTTTGAATTTAAGCTTTGGAGGTGTTTCATTTGGACATGTGGCTCTCTCCACCACCTCCTTCATACTTTTCCAATTTTTGGACTCATTTTGAGGTGTTTTGAGCCTGAAGACTTCAGATCTTTGTCGTTTCTCATCTTTCTTGCTCCTTGCTTCTTTGACATTGTCTCCTCTTAATCAAAACTTGTTGTTCCATTTCTGAGGCTGCCTATAACCTGTTAAATAGATTTAAGACACATATCTGATAAAAAAATCCATCCCTTTTCTTACGTCATACATAGGGTTTTTTGGTCCTTTGCAGGTCCTACCACTCCATCATTGAGTCCTTCTGTGACGTGTTTGTAAAATTTAATCGTGTTTTCTCTAGTTCTTCCTGTGCGGGGTCATGGCTGATTCAATACTTTTCGAGGGGTGAAATATGGATAGCAGCATGATCACTAGAAAAAAAAATGTAGGTATAAGGATCTCTCCCCCGCGAGTGCCACATACACCTTAACAATGGATAAGGAAGCTGAGGGCCTTTCCATAGGTGGAAGAAATGCTAGCGGTACTTTCACTTCTTCTTTTTTTGGGTGATAAACCTACGTCCCTCCCAATCTCGGGGTGGTGTGGACCTCTTAGGTGACCCCATGCACCACAAAAATTATGAAAATTTTGATTGAGTTACCAATTTTTCGAGGACACAAGATGTGTTGATCGTAATCCATTTTGACACATCACGTGTGTCTATGTGGCCATGGATCAGAAGACGATCGTTAGAAGGGGGTTTGGTTTTGTTAATTTTTTTAATGAGGAGGATGCACAAAGAGCTATTAATAAGCTCAATGGTTATGGTTATGATAATCTTATTCTCAGAGTTGAATGGGCCGCTCTAAGGAAAACTTGAAATCATGTATCTTTCCTTCTTTTTATGGAGTCTTTTTCTTATTCCTACTTTAAGGTTTTTAGTGTTGATAGGATAAATTGTTATTCACTTGAACGATGCAATTCTCTTCTTATTTGACTTGCCTCATTTAATATAATTGTTATCCAAATTCACCCCCCAGGGTTAATTCGATAACATACATCAGAATTCTCAAGTCCCAGGCAAATTGATTGATCCAGGGAAAAAAATCATGTTTCCAGGGTCCCCTCAGATTTTTTCTAACTTTCCTGTCTAGGAGGAAAAGAGCAAGTTCTGAGGAAAGGTGAAAAAAGTGGAAAAAACAAGCTTGGGACAGGAAAAATCGTGAAAATTGGCTAAGTCCTAGTCCTCACAACAGTAGGGACGTGAGGGACATCAAGACGTGGATCGGCCGAAAAGCCTCCAGCGGCCCGCGAAGCAAAGGGACATCTGGGATAGAAGGACGCGCAGGGCGCGAGAAGCCGATCCAGCAAGGAGGAAGAAAAATTGACTAATCACTTGAGTAAAATAGTTTGGGACAGTCGGGCCGGTACGCGGCGGACGCGAAATGCCCGAACCAGCGAATCGAAGAATTTGTCCCGAGGAGCATACCCGGGAAGCAAGTGGGACAAAGGTGCGCGAGAAAGCGCTTGAACTAGCCGTTCAGCCGAACGAGAAACTTTCACCTTTGGGAAATTTGGGCCGTGAGTGCGTGGAGGACGCGAACAAGCCGGTTTGCCCGAAACAGAGAAATTTCGTATTGGGACAGTTGGGACAAAGGGACGCGTGGGACGCGGATAGCCGAAAAAGCCGAGAGCCAATCAGATTGTGCCACGTGTCATCGGCAGATAAGGGACAAGGAAGCCCATTTCGGGTGGATCGAGAGGATTCTGTCCCAAACAGCATTGGGACATCTCGGGACAAAATGACGCGAAGGGCGCGAAAAGCCAGCACACCCACAGACCAATCAAATCGACACGTGTCACAAGGGAGAAAGTCCAAAAGTCAAAGGGCGAGGTTTCAAGCACTGACTGAGCCAATCAAAAGAGGACACATGTCCAATGAAGTAGGAAAACCCATGGGACAAAGAGGAGAGAGAATTACATATCCAATCAGCGTGTGCCACGTGTCATCCAGGTGGCAGAGCACGGGAAAAATTTCAAAACGCATTTTCACCTGTTTTGTGCCCTAAATCTTCAGATTGACATATCTTTCAATCCAGAGCTCAGATTTGCACATTCTTTATATCAACGGAAATCTTGTGAAATTATCTACATGATTTCGGGGTTAATCTTGAGTTTTGGTGCAGTTTGGAGAGAGAAAATTGAGAAACGGCTCTGACGCGTGTTCATGGCCAGAAGTGACATTCCAGCGACCAGATTTAATGCAGAATGGGTCACATTCTCCTGTAATCCAGTCAAAATGATAGGGTATGGGTTTGTAAGGTCCCCCATGCTATTTTAATGCATCTGCAGTCAAGGAGGGATGGGCTCCCATGTTTTGTACATTTTCTATCCCCTGGGCTCGACCCTTGCACTGTAAAAGCCAGATTTGGCTCATTTCCAAAGGGGAACATTTTTGGGCATTGCAGAGTTCTTCTTTCACCTCCAGCAAGTGATTGATACAAGAATCATACCTCTCCAAAGGATTGTAATAGTTTTACCTCTCTGAGGTTGTAATGAAGTGATTTTGACACTGGAAATGATAATGCAAGCTTTGTGAATGATCTTGAGTCCTTTGTTTGTATTATTTGCTTCATTTCGAATCCTAAATTATATCTTATCAGTCTGTGTATGTTTTATGTTGTCAACTTTGGTCTGTGTCTATTTGCTTGACAGAAATGTTTCACCACTCCTCTCGGTGCATCACCACCTTTAGTTAGTTTCATATTTTTTTCATTTCTATCCCTGTCTCCTTGCAATTTAGAGTAGGATTAGGATCTGAACCTCTGTAGTTTTGTAAAATATAGATCTAATTCAGAGGAGTTTGAGGAACCAGCATCTAATCTGGAGATTCCTCTCTTAGTTTCACAAGTCCCCACACTTGGAGAGAGGTTTCCATGTTGTGGAATCACACTGGATGCTAGAGTGATCAACCTAGAAGCCTGATCTACATCCAGGGGTGATGTGAGCCTGACAACAACAGTTTTGGCACACCCGGTGGGACACTAGAGGTCTCATTTTTATTACAGCAAAGTTGATATGCATCTGCTGCAGTTTTCTTGCTTATAAGAGCTATTATTTGCATATCTGGCGACTCCAAGGGGAAGAATCAACTGGTTTCAGCAGTGCAGGCCTGAAAACTCATGAGAAGAATCACCACAAGGTCAAGAGTTGGAGAAGAAGAAGTTTTGTTTGAATACTTGCAGTTATCTCCAAGAAGAAGGCAAAGAGGAAGAAGGATTCAAAGGTCTCCATCTCCACCAAACAGAACTCTCTCAACTCCGTCTGACAGGCTTTTCATTCAATATACAAGGGTTTTAAGACCAATTAGAATGGCTCAGAACAATCCCTACGTCAACTTCACAGGTAGCAGCCCACTTGCTCTCAATGCACAACATCCAGTTCCTATTGCAGCCTTGAAGAACATTCCCTACTTCACTAGAGAAAATCAGACTACTCCAGGTGATCATGTTAAAGATATTGCTAACCTTTGTGCAATTCATGAAATCAATGAAATGCAAGTGGCTGTCAAGTTACTGGCATCTTCATTCAAGGGTAAAGCATTACAATGGTTTAGGAGCCTTGGAGCTGGTTCTATCACAAACTGGAATCAGCTATGTATTGCACTTCACGAGCAATTTGGAGAGAAGGGAGACAACTTGTCTCTTTTGGAGCAGCTGACAACTATCAAGAGAGCCCCCAATGAGCAGCTGACTAACTTCAACTTCAGATTTCAAAGGTCTTGGGATAGGATTCCAGTGGCAGTCAGGCCAACAATAGAAGGTGCTTTTCTATATTACCTTAAAGCTTTGAATTCTGATATTTCTATGTTAATTCAATCTATGGGAGGCACAACCTTACCTGCTGCTTATAGCATTGCCATTAGAGCCGAAAACTGTCTTATTCAAGCTGGTAAACTGGCTCCTAGGCCTCCCATGCCCTTGTATCCAAACTTAGAAAATCCAAGCACTAGTCAAGCACCCACTTTGGCTCCTGTTCCCACCCCTAGAAACCAAAGTTCAAGTGAAACTTCTACTTCATCCTCTAGTGCTTCAAATGAACTCCAAGAGGTCATGAAACAGTTGCAAAACCTAGGCAATGAGCTGGTTACTCTCAAGAGGCAGCAAGCCCAAGGTTTCAGACCTTCTTATCAACCCCAAGCTCAGCCTAATAGGCAGCCATACCAACCACAAAGACCACCTAATCTAGCTGCAAATATGAATCAAAATCAAAGCCAAGTAAGGCCTCCCGCTAATAGACCATTTCAGCCTTATAACCCCAATGTCGTATCTGCTTCTAAAGCATTAGTGCCAGTCCAAAATAACATGGCCCAAGAATATGATTGGTGCTTTCCATGCAACGAGCCTCATAACCAATCCATGTGTTTCAATGGTGCTCTCAATCAAGCATTGATGGTGACAACTACTGGTGTGGAGGGTGAGGGCAGTCAAGGAAACAACCAACAACAAGAAACATTCCAATAGCAATCAGCCCCAAATGACACCACATTGGTAAACTGGCAAGTAGAGGATTTCTGTGGCATGAATCAGGAAGTTTCTCAAGGTATTGCAACCAAAACAAGGTCAAAGAGGAGAAATTTGGGTGAAGAACAGCCATTAGCCACAGCCAATCCACAACCTTCCACGGCTCCACAAATGATTTGCAAGCAAAGTCTAATTTCAAGTGCACAAGGGCAGCCAAGAACAGCCCCTAGGCCAACTCAAATGCCAGTTGTTGCTGCCCACGTGCAAGGGGTGAATGTACAAACCAAGGGACAACAAAAGGATACTTCATCCCCATTCAGTATCATTGAACAGATGAAGAAGACTAACGTCAATATATCAATGTGGGAATCCCTATCCATCCCAGGACAAAGAGATTTGCTACAAGCTGCCATGAAGGACTGGTCAACTTCGAACCAACAGGTCCAAATGCAAGAGAAGGTACTCACAAATGCTGCCCAGCCTGAAGGAAATCATGGAAGACAACAAGGTAAAATGTTGAAGCCCCCTCCTTTCTATGTTTCATTAATCATTGGGGATAAACTAGTACACAATTGCATGATTGATTCCGGGGCAAGTAGCTCAGTGATGCCCAAGCAAATAGCTGATCAGCTGGGTCTCCAATATGAAGTAATATCTAAAGGGGTAGTGCAATTGGATGGGACAGCAGTAGAAACCGTGGGAGTAATTAAAGGTTTGAATCTTACCTTGCATACATGCCCCAACGTTACCGTTTTACAAGATGTGTCAGTGATAGATTTGCCACCACTCTTTGCCCTATGTTTATCAAGGGATTTCACAGCCAAAATTGGAGGCTACTTATCTGCTGATTGGTCACACATGTTGTTCAGAACAAGATATGGTACTAAGGTCACAATCAGATCCGAACCAATTGCAAACTTTCATATTGAGCCTCATACTCCAAGCCAAATCAATGCCAACTGTTCAGCATTTGATCAAGAAGATTATCCAAACACAGATGAAGCCGACACCAAAGTTGGAAGCATTCTAGATTTGACTCTTGATGAATGGGCAAGCAAGGTACATGCTTTTGATCCCTACCAAGAAGTAGAAGAATCTGAACTAGGAGTCTATTGCATACATGAAGAAAACCAGCCTATTCCTAGCATCACCAAACCAAACCATAAGGATGACAATGAGGTATGGAAATTATTTTTCGATGGATCAAGGAGTAGGCAAGGTGCAGGAGGAGGAGCTATGCTTGTTTCACCTCAAGGCATCAAATATTATTCAGCTTTTCGTTTCCAGTTTTCTTGTTCAAACAACACAGCTGAATATGAGGCCTTGATTCATGGACTTCATTGGGCTAGGAAAAAGGGCATAAATAACTTGCAGGTGTTCGGGGATAGTGAGCTGATCGTCAATCAAGTCAGGGGACAACATGCTACAAAGAATGACCTGCTGAAGAACTACAAGAATAGGGTATGGGACCTCATTGAGGATTTCAAAGCTTTCAACATCGTGTCCATACCCAGGAAGAAAAATGAAGCCGCGGATAGGCTCGCAGCAGTTGGAGCAACATTTGATGTGGTTGACAACATCAAAAGGGAAAAAACATAGCCACATATCCATGTGATTGTGAGGCCAGCAGTTCCAGATAATAATATAAGCTGGCAGGTGTTTGAGAATGATCAACAGATCGTCAATTTTTTACAAGAAGAGGCTGAATTCTCAGCTAGGAATCAGGACAGACTAGAGCAGCAGTATGGGGATCAAGTAGTGCAGCTGCGGACAAACAAGCTTCCCAAGGGTTTAGTAACGTTGGAGTCTATCTTCAACCCTAACGACCAGTTCCGTAAGGAAAAGGCTAACATACAGGTCAAGAGAGAAGATTCAGAGCCAATTCGATTGGGAAGGCAAAACACTTCAAATTGGTAAAGTGGCCACTGAGCAGGAGAAATCAGATTTCATACAGCTTTGCCAAGAATTTCCAGATGTCTTCACTTGGAGCTATGAAGACTTGAGAGGATTCAATCTGAATTTGGCACAACATACCATAGAATTGGATCTAGATGCTAAGCCCATCAGGAAGAAGCAGAGACCTGTTAACCCTCACATTGAGCCTCTAATGAAGAAAGAGCTAAACAAGCTAATAGAGGAAAGCATTATATTCCCGATCAAGCACTCAAGCTAGGTTGCTAACTTGGTTCCGGTTAGGAAGAAGATCAGAGAAATTAGGTTGTGTGTGGACTTCCGAGACCTCAATAGGGCATCTCTAAAAGATCATTACCTACTTCCTTCATGGAACAAATATTGCAAGTAGTATCCGGTTCGGAGATTCTCTCTAGATGGCTACTCGGGGTATAATTAGGTGATGGTGAAAGAAGATGACCAGTTCAAGACGGCTTTCACCACCAAATGGGGGACCTATGCCTACAAGAAGATGCCATTTGGGCTATCAAATGCTGGGGCCACTTTCCAAAGGGAAATGGATATGGCATTCAAGGGGTTGATCAACAAAATAGTTTTGATATATCTTGATGACATCACTGTATTCTCCAAAAATGCAGTGGATCACCTTTTTCATCTGAGGCAGGTATTTCAGAGGTGTAGAAAATTTGGGGTATCATTGAATCCCAAAAAATGCATATTCCTGGCTCACGAGGGGAAACTTCTAGGCCATATTGTCTCGAAAGAGGGACTGGCAATTGATCCAGAGAGAGTTGAAGCCATAAGAGCACTACCATTGCCAAGTCACAAGAAGGCTCTTCAAAGCTTCTTGGGAAGGATCAATTTTGTCCGTAGGTTTGTCCCAGATTTTGCAGCCCTTGTCAAGCCCATCACCAAAATGTTAAAGAAGAGCATGGATTTTAAGTGGACAGCAGAAGGCAAGGAGATTTTGAAGCAATCAAAGAAGCTATCTCTCAAGCACTAACTCTCATCAACCCAGACTTCTCCAAGGATTTCATCCTCTATGCATTTGGAGGTGATGACACTATTTCTGCCATTCTAGTACAATAGAACAAAGATAATGATGAGCAGCCGATTGCCTTTTTCAGCCAGAGCCTAGATGACTGCGAGGTGAGGTACTCTTTTATTGAAAAGCATGTACTTGTAGTAATCAGAAGCTTGAAGAAATTCAAGCATTTAGTCTCAAACAACAAGGTCCAGTTGCTTTGGTCTCACATGCTGGAGTTAAGGACTTCCTCCTCAACAAGGATTTGAATGAGAAAAGGGCAGGTTGGATCACCCGTGTCATGGAATATGACATTGATATCAAGATCACCAAGTTGGTAAGAGGGAAAGGACTTGTGTGAGCAGCTGGTTTTGGGAAGCAAAAGGAAGTATGCAACGAAGAAGAGTTGTTTTGACAGTCCAGGACAGCCATGAGCCAAGTGGCAATCAAGAAGAAGACAATGCTTCCCCCACTCCTTGCTGGACCCAAGATATTATGCACTTCCTAGGCACAGGCCTATGCCCTCCAGAGATGAACAAGACCCAAAGGAGACACTTCAGGTTGCAGGCTGTTCCGTATGCCATTGTTGATGGAGTTTTGTTCAAGAAAGATGTGAATGGAGTGCTGCTGAGATGCATTAGCATAGGTCAGATTCAAAGGGTGTTGGAAGAGTTTCATGGTGGACCAGCTGGTGGCCATTTTGCACCAAGAGTGACAGCTCTAAAAATCATGAAGGCTGGTTATTATTGGCCTAAAATCTTCAGTGATTGCTATGCATGGATCAAGAGGTGTAAGAATTGTGCATTCTTCACAGGAAAAGAGAGACTTGCTGCCCTTCCATTGCATCCAATCTCAGTTGACCAACCATTCATGCAATGGGGTTTGGACTTCATTGGAGTCATTAATCCCAATTCAAGCCAAGGGCACAAATGGATTTTGACAGCCACAGACTACTTCACCAAATGGACAGAAGCAGTAGCACTCAAAGAGGTGAATGAGTCTAACATCTTAGACTTTTATGAGGGGATAACAACCAGATTTGGTGTACCTACCACAATAATCTCTGATAATGCATTGGCATTCATTGGATCCAAGGTGACTGAGTGGGCTGTCAAGAACGGTATTTACCTAAGCACTTCATCAAACTATTACCCTCAGGGTAATGGCCAGGCCAAGTCTACAAACAAGAACTTGTTGAGGATCATTAGGAGGACTCTTGATGAGAATCAGAGGTCTTGGCATACCAAACTGAAATCAGCCTTATGGGCTGATAGGATAACTCCCAAAAGATCCACGGGTAACTCTCCATTCAGGCTTGTCTATGGAAGAGAGGAAATCTTTCCCATGTCACTTGAGTTGCCAACATTGGAACTCATGAAGCAGCTGGAGTTACTTGAATTTGAGCCCATGGAGGTGAGATATGCAGAGTTGATGGAGCTGCAAGAGATCAGAAATCAGGCATCCCAAGCAATGGAAAAGGATCAAGCTTTGATCAAGAAGACCTTTGATAGAAAGGCCAAGGATAGATCTTTTCAAGTTGGAGATCTAGTGTTGAAATGGGATGTGGACAGAGCAAAACCGGGAAGGCATTCAAAATTTGATGCCATTTGGAGTGGCCCATACATGGTCACAAAGTGCAAGAACAGCAATGCTTTCTAATTAGCCTCACTGGAGGGTGAAGAACTACAGATTCCAGTCAATGGAATCTATCTCAAGCGTTGCTTCTAGAGGGAAGTTCACTACCTCTGTAAATATTAGATTAGATTTTCTTTCCTCCAAGTGCTTGTGCACATTGTTTTGCTATAGGTTAGTTTTGTTTTCCCTAAGTGCTTTGGCACAACTTGCTGTCCATGGAGATGTTTTGCAGTCCTTGCTTTCATCAGGTGACATTCCATCTTCCTCCTTGCACATTCTGAGTCAGTTAGGGTTCTAAATAGAATATTTGATGACTCCATGCCCAATGGACTACTTCAGGCAACTGGTCTTTTCATCTAGCAGGCAGATGACCCCGCTGAGTCACCAAATTGTTATCCAAATTCACCCCCCAGGGTTAATTCGATAACATACATCAGAATTCTCAAGTCCCAGGCAAATTGATTGATCCAGGGAAAAAAATCATGTTTCCAGGGTCCCCTCAGATTTTTCTAACTTTCCTGTCCAGGAGGAAAAGAGCAAGTTCTGAGGAAAGGTGAAAAAGTGGCAAAAACAAGCTTGGGATAGGAAAAATCGTGAAAATTGGCTAAGTCCTAGTCCTCAAGCATTGGGACGTGAGGGACATCAAGACGTGGATCGGATCGGCGAAAAGCCTCCGGGCGGCTGCGAAGCAAAGGGACATCACGGGATAGAAGGACGTGCGGGGCGCGAGAAGCGATCCGGCCAGAAGGAGGAAGAAAAATTGACTAATTGCTAACTTGAGCAAAATAGTTTGGGACAGGTTGGGCTAGAAGTATGTGGCGGGCGCAAAATACCCGAACCGGGCAAATCGGAAGAATTTTTCCCGGGCGATCCAGGAAGCAAGTGGGACAAAGGTGCGCGGAGGACGCGAACCGGCCGGTTCGGCTAGAATGAGAAACTTTTGCACTTTGGGACATCTGGGCCGTGAGTGTGTGGAGGACACGAACAGGCCGGTTCGCCCAAAACAGAGAAATTTCGTATTGGGACAGTTGGGACAAAGGGACGCGTGGGACGCGGATAGCCGAAAAAAGCCGAGAGCCAATCAGATTGCACCACGTGTCATCGGTAGATAAGGGACAAGGAATCCCATTTTGGGTGGATCGGAGGATTCTGTCCCAAACAACACTGGGACATCCGGACAAAATGACGCGAAGGGCGCGAAAAGCCAGCAGACCCGCGGACCAATCAAATCACGACACGTGTCACAAGGGAGAAAGTCCAAAAGTCAAAGGGTGAGGTTTCAAGCACTGACCCGAGCCAATCAAAAGAGGACATGTGTCCAATGAAGTAGGAAAACAGACGGGACAGGGAGGAGAGAGAATTACATATCCAATCAGCGCATGCCACGTGTCATCCAGGTGGCAGAGCGCGGGAAAAATTTCAAAACGCATTTTTGCCTGTTTTGTGCCCTAAATCTTCAGATTGACATATCTTTCGATCCAAAGCTCAGATTTGCACGTTCTTTATATCAACGAAATCTTGTGAAATTCTCTACATGATTTCAAGGTTAATCTTGAGTTTTGGTGTAGTCTAGAGAGAGAAAATTGAGAAACGGCTCTGACGCGTGTTCATGGCCAGAAGTGACATTCCAGCGACCAGATTTAATGCAGAATGGGTCACATTCTCCTGTAATCCAGTCAAAATGACAGGGTATGGGTTTGTAAGGTCCCCATGCTATTTTAATGCATCTGTAGTCAAGGAGGGATGGGCTCCCATGTTTTGTACATTTTCTATCCCCTGGGCTCGACCCTTGCAATGTAAAAGCCAGATTTGGCTCATTTCCAAAGGGGGAACATTTTTGGGCATAGCAGAGTTCTTCTTTCACCTCCAGCAAGTGATTGATACAAGAATCAGACCTCTCCAAAGGATTGTAATAGTTTTTACCTCTCTGAGGTTGTAATGCAGTGATTTTGACACTGGAAATGATAATGCAAGCTTTGTGAATGGTTTTCAGTCCTTTGTTTGTATTATTTGCTTCATTTCAAATCCTAAATTATATCTTATCAGTCTGTGTATGTTTTATGTTGTAAACTTTGGTCTGTGTCTATTTGCTTGACAGAAATGTTTCACCACTCCTTTTGGTGCATCACCACCTTTAGTTAGTTTCATATTTTTTCATTTCTATCCCTGTCTCCTTGCAATTTAGAGTAGGATTAGGATCTGAACCTCTGTAGTTTTGTAAAATATAGATCTAAATCAAAGGAGTTTGAGGAACCAGCCTCTAATCTGGAGATTCCTCTCTCAGTTTCACAAGTCCCCACACTTGGAGAGAGGTTTCCATGTTGTGCAATCACACTGGATGCTAGAGTGATCAACCTAGAAGCCTGATCTGCATCCGGGGTCTTTGTGAGCCTACAACAACAATAATTATTAGTTTGTTTTTCACAAAAAAAAATCTATCAAATCTTAATTTTTAAAATCATTTTGACTTTTTCTTATGGTATATTTTGGAAAATTCAAAGTTAAACTTTTAATTTTACCTTTTACTATTGAGAAATCATTTTTGTACTTATAAAAAATCTTTGTTTGAACTTATTCTACTCATATTTGAATCCTTGCAGGTGATATCACTTTTTGTTTTGGAGAGTTTTCTTGTTAAGGAAAGTGGGTCATTTTATTTTCTTGATTAATTTTCTATCTAAGAAGATAATTTAACTATTGTGGTATTTTTCTAGATGATTTATATTCTACTTTTTTACCCCTTAAGACAATGCAAGATGTTTAAGTTCTATATTGTTTGATGTCTTCCACCAAATTTAATGTAAATGATGATACAAAGGATTTGAGTTGGTTTCTTTGTTCTTCTAAGAAACATGTTCTCATAAGAGAGTGTCTTGTGCTATCTAGTGTTATTCTATGTTGTTCGGTACTTGATGATTTGGTAGATATGTGGGGATTAAACCAAATTAAAAAAATTTATTTGAATGACACTCTTCAAATATACATGAACACTAGGAGATGATTTACAGTTTTACATGATACACACACATGCTTTGGATTATGATTAAGGAGAATGAGAAAAGTATTACATATTGCACTCTTTATAGGAACGGGTTATACATTTTTATTCACACACATTATTGTAAACCAACATTCTAAAATTAAGAGGTCTTGGTTCCAAGACTAGACAATTCAACAACATGAGAACAAGTAGCTAATGAACAATCATGAGCTATGACTTCCATCAATGCAGTAGCGATGATTATATATTTACCTAATTCCATGAATAGTCCATTTAGCAAAGTAGGGTAAATGTTTGTACCATATTTTTCTAGTAGGTGCACAGCCATTGTAAATATAGTGGAGATATATTTTCTTCCCTTGAAAAGAATTTTACGCGAGCATAAGTATTCCTATTTTTATTTATAGGGTTTTATTGTGATAACTAACGATTTGATTATCTACAAACCAATGATAAATTTTATTTTTCTACCACAAATATCATCAAGTTAGTCAAGTAGATCATCAAATCCAAGTTCAATTAGAAGGGCCAGAAGGTGGTTCACACTACTACCATGCGCATCGAAAAGTAGAAAAAGCATGCCTTAACAAGTGCACTCTTGAGTGCTACAAGTGGCGTAAGTTTGGCATCGCTATTAATAAGTAACCCTACTGGAGTGACCCTGCCCACCATGATTTAAGGTTGATGATTCCAATTTCGGAAAAGATGCATATTTCAACCTCTCTCACTCTAAGGGCAGTGCGGTGCTCATAGTTTTCATATCCATAGTAAGAAGGGTGATCACTACACATAAAAATTCCCTTAAAATGATCTCGCCCGCTGCCGTGCCAAAACACCTTACCAGGGATAAGGCCGTAGAGGGCCTCGCCTCTTGCTAAAGCATCACTTGTAGGATGGTGCTACCTCCACCGTGGGGCACCTCCCTATGTCATGGGCGGCATGGACCACTCTAGCAACAACATGCAGCTCTAAAATGATGAAAATTTTGTTTGATTTACCATTCTATCTAAGGACCATGAGGGATGTCAATTTTCATGAGATATTCAATTCGTTTGGACACATCACGCATGTCTACGTGGCCATGGATCAAAAGACGGATTAGAAGGGGATTTGGTCTTGTTAATTTTTTCAATAGGGAGGATGCTCAGAGAGCTATCAATAAGCTCAATGCATATGGTTATGATAATCTTATTCTCATAGTTGAATGGGCCACTCCAAGGCAAACTGTTTATTTTTAAATTAAAGCAAGATAGACTTAAAAGCAAGCATCTTTCCTTCTTTCTATGGATTTATTTACTTATTTTTGTTTTAGGTTTTGTAGATTTTTAGTGTTGATACTTGAACGCAATAATTCTCATTTTATTTTTACTTTCCTCGTTTAGTATAATGATTTATTTGTTTTCACTAAAGAAAACCTATCAAATCTAAATTTTAAAATTCATTTTGACATTTTTTCTCATGGTGACATTTTTTTAATTTCTAGGGTGATTTCGATGTCTGCCAAACCCTTAATCTTTGCTCTGAATCAAGGGTTAAATTTGACATCCATTTTGACATTATTTTATTTTATCCGTAAAATACTTACAAATTTATGAAATGAATGTCGCACATGACTTGCATATTTAAAATCCAATCGTCATTTTTAATATATATGTATATATAATTTATATTTTTTTATTATTGGCAAATAGTTTTTGAAAGGGACTATACCCTTATGCAAAGAGCTCGAAGCTTAGAATAGGAAAATAAAGCTCGAAAAAAGGATCAACATCCCGATATAACAATAAGGACCAAGTGCGAGCAAAGCGGTATATATAAGTTATATTAATATATAATAAATATAGTTAAATAAATATAAAATAATCTTTTGTATATTTTATTAGTATAGTATAAATAACCTATTTTTGAATTTTTGAAGGGCAGTATTGGAAAATTACCGTCACAAAAAAATTGTTTTCCAGGCATAGGTGGCCATCAAATTTAACCCTTGCTTTAGATGCGTGAGGATTTCCCAATTTTTCCCATTTCTTGAGTTAGGGAAGACAATGATGTCGTCAGAAAAGTGAGATCTTTGAGAGCTTGAATAGGAGGATAATGAAGATGTGAAATTTATTTTTCCATCATTGAATATCATCAAGTTAGATGAAGAAGATCGTCAAATACAAGTTCAACGAGCAAGGCTGAAAGGTGGTTCACACCACTAGCATTTGCATCTGCAAAGTAGCCAAATATCACCTTAATAAGTGTGCTCTCGAGTGCCACGAGTGGCACAAGTTTAGCATCTCTATCGATAAGGAAACCTACTAGAGAAACCCTACCCACTAGGATCCAGGATGACAATTCCAAGTCCAACATAGATGTGTTTTTGGCTTCTCTTTCTCCAAGGAAGTACAGAGGTCATATTTTTCCATATCCATATTAAGAAGTGTGATCACTACACATCAAAATTCCCTTACAAGGATCTCACCCCTTCCCATGCCAAAAAAACCTTACCAAGGGATAAGGACGTCCAGGGCCTCACCTCTGACAAAAGCATCGCTAGTGGGGCTGGTGTTACCTCTGATGTTGGGCACCTCCCGGTGTCGAGGAGGCATGGACCACTCTTACAATGACATGTTCTGCTGAGACGATGAAAATTTTGTTCAAGTTACCATTCTTTACAAGGACCACAAGGGATGTCAATCTGCATGAGCTATTCAAGTCATTTAGACACATCACGCATGTCTCCGTGGCCATCGACCAAAGATGGATTAGAATGGTATTTTGTCTTGTTAATTTTTTCAACATGGAGGATGCTCAGAGAGCTATAAAGAAGCTTAATTCCTATGGTTATTATAATATTATCCTTAGAGTCGAATGGGCCACTCTAAGGAAGAGTTTTTTTAATTAAAGTAAGACGGACTTAAAAGCAGGAATCTTTCCTTCTTTCTATGGATTCGTTATTGATTTTTTTCTTTATGTTTTGTATGTTTTTGAGTGTTGATAGTTGAACATAATGATTCTCCTTTTATTTTGAATTGTCTCATTTAGTATAGTAAATTATTTGTTTTCACTAAATAAAACCTATCAAATCTTAATTTTTTAAATTCATTTTGACATTTTTTCTCATGGCAACGTTTGTTTATTTTTATTTGTAGGGTGATTTGAGTGTCTACAAACCCTTAATATTTTCTCTAGACACATGAGGATTTCTTGAATTTTCTGTTTCTTTAAGTGTCTCACATCTCTTGAAATTCATTAGCCTAGCAGCTACTAGCCCATATAAAAAAGAAACATGACTGGTTTATTGTTTTGCAAAGAAATGTCAGCTTCCATGAATTCATTCAAATATTTTCCCAAGATCTACATGGATTCCTTGAAATCATTAAACGATTTTCCAACAACGCATAGTTTAATCTTAAATAAATTGTAAAACTGATAAGAAGTTTTATTCCAAAGGAATAATTTAAGCCATGCATGCCACTAGCCCGTTCAAAATAGAGACATTTTTTGTTTATTATTTTGTATATCAATGTCAGATTCCAATATTTTGATTTTTGGATTCCAGTATATGGGACTTTGGAGTGCTGTAGATTCAAATATACATGATTTTGGATTCCAATATACGTGATTTTTATTCTAATATATATGATTCTAGATTCCATTATATGTGATATTTGAATCCAATATGTGTGATTCTTGAGTCTAGATAATTCCAATATTTAACATTTTGGAATACAAAATTAGTAATTTCAGATTCCAATATTGGCAGTTTTCTTTTTACAACTCGGGCGAATAAGTCCATATTTAGTGAAATAAGTGTTTAAGGACCAATTTATTTCACGGTCTATTTAAGTACAATAGTTACAAATCAGGAACTTCGTCATTTAAATCACATAAAAATAACAATATTTATCATGATCGTAGTATAATAATTTTGTGTCCAAAATTATAACATTTATTTCAAGATAATATAGTTATTTAATGGTCATTTACAATATCGGAAGTATCTTTCACTCGATATAATGAAAGTTTAAAATGTACATCAAAACATATTTTACAAATCAATCATAAAATATCGTATGTGAAGTATGCATGTAACAATCTAATCTATCTACTTGAAATACTTAATCCTTCCCGAAATCGAAAGATAAAAATGATAGATATACATGTTCAAATATAAATCTCCTTGTCTATATGTTTAACTATGAAACAGATGAATATATACCGATTGCTTATAAGCCATCAAACAAATGTCAAAATTTTAGAAGACAATATATATTTCAAACAAATCGATGGATGAGAACACTCTTTCATAGCCTTTTTTTTATAATCACTACCCATTAAGGTTGACATAGTCCATTTGAATAATCATTAAATGTTTACAACCTTAAAAATATCAAACAAAAAATAATCATCCATCTATGTTCATCTTCAGACCAACATATAATCTTATCAATGAATAAGAAATAGTCAATCCTTTTTATAAAAAAATAGGTTTATAATTTACTATACACAATCACCAAATCATAATCAACTATGATTTCCCTTCATACTTGATAATAAGAATAAGATTATAAAATAGTAACTCAACATGGAGATAACCATTTCCATCAAACTGAAATCATGAAGGATAAAATCCCTCTATCAACATTCTATTCAAATGAAACACAAGTGAGAGAAGTGAAGATCATTTCATGTGTGTTAAATTAAGCAACCCAAGACTAGAAAATCAACAAGAAACAACTATAATTGTTCCAAATAGACACCCATAAAACTATCACAAAAGTAAAGGAATTTGGGGCCTAACAGTCCAAATTTATTTAACAGTGGTTTGGTAAATGATACTCTCTTCATAGTGTCTTGATTGAATTGAATTTATCCCATCAAAATATAGTGACTTTGATTCATGTTTCCACATAGAAATAGATACATTCAACACCGTATCTTTCACAGTTACGTTTCAACATAGCCTTAGGTCAAAATTCCTGGGATCAATTAGAACCAAACTAACTAAAGAAAACATAATGATGTTCATAATCCTCCCATATAATAATATGGACCCCAAGTAAATCCACTTTCAATACAATATACCCTTACGGGTTCATTAAAGAGTTTAAGGTAAAACATATACAACCATTTAGAATCATATTTCAAATTAAATGGAAAAAAATAATAATAATAGAGTCGTATCGACTCGAAATAGGACAAGTATTATTTTCACAATGGCATGCCCAAAGATGATCCCACTATTTCACACGAGAATTTTGTTCCGAATAGAGTTAATTCTATCCTTTCATTCTCTTGAGAAACAGAGATAGGGGTTAGGGCTAGGAGGAATACATGTTGAGTGTTGGGAAGGTGTGCATGTATCTTGTAGAGAGATCGGACTGATCAGGTGTGAAGAGCTCATTTTTGTCTGGGAAGGACTACTGTAAATAAGAATGCAAGACCACTAGATTTTAGTTAGACAATAAGTGAGGGCGCACTGCCTTAGGCCCAGGAAATATTAGACTTCCTTCCGAAGGTGGTCAGTTCCCTTTTAATACAAATTGATACAAATGATAATAAAGAAGCTATTGCGAACTCATGATTTAGGCATCTCGTTACTAA
This sequence comes from Taxus wallichiana var. yunnanensis, assembly GCA_018340775.1. NCBI lineage: Eukaryota > Viridiplantae > Streptophyta > Pinopsida > Cupressales > Taxaceae > Taxus > Taxus wallichiana. The sequence continues at coordinate 126,672,022 of CM031242.1, read as the reverse complement.
AAGCAATAGAGACTAAACTACCAATAATAGAATGTCATGTTGTTTTTAAGTCCTTTGGTTATTGATATGTTCAGATCAAGTTACAAGGATAGACCAGGCTGGACATGAGATTGCTTTGAGGTGAATAGGTGAAAGGTTGGTTTTGGTATAAGTCACAGTGACCGATGCCGGTCATTGGATAACCAATCACGGTTATGAAACCGGTACCGATAGGGAATAAATGATATTGGTAGGGGCAGTGATTTAGGGATTTTTAAATGGAGGTTGGTGTAAGGTGGTTATGGGGTTTGGAAGGTTGGTAGATGGTTGAGGGGAGTATTAGGGTGATAGAGAAGACTCAGAGAGTGAGAGAGTTGTCTTTAGGGTAATATAGAGATGGATAAGTGAAGGTTAGGTGCGCGTTTTTGCCAAGTAGTAGATCCAGGAGTGAGCTTATAATCCCTATGAATTAAAAGTTCACAAAGTAGTGTCTAGAAGCATACAAGGTGATAAAAGAGACTACTTACTAGTTTCTGATGTGGATGCAGGTCCAAAGAAAGTAGTGGCAAAGGCAAGGCCGAGTTGGGACGATCTAGCAATCAGAAGTGATCTGATCAAGCTATCCTCTAACTCTCCCAAGGTTTGGATGAGTGTGACAATGCTCTAGTTGCTTAGTTCTAGTTTTGGGCTCAATGGTTCTCTTTGCAAACTCTTCTCTCCTTCTCACTTGTCTCTCCCTTGCAAATGGATTCGATCTTTTCATTTTGGTTGGGGGAGGTCATTTACAGGGAACTGATGGTAGTTACCTAACCGACACCGGCTGCGTAGGGACCGATGTCGGTTAGGTCAAAGTTGGCTATTTTTAGTAAAATAGCCAACTTTCCCTCCTTTTCTACCGAGGGGTCGAGTTGTGGGCTTGGGCAAGTCATTATTAGGTTCATTTTAATCGGGTGAGGGTGATGAGTCTTGGGTATGGGTCTATACCAAGTCATAGGTCTTAATTAGGTTAGTTTAGGGTTAGGGCTAGGTCATAGTGAGGTCGTGAGGTGAGGTGGTAGGGTTAGAGATGTGGATTTATTAATTATAAGGTAATTAATAAATAATTCGATGTGTAAGGTTTAGGTGGTGAGGTAGGGTTAAGTTACGGGACGAGATACGGGTACGGGGTGTCATAAGACCCAAATTTGGTATCTACACCCACATATCTACTAATGTCATGATGTATCGAGCTTACTAAGCTCTACGTGACCAATATATAAGAAACTTTCAATAGAGACTAAAACCCAAAAAAATGTGAGAAGTTAGTCGGCTGTAGTGGTTTAAAACCAAAAGTGTGAGTAAAAATACCCAAATTGCACACATCATAAATAAGGATTTTAATCTCTCAACACAAAATCTATTCATAGCTTCCTTAAGTAAAACATCCAAGAAAAAATAGGAACACCTAGAACCAGGTATCGAACCAGATACAAAGTATAGGTCATATTTCAACAAAACAAAGCACCACAGATTTGAAATAAAAATTATTTAATAGTAAACCATTTCACCACAAAATATCCAGAAAGGGGGAAATGTAACCATTCTGTTAAACTCACTGAAATAAACTTAAAGCTCTCATAAAGATCCCATAATTCTTTTCTTCAAAAATTCAAAAGAATAACATGAATGTTGAACAAGAAATAACTAAAAATTGTCAACGATTAAAACTATTAAATCCTTCATTATCTCCTTCCTAAAATAGCTCAATGAACTAATAGAATGGAAAACATGTGTAAGATCTTGGAGGAGATGTAGAAGAGCTTGAATGCATGCAAGGGAGAGTAAAACTAAAAAATAAGTTTTTACATGGTAGCTTCCGGTGGAAGCCTCCCATTCGCTGAAATCTGTGTGGGAATATTAAATACAATTAATGTTTGCAAGTGCCACGTAGTGGCCTTCCCCAACAACTTCACTTCCCACTCACCATTTCCCTCCAGTGGCCAACTCGACATATATGATCAGTAAGCTAATTAAATACAAACAATAACCTTGTATGTACCCTAACTCAACCAAGTCACCCTTTCAAATTAAACCATGAAAAATACCATTCGACTCTTATTTGAATTTAATATTATTAACTCAACCAAATCAAATAAACAGATGATTTGGTTTTGTTAACGTAAACAAAGCAAGACCTTAACAACATGTTAATGTTTTAATTAAAATAAATCCAAACATTTAAGTATGGTCAATTCCATGCAATCAGGTTTTTTAGTGGCAAATATTCGTAATATGATGAATATTCCATTTTTGAAAATTTTGAAAAGGTAAATTTTCTAGCACAAGTCAGTGACCTATTCGCCTAAAAATTACAATTTAATTTTTTTTAGGGGTCAGCTTCACCTACCCTTGAAAATATCCCCTACATAATCCTAGATTATTCACCAGGTAGAACACTAGTAGCTCACTCATACCACATGGGGGCATATGTATTATCAAGCATAGTAAACGCATGACAAGAGGGAAGAGGCTACAGATGCGCAAAAAAGATTTTGTTGACACGCGATAGGAGGGCAGAGGCTACAAATGCGTGATAGAGAGTTTCTTTACATGTGATAGGATTACGGAGGCTATAGACGCACGACAGAGAGTTTGTTGACACATGACATGGAGAGTTTTTGACGCGTGATAGGAGTATGGAGGCTACGGATGCGTGTGAGATATTTTTGATGCACAAAATGAAGAGTTTTTGACGTGCAACATGAGGGTGGAGGTTGTAGACACGCGATAAAATATTTTCTACAACATCCTCACCGACACATGTCAACAAGTTTGTTGACGCGTGATAACAACCTTTTTGACACACGACATGAGCTTTGTTGTCACGTGATGATTTTTTTTTCGGATGACAACAAATCTCTTATCACACATCTGTAGCCTTTCTGTCACACCACCTGAAAATTAGGCAAAAAATTTGCAGACAAACCCCAAAAAATTCACCTTCCCATGAAACCAGTTTCGAGGATATTCGTCAAGTATTTTCCACCTCCAATTTCCTAGAGGTCTCTTCAAATGAAACCTTCATGAAATATAGAACTAATATGTTCAAATATGATAAAAAAACTATACACCATACATAGTTTCCTTACTCATTCATAATCATGTCTACCCATCCAAGGGTGTCTTAACAATAATAAAAATAAATAATGCCATGACACAAAATGGTTAGTACGATTGTGCAAATATAATCTATCAGTTGATCCAATTTAAAGTGTCAAATCCATGTATCCGATAAACACTTTATGATCATAGTATACAATAGTTTAATAACTTATTACGCAAACTTGTGTATCATCAAGATACTTATACATGTGCTTAATTAAGACCAACTTTTACCTTATCCGTTATAAGGTACCTTCTCACTACTCAATTAATGATCTTCAATGTCAAAAGAGTTATCACATTTAACAATCATCACTATTTCTATACAATGAATAATATATTGAAACCATGAATAACTTCAACCATACATGTTAATTCTTACTTCCAACAAGAAATTAAGTTACATTATCAATAGAATGTATAACAACAACAAGGCATCTAAACATGGAATCATCAAACTCAGGTAAGAATACAACTCAACACACAAGCACAAAATAAGATAATAACATAACACAATCATGCGAGCTTGGAGGCTAGTAACATTATGCGGTCATCTTTGAAACTACGTGTAAGCATGTTTATCCTTTTCAAGGTAAACATGTGTACACCTAGTTGCAATTTTGGTGAGTAACACTTATTTCTTCTAAACCTTTGTGAATCATGTAACACTATTAACCCATCTTACGACAATCATGAAATGAAAATGTGGGATGTGACATACTTCCCCCTTAATGAATCATTGTCTTGATTATTTAACCATCTAATAACAACAAAATAAACCACAATAGATTTATATCATATAGCAAAGGGAAAATAGTCATGTGTTTTCATCCTAATCAGAAATTTTCTAGTTTTTAGTTTATCTTCCATCTATTTATTGGTTGTAACAACCTTACAAAACACCCAATTTTGGTTGTTCTATCTTAAATTTTACAATTTTCTTCATCTCAATACTCTAAATAAATGAAATTGTATCAAATATATATTATCAAATCAATAAATATCAGTTTTTAGAACTAAAAATGCAGATAAGGAAACATTGTTTTCATCTCTTCAAGATCCTCCAGAGTTACACTTTCTTTTGAATATTGGTCTCATTGCACCTTGCATTTCAAAACATATCTATTTATCAAGTGCAATCTGTGAGTATCTAGAATTTTTATTAGTTCAACTACCACAATTCCTAGATCTTGAACCTACAAATCGTTCCAATTAAGTACATGTAATACATCATAAAACACACTTCTTAAGAAATGAAATATGAAAATCATCATGCATTTTATACAATGCGAGAGGAAATTCCAAATGATATGCTTCCAGACTTATGATTTCAAGAACTTCAAAAGGTCCAACATATCTTGGTAATAACTTGACAACCTTTCTAAACTCTATAGAACTCTTTTTGGGCTTAACCCTTAAGAATAATTTATCTCCCACTTCAAATTTCCTATTTTTTGTTTCATATCTATGTATCTCTTATACCAATCAGTAGATTATTTCAATTGCTCACGGATGAGATTCAATGATCACTAACACTTTATCTTCTATACTATCCCAAGTAATGGGTGTTATACACCTTCTTCCATAAAAAGCTTCAAAAGGATCCATTTTTAGTGATGCATAATAGGTGTTATTGTATGTAAACTCAACCAATAGAAGGTATTCTTCCCACTTGTATTGTTGATCCATGTAGTACATCCTAATAATATCCTCCATAACTTGGTTAACCCATTCAGTTTTTCCATCTGTTTCCGAATGGTATGCTTCACTGAAATTCAAATTTATCCCCAAGGCTGAATTCAAAGTTTTCAAAAATCTAGATGTCACCCACAGATCCCTATTTGTAATTATTAACTCCGAAACTCCATGCAATATGAAAATTTCATTCATGACCCTTCTTGCAAACACGAGAGAATCGTCTTTTATATTTCCCATTATAAAATGAGCTACTTTCGCTAACTTGTCCACAACAAGTATCATGTCATGTTTATTTTTTGACATTGGTGGCCCTTGCACAAAATCCATGCTTATAACTTGTCATTTGTAGTTCGTAATGATGTGAAGATACAACATGACCATCGGTGTAGTGTAGATGCTCATCTTTAACACGCTTACATTCTAAATAGTGAGAAACATATTTTATCATGTCCTTTTTCATTCCTTTCCAAAAATATATTTTTTTACATCAGAAAGCATTTTATTTACTCCAGGATGCCCAAAGTATGGTGAATCATGAAATTCTTTCATAAATTTGACTCTTAAGTCATTTCCCGAAGGTACATAGACTCTACCTTTGTATTTCAAGATTCCCTCATTGTCAAATCTGAATCATTCATACCTTTTATCATTAGGATCCGCTATTAAAGCATCCTTAACATGTTGATAATAAGAATCAACTATCATTTTCTTCTTTACCTCTTCCTTGAATTGGGTTCTAAGGGTGAAAATCACGGAAATATGCTTCGAAAAATTAGTACATCTACCACTATATTTTATTTACCCTTGATGTAACTTATATCATAATCATTTTATGATAAAAATTCAATACATCTTCATTGTATTACATTTAAATTAAGTTACGTGAAGATGTGCTTCATCACCCTTTCATATCAAAGGGATTTCTCAACAAATAATGCCTCCAAAATTAGATTTCATGCACTATGAAAACAAGCTCTAGATCATAGGGAGCACGAGTTCAACTCATGCCCCTTTAGTTTTTTTCTTTCATATGTTATCACATGGTCATTTTAGATAATAATTTTACCCAAACCTTCATCATAGGCATTTGTAACCATGGCGAAGCTTTCGTTGGGGCCTAGAACCTTCAAAATTGGTGTTTTAGTTAGTTTATCTTTCATCAAATTAAATTTATTCACGCATTTTCTAGAACATACAAATTTCTTTTTCTTTTTCTGCAGAGATGTTATTGAAGCAACAATTCTAGAAAAATCTTTTACAAATTTTCTAGAGTATACATCCATCCCCATAAATATTCTAGTTTCATGAACATTCATTTGTGTTGGTCATTACATTTATTGCCTTGATTTTTGATGGATCTATAGATATCCCTTCCTTGTTTATGATGTGTCCAAGGTATTGCATCTCATTTTAATAGAAGGAATACTTAGAAATTTTTTCATACAATTTTATTTTTCTAAGTATGTCCAACACTATTCTTAAGTGCTCATTATGCTCATCAATGTTTTTAGAATAGATCAAAATGTCATCCAAGAAAACCAACAAAAACTTGTCTAAGTATTCTTGGAATATATTATTCATTAAATTCATAAATGCGGTAGAGTGCATTTTTATTCCAAATGGTAAAACCATGAACTCATAATGGTCATACCTTGTTCTAAAGGTTGTTTTATGTATGTCTTCTTCTTTGATTCTTGATTGATGATATCATGATCTTAGATCAATTTTAGAGTAAACAAATGCATCATGCATCTGATCAAATAAATCATATATCCTTAGCAAAGGATATTTATTCTTTATTGTAGCTTTTTTCAGTATGTGGTAATCAATGCATAACCTTAATGTACCATTTATCTTTTTGAAAAAAATGATCGGTGTAACTCAAGGGGATAAACTTGGTCTAATCAATCCTTTGGAAAATAGTTCATTTAGCTATACCTTGAGCTTCACTAGCTTGGTTGTTGTTATGCGGTATAGAGCTTTTGAAATTAGTTTTCTTCTAGGTTTAATGTCTATTGTGAAGTCAAATTCACATCTGAGAGGGAGTTTAGGTAATTCCTCTAGAAATACATCATTGTATTCTTATGAGCAGTAGTCACCAAATAAGTGTTGCCTTACACTTTGAAATCATAAATTTTGACTGTATAAAGCATACAACCTTTGTTTTTGGCCTTTTCAAGTTGCATAGAAGAGATTTATCTCACTACTATGTCTCTTTTATGCCCTGTGTGACTGTTGTTTTCTGCAGGTCATACAAGCACTTGATTTTTTTTTCATAGAAATCAACCATTGCTTTATGTTGTGATAAAAAAAATATACCTATGATGACATCATATGAACCTAAAGGTGTTACGTACATGTCTATTCCAAAGGTGGTAAAACCAGCTAGCTCTAATGTTGTGCCAAAAAGGCACTTGTTCACCATGTGAACAACATTATTCCCTTATTGCACATTCCATGAGTTATTCATATAAAAATCTTTTATTTTTAATTTTTCATCTATCTTATTGTAGATAAAACATTTAGTAGCACCAAAATTAATAATAATAGTTATAGGTAAATCATACAACTTAATCGACACTTTAATCAGGGGATCATTTTTTAAAGTTCCCTAAACATCCCTAAATGGTTTCATCTGAAGATCATCTCGAGAGCTTTCCATCGGCTGAGAGAATGCGACAAACGGACATCGGGAGCTCTAGATATGTTCGATCAAAGTTCGAGAGCAATGGGAAAGTCAACTCTGGTCAACTGGTCAATATTGGACCAATGGCACTGCGACACGTGGCGAAAAGGCAAAAGGGAGTTGTTTGTTGGTTTTTATCACCGAGTCTTTGTGAGCGTAAAAATGGTGCATGAGAACAAGAGGCTCAACTTTTATTACGAGAGGGGAGCCTGGCGCCGTGTGGACTATGGTATTATCGCCAACGTGGTGGGTCCACAAGCCACCATGTGGCTTGCCACCACTCATCGAATTCACTCAATTTTCCTATCGGGAGACGACAAGTGGGCTATATGCTATTTACCGAGTTAATTATTTCCATACCACATTACAGGGGTCGAAATTATATTTACTTGGTAAGTCCACTTTCCAAATGCCACACATGTATATGCCAAACCACTATACATTAATGTTTATACATTAGTATTAAAGCTCACATAAACCAACCGACCACACATATCAGCCAACATGCTAGGTTATGTCCACATGGTAAAGGCATGCAATGTCATGCGTGGAAGATTCCACGTGAGGAGAGGGAGATGAAGAGGTGGTGTGGGGGCAAAGGCCCATGCGTGGGGATCCACGTGAATGAAGGGGTGGCTAAGGTTTTAAAAAAACCTTATCAAAGCCAAACACCGCTAAATGTGGGATTTATTCCCTATTTTCAACAAATGCCACTCCTTATGGGATTTTTATCCCTTAACAAATTCTATGTCGCTCAATGGGGATCTAATCCCATTTCATATGCAAAACGGCCAATATGGGTATTTGATCCCATTTATTTTGCTACCATGGGTTGGGTCGATTGGTTGGTTGCGGCCATGGGTCGGATTGGTTGGTAGGTTACGGCCTTGGGTCGGGCCGATTGATTGGTTACGGCCTTGGGTTGGGCCGATTGGTTGGTTGCGGCCATGGGTCAGGCCAGTTGGTTGGTTGCGGCCTTAGGTCAGGCTGAGTGGTTGGTTGCGGCCTTAGGTCGGGCCGATGAATTCAAAATAAGGCTATTTAGCAAAGGGGGTAGGTGATGTGGTGAAAAATGGAGATTGGTGGATAAGGGCAGCAGTTAGGTTAAACTAAGCTGGTAACCGATATCGGTTATGGGTTACCGATATCGGTCAGATGACCGATATCGGTCTCCTAGGGCGTGCTCTAACCGATATCGGTTAGAGGGCGAAAACCTATAAAAAGAAAAAATACGGCATGTCATTTTCACTTTGTGAAATTGAGTGCCAACTTTTTCTTGTTTGAGTTTTGAAGTGATTGGGTCATGTGTTTGGGCTGAGTTGGCACTAGTTGAGTGGGGGAGTGAGTTATTGGTAGGCCCCAGAGATCGGGAGAGAGAGTTTGATTGGTTGAGGACCCTGCTGAGGATATTTGGAGCTATGGCACAGCTTGGAGGAGCAGGAGGTGCAAGAGGTGCTGGGAGGTCTTTGGAGGAGTCTGGACCACCACCACCTATCCCACCATGATGACATGTAGTCATACCGGTAGGCTCTAAACCCCTATTTGTGTGAAGTTGATGAATTTAGCTAGGATGTGGGTTTTGGGGTAGGAATCCAAAATTTGAGAAAATAATGAATAAATGAAGGTAAATCATAAAATGGATTGGGTAGATATGTTAGGTAGGCCAAAACGTCAGGGTGGGTAAGTTTTTAGGCAATTGTCTGGGTAGATGGGTAGAAATAGGAAAAAAGGGGATTTGGGGGCCGTTTTTGGTCTGGCCCCGAAATCCCACAATGACTGATGTCGGTCACTAGGTGACCGGCATTGGTCACAGTGTAAATTGTGTAGATTAGCGGGTATAGAGACCGGTGTCGGTCATGTGTCAACCGACGTCGGTGCATAAAATTTAGACATATACTGTTGGTGGGGGACCGATGGCGGTCGAGCGTGACCATTACTGGTCACCATGGGTAGGAGGTAGGGTTGTAAAATTTGTTGTGTTGGGTGTTGTTGTAGGCGGGTAGGATAGATTTTTGGGTGAAGGAGGAGAAGGTAGAGTTCTTTAGGAAAGGTTATTTGGGTGGGGGTAATCGAGTGGTTGGGGTCGGTTCGAGTAGGATAGGTTATGGGTTTTGTATGAATTAGGAGGTGTTAAAGTGGTTGGGGTATGGTTAGAGGGTGAGAGTAGAGCGGGTGGAGTATGATTGGGGTGGTTGGTAGGGTGTGGGATAGGTAAAGGGGATATTTTAGATATTTTTAGGTGGGGTTATTGATGTTTGAGGGAGATGAGGTGTTGTAGGTTTGATTGGAGTGGGTAGGATATTTAAAGAAGGACCGTAAGAGTGAGAGGAATTCATAGATGTATAGGGTAAGATAGGTGGGTGTAGATGTGCTTATAGAGTCAGGTTGTGATTGGGTGGGTGAGTGAGTATAGAGGGTTAAGGTAGTTGTTTTGTGAAGGGTAGGCCTGATGGAGTGGGTTATTTTTACGAGCACACTAGCGGTGACGATGTGAGACCGGATCTGCCTCTCTGGAGTGGATGTGGCAACATGTGACCACAATGCAGTGGCCATTTATGCAGGAGGTTGGACTCGGTGGAGTCCAGAGGTATAGCACTATGGATAGGGACCACAGCTTGATGGTTGCCCTTATCGAGAGATGGGATCCGAAACCAATGCCTTTCATCTCCCTACTTGGAGAGATGACATTCACCTTAGAGGATGTGTATCGCATCCTGAGACTGCCGATCATCGGTGAGGAGGTGTTCCAGGTGGATGCTAAGACAGTGATGGATAGAATTTTGTAGGTATTCGGGGATGCAGCCCCATTGATTACGTATCATAGTGTGAGCATCTGCTACGGCAAGATGTATCGCGCTCATCAATAGGAGACATGACTTTTCGTGTTCATAATGATCGGTATGACCTGCTTCGCCCTCCCTGACTCAGAGGGAGGACACTTCCCACCAGCTCTGATGGGAGTGTTACATGAGATGGTGGAGGAGCACACCTGCTACAAATGGGCACAAGTGTATATGGTGCAGCTATACAGAGAGCTCTGGGGCTATCGTCGTATGAGGTGATTTGGTATATGTTTGACATTCTTGTTACACTGCTGGGCCTATGAGAATATCGTATGTTTACGACCAGTAGGGCTGTCCCAGTAGCCAGGGCCACAGGAATTTTATAGATATGGGTTTCAGAGGTGGTTGGGGGTCATGGGTCAGCCACGAACAGTTATCACATGACGGGATGTCACTTATTACAGACATATGCTAGAGGGCCTGACTGCCTTAGATATTATATGGAGGCCATACAAAGGCCATTAGCCCCATGGAGGAGCCCGAGCACAACTGCGCTGGATCAAGCATATCTTCTAGATATCTAGACAGAGACCCGGGGAGTACGAGAGGATCCCTCTATAGAAGGTACGACGACAGCTGGGATTACAGCAGGATGAGCCACCTCCCTTCCCACATTATCAGAGGGAGGATGTAGAGGCACCACTGCGTGTACCACAGCCATTTGACCCAGTCTGGGTAGCAGAGAGACCAGCAGATGACACAGTGGATGACGCTAGGGTTACAGGTTCATTTTTGGTTTGGTGGGCAGGGCAGAGGGCAGCCATGAGAGCACAACTAGCACAACTAGATTTGGAGGTTGTTACAGTGGAGAGGGACTGTCTCTTGTGTCTCTTAGGTAAGATGCATCACCGAGTGAAAGAGTTGTGATCGGTTCATCAAGGAAAGTAAAATTGGTAAATTATTCCCGAGGTAAAGGGGCTTCGCAAGTTGGTCTGTGATAGTTTGTCCTTTGGTGATTTCTAGTGTACGAACTCAAGGTCGAGGTCGACGAGGAGCATAAGCCATCGATCAATGCGTTGGTTTAGATGAGGTTTGGCGTACCTATAATGTATGGGGTCAGCGTTGGTGATGACAAAAATTTTGTGATTCGGAGGTAATGTCGAGTTTGGTGGCCACGAATGATAGGCTAGGCACAACTTTTGACGTGTGTATACCTAGTTTCGTAATCCACAAGAGTACAACTTATGTAATAAACTACTTTTTCTCGATGCTTGGAGTCACAATGTGCGAGCATGGCTCCTACAAAGATGGTCGGTGGCGAAAAGGTAAAGGTAGAAAGGGCGATCGTCACGAGGTGGGATAAGCACGGGTGGTCATGTAAGAGATAAGTTTTAAGAGCCTCAAAGGCTCGGTGGCACTCTGGCTCCATTGAAAGAAAATCTCCTTTTAAGAAGATAATGGAAAGGTTGACATTGATCCAAGAGTTTTGAGATGAAACACCGGATAGATTGGAGTTTTCCCTGCAAACTACTCAATTGCTTTAGGTTAGTGTGTGGGGGCATTTCTAAGATAGCCTTGAATTTAGCTGGGTCGACCATAATGCCACGAAAAGAGACGATAAAGCCAAGGATTTTTCCTAAAAGGACGCCAAAGACACATTTCTTTGGTTGAAGATGAACACAGTATTGTAACAGGTGATCGAAAATAATGGTTAAAACATCGAGATGTTCACTGCAATGTTTGGATTTTCCAAGAAGATCATCGACATAATCCTCAAGGATAATGTGCATAATGTCATGAAAAATGTAAGTCATAACCCGCTGATAGGTTGTACCAGCATTCTTAAGGCCAAATGGCATGACACGATAGTAGAAGGTTCCCCAGGGGGTAATGAAGGCGGTTTTATGTTGATCGGCGGGGCTACTAAAATTTGATTGTATCCCGAGAAACCATCCATGAGAGAAAGCATCTCATGGCTCGCAGTGAGATTGACAAGTTGATTAATACTAGGTAGGGGGAAGTCGTCCTTTGGGCAAGCGAGGTTAAGATCCCAGAAATCTGTACATGTCTGAAGTCCCCCCGTCGCTTTAGTGATAGGTACAACATTAGAAATCCATTACAGATAGTCAAAAGGTAAGATGAAAGAAACAGAAAGGAGCCGTTGAAGCTCTTCTTTAACCAAGAGGGCAATGCGTGGATGCATTTTTCTCAACTTCTGTTTAACTGGTTTGGAGTTTGGTTTCAGAGTGATGTTATGGACAGCAATGTCAGGATCGATTCCTGGCATGTTGGCGTAGGACCAAGCGAAAGCTTGATTTTAGGCACGCAGAAAGGTAGTGAAGGCGGCTTGTTCTGATGCGTCGAGAGATTGTTTGATCTTTAGAATGTGAGGATCATCTTTTGTGTGGATGTTGATTTCTATAGTCGACTCATTCAACATGGTTTGGGTTTCAGATGGTAAGGCATGTTGAATATAAGAGTCTTCTGCACCAAGGTGGGTGAGGATGGAGTCATCATTCTGCCACTCCACAACATTAATCAAAGGCAAGTCTTCTTCGATCATGTCTAGATATAAAAGGGGGAGAGAAGATGGGTCTTCACCATCGCGTTGATAAGTGAGAGGACCGAGGAAGATAGCATTCACGAAAAATAAAATTTAGGAGGGATAGATTCCGGGTATATCGACTCCGTGGGTGAAGATGGTAAAATGGGTGATGATGGTTCAGAAGGGGTGACTTCGTCATCGTCCTGGATACAATTGACATGAGGTTTCTTCATGTAGGTGGTTCAGAAAATCCAAGACCACTACGATCATTGTGTTTGTGTGTAGTCATGGGAATAACCGTATGTCATCCTTGCTCATAAAGACAAAAACCAAAACCCTTCCAAGCACAACATGTCAGGAAGGTGAGGGTGAAACAACGGTTGGTTAGATATTGAAAATATGATTGGAAGGGAATCACACCAAGGGGAGGTTCGGGGGTGCCAGAGGATGCGTCGACATCCCCATACGTTAGGTTGGTGCGGCAATTAGGTGGTCCGTAGGAGATCACCTCCCCCACATGACGGTCATAGGTAGGATGCACTTGTAACTTTCCATACTCTTTTGGGGTATGGAAGGTGCTAACATTGTATAGGCGGTACTCCCCCAGCATAAGGTGTTGAAAAACACCTACCAATGGATCCGAGGTTGGGATGTTGTTCGTGGGAAAGGAAGAAGTATTTGCATCGGTGGTTTCATTGGTCGAAGGTGTGGGTGCGGATAAGGTGGATGGTTGAGGCGTGGTTGAGGTAGATGGTTGGGTTGGATCAATGGGTGTCTTAACAGGTATAAACACATCATTAGGGCGGTATAACATATTGCAGGTTTTGAAGGGGGAAGCATCAGCTGTGACGGTGTATGACTTCCCTTCATACTCGAGTTTGATGCATCTATGTAAGGTGGAGGGAACGCATCCCATAGCCCGGATCCAAGAGCGGCCTAACAACATGTTGTATTAGAATTCTCCCTCAAGGACATAGAAGAGTTCGGGTAAGGTACGTGGCCCTACACAAATGTTAAGGATCATGGTGTCTAGGGTAGAAGTAATAGCATCGTTGAATGAATGCAACATGGTGGGGTTGGCACACATGCAGCTAGGAGGGCTATTCATCTGTTTAAAGGATTTGGAAGAGATGATGTTTAGGCTAGTGCCCCCATCGATCATAACACAACGTACCCAGATGTCCCGGGCGTAAGCGAGATGAAAACAAAGTGGGGTCGGGATTTTTGCACCAAAGAAAAAAAATTCTTCTTCGGAAAAAGCGACAGAGAAATTGCATGCATGGGGACGAGAGGTGGTTGTAGAGGCGGGTTTTTAGTGAAAGAAGCAATGTGGTTGGGTGTGAAGATGGAGGTGACGGGCATGGTTTCGTTAGGGTTTTGGAAGGTTGGTAGATGGTTGAGGGGAGTAGTAGGGTGATAGAGAAGACTTAGAGAGTGAGAGAGTTGTCTTTAGGGTAATATAGAGATGGATAATCGAAGGTTAGGTGTAGGTTGTTGCTGATTAGTAGATCCAGGAGTGATTTTATAATCCCTATGAATTAAAAGTTCACAAAGTAGTGTCTAGAAGCATACAAGGTGATAAAAGAGACTACTTACTAGTTTCTGATGTGGATGCAGGTCCAAAGAATGTAGTGGTGAAGGAAAGGCCCAGTTGGGATGATCTAGCAATCGAAGTGATTTGATGAAGCTATCCTTTGACTCTCCCAAGGTTTGGATGAGTGTGACAATGCTCTAGTTGCTTAGTTCTAGTTTTGGGCTCAATGCTCCTCTTTGCAAACTCTTCTCTCCTTCTCACTTGTCTCTCCCTTGCAAATGGATTCAGATCCTTTCATTTTGGTTGGGGGAGGTCATTTACAGGGAACCGATGGCGGTTACCTAACCGACGCCGGCCACATAGGGACCGATGTCGGTTAGGTCAAAGTTGGCTATTTTTAGTAAAATAGCCAACTTTCCCTCCTTTTCTCCCTAGGGGTCAGTTGTGGGCTTGGTCAAGTCATTATTAGGTTCGTTTTGATGCGGGTCAGGGGTGATGAGTCTTGGGTGTGGGTCTAGACCAAGTCATAGGTCTTAATTAGGTTAGTTTAGGGTTAGGGCTAGGTCATAGTGAGGTGGCGAGGTGAGGTGGCAGGGTTAGAGATGTGGATTTATTAATTATAAGGTAATTAATAAATAATTCAATGTGTAAGGTTTAGGTGGTGAGGTAGGGTTAGGTTACAAGACGAGATACGGGGTACAGGGTGTCGTAAGACCCAAATTTGGTATCTACATTTTCCCCTTGTTATCGTGTAGCTTGTCTTGTAAAGTTGCAGACCGACAATAATAAAAAGTGGTTGCCCCGATTAAGGGTATAGGTAATCCCCTCAAATCTATCACGAGTTGAGGTGACATGAAATCAGGGATAGGGTTGATAAAGGGTAAATGATGATGAGATGCTGGTAAGATGGTGGGGTAAGTTCAAGGAAGCGGACGCACGTTGAAATGCAATAGTGCGACCAAGGTACACGATTTGAAGAGAAAACAAGCAATTCATAGGCAAAGGTCGATAGTTTATCCAAACAAGGTTGATATAATCCTAGTATCCAAGGCATAGGAAGTAGCTCTAGGGGATATAATGGGTAAGGTACTGGAATGTTTAGGCATGTTCGGCAGTACCAAATGGTTGGTTTGGTTGAGATAAACGTCACGGTCTCGGTCTAGGCAAAGTTGGTCGGCTGATCAATTCAAGTATCCTAGTCATGCTAAAACACGAACAGGTGAGCTTGATTGAACAAACAACTACATGATGGGTGGATAGAATCGTAATTTGCGGGCCTCGGTCGAGGTACTTAATTGGTGCGGCCTTGGGTCGGGCCGATTGGTTGGGTGCGGCCATGGGTCGGGCCAATTGATTGGTTACGGCCTTGGGTCGGGCCAATTGGTTGGTTGCGGCCTTGGGTCGGGCCGATTGGTTTGTTGCAGACGTGGGTCAGGTCGATTGATTGGTTCTGACCTTAGGTCGTCAGGCCGATTGGTTGGTTGTGGCCGTGGGTTGGGCCGGTTGGTTGGTTGCGGCCTTGGGTCGGGCCAATTGATTGGTTACGGCCTTGGGTTGGGCCGATTGGTTGGTTGTGGCCGTGGGTCGGGCCAATTGGTTGGTTGCGGCCTTGGGTCGGGCCGAGTGGTTGGTTGCGGCCTTGGGTCGGGCCGATGAATTCAAAATAAGGCTATTTAGCAAAGCCGGGGGTAGGCGATGTGGTGAAAAATGGAGATTGGTGGATAAGGGCAGTAGTTAGGTTAAACTAAGCCAGTAACCGATATCGGTTATGGGTTACCGATATCGGTCAGATGACCAATATCGGTCTCCTAGGGCACCCTCTAACCAATATCGGTTAGAGGGAGAAAACCTATAAAAAGAAAAAATACGGCATGTCATTTTCACTTTGTAAAATTGAGTGCCAAGTTTTTCTTGTTTGAGTTTTGAAGTGATTGGGTCATGTGTTTGGGCTGAGTTGGCACTAGTTGAGTGGGGGAGTGAGTTATTGGTAGGCCCCAGAGATCGGGAGGGAGAGTTTGATTGGTTGAGGACCCTGTTGAGGAGATTTGGAGCTATGGCACATCCTGGAGGAGCAGGAGGTGCTGGAGGAGTTAGACCACCACCACCTATCCCACCACGATGACGTGTAGTCGTACTGGTAGGCTCTGAACCCCTATTTGTATGAAGTTGATGAATTTAGCTAGGATGTGGGTTTTGGGGTAGGAATCCAAAATTTGATAAAATAATGAATAAATGAAGGTAAATCATAAAATGGATTGGGTAGATATGTTAGGTAGGCCAAAACGTCAGGGTGGGTAAGTTTTTAGGCAATTGTGCTAGGTAAATGGGTAGAAATAGGAAAAAAGGGGATTTGGGGCCGTTTTTGGTCCGCCCCGAAATCCCATAGTGACCGATGTCGGTCACTAGGTGACCGGCATTGGTCACAATGTAAATTGTGTAGATTAGCAGGTATAGAGACTGGCATCGGTCATGTGTTGACTGCCGTCGGTGCATAAAATTCAGACATAGACTGTTGGCGGGGGACCGATGGCAATCGAGGTGACTAAGTACTCTGGTCACCATGGGTAGGAGGTAGGGTTGTGAAATTTTTGTGTTGGGTGTTGTTGTAGGTGGGTAGGATAGATTTTTGGGGTGAAGGGGGAGAAGGTAGAGTTGCTAGGAAAGGTTATTGGGGTGGGGATAATTGGGTGGTTGGGGCCGGTTCGGGTAGGATAGGTTATGGGTTGTGTATGAATTAGGAGGGGTTAAAGTGGTTGGGGTATGGTTAGAGGGCGAGTAGAGCGGGTGGAGTATGATTGGGGCGGTTGGTAGGGTGTGGAATAGGTAAAGGGGATATTTTAGATATTTGTTGGGTGGGGTTATTGATGTTTGAGGGAGATGAGGTGTTGTAGGTTTAATTGGAGTGGATATTTAAAGAAGGACCATAAGAGTGAGAGGAATTTATAGATGTATAGGGTAAGATAGGTGGGTGTAGATGTGTTTATAGAGTCGGGTTGTGATTGGGTGGGTGAGTGAGTATAGAGGGTTAAGGTAGTTGTTTTGTGAAGGGTAGGCCTGATGGAGTGGGTTATTTTTGTAGGCACGCCAGCAGTTGACCATGCGAGATCGGATGCCACCTCTATTGGAGTGGATGCGGCCACATGTGACCGCAGAGCGCAGTGGGCAGTTATGCGGGAGGTTAGACTCGGCGGAGTCTAGAGGTATAGGGCTATGGATAGGGACCACAGCCTGATGGTTTCCCTCATCGAGAGATGGGATCCAGTAACCAATTCCTTTCATCTCCCTACTGGACAGATGACAGTCACTTTAGAGGATGTGTATCACATCCTAAGACTGCCGATCATCAATAAGGAGGTGTTCGGTGGATGCTTTGAGACAGGTGATGGATAGCATCCTACACGTACTGAGGATGCAGCCCCATTGATTACATATCATAGTGCGAGCATCTACCACGGCGATCCGTATCATGCTCATTGACAGAGAGACACGGCTTGCCGTGCTGATGATGATCGGTATCACCTGCTTTGCCCTCCCTAACTCAGAGGGAGGACGCTTCCCATAGGCTCTGATGGGAGTGTTACATGAGATGGTGGAGGAGCACACCTGCTACACATGGGCACCGTGTATCGGTGTAGCTATCTGAGAGAGCTCGGGGCTATCACCATATGAGGTGATTTGGTATGTGTTCGACATTCTTGTTACACTACGAGTCCTATGAGCATATCGTGTGTTTATGACTAGTAGGGCTGCCTCGGTAGCTAGGGCCACGGTAGTTTATAGATATGGTTTTCGGATGTGGTTGGGGTCGTGGGTCACCAAGAGTAGTTATCACAAGGGCGGGATGTCACTTATTATAGACATATGCTAGAGGGCTTGACGCTTAGATATTATATGGAGGCCATACAGAGGCCATAAGCCCCATGGAGGAGCCCGAGCACAACTGCGTTAGATCAAGCATATCTTCGGATATCTAGACGGAGACCCGGGGAGTACGAGAGGATCCCTCTATAGAGGGTACGACGATAGCTGGGATTATAGCAGGATGAGCCACCTCCCTTCCCACAGTATCAGAGGGAGGATGTAGAGGCACCACTGCCTGTACCACAGCCATTTGACCCAGTCAGGTAGCAGAGAGACCGACAGATGACACAGTGGATGACGCCGGGGTTACAGTTCATTTTTATTTGGTGGGCGCAGGCGGAGGGCAACCATGAGAGCACGGCCAAAAAGCCAAATTTAGTGGCTATTACAATGGAGAGGGACCGTCTCTTGGGTCGTTTTATTTATTATAGGGGCATCTTGTTGTTACACAAGCACGGATTGGAGTGTTACAGGGGCAGTTGGCTCGAGCATAAGTAGAGGCACGAGGCACGAGGCACGAGTCCCTATTCAGGCTCCGATGGCAGCTCCACCACCACCACAAGTATAGGCTTAGGGTAAGGGTGTACAGGTAGGATAGGGCCCACTTCTATTAGGAGCATGGGACCATTCCCACCAGCCATGGTGGCACGAGCCCGGTACATGGAGGTGAGAGCGGAGGCCCGTTATTATCAGGAAGTACTAGATAGTACCGGTGTCGATTATCAGCCATATGTGGCTCACAGAGCCGAGACTTCCCGTAGTCACATGTAATGCCTTGATTTTTTTAAGTTATCATGGTAATTACCTTTCATGATGTTATAACTACATAAATGAAGATAAATATGTTAAGACACATCTTTTGATCTTAGAGGAATGTGTTGTTGATCTGGACCCTTGTTTGCTATAACTTGATACTTGGGACTGTCATCACCAATCCAACACTATGATAATTCTTCACCGAGAACTCCTCATGCTATGATTATTTACTAATGCACGGCCTTTAGTTTGGTGGATGTAATCTAGAAACACAACAACAAACATAACACAAGAATACCATAGACTATGATAAGAAGGAATGAGGATAAATCTGAAATATCAGAGTGAATTATAATATTAACATGAAATTGTTACAATCTCACCCATGAGGTACTTCAAGTGTTATTGACTTCACTTTCCTTTCACCAAGACTATGGGAGAAACTTTACAATTACACCTCTTAATGGCTTCTTCAACACACCTTTAAACTGATGGCTTCCTTTGCACACTTCCTACAATATTTCTCACTACTTCCTTCTATGCTAAATGAGGGGGTTGCCTTTTTATTTATAGACTTCTCGGCTTATCCATCTTATCTCTAAGATAGGATAAGAAATCCACTCTGATGAATCATATTCCATACCTTAACTCTTATCTGTACATGTAAGCTTATCTTTTAAGATAAGATAAACCTTATCAGTTCACATGGGTTCCACATTTTTAGAATTTTTACAAATAAAATATACAAAATATTTATGACCTCACTCCTTGTCCTTATTACCAATATAATATTTCTAATTCCTAATCATGTAGACCCTACTTCTCTTCTTACCCCAACTTTGACATTTTAACATTATTGGACCACTTATGACAACTATTTACTTTTTACCACAACATTCCTATTGTACTTTTGACTATTGCCATACTATACATTATTGGCGGCGTCGTACTGGCAGCGCCGTTATCTTCTATCGGACGCTACTACTAATTATACTTAACAACATCCTATTCCTAATACATACATTAATGAAATAGAAATTACGGAGGAAAATTTTAGTGTCGACATCTTCCCCCTTCCTAGCTTCTACTCCATCCTCGGAGTAGACTCTTCTGGTGCTTGGAAAATCTTCAACTTGTCGTGGTTGACCCATTTCGTAATGGGAGTGCCATCCAATTCCTCCAGTCGGTACGTACCATTTTCATGCACAGCTGCTATTTTGTAGGGCCCCATCCATTTTGGAATAAATTTTCTGTCTTCTTTTTTTTATATCTGGAATCATATACTAGAACCAAGTCATTCACATGAAATGGAGACCACCAGATCTTTTGATCAAAGTATTCCTTCTGCTTCATTTTCTTCTTATAGCTTGTATCCTTAGCTATTTCCCTCATTTCCTCTAGCAAATGAAGATGTACCAACCTTTCTTTTACTGAATCACTTTCATCCATTCTTTCATTTTTCATTACTCTAACCATGGGAATATCAAACTCAATAGGAAGAACTGGATCAATGCCATAAGCCAACTGAAATGGGGAGTATCCTGTTGCTGACTTTGATGTTGCCCTATATGCCCACAATGTTGCATGAATCCTTTTATCCCATTTATGTACCTGCAAGGCTGCATCTTTTGCTAGAATTTGACATAACACAAAATTTGTTCATTCCACCTGTCCATTTGTGCTTGGCTTGTATGTTGTTGCCTTCCTATGCTTAATAGAAAACTTATTGACTAGGGATTCTACCACCTCATTAATGAAGTGGCTTCCTTGATCTGTTACAATTTCTAATGGACAACCAAATCTAGTGACAATGCGTTCATATATGAACCTTGCCACTTCATCCATGGAAGTTGTTTTCAATGGCCTAGCTTCAACCCACTTGGTTAAATAATCTATGGCAACTACAATATACTTATTTTGGCATGAGGTAGTTGGAAGTGGACCTATAATGTCTATTCCCCACTTTTCAAAGGGACCAAGTGGAAGAATAGGACATAATGGAGCTGATGAAGTCTTACGGTTACCATGTGTTTGACAAATATCACATGTCTTACAATAATTATAACAATCTTTAAAAAGAGTGGGCCAATGATAACCTACATCCAAGATCCTTCTTGCTGTAAGTTGTCCAGAGAAGTGCCCTCCACATGTACCATTGTGGAATTCTTCTAGCATTTCCTTCCCTTGATCATGTCCAACTACCCTCTTGATCGTCCATCAGGTCCTATTCGAAATAATACTCCATGCAAAAATAGAATATGGACGACTGGCTTGAGTAATCTTTCTCTTAGTCTTTGCATTGGCACCATCAGGAAACTTGAATTCATTCAGATAATTCCAAATATCTATGTATTCACTAGGGATTGTGTCAAGGGATAACAATGCTACATCGGGAAATCATCATCATCACAAGATGATCCTAAACCATCATAGGCTCGAGAGAGTGCATCTGCATTGACATGCTTCTTTCCTGGCCTATCTATAATATCAAATTCAAATTCTTGTAGCAAAATTATCCATCTTGCTATCCTCCCTGATGGGTTAGGCTTATTTACAATATATTTTAGAGCCTGATGATCTGTTACAACTAGAAATTTTTGCCCTAGCAAGTAATTCCTAAACTTCTTTACAGAAAAAATGATAGCCGAGCAGCCTCTTTTTCATTCTGATATAGTTTACCTCAACACTGCTCATTTGTCTGCTCCCAAAGTAAATTGGATGTTCATTCCCATTTTCATCCTTTTGGCTCAAAGTACTTCCTAGTGCTGCATCTGAGGCATCAGTGTACACAATGAATGGCTTGCTCCAATCTGGATTCTTTAAAACAGGTGAAGACACTAGGGCTTCCTTCAGTTGTCCAAAAGCTTCATGTGCCTTATTTCCTAGTTCATAAGTAACATCCTTCTTCAAGAACTAGGTTAGTGGCTGTGCAATCTTTGAGAAATTCTTGATGAACCTTCTATAGTACCCCACATGGCCTAAAAATGATCTCAACTTACTTTTATTCATAGGAAATGGTAACTCTTTGATTTTTGAAACTTTATCAGGATCAGTACCAATACCATCTCTGGATACAACATGCCCTAACAAAACGCCTTTAGAACATCCAAAGACACACTTTGTAGGGTTTAGTGAGGCTTGTGCTTCATCTAACCTTTGAAATGCTATCTCCATTTGGTGCAGGTGGTCCAACTTGCTCCCATAGATGCAAAAATCATCCAGAAATACTCTGATGAAGGTCCCAATGTAGGGTTCGAACACCCTATTCATCAAACACTGGAATGTTGCTGGAGCATTACACAACCCAAAAGGCATAACTCTATAAGCAAACATTCCCCAAGGAGTGGTGAACGTGGTTTTCAGCTGATCTTTCTCTTGCTATATGAACTTGGTTGTAGCCGCTATATCCATCAGCAAAACTATAGCACTCCTGGCCAGCTACTTCGTCCAAGATCTGATATGAAAATGGAAGAGGGTAATGATCCTTCTTTGTTGCCTTATTGAGCTTCCTGTAATCAACACAAATGCGTAGCTTCCCATTCTTTTTATTGAGATCATAATGGGAGAAACCCATTCGAATTCTCCACATCAAATATGAATCTGCATCAAGCAACTTATCTATTTCTTCTTTTAACGTCTTGGAAAAATTACGATTCATTCTATATGGCATTTGCTTTATGGGCTTAGCACCATCTACCGGCTCAATAGAATGTTCTACCCAACTTACTTGATGGATTTCCTTGTAATCAAAAGTGAATATGTGTATGTACCTTCGAAAGAGCTAGAGGTAGGATTCCTTCTCACTCTCCATCACAGCATCACCAATCTTTATTTGTTGGAGACGATCATCAACTTCTTCTTCAGATAATTTTATGGGGTCATGAGTTGGTGTGACTGGAAGGATATCCATGACTAAAACATCAACCTCACTTTCTTCATCTTCAGTGTCCACTTCACTGGTACTAGAGTAATCAGAGGATGTCCAATCATCAGTTTCATCACTTGAATCCACAGGTTCTGCCTTATGATGTCGAGGGATCACATTTATCTTCACCCTCTCTCTACCACGTCCAAGTGTCATGAAACCTTCATTCCAGTAGTTTCTTGCATGAACTCTCCTTAGCCATGGTCTTCCCAGCAGCATTGGGTACGCAACAGTACCATTTTTCATCACCTGAAAGTCTACCACACATACAACACCCATAACAGATATTGCCACATTTGAAACTACACCTTCTGGTTTAGTTTTTCCTTTATTTAATGACCTTAACATAAGTGTTGAAGGGTGATCAATTTTTAAACCCAACATATTCATTACAGACTCGGTCATTACATTAACTGCAGCACCTCCATCAACTAAGACATCATGAATTGAAATACCATTACATAATACCTCAGCTTGTGGAGCATAGGGATCCGCCTCTGCCTCCAAAATAGGGACCTCAACCTCCTTCCTTCGTCGAGCATTGAGTCCACTTCGCAACTCCCGCCTCTTCTCAGAAGACATAGCCAAGAGTTGACCATATGTAATATTTGCAGGCCTTTTGGATAGATCTTCCAAGATGGAGTATGGTCCTTGCCCCTGTGAAATCAAAAAATCCTGCACACCCAACTTTCTTCTCCTATGTTTCTTACTAGTTTCTCCTTTCATCTTCTTAGGATCATTTCCATCTTGATTATCTTTTTCTTTCTTTCTTTTTGTTACAAACACATCTACTTCATTATTTCTGCTCTTATCTACTACATCAAAAGAATTCACAGGTGCTTTTCCTTTATCATTATCTCCTTTACCAGATGTAGAAGCTCTATCTAGAAAATTATACTTATAATGACCCTTTTTATAACAACCATAACATACAACTTCAGAAATATTTCTTTTTGGACCTCTATCTCCTCCCTGAGAACTAAATTCTTTTCCTTGAAGAAGATTAATAGTTAACTGACCCATCTTTTTTAGCAGATCTTCATACTCAGTAGATGTACTAGGAGAAATATTTGTGCTCACCGGGAGTGGTTGTGGATTCTGGACCAAAGGTGCTGGTGTAGGCTCTACTTTAGCAACAATTTCTTTGGACTCGTCTTCCATGCTTTCTTCTTGCCTTCTTGCAATCTCCTTTTCTTGTTCAATGGTAGCTGGGCGGTCATACTTCACTCATTTTCTATATCTGGCTTCATCCCAAGAATGAAGTGCTTACATAGGAGATTATCCACGTCGTTCATCAACCCATCCACTAATCCTTCCTTCCGGATATGGGCATCGAGCTTCCTCCTTAGCTCTAGAACACGAGCATGATAATCCCTTATCTTCTCCTTCTCTCCTTGGGATAGCTTTGTGATCTCGATCATGAGGTCTGCATATTTCTGTTGTTCACCAAATTCTTCAAGAAAAATTTCAGTTAATAAATCCCATGAATTTTTCAAATTTTCACCTAGTGTTTCAAACAACCTAAGTGTTGAACCATCCAAAAAGGTAGGAAAAAATTCAGTCCATTATTCCCTTCTTATAAGGCCATTACAAATACAAAATCGTTTAAACTCTTGAATGAAAGAGGAAGCATCTTCATTATATTGGGCTGAAAAAATAGGAATCTTCCCCATTTTCAAAAGTAACCACCGTAAAATACCAACCCACAAGTACAATCAACAAGACTTATGTGCACAAATAATTGGAATCACTGTAATAGAAAGTGACTTTACACCTTTCTATAGTAAAATAGAAATGACCACAGTAACTATGGTAAAACTTGACTTACTGCGGTAAAAACTGACTTTACTGTGATAAACACTATTCACAGTAAAAAGTGAAGTTACTGCGGTAAATACTATTCACGGTAAAAAGTGAATTTACTGTGATAAATACTATTCACAGCAAAAATGACTTTACCATGGTAACTACTATTAACGGTAAAAATGAATTTACCATGGTAACTACTATGCACAGTAAAAATAAGGTTACCCTCCAATTGATTTTTGACTAAGTGCGAATATCTCTCCAGAAAATCCACCAACGAGGAATGGTCCCGGCAACGGAACCAAAATGTCATCACCAATCCGGTACTATGATAATTCTTCACCGGAACTCCTCGTGCTATGATTATTTACTAATGCACAACCTTTAGTTTGGTGGATGTAATCTGGAAACACAACAACAAACATAACACAAGAATACCATAGACTATGATAAGAAGGAATGATGATAAATCTGAAATATCAGAGTAAATTATAATATTAACATGAAATTGTTACAATCTCACCCATGAGGTACTTCAAGTGTTATTGACTTCACTTTCCTTTCACCAAGACTATGGGAGAAACTTTACAATTACACCTCTTAATGGCTTCTTCAACACACCTTTAAACTGATGGCTTCCTTTGCACACTTCCTACAATATTTCTCACTACTTCCTTCTATGCTAAATGAGGGGGGTGGCCTCTTTATTTATAGACTTCTAGGCTTATCCATCTTATCTCTAAGATAGGATAAGAAATCCACTCTGACGAATCATATTCCATACCTTAACTCTTATCTGTACATGTAAGCTTATCTTTTAAGATAAAATAAACCTTATCAGTTCACATGGGTTCCACATTTTTAGACTTTTTACAAATAAAATATACAAAATATTTATGACCTCACTCCTTGTCCTTATTACCAATATAATATTTCTAATTCCTAATCATGTAGACCCTACTTCTCTTCTTACCCCAACTTTGACATTTTAACATTACTGGACCACTTACGACAACTATTTACCTTTTACCACAACATTCTTATTGTACTTTTGACTATTGCCGTACTATACGTTATTGGCGACATCGTACTAGCGATGTCGTTATCTTATATCGGATGCTACTACTAATTATACTTAACAACATCCTATTCCTAATACATACATTAATGAAATAGAAATTACGGAGGAAAATTTTAGTGTCGACAGGACAAAAGTTATTATTGCTTGTGTGATTGCTAATGAGATAATAGACTTGTCGTATGCTTGATGAACTCTATTCTTCGATTGATAACACGCCTTGAATCAATTCCATTGATCCAAGGTATGTTGTGGCCTTCTTATGATCGCTTTGTCGATTTACTTTTAAACCAGACTGAAGGTTGATATAAATGTTGCAGCCCCTGATTTCAAGTATGAATATCTGGTAAGTAGATGCCAATGAAAAATGTTTGATTCTCGAACCACACACCATTGTAACGCTAGACAGCAGCGTAAGATGATAAGGGCACTGATGCAAGTGGCACGGTATGTGTAACTTAGGATGAAATGTCCTGCTTAATGTTGAATATGACTATCAGGCAGAAAGACTTGATATGGAAACTAGTTAATTAAATATTAGGGGATTAAACCCTAACCTACCCCTAAGTTTTATCTTATACCCTAACTACTATCCTATATGGATTTTAGATTTCATAAGGGAGAAAATAGATATAAATTCCATTAACCTATGAACTAGGTGAATGACCTAGATATGGACTATTAAAATCCTAGACTAATCCTAACCTAAGGAAGGGGACGCATAGACCCATGTGGATGGAAAGGATAAGGGGGAAGGTAGGAAATTTAATGGGACAATAAATGAATCCCTTAAATGTACAAACGCCAAGTTTGGCGGGAACAAAGAAAATTTGGAGGCGTCCAACTAGCTTAGAAACTAAATGGAATTTATATGCAAATTTGAAATTTGGAAACTCACCAACCCGAGTCGGCGGTGGCATGAGGAATGAGGAAAGGTAGTGCATTCAATGCATTAATTATCTTGGTCTTAGCGACCAGCTCGCCTTGGAAAGAGGATAGAGGAAAAAGGAAAATTGT
Organism: Taxus wallichiana var. yunnanensis; assembly: GCA_018340775.1. Taxonomy (NCBI): domain Eukaryota; kingdom Viridiplantae; phylum Streptophyta; class Pinopsida; order Cupressales; family Taxaceae; genus Taxus; species Taxus wallichiana. Next base: position 126,645,213 of record CM031242.1, on the reverse strand, counting down.
TTGTTGTTGTGTGCATTTGGATTTTAGTTGCTCTATGCATTTTGTTTCTCCATGGTTCTGTCGAACCGGCTGTGTTTTGATTATTATCTCTGTTCTTTGGAAAAACAAAGGCTATTCTTGAGCCTGTGGAAGTTAGTGACTGGTTGGAAATCCTACCTAAGGATGTCATGGAGAGAAACAACTCCAGTGGGCGTGGTTTTCTTCGAGCCACAAGAAAAATTAACAGGCATGATAAGCCCTTCTCCTTAAACCGCTTGCTTTTGCTTAATAGTCTCATTAAAAAAACCCTGCTCTTATGATGGGGGTTTTGGTTATTTGATTTGGCTATTACGTTGAGATGATTTCGAGTTGAGTCGTTTTCTTTTGCTGTACACGGCTTGAGCATTATTTTCATAATGATTAAGTTGAATACACTGTCCTTGTTGTGTGGTTTGTTTCGGCAGTGTTGGGTATTCGCTTTATTACCATTTTGGGTTGTGCTAATAAATACATTAGATAAATGAATATCACTTCTGATTTCTAAGCATTCTTGTGAAAATGAAAAGATGAGATGATTTGTATGTCTAGTTGAACTGTCCTTAAAAGAATGAACACGACTTGGGTATTCTCGGGTGTTTGAAGAAAATGATTGTTCTTCTTATTGAAATCATTAATGAATTATGTTTTCTCTTTGCTGCTTCGAAATATGAAGGTAATGGGAAAGAGGATTTTATTGTGCATTTTGGATGCGGTTTGATCTTCTAGTCTGAACTGTCATCATGAAAATGAACATGGCTTAGTGTTTCTATGCAAATGAATGAAACAAATGAGATTTTGCTTGTTGTTGAGATTGTTTTGACTATACCTTGCTTGTGCATCTATTACCCTATGCGGGTTTGCATTGATAAAGGCATTGTTATGCGAATATTGTATTTCTGAGTTCAGTGTGTGGAAACGTTTGGGAAAAACAAAGCTGTGGTGATATTAATAGACTATTATGCGAGTTATAATTCCTTGATGCTTTTTTTTTATTTGCATAAAACACGGGTTCCCTGGGACAGTAAGGTTATTGTAGCATCTTACTTTGTTGTACTAATTTGATATGGTATTCTGCCTGCTGGTTCTTTTGGTACTAATGTTTATAGACCAGTTGCAATGAACTCTGGTCAACTTTTTGGAAAGGTAATAGTAGTTTTCAATTACTGAATATACTACTCTGAATGAATTATACTATTGGAGTATGTCTGCTCTAAATAAGAGGTATTTGGATAGATAGTAGAAGAGGTGATATGACCTAGCTCCCTTATATTCGGTTATTGATTTTCATTTATTTCTCTTTGGACTCGTTATCAATTATTGATATCACATTTGGATTAAAACTTCTAGTACATCTATGAGGAAAAGAAAGAGAGTGTGAATGGATAATTTGAATTAATGATCATTTTTCTCTCATACAGTTGGAAAGTTATAATTGTTATGGAACGAATTTCATACTGCTTGGGTTAAGCATTTGTATTTAATTATTGTTTGCTTGCTCTCTTCAGCGTTTGATTTCTTGAAATCGGATGAGTTGTATGAAAGAAGGGACAATAATTCGGTTTAGATTTTAGTTAAGATCCATCTTTTGAATTCACAACTATTGTAAGAGAATGGAATTGATAGCATTTATGTTAGAACAAAGAGTTGCATAATTTTGTTTTTAGTTCTTACTTACAAATGTTTATAATCTGGAACTATTGAAGGAAATTACTTCTTGTAATAATTATTTGGGAAACCGGGTAGTAATCCTTTGTCGATTGGGAGGGTTATTGATGATTGAGTTGATATGTTGTTCATCCTTTTTGGTATTTAATTCTTGAATGATGTTCATATTAACATTTCATAAAAGCGAGGTTATTTTATTGAGACAGCTTAATTAAAAACACCTCATTTTAAAGAAAAGTGTTTAATATGCTCAGTGCAATGAACTTACCCGTGCAAGTAATTTTGTAGATGAAACTTGAGTATAAATGAAGACATGGTTGTTTTTCGATACTTCTTTGATTAACTAAAGATGGATTGTATTGATAGCTATTACTCCTCCACGAGGAAATGAGAAAGGAAGAAGTTACATTCTTCTATCTTTATGAGTTGTAATGTTGTTTGATATAAACAAAGTCCAGTCGTTTGGACTGGAAAATGTATAGATTGTAAATCTGATGGATGAATACAAGTAAAAGTGTGATATTTTCAATAACTGTATCAGTTTGATATTGTTGAATAAGTTTGAGAATATAACATTATTCCTTGACTTGGAATTATTCAAATGTTAATGGATGAATTTAAAAGGAAATAACATCTATTCTTTACCTGAATGCAACTTTTATGTTGAAATGTGCAATTAGTTCATACTTGGGTTAAGATGAATTTTGAATTGACATTAAAAATATTTAGATAAACACAAAATCCTAATTGGAAGGTATTCGGGATTAGTTTGAAAACTAAGGGATATCAAATAACTTAGGGGCAGGTGAACCTTGTATTTGGACTCGTTAATAGCCTCGAATGTTTAAATTCGGAAAATAAAGATATGGGAATCATATCTATTGTTATGAGACATTAACTAAGTAAGGTTAAGGAGGATAAATGAATAAATTCATTTAGAATTAGACCTCGTTTAAATGACGTCTAATAAGATGCAATTCTGAATTTGTTTACAGTTGTGGAAAACTTGGTTAATTTTAATAGGTTAAACTTATTAAGTTATCGATAATTGACTCGATTAGTCCAAAGATTAAGAAAGGAACCAAGAAGTGAATAGGCAACCCTTCGGTATGAAGAAGGAGATGCGTATTAAGCTAGAAGATGGATTAAGTCTCTCTTAGCTACATACAACTGTAACAAGAACAAGGATAAAGGATCAGCATGGCTACTGAAAGTTGATCTTAAATACTAAGATTATAACCAAATCACAATTGAGCTGGATGTGTACCCTCGATGAGAGGATTCCATAGGAAATTGACATACGCCAGCTATAATATGGTGTCTTCGTGAAGGCGGGGCCTTCATGACGACACAATGTTATAGCTGACATATTATAATGCCCTCCCGAATTAAATCATCAAGTTTACATAAGCTGGATACTAAGTTCTTGGCTGGGGATAGGAATGTGATCACGTATACGGAGTGACTCTGGAGGACTAAAGGTAACTAGACACACGGAGTCGTCTAGGAACGACACCATATATCTGCATATCTTTAGTTACCATGAGTAACTTCCTATACTCATTCATATTGCTAGTTGGGGTTAGAGTTTGACCTTAAATGGAAGGACTGGTAGAGACCAGGAAAGACCATTCTAGATAACAGACGAAGTGAGGTGAAGAACGTATTCCATTGGTGTGTATCACATCTAGGAATATGATCATACAAAGCATGTGAAAATCTTTGGCCAAAGTATCGCAAGTGCTTTGGTTCTTGTTGTCCTAATCACCTAGTTTAAGATGTAGGATGTCGATGAATATCGGTAATAGATATTCGAGATAGGCTTCTTAAATGGATCGCTTCGATAACCGAAAATGGTAAAAGAACCTGTATATTCATTATACTATGCATGAATTAACATGAAGGATCAGTAACTCACCAAGTCATGAAATGAGAGATCACTGAAACTCCGAGCCATAAAGTGGAGGTCGGTAGTTCTTCGAGTCATTTACAGCAGCATATGGTATCTATTATATGATTGAATGGCACTGAATGTGTGTTCCATATTGCAAATATGTGAACAGAGAACATTAGTTTTAAAAGGAAATTGTGTGATCCAAACTGCATTAATTGGACAGAGAACAATTATTAAAACTTGAACGTGTGTTTGAATTATATAATTCATAAGAGGGAATGTTGTATAAAAAAAAATCCCTTATTCTAGTATCTTAAAATGGGGATGTTACATCTTGGTATCAGAGCTGAAGGTTGCAGCTCTTGGACCTAATGAGTCCATAATTTAATAAGGTTTACATTTTCTTATTAAACAAAAAATGGTCAGAATAAGAGGAAATGCTGCGAACAACCCGTTACCGGGTGGAGAAGCAGCTACTACTCAAAAGCTGGATGAAATCCTTGCTGCCCTACTAGACACAAGAGATCATTTGACTGTTTTGGAACAATAGTCAATGGGCAATGAAGAGGAGGAAGAAGAAGCTGATATAAATGATCAGCCACCTCCTGTGGACAACACCAATGGAGGGAATCCGGGTGTTGATAATAGTAATGTGAATGCTCCTAATCATCCTGAAAATAAAAGGGCAAGATTAGTAGCTGAACTTACAAATGACATAAAGAGAATAAGTCCTCCAAAGTTTGATGGAACAACCCTTAGGGATGGAGCTGAGAATTGGCTCAGTGAAATGGAGAAATACTTTGTAATAAGAAACTTCTCTGAGGAGACCAAAGTGATATGGGGAGCATATCAGCTTTCTCATGAAGCATCATCATGGTGGGAAAACCGTAAGGTTGAGTTGAATATTGTCGAATCAGACATAACTTGGGATCAATTTAAGGGTTACTTTAGGAAACGGTGGTTGCCTCAACTCTATTTTGATAGGAAAATGACTAAATTTTAGAACTGGTCGCAAGGAAGGCTGACGGTGTGAGAATCTTTGGGAAGGGTTTACTAAAATCCTTAAGTATGTGCTGCATGATGTCGAGCTGAGAAGTTCAGAATATGAAATTTCATAATGGGACTAAATCCCATCATTGGTGGCGAAGTGGATGTCCACGGTCCAACCACCATGGAAGGAGTTGTCGAAAAGGCAATAAGACAGGAACAAAAATTGAGAGTAATTTCTACTCATAGGGAAGAGATAAGGAAGAAGATTCCCAATTCTTCTTCATCTCTCGCACCCAAAAGGGGGCCTTGGAAAAGGTTTGGTGTGAAAAACAAAATTTTTGTAGATAACAACAAGAAATTTGTAATGAACAAACCTATAAATAGTGTGCGGAATAGCTTCGCAAAAGTTAGTGGCAATGGACAAAAGTCCTATGGGAGCCAGAATGATAACTTCAAAGCTGGTAACAAATTTGAGCCTAGGAAAGGGCCAGTTGGAGGATGCTTCAACTGTGGAAAGGACCATTACGCGAGTCACTGTCCTTCTAAAAAGGATGATCACAATCAGCGATAGGATACACGTTGTGGTGGCTAATGAGACAATTTGAAAAACAAGTTATGCCTATAGAAGTTCCTGGTAAGTTATTCAAGACACCCGTAGTCATAATTTTTGATAATGGAGCCACCGAATGCTTTATTTCTACTAAACTTGCAATGAAATTAAAAATAAAGGCTGAACGAATGGATAAGACGTGGACCCGATTGCATTATGGGAATAATGTTGTCCATACAGTCGAAATGTGCCTTTTTGGGGCAATTCTTGACTTGCCCAGTTTCTCCACCGAATTTGACATGTATGTCACTCCTTTAGGATCATATGATATCATTATTGGAGTTAACTGGTTGGAAGAACATAAGGCAAAGGTTGACTATTATGAAAAACAAATTTGTTGTTTTGACGACCTACGAAACGTTGATCATTCAAGGTGTACAGCGTGAAGTTGCACTTAGGAAACTAACAGCTATGCAACTAAAAAGGGCTAAAAATAGATGTTGCACCTTGTATGCAATAAAAATGATAGAAAATGCTGAGGAGGATAATGATTTCATGGAAAGATATCCATTATTAAGGGATTTCAGTGATGTATTTCCGGAGGAATTACCAGGTCTTCCACCCAAACGAGAGTTTGACTTTGCAATAGAAATCAAGCCAGGAACTGAACCCATATCTAAGGCACCTTATAGAATGACCACCCTCGAGTTGGTAGAGCTAAAGGCTCAATTACAGGAACTTTTGACTAAGGGGCTGATAAGACCGAGCGTCTCACCATGGGGAGCGCCGGTAATTTTTGTAAAGAAAAAGGATGGCACATTGAGACTGTGCATTGATTATAGAATGTTGAACAAGGCAACTATTAAGAATCGATACCCACTTCCTAGGATTGATGATCTATTTGACCAGATGCATGGAGCATCAGTCTATTCAAAAATAGATCTTCGATCTAGGTATCATCAGTTGAGAATAAAGGAAGAAGATATTCATAAAACAGCTTTTAGAACAAGGTACAGGCATTATGAATTCACGGTGTTACCTTTTGGGTTGACAAATGCACCTGCCACCTTCATGAATCTGATGAACAATATTTTTCAAGAATACCTAGACAAGTTTGTGCTTGTATTCTTAGACAAAATTCTTATATACTGTAAAAATGTCAAAGAGCACCAAGAACATTTAAGGGTAGTCTTTGGAAGTTTTAAGAAAGAGGAATTTGTATGGTAAAATGTCTAAATGTTCCTTTTATGATGCGAGAGGTGCATTATTTGGGACACATTATAAGCAAGAACAGAATATTGTAGACCCTTAAAAGATCGCAGCTATAACCGAGTGGCCTATGCCTAAGAACGTGCATGAAGTAAGAAGCTTCATGGGCTTGGTAGGATATTATAGAAAGTTTGTTAAGGTTTTTTCAAAAATTGCTGCCCCAATCACTTCACTTGCAAAAGAAGGATAAAAAATTTGTGCGGGTGACAAATGTGAATCATCTTTAAAAATTTAAAGGAACAGATTAACTACAAAGCACCTATTTTAACTGTACCAGATCCAAATGGAAATTTTATGGTTATAACGGATGCATCGGGAGAAGGCCTTAGAGGTATTCTCTTATAGAATGACCATGTTATAGCTTATGAAAGTAGAAAGCTTAAGTTACATGAACAGAATTATGCTCCACATGACCTAGAACTCGCTACCATTGTACATGCACTTCAAATGTGGAGGCATTACCTTTTAGGAAAACCTTTTGAGTTAAAAGCTGACCATCTGGGGTTGAAGTATATTTTTACTCAGCCAAATTTGAATGCAAGACAGCAAAGATGGTTAGAATTTTTGTCTCGGTATGATTTTGATATAAGCTACATCAAAGGCAAGGAAAATAGAGTGGCAGATGCTCTGAGTTGAAGGAAGCACATCTCTGCTCTTATAACGTTAAGAACTCAGTTTAAGGATGAGGTGAAAGATGCCTTGGAATCAAATCCTTATTTCCAGCAAGTTAAAATAGCACTTGTTGCAGATCCAAAGGATGTGAGGTATAAGGATTTCACTTTGATAGCGAAGGAATTATGAGGTTCAAAATGTGGTCTATATACCCTTGGCAAATGATTTAAGAAGGAAATTGTTAACTGAATTTCATAATTCACCTTTTTCTAGACACCCTGGCATTACGAAAATGCTTGCTGATCTTAAGAAGTAATACTTCTGGAAGGGAATGAAAAAGGATGTGGTGGAATTTGTAACACACTGCTTGGAATGTCAGCGTGTTAAGGTGGAACATATGCATCCCGCTGGATTATTGTATCCCCACAGTGTTCCACAGTACAAATGGCAAGTGATAACGATGGATTTCGTTCAAGGATTGCCTATGTCAAGGAATAAGCATGATATCATCTTGGTTTTCGTCGACAAATTAACCAAAGTGGCACACTTCATTACTGGTAATTTGAAAGATGATGCACCAGTGTTAGCAAGAAGATTTGTACATGAAATTTTCAGATTGCATGGAATACCCAAATTGATCATATCGGACAGAGATCTGAGGATGACATCAAGGTTTTGGCAAATGCTTAATGCGGTCTTGGGAACTAAATTAAAATTCAGCTCTGCATATCATCCGGAGATGGATGGACAGACCGAGAGATTCAATCAAGTTTTAGAGGACATGTTAAGAATGTATTGCATGGACCAGCAGTATAAATGGGAGGAATACCTTCCGCTAGTTGAATTTGCCTACAATAATACATACCACACCTCTTTAAAAATGACGCCCTTTGAAGCATTGTATGGAAGAAAATGTAGAACCTCTGTTAGCTTGGACAACATAGAGGACAGAGAGGTAATTGGGCCAGAAATCCTCAAGGAAATGGAACAACAAATCAAAATGATTCGGGAACACCTAAATGAGGCTACCAATAGGCAAAAGAGTTATGCGAGACTTAAAGCGGGTTGATAGGAATTATAAACTTGGTGAGAAGGTCTTTCTTCAAAGTTAAGCCAAAAGAGATTAATAAATTTTGGCAAGGCTACCAAGTTGTCGCCACGTTACGTGGGACCTTTTGAAATTGTTGAAATAATCAACCCTATAGCTTATCGTTTAGCATTATCTCCTGCTTTATCACAAATGCATGATGCTTTTCATATTTCTTTGCTTAAGAAATACGTAACAGATTTATCACATGTGCTGAATTGGAATTCATTGGAAGTCCAAGACCCAGGAATAATTGTGATTAAGCCCATTTGAGTGCTGGGAACTCGCCAATTGTGCTTAAGAAATCGCGAAGTGAATCAATGTAAGGTCCAGTGGGAGCAGTTTAGTGAAGAAAGTGCAACTTGGGAAAATCTCGAAGAAATGAGATCTGCTTTTCCATACTTGTTTGATCGAAATTGAAATTCGAAAAACTGATAATTCTACCAAATTTAGACAATTATTGGTCTATTTTACAGTTATCTTAAAACATTGTTTTAAAGAGTGAATCTGTTTTTGGTATGAACTTATGAATGGAAGGACAATAACTAAATTTTGTCCTAGAAACTCCTTGAATTGGTTAATTTGATCATCGGGACGATGATTCTTTAAGAAGGGAGGAATGTAACGCCTTGATTTTTGTAAGTTATCATGGTAATTACCTTTCATGATGTTGTAACTGCAGAAATGAAGATAAATATGTTAAGACACATCTTTTGATCTTAGAGGAATGTGTTGTTGATCTGGACCCTTGTTTGTTGTAACTTGATACTTGGGATAGAAGTTATTATTGCTTGTGTGATTGCTAATGAGACAACAGACTTGTCGTATGCTTGATGAACTCTATTCGCTGATTGACAACACGCCTTGAATCAATTCCATTGATCCAAGGTATCCTGTGACCTTCTTATGATCACTTTGTTGATTTACTTTTAAATCGATCAAGGTTGATATAAATGTTGCAGCACATGATTTCAGGTATGAATATCTGGTACGTAGGTGCCAATGAAAAAGTTTGATTCTCGAACCACACACCATTGTAACGCTAGACAGCGTAAGGCGATAAGGGCCTGGATGCAAGTGGCACAGGTATGTGGAACTTAGGACGAAATGTCCTGCTTAATGTTGAATATGACTGTCAGGTGGAAAGACTTGATATGGAAACTAGTTAATTAAATATTAGGGGATTAAACCCTAACCTACCCCTAAGTTTTATCTTATACCCTAACTACTATCCTATATGGATTTTAGATTTCATAAGGGAGAAAATAGATATAAATTCCATTAACCTATGAACTAGGTGAATGACCTAGATATGGACTATTAAAATCCTAGACTAATCCTAACCTAAGGAAGGGGACGCATAGACCCATGTGGATGGAAAGGATAAGGGGGGAAGGTAGGAAATTTAATGGGATAGTAAATGAATCCCTTACATGTACAGCGCCAAGTTTGGGGGGAACAAAGAAAATTTGGACACGTCCAACTAGCTTAGAAACTAAATGGAATTTATATGCAAATTTGAAATTTGGAAACTCACCAACCCGGCGGTGGCATGAGGAATGAGGAAAGGTAGTGCATTCAATGCATTAATTATCTTGGTCTTAGCGACCAGCTCGCTTGGAAAGAGGATAGAGGAAAAAGGAAAATTGTTTGTTCTTTGTGTGCATTTGGATTTTAGTTGCTCTGCATTTTGTTTCTCCATGGTTCTGCGAACCAGCCGTGTTTTGATTATTATCTCTGTTCTTTGGAAAAACAAAGGCTATTCTTGAGCTTGGAAGTTAGTGACTGGTTGGAAAGCTTTGCCGAGGATGTTGTGGAGAGAAACAACTCCGGTGGGTGCGATTTTCTTGAGCCACAAGAAAAATTAACAGCATGTTAAGCCCTTCTCCTTAAACCGCTTGCTTATGCTTAATAGTCTCATTAAAACAACCCTGCAATTATGATGGGGGTTTTGGTTATTTGATTTGGCTGTTACGTTGAGATGATTTTGAGTTGAGTCATTTTCTTTTGTTGTACGTAGCTTGAGCATTCTTTGCATAATGATTAAGTTGAATACACTGTCCTTGCTGTGTGGTTCGTTTCGACAGTGTTGGGTATTCGCTTTATTACCATTTTGGGTTGTGCTAATAAATACATTAGCTAAATGAATATCACTTCTGAGTTCTGAGCATTCTTGTGAAAATGAAAAGATGAGATGATTTGTATGTCTGGTTGAACTGTCCTTAAAAGAATGAACACGACTTGGGTATTCTCGGGTGTTTGAAGAAAATGATTGTTCTTCTTATTGAAATCATTAATGAATTATGTTTTCTCTTTGCTGCTTTGAAATCTGAAGGTAATGGGAAAGAGGATTTTATTATGCATTTTGGATGCGGTTTGATCTTCTAGTCTGAATTGTCATCATGAAAACGAACATGGCTTAGTGTTTCTGTGCAAATGAATGAAACAAATGAGATTTGGCTTGTTGTTGGGATTGTTTTGACTGTACCTTGCTTACGCATCTATTACCCTATGCGGGTTTGCATTGATAAAAGCATTGTTATGTGAATATTGTATTTCTGAGTTCAGTGTGTGGAAACGTTTGTGAAAAACAAAGTTGTGGTGATATTCATAGACTATTATGCGAGTTATAATTCCTTGATGCTTTTTTTTTTTATTTGCATAAAACACGGGTTCCCTGGGATAGTAAGGTTATTGTAGCATCTTACTTTGTTGTACTAATTATATATGGTATTATGTCTATTGGTTCTTTTGGTACTAATGTTTATAGACCAGTTGCAATGAACTCTGGTCAACTTTTTGGAAAGGTAATAGTAGTTTTCAATTACTGAATATACTACTCTGAATGAATTATACTATTGGAGTATGTCTGCTCTAAATAAGAGGTATTTGGATAGACAGTAGAGGAGGTGATATGACCTTTCTCCCTTATATTCGGTTATTGATTTTCATTTATTTCTCTTTGGACTGTTATCATTGATTGATATCACGTTTGGATTAAAACTTCTAGTATAGCTATGAGGAAAAGAAAGAGAGTGTGAATGGATAATTTGAATTAATGATCATTTTTCTCTCATACAGTTGGAAATTTATAATTGTTATGGAACGAATTTTGTACTGCTTGGGTTAAGCATTTTTATTTAATTATTGTTTGCTTGTTCTCTTCAAAGTTTGATTTCTTGAAATCAGATGAGTTGTATGAAAGAAGGGACAATAATTCAGTTTAGATTTTAGTTAAGATCTATCTTTTGAATTCGTAACTATTGTAAGAGAATGGAATTGATAGCATTTATGTTAGAACAGCAGTTGCATAATTTTGTTTTTAGTTCTTACAAATGTTTGTCTGAACTGCTTGAAAGGAAATTACTTCTTGTAATAATTATTTGGGAAAGAGGGCAGGTAATCCTTTGTCGATTGGGAGGGTTATTAGATGATTGAGTTGATATGCTGTTCATACTTTTTGGTATTTAATTCTTGAATGATGTTCATATTAACGTTTCATAAAAGCAGGGTTCTTTTATTGAGACAGTTAATTAAAAGCACCTCATTTTAAAGACAAGTGCTTAATATGCTCAGTTCAATGAACTGACCCGTGCAAGTAATTTTGCAGATGAAACTTGAGTATAAATGAAGACATGGTTGTTTTCCAATACTTCTTTGATTAACTAAAGATGGATTGTATTGATAGCTATTACTCCTCCACGAGGAAATGAGAAAGGAAGAAGTTACATTCTTCTATCTTTATGAGTTGTAATGTTGTTTGATATAAACAAGTCCAGTCGTTTGGACTGGCAAATGTATAGATTGTAAATCTGATGGATGAATACAAGTAAAAGTGTGATATTTTCAATAAATGTATCAGTTTGATATTGTTCAATAAGTTTGAGAATATAACATTATTCCTTGACTTGGAATTATTCAAATGTTTTTTTTTATTAAGGGCAAATAGTTTTGAAGGGACTATACCCGGAATTATTCAAATGTTAATGGATGAATTTAAAAGGAAATAACATCTATTCTTTACCTGAATGCAACTTTTACGTTGAAATGTGAAATTAGTTCATACTTGGGTTAAGATGAATTTGAATTGACATTAAAAATATTTAGATAAACACAAATTCCTAATTGGAAGTTATTCGGGATTAGTTTGAAAACTAAGGGATATCAAATAACTTAGGGGCAGCTGAACCTTGTATTCGGACTCCGTTAATAGCCTCGAATGTTTAAATTCAGAAAATAAAGATATGGGAAATCATATCTATTGTTAACAGACCTTAACTAAGGTTAAGGAGGATAAATGAATAAATTCATTTAGAATTAGACCTTGTTTAAATGACGTCTAATAAGATGGAATTCTGAATTTGTTTACAGTTGTGGAAAACTTGGTTAAGTTTAATAGGTTAAACTTATTAAGTTATCGATAATGGACTGATTAGTCCAAAGATTAAGAAAGGAACCAAGAAGTGAATAGCAACCCTTCGGTATGAAGAAAGAGATGCGTATTAAGCTAGAAGACGGATTAAGTCTCTCTTAGCTACATCTGTAACAAGAAACAAGGATAAAGGATCAACATGGCTGCTGAAATTTGATCTTAAATACTAAGATTATAACCAAATCACAATTGAGCTAGATGTGTACCCTTGATGAGAGGATTCCGTAGGACATTGACATACGGCAGCTATAATATGGTGTCTTCATGAAGGTGGGGCCTTCATGATGACACAATGTTATAGCTGACATATTACAATGCCCTCCTGAATTAAATCATCAATTTTACATAAGTGGATACTAAGTTCTTGGTGGGGATAGGAATGTGATCACGTATATGGAGTGACTTTGGAGGACTAAAGGCAACTAGACACATGGAGTCGTCAGAACAAGACCGTATATCATGTATCTTTAGTTACCATGAGTAACTTCCTATACTCGTTCATATTGCTAGTTGGGGTTAGAGTTTGACCTTAAATGGAAGGACTGGTAGAGACCAGGAAAGACCATTCTAGATAATAGATGAAGTGATGTGAAGGACGTATTCCATTGGTGTGTATCACATCTAGGAATATGATCATGCAAAGCATGTGAAAATCTTTGGCCAAAGTATCGCAAGTGTTGGTTGTGTTGTCCTAATCACCTAGTTTAAGATGCAGGATGTCAGATGAATATCAGTAACAGATATTCAAATAGGCTTCTTAAATGGATCACTTCGATAACCGAAAATGGTGAAAGAACAAAGTATATTCATTATACTATGCATGAATTAACATGAAGGATCGGTAAGTCACTGAGTCATGAAATGAGAGATCGCTGAAACTTCGAGCCATAAAGTGGAGGTCGGTAGTTCTTCGAGTCATTTACAGAAGCATATGGTATCTGTTATATGATTGAATGGCACTGAATGTGTGTTCCATATTGAAAATATGTGAACAGAGAACATTAGTTTTAAAAGGAAATTGTGTGATCCAAACTACATTAATTAGACAGAGAACAATTATTAAAACTTGAACGTGTGTTTGAATTATATAATTCATAACAGGAAACATTGTATAAAAAAAAAATTCCCTTGTTCTAGTATCTTAAAATGGGGATGTTACATCACAGGTCATAGGGGGCCGTAGCCATAGCTGGTGGGTTAGTGACAGGTAGGAGGCGAGATCTGAGACTGGGGCCAACTAAGGGACAAGCCCAGGGAGGGGGAGAGAGCTGAGTTGTCCCAAGAGCGGAGATGTTTTTGGATAGTTGATTTTTAATAGAGACACCGGTCTACGAACCGAGTGTGCATATAGAGGCCTGCGTGCCCACATAGGATTTATGTATTCATTTTTGTTGTATATACTGGCCTATGAGCTGAGTACATTTTATATAGTTGATACCGGCCTGTGAGCCGAGTATATTTTTGACATTAGAGACCAACCTGCGAGCCGAGTCGATATTTTGATAGAGACAGTAGCCTACGTGCCGACTTTGTATTTTTTGGATTATAGAGGCCCCATGCAAGGCAATTTGTATATTTTGACATTGATTTGAGGATATATATATAGATGATGAGTTTGATCCACATGGTGTGTATAATGTTTGATTTGATACATATATTATAATGTTTCATTTGTTTTGTTGATGATTTTGGAAGTTGAGGTATATAGATGACGTTGATGATGTTTGGATTATATGCATATGTGTTGAAATGTTGATGGTATTATGATGATGGATATTGATAATGATGTCGTTATGCAGGGAAAAGAGGCGGGCACTGCCAAAATTTTGCAAAAATAAAGAAAAGGCCTAGGTATAAGCAAAAGGAGACAGTTTGACCGATATTGGTTAGATAACCGATGTCAGTCACTATGTGACCGATACCGGTTAGGTAACCGACATCGGTTATGTTAAAACGAGCTTTTCTAAAAATAGAAAATCTTGGGAGGCAATTTAAATTCTTATTTTTAGAGTCATGCAACATGTTAAATACGAGGATGCAAGGCTATTGTCTTCCATACAGGGTAGTTGCATTGGAGAATTGAGTGATAAGGAGGAAAGAGACAGGTAAAGTGATCGTGGGCTTGGATTAAGAAGGTGTAAAGGAAAGTTATAGTGAAGATTCTGGTGAACATGGCTGAACAAGGAGAAGCGTCCAGTGGGCAGAGAGGAGAGAGAAGACAGGTTCCACCTCAAGCTGCTGCATCCCAAGAGGTATAAGTTTTGGTTGGAATAATATTTTGCATGCTTATAAATAGGATGTGGTAAGATAAGTGGGTAAAAAGGTGATAGGCAAGGGTTTGGGATGGGATGAGTGTTATAGGGTAGGTAATTAGGTGTTTTAGATATGTTTGTAGGTATAGAGAGGGGTAAACCAACGAATAAGGTATCATAGGTGGTGTTTTTGAGAAGGATGGATATTATGAACAATGACCGATATCGGTTTAGGCCTAACTAGTATCGGTTAGGTAACCGATATCGGTTACTGTGTAAAGTTCTGATTCTGATAAAAACACTTGGGGATTCATTTGCTTGTTTGTTGTTCATTGGTTTGATGTGTGTAGGCAGAGGCAAGGTTGATGATGAATGATAGGGTACCAGCGTTGTTGTCACGGGTCCGAGTGGATGTAACACCAGTGGAGTGGGCATTAATAAACCATGTGGGGTTAAGCGAGAATCCACTATTATTCACGAATCACATGCAATCATGCTATGTTGCAGGCGTTGATTGAGAGATGGAATCCAGAAAAGAATACCTTCCATCTACCAAAAGGGAAATGACAGTGACGTTAGAAGATGTGTTTTGAATTTTGAGACTTCCAATTACAGGAAGACCAGTGTATCAGGCAGGGCCCAACGCGGCGCGGGAAGTGATAACGGCAGTATTTGGTCCAGCCGCACGAGATTTGACACAGCGAGGCGTGACATTTACTTATGGTATAATGTTTGTGGCACACCCTGAGGCAACAAGGTTGGCCGTGGTATTAATGATAGCGGTGGGGTATTATGCATTACCTAGAGCGAGATGGGGGAAGATTTCCAAAATCATTGATGTGTATTATTCGTGAGATGATAGAAGGTAGCATTACTTTCGCATGGGCACCCGCATATCTGGCGGAGCTATACAGGGGTTTATGGGCATGCAGGTGAAATCACAGGACTACACTAGATTGTGCATACTTATTACATTGTTGGGCTTATGAGCACATTTTGTGTGTGTGACCAATAGGTCGACCAATCCAGGAAGGAGAGATAGGAGTGCAAAGGTTGGGATTCAGGCAATGGGTCTAGACAGAGAAAGAGGTAAGAGTCGAGACCGTGAGAGATAACATCGAGTATTATAGGTAGAAATTGGAGACGATGACGATTGTGGATATCCATTGGAGACCTTATGGGAACTACATGGTGACGGTGAACATAGCCGAGGATTTGAGGGGTGTAGAGTGAGTGAGGTGGATCGCAGGACACAGGCCAGAAGAGTACAAGAGGATTCCTCTAGATCGCGTGCGATGAAAATTTGGATTTGTTTAGAATATACCCATGGATCATAGACCATACAGAAGGATCAATGTCGAGGCACCATTCTCACCTCCACGGCAAACTCTTCCGTAAGGACCAAGAGATAGCGGTGATCACGGGGTAATGGATGCAGGAGTGACAGAGTCTTATAGATTTTGGTGGGCAGTAGAGTTGTGAAGTACACACAAGAGGGCCAATCGTCTCGACATGTCTGTGATTACCATGGAGAGAGACTTCCTGCAGGGTTTAGGTCACCAACTTAACACATAGGTGAATGAGACCACGAGATTGTTAGAGGCTTCACAGTCTCGAGTGGAGAAACTAGAGGCAAGAGTCCTCCACACGAGAGGGCAGATTCGTATGTTACAGGAGAGATTAGTGGATCAGTGGGAGGAACCAATAGCAGTGGTACCTTTGAGTATGGAGAGGCCAAGTGAGCGGCGTCAATGATCACCATCACTACCTGGTTCAAGACGAGGCGTAGGGGTCTAAGTGAGTTTCATACATAGGGGTAGAAGAATAAATAAGGATTTCATGATAGAGAAGATGTATTTGTTTAACATCTAAATAAAATGGAATATGTATGTTGAATTGAGTTTGTGATAATTATAAGAATATTTGTGTTTTGAATGTTTGGATTGATAAAGGATCAAGGTGAGTGTTATCAATAAAAATACGTGAAAATATTTATATTTTTAAAGAAAACACCACACATGATAGGTTATGGTAGGGGATGGTCGAGCTAACCTTGGGAGACCCCATGTCTCCTAAGTGCTACCTACATAGCCCATTGCACAAAGCAAGGAGGGGCCTCAGACCGATGTAGTTCTCCCTTAGGACCAAGGAGAGGTGAATTCAGGCAATTTGGTACATGTAATTTGTTGGTTGGTAAAAGTTTGATGTTGGTAGAGTAATGTTGTTGATGTTTGTATGGGTATAGGTGAAGCGAGGGTTAGCCTACCCAAGCATAGGAAATCGTGTCTGGATTAAGGTCAACACATAATCATAGATTCTGGTCAAAGAGGCAAAAGTGTCCCATAGTTGGAAAGAGCTAAACAAACCACGTGTTATCATAGGATGAGCTTGAATCCCTAGGTACCATGCATAGGCGAGAAGTTGATAGGTGAAAAGAGTTGTATAATCACAATATATCGGATATACGTCACATCCCTTGAGTTTTGTTGTTTTGAAGAATGGTGAGGTGAGGTGGATGGTATAGGCATTTGGGGCACAAAGAATTTGTTATAAGGTGATTATTCTGACGAAAGAGAACCAAACCTAAATGGACAAGTCCATGACTAAAAAGTGTTTTTGAATACGGATTTTATTTTTCTGGATATAGAATGATCGATGCGGGAACTCTATATGGGATATGCATTTTTGTTGTTCTTGAGGTCTTCACGAAGCTGATCAATGTGAGAAGCTTCTGATAGAGGCTGACTTTGTATAGCTGTCCTTCAAGGGAGCAGTCTACTTATAGTAGCAGATGTGGATTTTACACATAGCTATCCTTAGAGGCATCTTTTTATAGTATCGATACGGATTTTACACATAGCTATCCTTCGAGGAGTAGTCTAGTTTATAGCTTAGAGGTCTAGATGTCCATTTGGCATGAAGCATCTAGTTTGATAGGAAGTTTGACTCAAGAATATCCCAGAATTCTGTAATTGAGAACTTGTTATTTTGATACTTTTAAGTCATGGACCAGACTAAATAGGGGAAGGCATCTTTAAGAGGAGGTGATGATCAAACCACATGAGTTCGATTCTACTTCGAGATGCATGAAACAAGGTGTATGCGGTGGTAAATGAGCTCAAGGGATGAGCGTAAGGTAGATAAGAAGTGATGTAACACTAAATTCAATATTAGAATGGTCGAAGATGCAAGGCATTAAGGGGTTCAGGCTTAGGTTTACCATTAATCGAAGCTAAACGATAATTACCTAATCCATAAGTGTGAGTGATAATATAAGGCCCAATCCAATTAGGAGCAAATTTTCCACGTTTGCTCTTTTCTAGTTTGGTTAAATGTTGATTCTCTTTTAGGACAAGATCACCAATTTTAAAGGTACACTCATGAATTCACTTATCATAAGCACGCTTGATGTGATTTTGATAAATTTGAAGGTGGTCAAGAGCGGTAAGATGACGCTCGTCAAGAAGATCCAATTGGGCTAACCGCTCTTGGCGAAGTCATCATTGGTGAGAATATCCTGGAGAGATATTCTGAGGGAAGGGATTTTTATTTCAAGAGGCAAGATAGCCTCGGTACCATACACTAGAGAGAATGGTGTGGCATTAGTGGAAGTACGAATGCTGGTATGATAAGCCCAAAGGGCAAAGGGGATGTGATCATGCCAATTTTGACCAGAATCGTTAACGAATTTCATGAGAATTTTGGTTAAGGTTTTGTTAGAAGATTCAACTTGACCATTTTCTTATGGATAGTAGGGTGACGAGAAGCTAAGTTTTATACCAAAGTTGTCACAAAGGGCTCGGAACAGCTTATTTTTGAAAGATTTGCCATTATCGGTTATTAAGCAATGAGGAACACCGAAATGACAAATAATGTGATGATTGATGAATTCAACAATTTTCTCCTTTTTGGTTGAAGCAGGTGGAGCGACCTCCACCTATTTAGTGTAATATTTGGTTTCCATGATGATCCAGCGGTGACGTTGCAAAGAAGGTGGATGAATCTCACCAATAAGGTTCAAACCCCATTGTGAGAAAGGCCAAAGATCTCGTGCGACCATGGCGGATGGCTAGGAGTATGTTGAAGGTTGGCATCTTTGTTGACACATAACACAATGCTTAACATATTTGCAGTAGTCTTTATTAAGAGTAGGCCAATAATATCCTAGGCGAAAGGATCCGCTTGGCCATGGCAAATCCACTAAAGTGCCCACCACAAATTCCATCATAGACTTGTTGGATGGTATGAGTGACTTCAACATCTTTGTTAGACATCGAAGGAGGACACCATCGAAGCCACATTTATAGAGGAGTCCCCCATGACGACATAACGAGAAACACCGAGGACTAAGTAAGATGGGGTAAAGAGTTGTTGGACCAAGACAAATATGTCGAGTCGATTGGTGATGTAGGAATTTGTGAGGCCAAGCAAGCCATAGTATCCGCAAATTTATTAGTTGAGTGTGGAACGGTTTGGATAGTATAATGGGTAAATAAGATCAAAATTGAATCTACGTAATGTTTGTACTTTTGAAGTTCCTCATTTTTACATTTGTAGATGTCAGTAACTTGATTTACTACCAATTGAGAGTCACCGAAAATGTTAATAGACTTCACACCTAAGTGTAACACAACGTGGAGACCCAGAACAAGAACCTCGTATTCCGTTGTATTGTTAGTGCAAGGGAAATAAAGCCTGAATGAAAGAGGCATAGGTTCACCTTCAAGAGGAATGAGAACAATGCCCGCCCCTCCATCACGCTGGCATTTAGATCCATCAAAGAAGAGAGTCATCGGTTAAGACGCATCACTGAGCGAAAGAGTTGCAATGAGTTCATCAAGGAAAGTAAAATTGGTAAATTGTTCCCCAGGTAAAGGGGCTTCTGTGAGTTGGTCTACGATAGTTTGTCCTTTGAATGATTTCTAGTGTACGAACTCAAGGTCGAGGTTGGCGAGGAGCATAAGCCATCGGGTGATGCGTTGGTTTAGATGAGGTTTGGCGTACATATAATGTATGGGGTTAGCGTTGGTGATGGAAAAAGTTTTGTGATTCAGGAGGTAATGTCAGAGTTTGGTGGCCATGAATGATAAGGCTAGGCACAACTATTCAATGTGTGTATACCTAGTTTCGTAATCCACAAGAGTACAACTTATGTAATAAACTAATTTTTCTCGATGCTTGGAGTCATGATGTGTGAGCATGGCTCCTAAAACATGGTTAGTGGTAAAAAGGTAAAGGTAGAAAGGGTGATCGTCCTGAGGTGGGATAAGCACAGGTGGTTGCAAGAGATAAGTTTTAAGAGCCTCAAAGGCTCGGTGGCACTCCTCGCTCCATTGAAAGATAGTGTCCTTTTTCAGGAGATGATGGAAAGGTTGACATCAATTCAAGAGTTGTGAGATGAAACACCAGATAGATCGGAGTTTTCCCTGCAAACTATGCAATTGCTTTAGGTTAGTGGGTGGGGGCATTTATAAGATAGCCTTGACTTTAGCTGGGTCGACCTTAATGCCACACAAAGAGACGATAAAGCCAAGGAGTTTTCCCGAAAGGATGCCAAAGACACATTTCTTTGGTTGAAGATGAACATAGTATTATAACAGGAAATCGAAAATAATGGTTAAAACATCGAGATGTTCACTGCGATGTTTGGATTTTCCAAGAATATCATCGACATAATCCTCAAGGATAGTGTGCATAATGTCATGAAAAATGTAAGTCATAACCGGCGATAGGTCACACCAAAGATTCTTAAGGCAAAATGGCATGACACGATAGAAGAAGGTTCCCTAGGGGGTAATGAAGGCGGTTTTATGTTGATTGGCCGGGGCTACTAAAATTTGATTATATCCTGAGAAACCATCCATGAGAGAAAGCATCTCATGGCTCACAGTGAGATCAACAAGTTGATCAATACTAGGTAGGGGGAAGTCATCCTTTGGGCAAGTGAGGTTAAGATCCCAGAAATCCGTACATATCCGAAGTCCCCCCATCACTTTAGTGATAGGTACAACATTAGAAATCCATTGCGGATAGTCAATAGGTAAGATGAAAGAAACAGAAAGGAGTCGTTGAAGCTCTTCTTTAACCAAGAGAGGGCAATGCGTGGATGCATTTTTCTCAACTTCTATTTAACTGGTTTGGAGTCTGGTTTTAGAGTGATGTTATGGACAGCAATGTCAGGATCGATTCCTGGCATGTCGGCGTAGGACCAAGCAAAAGCTTGATTGTGGGCACGGAGAAAGGTAGTGAAGGCGGCTTGTTCTAATGCATCGAGAGATTGTCTGATCTTTAGAATGTGAGGATCATCTTCTATGTGGATGTTGATTTCTATAGTCGACTCATTCAACATGGTTTGGGTTTCAGATGGTCAGGCGCGTTGAATATAAGAGTCATCCACACTAAGGTAGGTGAGGATGGAGTCATCATCATGGCACTCCAAAACATTAATCGAAGGCAAGCCTTCTTCAATCATGTCTGGATATAAAAGGGGGAGAGAAGATGGGTCTTCACCATCATTTTGATAAGTGAGAGGACCTAGAAAGATAGCATTCATGAAAAATAAAAGTTATGAGGAATAGATTCTGGGTCTATCGACTCCATGGGTGAAGATGGTAAAATGGGTGATGATGGTTCGGAAGGGGTGACTTCGTCATCATCCTGGATACAATTGACACAAGGTTTCTTCAGTGTAGGTGGTTTAAAAAATCCAAGACCACTACGATCTTTGTGTTTGCGTGTAGTCATGGGAATAACCATATGTCGTCCTTGCTCATAAAGACCGAAACCAAAACCCTTCCAAGCACAGCGTGTCAGGAAGGTGAGGGCGAAACGACAGTTGGTTAGATATTGAAAATCTGATTGGAAGGGAATCACACCAAGGGGAGGTTCGGGGTGAAAAAGGATGTGTCGACACCCCCATACGTTAGGTTGGTGCGGTAATTAGGTGGTCCATAGGAGATCACCTCCCCCACACGACGGTTGTAGGTAGGATGCGCCTGTAACTGTCCATATTCTTGTGTGGTATGGAAGGTGCTAACGTTGTATAGGCGGTACTCCCCAGCGTAATGCATTGAAAAACACCTACCAAGGATCGAGGTTGGGATGTTGTCCACATGAAAGGAAGAAGTATTTGCGTAGGTTGTTTCATTGGTCGAAGGTGTGGGTGCGGCTAAGGTGGATGGTTGAGGCATGGTTGAGGTAGATGCTTGGGTTGGATCAATGGGTTTCTTGATGGGTACAAGCACAACATTAGGGTGGTATAGCATATTGCAGGTTTTGAAGGGGAAGCGTCGGCTATGACGGTGTATGACTTCCCTTCATACTTGAATTTGATGCATCTATGTAAGGTGGAGGAACGCATCCCATGCCCTGATCCAACATCGGCCTAATAACATGTTGTATTAGAATTCTCCCTCAAGGACATAGAAGAGTTCGGTAAGGTATGTGGCCCTACACGAATGTTAAGGATCATGGTTCCTAGGGTAGAAGTAATAGCATCGTTGAATGAACGTAACATGGTGGGGTTGGCACACATGCAGCTAGGAGGGATATTCATCAGTTTGAAGGATTTGGAAGAGATGATGTTTAGGCTAGTGCCCCATCAATCATAACACGACGGATGTCCCAGGACGTGTCTGGCTGAGATGAAAAGAGCGGGGTCAGGATCTTCTACACCAAAGACAACAATTTCTTCTTCGGAAAAATTGATAGTAGAGGCTTGCTGTATAGGGACAGAGGTGGTTGTGGAGGTAGGTTGTTTGGTGAGAGAAGCAACGTTGTTGGGTGTGAAGATGGAGGCGACGGGAAGGGTTTCGTTAAGTAGGACCTCTATCCCTTGAAGGATCTCAATTAGAGCTTGTCGATGCGATTCAGATGTTTGAATGAGATCATAGAGTGTCATTTTTACAGGAGATTGGTGAATTTTTTTCATCATAGTGCGATGGGAAACTCCATTAGAGACTGGATAGGCAGGTCCACAAATAACCACTTTAGGTGGTGGTGCGATCAGGATGGCGGAAGAAGAAAGAGAGGCCACATGTGTGCTTTCTTTAGCTTTTCCATTATTTTTCTGACCTCGAGTAGCAATGCTAATCATGTTGATCTCATGAATATGAGATGAGGAAGATGACAGGGATAAGTCATTATTCTCAAGAGGTGGGGTTGCAATGATGATAGATTTTGGCGAGGCGGGGACAGGTGGTATAGGAGATTTTGGTAATTTTTTCTTCTGATATTTTCTATCCGAGATAGGAAACTGGCGAAGGATGGCTTTCAAAGCTTTGCATCCTACTACATTGTGTCCTGGTGTGCGGTGGTAGGCACAGATTTTAGATTCATCATAACCTATAGGTCGAGGTTTAGATGGATCATAGGGTCTGAGTGGGGGTAGGGAAATGGTTGCATCCCCTACTAGCATATCAAGGATCTTGGCGTAAGATCCTTTGAGTGGGTCAAATGAATATGAGGCTATTGATTGAGTGGGTGAGATTATTAATTTTTTTGGTAATGGTTGGAGTACAGTGGTTCGTACGGGTGGTGGTTTAGGCAAGGATTTTGATGATTGGTTTTAACTAGGCGTGGCTTCTTCATGCGAAAGTCATGTTTAGCTAGTTAGATGATGAGGCCACGAGATGGCGTGGTGGCGAGGAAACAACCACGGGGAAAGAGGATCAGCGGCAAACAATTCCTTTGATGATCGAGTTTTCTTAGGGTTGGTAGGTAGGTAAGATACTTGGGGCGATGGTGTTGAGATGCTGTGGATTTACGTATGGGTGCGAAGGTCTTTGAGTCGTGTGGGAGGCATTGTGTATTGAGGCAAGGTGGAGGGGTGAGGCCCCAATATAGAAGGTAGGTGTGACGGTGAGTATTGAAGCCATGCCTAATGTAATAGTGTGATCAGGGGTGAGGGTTTTAGTTGTGGCGGAGGCATAGATTAGACTCGAGGAGATTGGGTCTCTCTCTGGGGTGGATTGACGGCTTTATTTTTGTATAAGTCTAACCATTTAGGTGGGTGCGTCAGGCTGGGTATTAGTAAAGTCCCAAGTGTAGGGGAAGGTTTGGTTAGGTTGATAGAGGTGGATGAGGTATTCGGTGGAGATGAGGGGGGTGGAGGTGAGGACATAGGCATTTTGAGCTTTTGTAAAATCTTTGGGTATAAGGTAGAGTGTCTGGATTAGTAATTTGCATTTGAGTAGAGCATGGTGTTCTCAAACGTTCCCATAAGAGTCATCTATCTTACGGGGATGAAAATCTTCACGTATGGACGGGCATTTTGATATGGAAGAGAAGTGGGTTGTGATTCCAGTCCACTAGGGGTGTGATACGAGGGGCGAATGAGGCCTTTGTATCAATGGGTGTTAAGGGGTCAACCTCATTTGGAAAGATTTAGGCGATGAAGAACCGATAGGGAGGAGGGCATGTTCAGAGGATCTATCATGATTAAGGAATTTGGTGGTGTAGGCTCGAGGGTTTCTCTTCTAAGGACGACGAGAAAAATTGGTGATCCTTCTTCTTTTGCAGCAAGAGTGGTGGAAGGAGATGTTTGGGAAATAGATAAGCTAGATAACATCTGCTCACATTCTTGCGGGGATGTGGTGTAAGAAGGCTCTTGCGAGAAGAGAACTGCAGGTGGTTGGTTCCTTTATGGGTAAAGGAATAGCGGGGCTATCCTCTTTTCCTGATGAAGGAGAAGGGGGCGAGGACTCCTACGTCGGTGAAGAGGCTCGATTCAAATTTTCTTTGATGGAAGCCCTTGGTTGGGAGTTGAAAACCACATGGATCTCATGCACACTCTTCTCCTCGACTAAGGTTTCTTGGTTTTATTCTTATTAGATGAATGATTTGGAAATGGTTTGTTGAAGATTTTTAAATTTTGATTAGTAGGGGCATTAGGATTATCGAGGGTTATATCCCCTACATCAACCATTTCCTACACTATGTTTTTCAACATCTTGCAATTTTAAGTGTTTGTGTCCCTTCATGCGATGGAAGTTACAGAAGTCATTTTCTTTATACCAAGAAGGTATAGCGCGGGCGGAATCAAACTTGGAGTGAGGTTTAACAGGAGGCAAGGTGATAGCTCCTACTTTAAGCAATTTTTCCAAGATCACATCATAAGTTTCTCCCAAGGGAGTGTACTTGATGGGCTCGGCTTTATACTTATAGGTGGATTTCGGCTAGGTATAAGATGGTGCTTGAGATTTTACTGTTACCGTGTGTACAGCTCCTTTTGATTTTGAAGCAGCTGATGCGTGAGAGTTGGTGGTGTTGGGTTTGTTAGTGGAGTCTTGCGTTCATAAATTTGAGTTTTTGTTGTGCAACTTCAATTTATCCTCCTCTAAGGCTCGAATCTTGAGTTTCTGAGCCATAGTAAAGGCCTCATCAAAGGTGTAGAAAGTTTGAATTTGGAGGGTGGGAGAGATGTGTTTGGCATAGGCCCATGTAAAGAGTTCGATGAGCTCGGCCTGAGGTAAAGCATAAGTAAGTTGGTTGATGAGGCCCCGCCATTGTCCAACGAAATCTACGATAGATTCGTCTTCAAATTGTCGGATGGCATAGAGATTGGTAATGGATACTTTCTTGGCAATATTGATGGAGAAATGATCTAAGAAATATTGGGCTAACTGGTTAAAGGAGAAGATTGAGTCTGGGCTAAAGCACTTTGTACCACTCCAAGGTAGGTCCTGATAAGGACATGGGGAAGGTATGGAGTAGTAAGGCATCGTCATGAGCAATCAAATAGCAGGCATGTCTAAATGATCGCAAGTGTTGTTGAGGGTCCTCCTTACTATTAAAGCGAGTAAATTTCGGTAATTCCCATTGAGGAGGATATGTATGAAGGGGGACAAAAGGATGAATAGGCTCTGACAAACTTGCTTGTATGTCAGGGTGTTATGGCTTCCTGAAATAGAAGCCTCAAGATTTTGCATCTTGTCCATCATTTGTTTGATTAAATCATTGGTTGGGTTAGATGATGGTGTTGTCATCGTAAATGGAGGAGGATTGGGCCAGGAGCTACTACTAGACAATGGTGGGGCTAAATTTTGATAAGGTATTGATGATGAATGTGTTGGGGCAGCCAAATAAGGGTGTCCTATATAAGATCTTTGAGGCCACCGGATGTGTTTGTGGAAATGAAAAGGTGGGCGGATCCTGAGAGGGAAAGCTCGTGTGGATAGGTGGTAGAGAACAAGTTATGAAAGAGGCAATCTGCGAGAGGGATGAGGTAGGGGCAGTGGACGGTAGTGATATGTGGGGCCCCAGAATAACCAAAGGAAGGCCAATTGGTGCAGTATGAACCACCGGCGCCGAGGTGGGAGACGGGGCTAATGATGAAGACAGTGAGGTGGAATTATTAGGTGGGGAAGGAGCTAAGTGAGCGGCTATACTAATAGGCATACCCAAGAGGAGCTGACCATCGGGTGTACGGTTAGGGGTATGAGACAAATAATACTATACGGCGCCAAGATTAGCATCCAAAAATTTAGCAAAATCCAGATCTCCGACAAAGATCTTGGGAAAAGCATTGGTGTCTGTAGGATTCCCCATAGGATGCGAAGGGGGTGACTCAGGCAAAGACACAGAACAAGCATGTGAAACCATGGTTGCGGCTTGTTTCTAGGTGATAACAACCATGGACAAGAGGATACAACAGGGAATTAGTCAATTAGGAATAGAAATAGCAACAAAACGTTGGAATTGGTAGGTTGTTGGTTTGTCAGGAACTGTGAAACATAGTAATCGATATCATTCTGGTAACCGATGTCGGTCAGACGGTAGCCGGCGTCGGTTGGGTAACCGATGTCGGTAGAAGAGGACCGGTGCCGGTCACTGTGAAGGCAAAGAGAGAATGTAAGAGGCTACTGGTTTGGGGATAACAAGGCTTAGTATACCCACCAAACTGTCTAAAGTGATCACTAAGACAGGGTATAACAGAGAAACAGAACTAAAAGAAAAATAGAAAACAAGCAAGATGCACAAGCAAATCAAGAGACTAACCCTAGGATTAGTTTTAATCACTTTTGGGCTTATGCCTTAGACGCAAGATGATGTCAATCCTAAACAAAAGATCTAAGGGAGATGTCAAGTTTGTTTTGGCTTATAAGGCTACCTCAATCGGGCGGAGGAATACCGCGAAAGGGGGATGTTTGAGATGTTGTATAGATTATGATGTGATTTGGTATGTGTTGTGCGGTGAGAGTAAGATCAATTTCTCGTCAATACCGTGGATATTACCCCCACATGTATGACACATTACTTAATCTATGTTCACTAGAATGAAAAACAGCAAGCAAGATAACTTTCACTAATGTAAAGATGCGAAAGTAAGACAAGTTCTTTTACCAAAAGGAAAAAATATTTTACGAATATTTAGAAGAGAGAAACAGCAAGTGTGCTCCCTACATGAAAACAAGAAAGAAAGAAAGAAACCCGAGAAGGGTCCCACCGGGAGTGCCAAAATGTTTCACACAGAATTTTGTTCTAGAATAGAGTTAATTATATCCTTTCATTCTATTGAGAAACAGATAGGGGTTAGGGCTAGGAGGAATACCTATTGAGTGTTGGGAAGGTGTGCGCGTCTTTGTAGAGAGATTAAACCAATTGTGAAGAACTCCTTTTTGTCTGGGAAGGACTACCTGTAAATAAGAATGCAAGACCACCAAATTTTAGTTAGACAATAAGTGAGGGAACTACCTTGGCCCTAGGAAATATTAGACTTAGTTAGACAATATAAGTGAGGGAACTACCTTGGACCCGGAAATATTAGACTTCCTTTCGAAGGTGGTTAGTTCCTTTTAATAAAAATTGATGCAAATGTTAATAAAGAAGCTATTGCAAATTCACGATTTAGGCATCTCGTTACTAAAATCAATAGAGACTAAACTACCAATAATAGAATGTCATGTTGTTTGTTTGGTCACTTTGGTTATTGATATGTTTAGATCAAATTACTGAGGATAGACCAGGTTGGACATGAGATTGCTTTTAGGTGAATAGGTGAAAGGTTGGTTTTGGTATAAGTCACGAGTGGCCGATGCGATGGCCGGATAACCGATCGCGGTTATGAAACCGGTACCGATAGGGAATAAATGATATCAGTAGGGGCGGTGATTTAGGGATTTTTAAATGGAGGTTTATGTAAGGTGGTTATGGGGTTTGGAAGGTTGGTAGATGGTTGAGGGGAGTAGTAGGGTGATAGAGAAGACTCAGAGAGTGAGAGAGTTGTCTTTAGGGTAATATAGAGATGGATGACCGAAGGTTAGGTGCAGGTTTTTTCCAAGTAGTAGATCTAGGAGTGAGCTTATAATCCCTATGAATTAAAAGTTCACAAAGTAGTGTCTAGAAGCATACAAGGTGATAAAAGAGACTACTTACTAGTTTCTGATGTGGATGCAGGTCCAAAGAATGTAGTGGCAAAGGCAAGGCCCAGTTGGGATGATCTAGCAATCGGAAGTGATCTAATGAAGCTATCCTCCAACTCTCCCAAGGTTTGGATGAGTGTGACAATGCTCTAGTTGCTCAGTTCCAGTTTTGGGCTCGATGCTCCTCTTTGTAAACTCTTCTCTCCTTCTCACTTGTCTCTCCCTTGCAAATGGATTTAGATCTTTTCATTTTGGTTGGGGAGGTCATTTACTGAGGAATTGATGGCGGTTACCTAACTAACGCCAAATTGCCAGCGTAAGGACCGATGTCGGTTAGGTCAAAAAAAAATAGCCAACTTTCCCTCCTTTTCTCCCGAGGGGTCAGTTGTGGGCTTGGTCAAGTCATTATTAGGTTTGTTTTGATGCGGGTGAGGGGTGATGAGTCTTGGGTGTGGGTGTGGACCAAGTCATAGGTCTTAATTAGGTTAGTTTAGGGTTAGGGCTAGGTCATAGTGAGGTGGTGAGGTGAGGTCGCAGGGTTAGAGATGTGGATTTATTAATTATAAGGTAATTAATAAATAATTCAGTGTGTAAGGTTTAGGTGGTGAGGTAGGGTTAGGTTGCGGGACAAGATACAGGGTACAGGGTGTCATAAGACCCAAATTTGGTATCTACACCCACATATCTACTAATGTCATGATGTATCGAGCTTACTAAGCTCTACGTGACCAATATATAAGAAACTTTCAATAGAGACTAAAACCCAAAAAAATGTGAGAAGTTAGTTGGCTTTGTAGTGGTTTAAAACCAAAAGTGTGAGTAAAAAATACCCAAATCACACACATCATAAATAAGGATTTTAATCTCTCAACACAAAATCTATTCATAGCTTCCTTAAGTAAAACATCCAAGAAAAAATAGGAACACCTAGAACCCAGGTATCGAACCGGATACAAAGTATAGGTCATATTTCAACAAAACAAAGCACACAGATTTGAAATAAAAATTATTTAATAGTAAACCATTTCACCACAAAATATCCGAGAAGGGGAAATGTAACCATTCTTCAGTTAAACTCACTTTGAAATAAACTTAAAGCTCTCATAAAGATCCCATAATTCTTTTCTTCAAAATTCAAAAGAATAACATGAATGTTGAACAAGAAATAACTAAAAATTGTCAACGATTAAAACTATTAAATCCTTCATTATCTCCTTCCTAAAATAGCTCAATGAACTAATAGAATGGAAAACATGTGTAAGATCTTGGAGGAGATGTAGAAGAGCTTGAATGCATGCAAGGGAGAGTAAAACTAAAAAATAAGTTTTTACATGGTAGCTTCCGGTGGAAGCCTCCCATTCAAACTGAAATCTGTGTGGGAATATTAAATACAATTAATGTTTGCAAGTGCCACGTAGTAGCCTTCCCAACAACTTCACTTCCCACTCACCATTTCCCTCCAAAGGCCAACTCAACATATATGATCGATAAGCTAATTAAATACAAACAATAACCTTGTATGTACCCTAACTCAACCAAGTCACCCTTTCAAATTAAACCATGAAAAATACCATTCGACTCTTATTTGAATTTAATATTATTAACTCAACCAAATCCAATAAGCAGATGATTTGGTTTTGTTAACGTAAACAAAGCAAAACCTTAACAACATGTTAATGTTTTAATTAAAATAAATCCAAACATTTAAGTATGGTCAATTCCATGCAATCGGGGTTTTTAGTGGCAAATATTTGTAATATGATGAATATTCCATTTTGAAATTTTGAAAAGGTAAATTTTCTAGCACAAGTCGGTGACTTTGTTCGCCTAAAAATTACAATTTAATTTTTTTTAGGGGTCAAACTTCGCCTACCCTTGAAAATATCCCCTATATAATCCTAGATTATTCACCAGGTAGAACACTACTAGCTCACTCATACCACATGGGGGCATATGTATTATCAAGTATAGTAAACGCATGACAAGAGGGAAGAGGCTACGATGTGCAAAAAGATTTTGTTGACACGCGATAGGAGGCAGAGGCTACTGAATGCGTGATAGAGTTTCTTTACATGTGATAGGATTACGGAGGCTATAGATGCACGACAGAGAGTTTGTTGACACATTACATGGAGAGTTTGTTGATGCGTGATAGGAGTGTGGAGGCTACAGATGCGTGACAAATATTTTTTTGATGCACAAAATGAAGAGTTTTTTGACGTGCAACATGAGGGTGGAGGTTGTAGACACGTGATAAAATATTTTCTACAACATCCTCACCGACACATGTCAACAAGTTTGGTGTCATGCGACAGCAAGTTTGTTGACGCGTGACATCAACCTTTTTGACACACGACATGAGGTTTGTTGTCACGTGACATTTTTTTTTTTTCAGATGACAACAAATCTCTTATCACATGTCTGTAGCCTTTCTGTCACACCACCTGAAAATTGGGCAAAAAATTTGTAGACAAACCCCAAAAAATTCACCTTCCCATGAAACCAGTTTCGAGGATATTAAATCAAGTATTTTCCACCTCCAATTTCCTAGAGGTCTCTTCAAATGAAACCTTCATGAAATATAGAACTAATATGTTCAAATATGATAAAAAAACTATACACCATACATAGTTTCCTTACTCATTCATAATCATGTCTACCCATCCAAGGGTGTCTTAACAATAATAAAAATAAATAATGCCATGACACAAAATGGTTAAATACGATTGTGCAAATATAATCTATCAGTTGATCCAATTTAAAGTGTCAAATCAATGTATCCGATAAACACTTTATGATCATAGTATACAACGTGGTTTAATAACTTATTACGCAAACTCGTGTATCATCAAGATACTTATACCTGTGCTTAATTAAGACCAACTTTTACCTTATCATTATAAGGTACCTTCTCACTACTCAATTAATGATCTTGATGTCAAAAGAGTTATCACATTTAACAATCATCACTATTTCTATACAATGTATAATATATTGAAACCATGATTAACTTCAACCATACATGTTAATTCTTACTTCCAACAAGAAATTAAGTTACATTATCAATAGAATGTATAATAACAACAAGGCATCTAAACATGGAATCTCAAACCCAGTAGAATACAACGCAACACACAAGAACAAAATAAGATAATAACATAACACAATCATGCGAGCTTGGAAGCTAGTAACATTATGCGGTCAACTTTGAAACTACGTGTAAGCATGTTTATCCTTTTCAAGGTAAACATGTGTACACCTAGTTGCAATTTTGGCTGAGTAACACTTATTTCTTCTAAACCTTTGTGAATCATGTAACACTATTAACCTATCTTTCAACAATCATGGAATGAAACTTCGGGATGTGACATACTTCCCCCCTTAATGAATCATTGTCTTGATTATTTAACCATCTAATAACAACAAAATAAACCACAATAGATTTATATCATATAGCAAAGGGAAAATACTCATGTGTTTTTATCCTAATCAAAAATCTTTCTAGTTTTTAGTTTATACGCCATCTATTTATTGGTTGTAACAACCTTACAAAACACCCAATTTTGGTTGTTCTATCTTAAATTTTACAATTTTCTTCATCTCAATACTCTAAATAAATGAAATTGTATCAAATATATCTTATCAAATCAATAAATATCAGTTTTAGAACTAAAACAGATAAGGAAACATTGTTTTCATCTCTTCAAGATCCTCCCAAGTTACACTTTCTTCGAATATTGGTCTCATTACACCTCGCACTTCAAAACATATCTATTTATCAAGTGCAATGCAGAGTATCTATAATTTTTATTAGTTCAACTACCACAATTCCTAGATCTTGAACCTACAAAGCGTTCCAATTAAGTACATGTGATACATCTGAAACATACTTCTTAAGAAAGGAAATATGAAAATCATCATGCATTTTAGACAATGCGAGAGGAAATTCCAAATGATATGCTTCCAGACTTATGATTTCAAGAACTTCAAAAGGTCCAACATATCTTGGTAATAACTTGACAACCTTTCTAAACTCTATAGAACTCTTTTTGGGCTTAACCTTTAAGAATAATTTGTCTCCCACTTCAAATTTCATATTTTTGTTTCATATCTATGTATCTCTTATACCAATCAGTGATTATTTCAATTGCTCACGGATGAGATTCAATGATCACTAACACTTTATCTTCTATACTATCCCAACTAATGGGTGTTATACACCTTCTTCCATAAAAAGCTTCAAAAGGATCCATTTTTAGTGATGCATGGTAGGTGTTATTGTATGCAAACTCAACCAATAGAAGGTATTCTTCCCACTTGTATTGTTGATCCATGTAGTACATCCTGATCATATCCTCCATAACTTGGTTAACCCATTCAGTTTTCCATCTTTTTCGAATGGTATGCTTCACTTTGAAATTCAAATTTATCCCCAAGGCTGAATTCAAAGTTTTCAAAAATCTAGATGTCACCCACAGATCCCTATTTGTAATTATTAACTCCGAAACTCCATGCATATATGAAAATTTCATTCATGAACCTTCTTGCAAACACGAGAGAATCGTCTTTTATATTTCCCATTATAAAATGAGCTACTTTCGCTAACTTGTCCACAACAACAAGTATCATGTCATGTTTATTTTTTGACATTGGTGGCCCTTGCACAAAATCCATGCTTATAACTTGTCATTTGTAGTTCGAATGATGTGAAGATCTGATGCAGACCATCAGGGTGTAGATGCTCATCTTTAACACGCTTACATTCTAGAGAGTGAGAAACATATTTTATCATGTCCTTTTTCATTCCTTTTTAAAAATATATTTGTTTTACATCAGAAATCATTTTATATACTCCAGGGATGCCCGAAGTATGGTGAATCATGAAATTCTTTCATAAATTTGACTCTTAAATCATTCCCTGATACATAGACTCTAACTTTGTATTTCAAGATTCCCTCATTGTCAAATCTGAATCATTCATACCTTTTATCACTAGGATCCGCTATTAAAGCATCCTTAAAATGTTGATAATAAGAATCAACTATCATTTGTTTCTTTACATCTTCCTTGAATTGGGTTCTTAGGGTGAAAATCACGGAAATATGCTTCTGAAAAATTAGTACATCTTCCACTATATTTTATTTACCCTTGATGTAACTTATATCATAATCATTTTATGATAAAAATTCAATACATCTTCATTGTCTTACATTTAAATTAAGTTACGTGAAGATGTGCTTCATCACCCTTTCATATCAAAGGGATTTCTCAACAAATAATGCCTCCAAAATTAGATTGCATGCACTATGAAAACAAGCTCTAGATCATAGGGAGCATAGTTCAACTCATGCCCCTTTAGTTTTTTTCTTTCATATGTTATCACATGGTCATTTTAGATAATAATTTTACCCAAACCTTCATCATAGGCATTTGTAACCATGGTGAAGCTTTCGTTGGGGCCTAGAACCTTCAAAATTGGTGTTTTAGTTAGTTTATCTTTCATCAAATTAAATTTATTCACGCATTTTCTAGAACATACAAATTTCTTTTTCTTTTTTCTCGCGAGATGTTATTGAAGCAACAATTCTAGAAAAATCTTTTACAAATTTTCTAGAGTATACATCCATCCCCATAAATATTCTAGTTTCATGAACATTCATTTGTGTTGGTCATTACTGTTATTGCCTTGATTTTTGATGGATCTATAGATATCCCTTCCTTATTTATGATGTGTCTGAGGTATTGCACCTCATTTTGATAGAAGGAACACTTAGAAATTTTTCATACGCTTTTATTTTCTAAGTATGTCCATCACTATTATTAAGTGCTCATTATGCTCATCAATGTTTTTAGAATAGATCAAAATGTCATCCAAGAAAACCAACAAAAACTTGTTTAAGTATTCTTGGAATATATTGTTCATTAAATTCATGAATGCAGTAGGTGCATTTGTTATTCCAAATGGTAAAACCATGAACTCATAATGGTCATACCTTGTTCTAAAGGTTGTTTTATGTATGTCTTCTTCTTTGATTCTTGATTGATGATATCATGATCTTAGATCAATTTTAGAGTAAACAAATGCATCATGCATCTGATCAAATAAATCATATATCCTTAGCAAAGGATATCTATTCTTTATTGTAGCTTTTTTAAGCATGTGGTAATCAATGCATAACCTTAATGTACCATTTATCTTTTTGAAAAAAATGATCGGTGTAACTCAAGGGGATAAACTTGGTCTAATCAATCCTTTGGAAAATAGTTCATTTAGCTATACCTTGAGCTTCACTAGCTTGGTTGTTGTTATGCGGTATAGAGCTTTTGAAATTAGTTTTCTTCTAGGTTTAATGTCTATTGTGAAGTCAAATTCACATCTTAGAGGGAGTCTAGGTAACTCCTCTAGAAATACATCATTGTATTCTTGTAACAGTGGGTAGTCACCAAATAAGTGTTGCCTTACTTGACCAAATCATAAATTTTGACCGTATAAAGCATGCAACCTTTGTTTTTGGCCTTTTTAAGTTGCATGAAGAGATTTATCTCACTACTATGTCTCTTTTATGCCCTGTGTGTTGTTGTTTTCTGCAGTCATACAAGCACTTGATTTTTTTTTCATAGAAATCAACCATTGCTTTATGTTGTGATAAAAAAATATACCTATGATGACATCATATGAACCTAAAGGTGTTACGTACATGTCTATTCCAGTGGTAAAACCAGCCAACTCTAATGTTGTGCCAAAAAGGCACTTGTTCACCATGTGAACAACATTATTCCCTTATTGCACATTCCATGAGTTATTCATATAAAAATCTTTTATTTTTAATTTTCATCTATCTTATTGTAGATAAAACATTTAGTAGCACCAAAATTAATAATAATAGTTATAGGTAAATCATACAACTTAATCGACACTTTAATCGAGGATCATTTTTTAAAGTTCCTAAACATCCTAAATGGTTTCAAGATTAAGATCATCTTGAGAGCTTTCCATCAACTGAGAGAATGCGACAAACGGACATCGGGAGCTCTAGATATGTTCGATCAAAGTTCAGACAATGAGAAAGTCAACTCTAGTCAACTGGTCAATATTGGACCAATCGCACTGCGAGACGTGGCGAAAAGGCAAAAGGGAGTTGTTTGTTGGTTTTTTATCACCAGTCTTTGACGAGCGTAAAAATGGTGCATGAGAACAAGAGGCTCAACTTTTATTACGGAGGGGAGCCTGGCCGCCGTGTGGACTATGGTATTATCGCCAACGTGGTGGGTCCACAAGCCACCACGTGGCTTGCCACCACTCATCGAATTCACTCAATTTTCCTATCGGGAGATGACAAGTGGGCTATATGCTAATTACCGAGTTAATTATTTCCATACCACATTACAGGGGTCGAAATTATATTTACTTGGTAAGTTCACTTTCCAAATGCCACACATGTATATGCCAAACCGCTATACATTAATGTTTATACATTAGTATTAAAGCTCACATAAACCAACCGACCACACATATCAGCCAACATGCTAGGTTATGTCCACATGGTAAAGGCATGCAATGTCATGCGTGGAAGATTCCACATGAGGAGAGGGAGATGAAGAGGTGGTGTGGGGCAAAGGCCCATGCGTGGGGATCCACGTGAATGAAGGGAGTGGCTTGTTAGGAATATCTATGTTGTAGTGTGAACATAGAATATTATGTAAGTGATTATATTATCTAGGATAATATAATATGTGTTGTAATAATTAATTACATTATTGTAAATGTAATTATGAGTGGGTGAGTAAATATTGTTATGAGTTGTTGAGTAAACAAATCATTAACAATATTAGTTTTGTGAGAAAACAAAATCTCACGTATAATAGCATGGAGTTGTTTTAGGAGTTATGTGTGGAGATATTTATGGAGATTATATCTCCTTAAATATAGGAACAACATCTCCTAT
The DNA here is from genome assembly GCA_018340775.1 of Taxus wallichiana var. yunnanensis. NCBI lineage: Eukaryota > Viridiplantae > Streptophyta > Pinopsida > Cupressales > Taxaceae > Taxus > Taxus wallichiana. The sequence continues at coordinate 126,609,137 of CM031242.1, read as the reverse complement.
TTAAATGGATGTAATACTTCCTATGTATTGAGCAAGAATAAAGAGTAAGATTTCAAATTTTCTTTATGCAATTATGATATTAACTTTTCATTTGGTAACAGAGCAGGTTTGATGCAAGAAATTTCAGTGCTTTCATGATCAGATCCGTCTCAAAGAATATATTATATTTTTCGTTTCCAGATGTGGGTTTTTCTATAATTTTGTGTGCAGAATCACGTGCTGGTCAAGAAACTACAAAAGAAATTTCAGCAGAACCCAGAACGTAGTTTGGAAGAAATATGGATTTTACTATGCAGCTATCAAATTAAGCACATCAATTCTTCTACTGAAAGTTTTCTCCAATTTTCAATAATGTTGAATTGTTAATACAAGTTCTTGACTTGCTTGGAGGTTAAAAGGTATTCAATATAAAATTTTAAAGTACTTGATTCAATTTTGTATTTTTTTATCAGTATTGTACAAAATAATGGAGAAACTAAATCTGATTGAAAAGTTTGAAGGACAAGATTTCCATACATGGCAACTACAGATGCAATTACATTTAATAGAAAAGGATCTATGGGATGTGGTGAAGTCTAATTCAACTCCACCCACTGGAGGAAATGAATTGGCAAAATGGAATGCAAAAGATCAGAGAGCATTGGGTACCATTGGTCTGGGCTTATCAAAAGCCTATCTACATCATGTGGATTTCACAAAATCTGCAAAAGAAATTTGGGAGTCTCTTAACAAATTGTTTGGTTCTGAAGCTGAAATGGCAAAGACTACATTGAAGCAACGCTTGTACGGGTTGAAAATGGAAGAGAACTCAAAAATGGCAGATCATATAAGTAAGTTTCGTTCTTTGCTAAATCAACTAGTTGGAATTAAAGAACATGTAAAAGATGATGATGCTAAAGCTATTCTTCTTAATAGCATGCCTAAGAGTTACTCAAATATTGTATTTACTTTGAGTAAAATTACTATTAGTCTAGAAGGAGTGATTTCTACATTGTTAGAACAAAGCAATCATGAAGAACATGAAGAAGTACTATATGTAGGAAACAAACCGAGCTCCTCATCTAAGAAGGAAAAACATAAACCAAAGAAGGTTCCTTCACATGGAAAATAAAATGCTTTTATTGTAATGAGATTGGGCATGTAATACTGAACTGTAAAAAGAGAGCTCAGGATCTTCTTGATGACAAGATAGATCAGAAAGCCCTTCTAGCTGAAGTAGAAACTGATTGGGAAGTCTACTCAACTGATGAAGAACTTTCATGTCCTAGTGATGAGGATTTCCTATGGTAGGCGCTTTTCTTGTTGGGGAAGGAGGCAATGGAGGAAGGAGGAAAATCAGCGTCCTCTCGTCATTCACCAACGATGGGTCACAGATGATGTGGTGATATTTTATTTCGCTTATGTGGTGTGTTTATACACAAGGGGGTGAAACTAGTTTCATGTTTTGATTTTAATGTGTTCACATAGACTAACAACAGTCCTCGAGTGTCTATTTGGTGTGGAAGAAGCAAACCGCATGACTCGGCTTACGGGGGAAAATCATCTACGTCACGGTCCTCCTCGACCGCCGTAAATGCGGTCCTCTCTACCGCCATACTTCGGTGGAAGGTACTTGCGGTGGAAGGTGATCGATCGATGAAGATGTTCATACGACAAGGATGATCATTAGCAGCAAGATCCAAATAGCAAGATCCAAAGAGCAATGAATACTCCGACAAGGTTGATGTTTCCAGAGCTCTTACCCCATGTTCACACTAAGGGGTGAATGTTAGGAATATCTATGTTGTAGTGTGAACATAGAATATTATGTAAGTGATTATATTATCTAGGATAATATAATATGTGTTGTAATAATTAATTACATTATTGTAAATGTAATTATGAGTGGGTGAGTAAATATTGTTATGAGTTGTTGAGTAAACAAATCATTAACAATATTAGTTTTGTGAGAAAACAAAATCTCACGTATAATAGCATGGAGTTGTTTTAGGAGTTATGTGTGGAGATATTTATGGAGATTATATCTCCTTAAATATAGAACAACATCTCCTATTTAAATGGATGTAATACTTCCTATGTATTGAGCAAGAATAAAGAGTAAGATTTCGAATTTTCTTTATGTAATTATGATATTAACTTTTCATGGCTAAGGTTTTAAAAAAACATTATCAAAGCCAAACACCGCCAAATGTGGGATTTATTCCCTATTTTCAACAAATGCTGCTCCTTATGGGATTTTTATCCCTTAACAAATGCTATGTCGCTCAATGGGGATTTAATCCCATTTCATATGCAAAACAACCAATATGGGTATTTGATCCCATTTATTTTGCTACCATGGGTTGGGCCGATTGGTTGGTCACGCCATGGGTCGGATCGGTTGGTAGGTTACGGCCTTGGCCTGGCCGATTGATTGGTTACTGACCTTAGGGTTGGGCCGATTGGTTGGTTGCGCCATGGGTCAAGCCGCTTGGTTGGTTGCGCCTTAGGTCAGCCGAGTGGTTGGTTGCGTGCCTTAGGTCGGGCGATGAATTCAAAATAAGGCTATTTAAAGCAAAGCTTCTGGGGTAGGTGATGTGGTGAAAATGGAGATTGGTGGATAAGGGCAGCAAGAGTTCAAGTTAAACTAAAGGCTGTAACCGATATCGGTTACAGGTTACCGATGCTCGGTCGATGACCGATATCGGTCTCCTAGGGCGTGCTCTCCTAACCGATATCAGTTAGAGGGCGAAAACCTATAAAAAGAAAAAATACGGCATGTCATTTTCACTTTGTGAAATTGAGTGCCAACTTTTTCTTGTTTAAGTTTTGAAGTGATTGGGTCATGTGTTTGGGCTGAGTTGGCACTAGTTGAGTGGGGGAGTGAGTTATTGGTAGGCCCCAGAGATCGGGAGGGAGAGTTTGATTGGTTGAGGACCCTGCTAAAGATATTTGGAGCTATGGCACAGCCTGGAGGAGCAGGAGGTGCAAGAGGTGCTTGGAGGTGCCGAGGAGCCGGACCACCACCACCTATCCCACCATGATGACGTGTAGTCATACCCGGTGAGGCTCGAAACCCCTATTTTTGTGAAGTTGATGAATTTAGCTAGGATGTGGGTTTTGGGGTAGGAATCCAAAATTTGAGAAAATAATGAATAAATGAAGGTAAATCATAAAATGGATTGGGTAGATATGTTAGGTAGGCCAAAACGTCGTGGTGGGGGTAAGTTTTAGGCAATTGTCTTTGGGTAGATGGGTAGAAATAGGAAAAAGGAGGATTTAAGCGCACCGTTTTGTCTGCCCTCGAAATCCCACAATGACCGATGTCGGTCACTAGGTGACCGGCATTGGTCACCAGTGTAAATTGTGTAGATTAGCGGGTATAGAGACCGGCGTCGGTCATGTGTCAACCGACGTCGGTGCATAAAATTCAGATATATACTGTTGGAGGGGGACCGATGGCGGTCGAGGGTGACCATTACCGGTCACCATGGGTAAAGCAGTAGGGTTGTTAAATTTGTTGTGTTGGGTGTTGTTGTAGGCGGGTAGGATAGATTTTTTTGGGTGAAGGAGGAGAAGGTAGAGTTTCTAGGAAAGGTTATTTGGGTGGGGGTAATCGAGTGGTTGGGGCCGGTTCGAGTAGGATAGGTTATGGGTTTTGTATGAATTAGGAGGTGTTAAAGTGGTTGGGGTATGGTTAGAGGGTGAGAGAGAGAGCGGGTGGAGTATGATTGGGGTGGTTGGTAGGGTGTGGGATAGGTAAAGGGGATATTTTAGATATTTTTAGGTGGGGTTATTGATGTTTGAGGAGATGAGGTGTTGTAGGTTTGATTGGAGTGGGTAGGATATTTAAAGAAGGACCGTAAGAGTGAGAGGAATTCATAGATGTATAGGTAAGATAGGTGGGTGTAGATGTGCTTATAGAGTCGGGGTTGTGATTGGGTGGGTGAGTGAGTATAGAGGGTTAAGGTAGTTGTTTTGTGAAGGGTAGGCCTGATGGAGTGGGTTGTTTTTACAGGCACACTAGCAGTTGACGATGTGAGATCGGATGCCGCCTCTACTGGAGTGGATGTGGCCACATGTGACCACAATGCAGTGGGAAGTTATGCGGGAGGTTGGACTCGGTGGAGTCCAGAGGTATAGGGACTATGGATAGGGACCACAACCTTGATGGTTGCCCTCATCGAGAGATGGGATCCGAAACCAATGCCTTTCATCTCCCTACTGGAGAGATGACAGTCACCTTAGAGGATGTGTATCGCATCCTGAGACTGCCGATCATCGGTGAGGAGGTGTTCTAGGTGGATGCTAAGACAACGATGGATAGCATCTTGTAGGTATTCGGGGATGCAGCCCCATTGATTACGTATCATAGTGTGAGCATCTGCTACGGCGATATGTATCGTGCTCATCATCAGGAGACATGACTTTTCGTGTTCATAATGATCGGTATGACTCGCTTCGCCCTCCCCGACTCGTAGGAGGACACTTCCCACCAGGCTACGATGGGAGTGTTACATGAGATGGTGGAGGAGCACACTGCTACAAATGGGCACAAGTGTATATGGTGCAATTATACTGAGAGCTCTGGGGCTTATAAATGCCGTATGAGGTGATTTGGTATATGTTTGACATTCTTGTTACAATCGCTGGGCCTATGAGAATATCGTATGTTTACGACCGGTAGGGGCTGTCCCAAAGAGCTGCAGGGACAGAATTTTATAGATATGGGTTTCGAGAGGTGGTTGGGGGTCATGGGTCGCCCACGAGCGCTTATCACATGGCGGGATGTCACTTATTACAGACATATGCTAGAGGGCCCGACGCCTTAGATATTATAATGGCATGAGGCCATACAAAGGCCATCACCCCATGGAGGAGCCCGAGCACAATCACACTGCAGATCAAGCATATCTTCTAGATATCTAGACAGAGACCTGTGGGAGTACGAGAGGATCCCTCTATAGAAGGTACGACGACAGTGGGATTACAAAGCAGATGAGCCACCTCCCTTCCCACATTATCGAGAGGAAGGATGTAGAGGCACCACCGCTGCGTGTACCACGCCCATTTGACCCACTGGTAGCGAGAGAGCAGCAGATGACACGATGGATGACGCTTAGGGTTACGAGTTCATTTTTGATTTGGTGGGTAGGGCGGAGGGCAGCCATGAGAGCACAAATGAAGCACAACTAGATTTGGAGGTTATTACAGTGGAGAGGACCGTCTCTTGTGTCTCTTAGGTAAGATGCATCACCGAGTGAAAGAGTTGTGATCGACTCATCAAGGAAAGTAAAATTGGTAAATTATTCCCTGGTAAAGGGGCTTCCATGAGTTGGTCTCTGTGATAGTTTGTCCTTTGGTGATTTCTAGTGTCTGAACTCAAGGTCGAGGTCGGCGAGGAGCATAAGCCATCGATCAATGCGTTGGTTTAGATGAGGTTTGGCGTACCTATAATGTATGGGGTCAGCGTTGGTGATGACAAAAATTTTGTGATTCGGAGGTAATGTCGAGTTTGGTGGCCACGAATGATAGGGCTAGGCACAACTTTTTGACGTGTGTATACCTAGTTTCGTAATCCACAAGAGTACAACTTATGTAATAAACTACTTTTTCTCGATGCTTGAGTCACAATGTGCGAGGCATGGCTCCTACAGCATGGTCAAAGGCGAAAAGGTAAAGGTAGAAAGGCGATCGTCACGAGGTGGGATAAGCACGGTGGTGTAGAGATAAGTTTTAAGAGCCTCAAAGGCTCAAAGTGGCACTCTGGCTCCATTGAAAGACAATCTCCTTTTAAGAAGATAATGGAAAGGTTGACATTGATCCAAGAGTTTTGAGATGAAACACCGGATAGATTGGAGTTTTCCTGCAAACTACTCCAATTGCTTTAGGTTAGTGTGTGGGGGCATTTCTAAGATAGCCTTGACTTTACTGGGCGACCATAATGCCACGAAAAGAGACGATAAAGCCAAGGATTTTTCCTAAAAGGACGCCTAAAGACACATTTCTTTGGTTGAAGATGAACACATATTATAACAGTGATCGAAAATAATGGTTAAAACATCGAGATGTTCACTCTTTCTGATGTTTGGATTTTCCAAGAAGATCACTTCCACATAATCCTCAAGGATAATGTGCATAATGTCATGAAAATGTAAGTCATAACCCGTTGATAGGTTGTACCAAGCATTCTTAAGGCCAAATGGCATGACACGATAGTATAAGGTTCCCAGGGGTAATGAAGGCGGTTTTATATTGATCGGCCGGGCTACTAAAATTTGATCAGTATCCTTGAGAAACCATCCATGAGAGAAAGCATCTCATGGCTCGCAGCGAGAGATTAATGAAGTTGATTAATACTAGGTAGGGGAAGTCATCCTTTGGGCAAGCGAGGTTAAGATCCCGCAACTGCACATGTCCAAGTCCCCCTACGCTTTAGTGATAGGTACAACATTAGAAATCCATTACGAGATAGTCAAAGGTAAGATGAAAGAAGCGAAGGAGCCGTTGAAGCTCTTCTTTTAACCAAGAGGGCAATGCGTGGATGCATTTTTCTCAACTTCGCTTTTAATCGCTGGTTTGGAGTTTGGTTTCAGAGTGATGTTATGGACAGCAATGTCGATCGATTCTGGCATGTTGGCGTAGGACCAAGCGAAAGCTTGATTTCGCACGCGAGTAAGGCAGTGAAGGCGGCTTGTTCACGACGCGGCCGAGAGATTGTTTGATCTTTAGAATGTGAGGATCATCTTTTGTGTGGATGTTGATTTCTATAGTCGACTCATTCAACATGGTTTGGGTTTCGTATGGTAAGGCATGTTGAATATAAGAGTCTTCCAGACACAGGTGGGTGAGGATGGAGTCATCATTCTGCCCACTCCACAACATTAATCAAAGCAAGTCTTCTTCGATCATGTCTAGATATAAAAGGGGAGAGAAGATGGGTCTTCACCATCGCGTTGATAAGTGGGAGAGAGGACCGAGGAAGATAGCATTCACGAAAAATAAAATTTAGGAGGGATAGATTCGGTATATCGACTCCGTGGTGAAGATGGTAAAATGGGATGATGATGGTTCGTAAGGGGTGACTTCGTCATCGTCCCCGGATCTGATTGACATGAGGTTTCTTCAATGTAGGTGGTTTAGAAAATCCAAGACCACTACGATCATTGTGTTTGTGTGTAGTCATGGGAATAACCGTATGTCATCCTTGCTCATAAAGACAACCAAAACCCTTCCAAGCCTGCAGAATGTCGAAGGTGAGGGTGAAACAACGGTTGGTTAGATATTGAAAATCTGATTGGAAGGAATCACACCAGGAGGTTCGGGGGTGCCAAAGGATGCGTTGACATCCCCATACGTTAGGTTGGTGCGCCGCGTTAGGTGGTCCGTAGGAGATCACCTCCCCCACTGGTGACGGTCATAGGTAGGATGCACTTGTAACTTTCCATACTCTTTTAGGGTACTGGAAGGTGCTAACATCAGATAGGCGGTACTCCCCCGGCGATAAGGTGTTGAAAAACACCTGACCAATGAATCCAGGTTGGGATGTTGTTCGTAGGAAAGGAAGAAGTATTTGCATCGGTGGTTTCATTGGTCGAAGGTGTGGGTGCGGATAAGGTGGATGGTTGAGGCGTGGTTGAGGTAGATGGTTTAGGTTGGATCAATGGGTGTCTTAACAGTATAAACACATCATTAGGGCGGTATAACATATTTTTCACGGGTTTTGAAGGGGAAGCATCAATTTGTGACGGTGTATGACTTCCCTTCATACTGAGTTTGATGCATCTATGTAAAGGTGGAGGGAGACGCATCCCATAGCCGGATCCAAGAAGCTGCCTAACAACATGTCAGATTAGAATTCTCCCTCGGGACATAGAAGAGTTCGGGTAAGGTCATGGCCCTACACAAATGTTAAGGATCATGGTGCCTCTAGGGTAGAAGTAATAGCATCGTTGAATGAATGCACATGGTGGGGTTGCTTTTACATGCAAATAGGAGGGCTATTCATCTTCATTTAAAGGATTTGGAAGAGATGATGTTTAGGCTAGTGCTCTATCAATCATAACACAACGTACCCGTGATGTCCCGTAGGCGTGGCGAGATGAAAGCAGATTAGGGTCGGGATTTTTGCACCAAAGAAAAAAATTCTTCTTTGGAAAAAGCGTGTGAGCTGCTGTACGAGGACGCAGAGGTGGTTACAGAGGCGGGTTGTTTAGTGAAAAAGCAATGTGGTCAAGGGTTTGAAGATGGAGGTGACTGGCATGGTTTCGTTAGGGTTTTGGAAGGTTGGTAGATGGTTGAGGGGAGTAGTAGGGTGATAGAGAAGACTTAGAGAGTGAGAGAGTTGTCTTTAGGGTAATATAGAGATGGATAATCGAAGGTTAGGTGTAGGTTGTTGCTGATTAGTAGATCCAGGGGAGTGATTTTATAATCCCTATGAATTAAAAGTTCACAAGTAGTGTCTGCAGAAGCATACAAGGTGATAAAAGAGACTACTTACTAGTTTACGATGTGGATGAAGGTGCTAAAGAATGTAGTGGTGAAGCAGGCCAGGTTAGGATGATCTAGCATTCAGTGATTTGATGAAGCTATCCTTTGACTCTCCCAAGGTTTGGATGAGTGTGTGATGCTCTAGTTGCTTAGTTCCTAGTTTTGGGCTCGATGCTCCTCTTTCTGAAAACTCTTCTCTCCTTCTCACTTTTCTCTCCCTTACCAGAATGGATTCGAATCTTTTCATTTTGGTTGGGGAGGGTCATTTGCTGAGGAACGATGGCGGTTACCTAGCGCCCTGGCCACATAGGGACCGATGTGGTTAGGTCAAAGATTAGCTATTTTTAGTAAAATCAGCCAACTTTCCCTCCTTTCTCCCTAGAAATTCGATTGTGGGCTTGGTCAAGTCATTGTATTAGGTTCGTTTTTGATGCGGGTGGGGGTGATGAGTCTTGGGTGTGGTCTGCAGACCAAGTCATAGGTCTTAATTAGGTTAGTTTAGGGTTAGGGCTAGGTCATAGTGAGGTGGCGGGTGAGGTGGCGGGGTTAGAGATGTGGATTTATTAATTTATAAGGTAATTAATAAATAATTCAATATGTAAGGTTTAGGTGGTGAGGTAGGGTTGGAGTTACAAGAGGCGAGATGTTACGGAGTACGAGGGGTGTCGTAAGACCCAAATTTGGTATCTACATTTTTCCCCTTGTTATCGTGTAGCTTGTCTTGTAAGTTGCATGACAATAAAAGTGGTTGATTAAGGAGTATAGGTAATCCCTCGAATCCTATCAGATTGAGGTGACATGAAATCTCCCCTAAGGATAGGGTTGATAAAGGGTAAATGATGATGGGATCTTTG